>JAPXFQ010002454.1:690000-1290000 GCA_028564705.1 Apricaphanius iberus | reverse complement strand
GTATAAGTAAACAGTCAAAAAGTTTAAATATGCATATTTCTTTCAGATAAATATGTTTGCACAAGACTGATTACCTCCACCAAGGAGGTTATGTTTTTTTTAACACAGTTTGTTTGTTAGTTAGCAAAATAACTCAGAAAATCAGATATGGGTTTTGTTGAAATTCTCAGGAAATACCTGCAGTACATCCAGGAACAAGTGATTCAATTTTGAATGTGGGGGATCCAGATGACTGTACAGGGATGGGGGGTTTTAGGACTAGCTGCCTTGGTGGAGGTCTGCTCTATCAGAGTGTTTTATTTTACTGAATGTGCCATACCTCAACCATCTCTGCTCCTTTGAGCTCTTGCGTGTGGCTGAATTTGCCAGTTTTGCAGACCAGTTTGCCTCCTTCCATATTGACAGTGCACTGGGTTGGGGGTTAGAGAACAGATTTCAGCACCAACAGAACAATTTAATACACAGCAGACCAGTTAGAGGCTAAGAAAAAACATCTGACTTAAAAAAAGATATTCTATGATATTTTTAAAGATAGGTGTTACAGACATATTAGTAGAAAGTCCTGACCTAAAGTATTTGTCTCTGTAGTAAAGATGAACCAAAGTTAGTAACCTTTAGCTTCTTGCCATCCATGGTGGTAATTTCAGCCTCTTTTCCGATGGTGAAGGAGTTTGTCACAGTCTTTCCAGGTGTCTTAGAGGTGATGACAAAGTCATTGCCTTTCTGCTTAATCTCTGTAATTGGTTTGACGTCCTTGGCCAACTTGATTACATCTTCTGGGAGTTCTGTTTAGTAGAAAATATTTTTTTTAATATTCCATACATGACATGACTTACATTCTTTTGCACTGGAAAATTATCTTGACCTGTGTTGATAACATTTGTGAATCATTTTCTCACCCATAGCTCTGAGGAACTCTTCGTAGTTTTCCTGGGAGTAGACCTGCCATGTTCCGTTGAGGTCCATGTCTTCTAGACAGTCTGAGTTCTCCTTCACCAAGGTATCTGGAAGCTGAGACAGCTGTGCGAAGCTCAACACAATGTGAAGAAGATGAATGTGCATTTCTCTTTTTATACCCAAAGGCAAAGGGCTCACAGTTCTATGTCCAGCTAGTAACAAAGTCCTCTGAGGACTGTTTGAACAACCTAGAGTTCACTTACGCTTTTATGTTTAAGCTTCAGCCTCAGCCAAATAAATTTTAAATATTAATTAACTGTAATATGCAACATATCCTCCACAAAATTGGTTTGACAAACTTTCAGTGTATCTACACATTGTCCACAACTATTTGTGATAGAGGACAAGATAGAAATGAAGCACGGAGAACAAAAAAATATATATATATTTTGCAGTCTCTTGGGCTTCACTGCTGTTTAACAATACATAAAACCGCCTAGATTCACATACATTGTAATTCTAGACTATGTTTTTCATGTGGCATTTAATCAGTTTTGTTCACCTCTATTGCTTGTCCTCAGTGTACCGCTGAATCTCCAAATATGGATCTTACCTGATCTGAAGTGGGACCAAATGGTAGGGTTACTGACACAAAGGACTTTGCTTTTAAACTCAAACACCATAGCAATTGCAAAATTGCACAAACTAGCCTACTGTCTTTTTTTTTTTTAAATCAGTTCTTGATTATAAAGATCACTACATCGGTTTTGTATGCGTAAGAGAAAAACAGCAGTAGCCTACAATTAATTCGAGATAGCTTTATTGACAAAAAACAGGCAGACAGTACATCTTTTTCATAAAAACTCAACACTTCAGCTAAAGCTGTCGTTAGACTAAATTGCTACAAATAACACCACTAACTAAATGGGGGAGTTATAACAATCTAATATACTAAGAGGGCAACTAGGGCTGAGGAGGTAGGAGTTTACTGGTGGGTTGCCAGTTTAAACCCCCGCCCCTCAGTTTCGGTTGTTGTGTACTTGCCTTCTGTTGATTGGTCAGAAGGCCTGGCGGCACCTGTGTATGGCACCCTTGGTTCCGTCAGTGTGCTCCAGGGCAGCTGTGGCTTCTATTTGACTTACTATCAACAGCGTGTAAATGACTGAATGTGGTGTAAAGCGCTTTCTGATCCTCTGATGGAAAAAGCAGTATACGAAGGCAAGTCCTTAACTATTTAAGCAATGATGCAATGTTCTGCTTTTCTAAAATAAAACTTAATAAAATTTACCCAAAACAAAATAATCTTGCATAGCTAATGAGGGGTTATGTTCTATTTAAGCGATGCTAGCTTCTGCTAAATAATCACAAAAAAAATCATTTACCTGATCTAGAACTTAGTTCGCATAAACAAGCAACGTAAAACAACAACAAAATAACTATATGACCACCAAAACGTAGAACAAATTATAAATGGATTTTGAAAAAAAATCGTATGCATTTAAAACCAGACAATGTAAATAAAATGAAGTCTAGTCAAATATCTTTACAAGTCTAATCTAATCTCAGGCATCAGGGTTTTTTCAAAAGACTTTGTTAGTCGAAAGTAGTTGGTGTAGTCGTAGTTGGTGTAGTCGTAGTTGTTTTTAATCAGCATGGCCCAACTGCAGTGCTAGCAAGCCATTGATGTCCACCAAAACTGACAGGAAAAGATTTATCAAAAAAGCAGACAAGAGGCCCATGGCAACTCTGGAGGAGCAACAGATATTTACAGCTCAGACGGGAAAATCTGTTGAAAGTAATGCATTATTTGTGCACTCCACAAATTCTGGCCTTTATGGAAAAGGGGGAAGAAAAAAAAAGCCTTTTTGTAAAAATGTAAAATAATCTGTTCTGGTCAAGAGTAAAAACTTTTTTGCTTACATTCAAAAAGGTGTGTGTTTAAAACCTAACAATACAAATCACTTTAAACACACCATCCCCTTATTTGTGGGTATACATTTGTCAAAAGTGATAGGGAAACTGTACACAGTCGATAGGAAGATGGATAGAGCTAAATACACAACGAGGCTGGGAAAAATAACACCCAAACACTTAGACTGGGGTGGAGCTTTACAGTCAAGTGACAAAATGTAATTAAAAAAACAGACAGAAATACAATTAAATTATTTCGATCATAGGATTTAAATTCCAGTCCTCAAGAGACCTTGTTCTGTAAATTACTTGTCTCTTTCAACAGATCTAAGTCTCATAATTGGGTCATTAGCAAGACCCTGTAGAAGTTGTGTATCGGGGGGTGACAAATCACAACATGACAAATCACAGAAAAAGTTCAAGGGGTATGAATATATTTGTGAGTTATACTTAATAAGAAAAAAATCTGACCATGTAAAGCATCTCAATTTTAAGCATGGCATTCCTCCAGGTTGCAGTTTTAACCCATATCCACTGCATCAGCGGGAGGCTTCTCGCCCTTCCTGTACACACTCAAGGTCACATCAACAGTTTCAGAGCCGTATTGGTTGCGCACAAAGATGCTGTACTTTCCAGAATCTTCCATGGTGACCTTGTTGACAGTGATGGAGGTGCGCTTGGACTCCTTAGTGATGGTAAACTGAGTCTGATCAAGGATTTCTCGATCATTGCGAAGCCAGAAGACCTCAGGAGCCGGGTCGCCATCAATGAAGCAAGTCAGACACAGTGACTGAGAAGTGGTCAGAACAAAAATGATTGCCAGTGGAAAATGTCTGAGGTATTTATAACAATAGTTATTTACTGACAATGTTTTACCTTGCCCTCCATGATTGCTACAACATCTGGAAGCCCTTTTATCACTTTGGCACGATCTGCAAATCAGCAGGGAACATTATCTTAATTTAGCTAGAAAGAAAAATCTCTTAACTTCAAACAAATACTGAAATATCAGAGGGTTATCATATGGGACTTACTTTTCTCTGCAATGGCCATTTGCCTAAGGGATGAAATTAGACAGTAAGTTTGAGATGACCCAACTCTGCATTGTTCATTTTTTGTAATTTGTTACTTCAGATTGAATAATTTTTAAAGTTATTGTGATAGCAATTCATGCAAGCTCGTTCCCCTGATTCTATGCACTTACTTCAATCTTTGGTGCTCCAGCAAGGCTTCTGCAAACACTGTTGAAAGATACAATGAGATTCACATCATTGATAATCTAATCGCTGTGCCTTAGACTTGCTTAATATAGTACTTCTTCTTACCTTCTGTTGACAGTTCGTAAAACCGTTTGTGCGTTTCTTTGTCGTCAAACATTTCCAAGGTGTATTCACCTTTATCATTCTCGGTTGGATTTAGGATTTCAATCCAGACTTTCTGCATGCTGCTTCCAGGCTTTGTCCTGGCCTCTTGGTCAATTTTTCTCCCCCTTCAAGTAGAGGCAGATGTTTTGTTTATATACAGTACTAAACAGTTTATCTACAATTACTTTCAGGAACTTCATTAGGTACCCTTCAGTATAAAGTATAAAGTTAGAGCATCTTTTAATTCCAGAGCTGCCTTAATTTGTCATGACCTAGACTGAATAAGCTGTCACTTTGACACATTGATCAACAACATTGTAGATTCACACAGTTGATGCAGATTTTTTACTATTGTAATCTTTGCATTCAGATGTGATAAGATGCTGCAAGATTTCTGTCTATCATGCTATGTTAACAAGCAATTCAGCCAGCATATGTATGTGTGTATATATATATATATATATATATATATACACATATACATATATATATGGATAAAGGGAGAGGGACAATACATTTAGTAATGAAAAAACCTCATTACTCAATTGAATGCTCGAGCAGAACCCACAACCCTTTGCTTGATCTGTCTCCAATGGTGAATTATTTATTACTTACTTATTTAGTACTTTTGTAAGTGAAAAACAACACAACTTTAAACCATGATTGTTAAACCTCCCAAAATTTTCCAGCAGGTGGTGCTGTCTACCTGAAGAAACATATTTTTAATTACGTAAAACAGAATTACAGCGTTTCAGTGCTGACTAAAGAACAAGTTCAGAGACTAAACTACGATAAGAGCCTCAGAACTTTTCTTTCATTTTTCTTAAAACTTTTTAAAGATGTTCTACTCACAACCAGCATCTGAGTTCTAAAAAAGCTCTTTATAAATAGAATGCATTATAATTATTATTATTATGATTAACCTTTCCTTTAAAAGTCATTTCACAATACTGGCAGCAGGGTGTACCTAGAACATTTAAGCATGTGCACTGAACTCATTGCATGAATTTGATTACCTTTCACAGACTTTTTTTACAGGTTTTTTGGGCCACGGTGGCCTTTATTGGACAGGACAGATTTTGAAGGGGGGGGGACATGCAGCAAAGGTCGCCTGGGACAGCCATGTCAAGGCCTCTGCACATGGGGTGCCCGCTCTAACCACTACACCACACAACTCCCCAACCTTTAATAGAATTACTGGGTAAGATATAAAATGTATTTAAAATGTATTTAAAATGTGATAAGGCATTGACTGAATGTAGTGTGAAGCACTTTCAGGTACGTAGAGACTGAATAAAGTACTATACAAGCACAGGTCACTTACCATTTAAACCGAGAAAGCGTACTTAACACTCATTTTACACACTGTACTTTAGCTTGTATAATGTCATTATAAAATAATCCACAAATTCAAATGACTGAAACTGTACGTTGCAAAAATCATTCATCCCTGAAAAAAGGGTTCAAACAAAACATCCAAACAAATATCATATTCATGTATGAAAATAACATCTGATCAGAACTGTACTAATCCAGACCTGAAACATTTCCAATTTAACGACTGCATATGGGAACACATTAAAGGAATGTTGGTCAGAAAGATACTCTGTATACAGACTTACTTGAAGTACCAGCTGGTCTTCAGGAAGCTGATGTAGTATCTGAGTGAGGAGTAGATCCTGAACCCTTCAGCAGTGCTCTCAATCCGCAGCGGACCAGCTGACAATGCTGTAGCCAGAGATCTTAATTACTTAATTACGGACTCATGTTCGCATGTATTTTGAATTGTAACGTTGAAAATATAGCTTTTTGTCTCACATAATGAATGTAATGAAGTGAGCAGATTGAACATAGCACAATTAATACACATGCATTCCTGTATAATAACACAGAACACTTCATATTAAATGTTTGTAACTCACCGCATTTTTCACTCAGCTGCTGGAGAAGCTTGTTATACTCTATAAACAAGCAAAATAAATCTTTAGGGAGGCTTGTTGTACCAGAACTTGATTACTTATGATCCAAATTGCTTCATTTCCACTATGGAAGGATGAATGAAGAAGTGTATTTGTGTGAAGAGGTTACGTCTAACCACTGTCTAGTAACTCCAAGTTGCTGACATCCTCTCCTCGGCTGTCCGACACCACAGCTCTATACGAACCAGCTTCTTTCCTTGTCACCTAAATGAAGTGAATTTGAAATCTATTATTTACCTTTGGAGAAAACCAAAATTGTTAATTACATTTTATTTCCAACTCAAGTTAACATTAAAACTGACCAACTGCGTTGTAAAATCTGTAGACTAACTGCGTATCACTTTATTTTGCTTCACTTTGCTTGTGTCAGCTACAGTTTTTTAATATCATTACTTAAACAGAGAGACTGGGCAGACTCATATTTTTCTCTTACCTGTGGGAATGAAATTGAGCTGATCCCAGATATCTGATCATAAGCAATGTCTTTAATTTCTACACCATTCTTAAACCACTTGAACGAGGTGTCCTTACTTGTGTTTGTCACCTGTTAGCAAAGAAAGACAAATCATGTCACTGCACAGAAACTAAACACTTGTTGACTCTCTGCTTTGTCGTTTTATTAGATATCTGCTGGTCCTCATTATCTATTTTGCAGGTTTTAGATGCATATGTGCTCCAAAACAGTTAAATTAAATGAATGGTTCATTATCAGGTCTTTGATGGCATGTTGAAGAGGTAATTCAGCCATTTGATTCAGTTCTGTTGGGGCAGAGATACATCTAAAACCTGCAGATATTAAATATTGATATTGAGACATTGAGACCGGGGTTGGAGAACACTGCTTTAGACTGTTCCTTTTCTGTTAAGGTTGTAGACATGTTGTTAATGATTAACTGTGTAAAAGCCTTCAAATAACTTTATTTGTATTGTTATGGTTTTAATTGTATGCTACATTTCTTTAAATACTCTAAATAAATCTTATAAAAAAAACTGTATTTACAATGGTGTGAAAAATAGAAATTTCTTCTATCAGATTTCTGCTGTTTTTCCTTTTTTTTATCACAAAAAGATGTTTAAGGAAAAAGCTTTCCAAACAAACCTGACCCCATGTGAAACAGTAATTCCCCTTAAAACTATTAACTGCCTGCACCATCTTTGGCAGCAACAACTGCAACAACTAGGCACAGCAACAATAGCCTTTTAAATACAAATCTTTTTTAAATATGTGGATTGTGATCACTCCAACTTAAACTGAATTTGATTGATATTTTTGTTTTGTTAGGTTATTCAAATATAGAGAAATGTTTCTAATCTTTGGTGAAAATATTTCACTGTGGCCTGCTGATTTTGTTGTTTTGTTGTTTTTTTAAAGACTGAATGTTTCAAGAACAGACATTATTCAAAGACAGAATAATTATCGAACTTGTCTGGAATACTTTAAAATAATTAAAAAAATAGAGAATAATCTCTAATTAACATCAACATTAGTACTAACATAGCTTAATTTAACCTCTTACAATAACCTTGGCTAAATCATCAGGAAATTTCACACATAAGATTTAAATGTACCTTGCAATGAATAATCAATTCACAATCCTCATTCACTCTCCATGTTAAGAATTCCTGGAAATAAGGTCCTTAAAAAAAGCAAAAGCAGTGTTTTTGACATTTATCACTTTTCAAAGAAAAATGCACATACTCATAGAAACAATAAAAAGTAAAATTATACTGGAGTGACCTATCAAAGCACCAATAAGAAAAAAAACAAAAACAAAAAAAACAAGAAAAGATCTTTGGTGCCTTTTTTTTTTTTAACAATCAATTATGATTTTTTTTGCCATTAAATCTCTTTTGCATGAAAGTTTCTAGATAATACAGATGATAGTAATAATCCAAAATGACTTCTGTACACTTTGAGTCCAACTTGAACTTAAATAAAAAAAACGTTCTAGGTCTACACTGAGGCATTGACCTCTGTACATACATAACAAATGGAGATGAAAGGGTTAAAAACAAACAGTTCCGAAGCGCACAAAACCAAATTTTGCATTCCAGTGGAAACAGATAGAAGATTGCTTTTTGGCTAAAAATGGCACATTACTGGTTTAGTAATTTTCCCTGTTCCTGTTAAAAACAACCTTTTTTGACACTTGGGTTAATTAGGTTTCCTTGGCATAAAATAAAAGCAAATGTGACACTTCACAATGTTACAAGTATCGTACATAAAAGAAAAAATAATTATCTGGCTATTTCTGCTTTTATGTTCAGCCACTGTCGATCCAAGTAATGAATAAGTATTCTATTGTCATAATTAAATACATAATTATATTTATTCATTTAGTGTCAGTCTTGTTTTGATAGGATCTCTTACCAGTTTTTCTCTTAATGTCCCATCGATTCCAATCAGCCATGGCCAATATTTCACGAAACTCTAATAAGATAAAACAGATCAGACGGTATAATTGTGTCTTGCAAATGTATTCACATTACTTGAACATGTTCACTTTTGTCTCACCACAACCACATACTGTAAAAATTTTTTTTCAGATTTTAAGTGATACACTAACCCACAATATTGAGTGAAGTTATAGAAATTTGATCATAATTACAGCTTCTAGTCAGATGAGCTATGTTTTTGTCAGCCTTGCCTAATTACACACATTGTTTTGCAAAATAGCTTGGACCCAGTCAGAATGTAAGGGAAACATCTGGAATATCAGTTCAATTTCCAATTGGATTTGGTTCCGGACTTTGCCTGGATATTTCTGCCACATTACTCTGCTTTGAAACAATTAAGTCTGAACAGCTTTCCTGTTCCTGTTGAAAAAACACATCCCCACAGCATGATGGTGCCACTACCATGTTTCATGGTGGGGATCTGCAAAGTCATATTCCAATCACATAGTTTTGCATGTTGGACGAGCATATCTTAGCTGTGTCACGCTATTTTAAGATAGTAAATTGAGAAGTGCTTGCATGAAATTTTTAATGCCTTTGAATATAGTTTTATCCCTAACCCTGTTTTAATCATTTCCACAGCTTGAGCCTTGGTCATTCTGCTCGCTAACAAACAGACCAGCTACTCTTAACCAGAGAACAAATCAAACACTTGGACTTTATTTATTAAATATGTACTTCTAGAAGTATTTGGTAGTCGCAAATTTTAATTAATTGACAAAAACAATGTAAATGTATTTGATGCAGCATCTTTCAGATTTTCTTTGTGAAAACATTTGAAAAGCATGAATTATTTTTGAACCACTTCAACATTATGCACCCCTTTGTGCTGGTTTATTTGTCTATAAAAAATATACAATTGAAATGCATACAAGATTACTGTTTGTATGTGAGAAACTGTAAAGGTAAAGGAGTATGAAAACTGTTTAAAAAAACTCAAAAAGAAAGCAGTGGTAAAATTAAAACAGTAAAACTACAAACAGAAATACATATCTTTTTGCACGTCTATCTCTGTCCTTATTTAAGAGTAGTCTTTTAAGTTAATCAATAATATTTTTCTGTACAGCTTTTCCTTGATTCCAGTTCATCAGAGTTGGTATTTCCCTGTGACATATAATGCAGGCTACTTGACAAACTCTGTGGTTGGGTGAATATATGACTCACTTTGATCCACAAAGACCAAAGTGCACTGGTTCTTGGCACGCCCGTCCCTCAGCTGAGCGGTGTACGAGCCCTCATCCTCCTGAGAGAGCTGATCAAACAGTATCTCCACCCGACCTTTGGCCTTGTCGAAGTTTATTTTACGGTGCTGCAGAAGAACAAACAAGTGTCACTGGCTGCAACATTCATCTGCTAATAATCAAGCAGATCGTCCCACAATGGGGTTCGATGTCCACCAGTAGATTGCTCCTCACACAAAGAGAATGCATCATAAATCAGAGTGCAAAGGGTCTGAAATAATATCTGCACTCTGACGACAAAATACTTCCGTTCTCTAAAAGATG
Source organism: Apricaphanius iberus (assembly GCA_028564705.1). Taxonomy (NCBI): domain Eukaryota; kingdom Metazoa; phylum Chordata; class Actinopteri; order Cyprinodontiformes; family Aphaniidae; genus Apricaphanius; species Apricaphanius iberus. The sequence continues at coordinate 1,279,887 of JAPXFQ010002454.1, read as the reverse complement.
CAAACACACAAACAAGCAGCGACACAGAGGGAACAGACCTTTAGCTTATTTTCATTGCTTTTAATGTTCATCAAGTTAAGTGTATGCCTTGCATGTTGATAGGCCTCGGTTGGTGGAAGTGATTTGTGATGTACGGTCTACCCAAGGGCTCTAATCAGTTAAATGGCTTCTGCATTTTCAAACCTCAGCTGTGATCATTTAGAAATAATGTATAATCACTACTGTTCAGATGGAGTCCTCATATTGGAAAATAATGAAATAAAATGGAAGCCACTAAATGCAAAGCACTCACAACGGAGAGAGGCAGTAAACATTCTATGTTGTGTTGGTTCTCTCAGCGGCTGACTCAGAACACGGTTCAATAACACGGATGGTGATGATTATTTTTAGCTTGTCGTAACATATGTATATATATGCTAAATATGGTTCTTTACATTCAACTGATGTTCACTGATGATTACACTGCTGCTGTTTTTGGATATCGGGCTTGATTTTCTTTTTTTTTTTTTATACCAGGTATCATGCATCTTTCTTATTTTTTTTTGGTAAAAAATCTAAACATAATCAATCTCAAAGAGGGTCAGAAACTTTAACTTTGGGCAGTGGAACTGTAACATCTTCCACTAAGCGCTAATTCACATGAATTTGTGTAAGATGTACATGTCAACATTTTAATCCTGCGTTTTCTTCATACTTTGCATTAAAAACTCACACTTCTGATATTTTTTATTCCCAAATATACAGAATGAATGATTCAAAAAAAATTTGGAGCATGGTGTGAATCATTCATCAATACAAGGGTCCACCAGTTGAGAAGGAAAAAATAAATACAACTGGGTTCTTAAACATCAGTTTTTTACACTTTGCATTTTGTCACCTTCAGTATTTTTTTATTAGTTTTTTGTTTTGTTTAAAAAATATATATAATTCATAATGTCTGTTTCAGTGTCTCTAAAAGCTAACAAAGTGTCATATGTTTGATCAGAATTGAGCTCTGTCTTTATCTTTACTTCAGGTGGTCTTCTCATCTTCCTCAATTAAATTAAGTGAGCTCCCACACCTCCTTTCTGCCGTACTCACCTGCTCTTGGTCTCTGCTGACAGCATCTATTTCCTGCCTTGCAGGATGTTTATTAAATCACTAATTGCTATTTTGGACTCATGCTGACCAGGAAGATGAATGCACACGTATACTAAATGATAACGTAGAAACCTGGCCACTTTTAGTGTGTGTTCGACTTTCCTCATATTAAGAACTTGAAGAAATATTAAATTACATTTAAATCTGATCACTGTATTGTAGAATTTGAATGTTTTAAAAAATATGATTTGAAAGTTTTATACCGGCAAAGTGCACTTCTGGACTAAAACTTCAGTGTCCTTTGAAGTCCCTAACTTTTAATCAAAAAATCTGTACTTCCTATTGTTTTTATTCATAGAGTTTACATTTAACTGTTAATTCTATGACACATACATCTGATACACGAACTGGTACAGATTATTGGATTCAGCTTTTTTCTGGTGGCCATTTGCCACTGCCGATCCTATGCAACTTTCTTTTGTAAATGCTTTCACGAAAGTCATTTTGAAGGGATTTTCTATCATCTACTTATAGTTTTCTCCAAGGAAATATGTTTATATGACTCCTGGAAATTAAATTGACCGTGAGAGCGTGAGATCACTGTTTTGGTTTAAAATATTTTTAAGAGTTGACTGGTCCAATCTGGAATCACACTTCAGATTAAATGGAAATATGATGTAATACAAAGTTTTCAGAAAATCTAACATTTAGATTCAATTACTTTTTTCCATAATTTATAAAAACATACCTAAGAATACCTAAAACAAAGTGGGCTACACAGTGGAACACTTGCCCTGAAGCAAGAAGGTCCTTGGTTTGAATTCCAGCCTGGGGTCTTTCTGCATAGTTTTTGCATGTACTCCCTGAGCATGTGTGGCTTCCTCCGACAGTCCAAAACATGACTGTTACGGTGCTTACACACCGAAAGCGATATACACACCCCTAGCTGGTACACAGGTGCACATTCGCACCTTGAATCTTGTCTAAAGCAAACTGGTCGTGCTTTAAAATAGGATCAATAAACACCCCGGCTCCTCTCCCAGTTTGTGCCGTGAATGTCCAAGCTTTTCCCGCCGACACACCAACTACCAAGCTGAGCGGATGTCCATCTGTCTGCTGTTAGTAAAAGTTTATATGTGAGTGGCAGGGGACGTGCTTGGGTGGAGACATTACTAGGCCTGGGTGTCCGGGTGAGCAAGCTGTTTTGCGGCCACAACAGCTCTTTTAAGAACCACCCACAACGCACTACTTGATTGCACAAATCGTGCAGAAAAGCTTTTTCACGACGCAAATATGCGTCGCGGGATCCCCAGTCGCGCTTCATCACGCTCCTCCATTGACTGTAAACCGGACTCTCCGGTTGCGTCGATTGCGTTCGGTGTGCAAGTACTGCTAGGTTAATTGGTCTTTCGAAATTGCCCTTAGGTATGAGTGTGTGCATAAATTTGTTTGTGTTGCCCTGCGATGGACTGGCGACTGGTCCAGGTTTTACCCTGCCTCTCGCCCGATGATTGCTGAAGATAAGCACCAGCCCCCTGCATAGGATATACAGTATAGACGATGGATGGAAGTACAAAGTGACTTGCTTAAGGACACGAAATGGAAAAAAGAGACATAACTTATTGGTAGTAAAGAGAGGCACAGGAATTATAGAAAGAAATTAACCTGGAGCCCTTTTTTAATTTGCCATCCCAACCACTTAGTTTAACGTGCCAGGAACTATGGGAACTAAAAACCCAAACAAAGTACTTGTAGCTCATTTAACTAGATATTTGTTTACAGAGGAAACCTACTGGAGTGCTGGAGATTTCCCGGTCGTTAAAAATTAGACGGAGCTCAGCAGAGTTACTCAGACTTTCGATTTGAAGCCAAAGACGCACGCTGCCTTTCTCAGACACCTCCACTTGCCAGGTTGACTTCATTGCAATCACTGCAGAGTGAAAGCAAAGACAGATCAGGTCAGATCATCAAAATCATAAAAGCACCATTAACAATTGCATACTGTAAGTAATATACAGTAGGATAAGAGGTTGTAGGTAAGTTTGGATTTTTCAACATCTTTGCATTTCAGAGGCAGTACGTACGTGGATTTCTGACCTGCCAGCTGAGTTCTTTAAGACGTTCAAGGTCTAGAGAACAAGACCAAAAACTAGAATCAGACGATTAAAGAATTTTTGCAACGAGCAGGGAAGTGTGTTTTATCAGTTGACATTATGGATGGGTATAGTCCATTTTTTTAGAGAAATTATTATGAATAATATAATTTTGCTACTACAAATGGAGTACCTTCAGCTGTAAAATCATAGCTGGATGAAAGCTGAGGGCTGTCGGTCATCTCCACAGTGTAGCGACCCAGATCCTCCTCAGATGGGTCTGTGAAGGTGAGAACTGACCTGATGCGCAAATAATAATTTAAAAAGAAAGATAAGTGGATTTAGCTTTATTTTTCTGTTTCTGTAATAAAGTCTATTGTAGATGCTTTCAGCTGTCAGACTTAGTGTCGAAAACCCTTCTACCAAGTGAGCAAAGATTTTTTTTAAAAGAGGATTTTTTTACATGTTTCAAAACCACAACTCTATTGACAAGAAATACCCCTGAAATGGATCTTAAAAATAAATATAAATGATTTGTGGTATGATGGTTAATTTTCGCAAATTCTCACCTATGTGAAACCATTGCATGCCTTATTCAGAGACAAACAAGACATAAGTGAAAGTAGTAAATTATCAACAAAACAAGACAAGTGACTTGTAGGCATTGATACCCATAAACAGTTCACCTGTTCTTTGTGGTTTCTGCTTTCGATCTCTGAGAATCAATGGGTTCTGTGTAATTTTTGCTCCACAGGACCTCGCTATCGTTGCTCATCTCAGTAGCTTCATAGCCCAAAAATATAAACCCATCATCATCCACACCAATCTTAATCTCCTTGGTACCTGAAAAATCAAAACAGGTGTGATTGTAAGGCATAGGATGGTTAGTGTATCAAAGCCTAACAAGGTTTTAGGAAAATTTCACCTAACAGCTTAGACTCATTTTAACAAGGTGCCAGAAAACAACAACAATCCTGCACTGACCTGAGTTTTTCCTCATCTCTATAGAGCATTAAGTAGCAATCTGCTGGCCCTACATTCCTGTTTCTGTGAACTCACTGCAGGTGAGCTGGCTGCAAAAAGGCTGCTAAACATTTTCCTCCATTAAAAAAACAACAAAGGAATCTTTTTTGAAATGCTAAAAAAATAAATAAATGATGATATGGACACTAAAGGTGTAGTAAAGACAGCTAGCTAGTTAATATAAAAGCCTGTGTGTTAGGCAGCTGCTTGAAGGCTCAACTCAAGGAGATCGACTAACTAATTACCCAGTAAACATCATTTTGTATTTCCTATAAAGAGCAGAATGTCGAACAGTAATAATTTTTTCCCCAATAAACTAGAGGGATCTATACTTTTGTATCAAAAATCTAAATGACATTGAATAAATCTTATCTAGAACATTATCATAACTGTAGTATTAAATATGTTGTAGTGTTTTAGCAGCATTTGGAATAATTGTTGTTTTTAATATTAAGTTAAAGCAAGTAAAAGTAGTAATGTCATTGCATACATCTGAGTCCTGTGATAAAAAATAAAATAAAGCAAAGTTAAATCTACACTGAACTAAAATATAAATGCAACACTTTTGTATTTGCTGCCATGTTTCATGAGATGAATTCAAAGATCTGAAACATTTTATATATACACGAATAACCATTTCTTTCAAATATTGTTCACAAATCTGTCTAAATCTGTGATAGTGAGCACTTCTCCTTTGCTGAGATAATCCATTCCACCTCACAGGTGTGCAATATCAAGATGCTGATTAGACAGCATGTTTATTGACTGGTGTGCCTTAGACTGGCCACAATAAAAGGCCACTCGGAAATGTTCAGTTGTATCACACAGTAATGCCACACATGTTGCAAGTTTTGAGGACGCATTAAATTGGCATGTTTACAGCAGGAATATCCACCAGAGCTGTTGCTCCTGAATTGGATATTCATTTCTCTACCATAGGCTGTCACCAAAGGTGTTTCAGAGAATTTGGCAGTACATCCAACCGGCCTCACAACTGCAGACCACGTGTAACCACACCAACCAAGGACCTCCACATCCAGTATGTTCACCTCCAAGATCGTCTGAGATCAGTCACTCAGACAGCTGCTGAAACAATTGTTTTGTATAACCAAAGAGTTTCTGCACAAACTGTCAGAAACTGTCAGGGAAGCTCATCTGCATGCTTGTCATCCTCATCGGTTCTCAACCTGACTCCAGTTTTTCATTGTAACCAACTTGAGTGGGTAAATGCTCACATGCGATGGCGTCTAGCAGGTTGGAGAGATGTTCTCTTCACAGATGACTCCTTGTTTACGCGGCTCATGGCAGATGTCAGACAGATGTGTGGCATTGTGTGGGTGAGCGGTTTTCTGATGTCAATATTGTGGATTGAGTGGCCCATGGTGGTGGTGGGGTTATGGTATGGGCAGGCGTACGTTATGGATGAAGACCACAGGTGCATTTTATTGATGGCATTTTGAATACACAGTTACCGTGATGAGATACTGAGGTCCATTGTTGTACCATACATCCAACAACATCACCTTGTGTTGTAGCATGATAATACACTGACCCATGTTGCAAGGATCTGTACACAATTCTTGGAAGCTGAGAATATTCCTGTTCTTGCATGGCCAGTATACTCACCGTACATGTCACCCATTGAGCATGTTTGGGATTCTCTGGAGCAGCATATACGACAGCGTGTTCCACTTCCTGCCAATATTCAACAACTTCGCACAGCCATTGAAGAGGAGTGGACCAACATTCCACAGGCCACAATCGACAACCTGATCAACTATGCGACGGAGATGTGTTGCACAGCATGAAGCAAATGGTGGTCACACCAGATAGTGACTGGTCCCCAGACCCCCCCAATAAAACAAAACCTAACATTTCAGAGTGTCCTTTTATTGTGGCCAGTTTAAGGCACACCTGTGCAATATTAATGCTGTCTAATCAGCATCTGGATTTGGCACACATGTGAGGTGGAATGGATTATCTCAGCAAAGAAGAAGTGCTCACTATCACAGATTAAGACAGATTTGTGACAAATTTGAAAGAAATGGTTATTTTGTGTATGTAGAAAATGTTTCAGAATTTTTAGTTAATCTAATAAAAAAATGGTGTTGCCTTTATACTTTTGTTAAGTATAACTTGCATGGGTTATGGGTCACATAAATGGAGGAAAAGAGTTCTAAAATTGATTTTATTTTTATGAATGACAAAAAAAACTAACGTTTTACCAGGGGTTTATAAACGTTTTTGATCTACTGTATTATTTAACATATATCTTTATTATCTATATATCTTAGACTTGTGTATATTTAAAGTACTGTTTTGTGCTTATTATATGCACTGAATTTATTCTTATTAAGAAGCATGTAGGCAATGAGTGATTAATAGAACAATTTAACAATTTAATTTCCTTATGTTCTGTCTGCTGGACAGTTAGATTAAGCTATATTATCATAATCTAATCCGTCGTTGATGCAATTTGACAGGCAAACAGTAAATGTTACTCAAGATCCTAGAAATAAGAAAATATAAGTATTCTTATCCAAAATCAAAGTTGGCCATGAGAGTGAAGCTTTATATAATATAGAATATGAAAAAAAATCCACAGAAGGTAGGAGTGCGCCCTGGTACCAGTCTCAATTGGTTCTTTTAATTGTTTGGTTTTTTTTAACCATTCAGGTTATACTCCCTGATGAAGGCCCCTAGCCGAAACATGTTGCAGCATTTTTTACCTTTCCTAGCCATGTGATTTTATAAAGGCTTTTTGCTTTTTATTTCTAGATGAGTGCCTTGGTATTTTTTTTTTGTTGAATATAGAATATGAGTTAGATTCTAACATTAGTCAAGTAAACTGACCTGGTTGGGTCTGAACTGTGACCAGCTCAGAGGGCAGGGAAGCACGACCAACACCTGCATTATTAACGGCCGACACACGGAAGCGGTAGGTGTGACCTGTCTGGAGACCTGTCACCTAGATGCCAAAAGAAGCACATAATGATTTAAACTTGCAAACCCTTTGAAGCTGCAGACTTAGATATTGACAGTCTCTGCCAAACTGAGTGATGCAAAAATAATACACATTCCTGCTTTACATAATCTGAAGTTAAATTGGATCCAGACGCCATTTCTGAACATGTTTGTTGCACGTCTCACCTTGTAATGAGTTTCAGAAATTGGTTTTGCTGTCAGTATCATCCAGTTTTCTGACTGGTTACCCTGGCTCATTTCCAGCATGTAGCCACTGACCGGACTTTGGCCCTCATAGAGCGGAGATGCCCATAATAGCACCAGGGAACCGTCTCTCACCTCCCTGAACTCCAGGTCATATGGGCAACCTGAGAACCAGAGAACTGAATAAACAACGCACACAGGAAGCATCTACAACCTAGAAATCAGCTAGAAATATGAGTCAAGTTGAAAATAAGATAAAAGATTCTGAATCTACTGACTTCAGTGCTGCACATGGGAGTCAATTTGCAGATTGATTTTTAGCCACTTTTAAATTATTGATGGTGTAGAGGAAAGCCCATTTGCCAAGATTAATGAGCTGCTCATTTTTGCCGAGGCTGTCTCCATTTTCTATATTAATGGCAGAAATGCAGATTCGAGCAAGGCCAGAAATTAATTTTTCACTGAGTTGCCATATACTTCTAAAGATTCGGTGAGTCTATTATTGGTGGTTACTTTAATAATAAGAATAATAAAAATGTGTAAATTTACAATTTTACAATTTTACACCTCTGCTCTCCCTCCAGCTATTGTGTTTTACATTGTGGATTTTGATTTCGATTAAATTGGACCAGCAGAAATCAGAAAGTTTGGATCACTTCTTCTAACCTACTTGCCTGTATTCTTCATACACCAAACGGGCTCTGGTTTTTTTTTACGTTTTTTTTTTTTTAACCAGTCTGTCATACAACACAAAAGCAGAGCAATTAAGGGGTACATTTACATTTTTTCAGTTTGTGTATTTTTTAAGATATGTGGTGGGGTCTGTAGTTTTCATCATAGGTATATGACTCACCGCAATCTGCTGGGATTCCTTACATAGGAAACTTTTAACCGATTAGAATGTTTGTATAATTGTATTGAAATTACTTTTGTTGTAAAGTGCCTTGAGATAACATTTGTTGGTTGGTGCTATATAAATAAAAGTGAATTGAATTGAATTATACTTCATCTGTGAGTGACAGACTGTCAAAATAAATAAATCCAGAAAAAGTACTGTATGATTTCAAAATAATTAATTGATATATTGGTGCAGAAAATAAGAATTTAGCTCCTACAAATAAGCAAGAATTCTGGCCCACACCGACCTGTTACTTATAACCTTCACACGTTACTTGTATTAATGACACCTGTGGAATTGATTATCCTTTTAAAAGTCACCTGTCCACACCTTCAAACAGTCAGTCTCCAACTTCAACCATGGCTAAGACCAGACAGCTGTCTAAGGACACCAGAGACAAGACTGTACACCTGCACAAAACTGGGAAGAGATCATCTTAAATAAGAAAGCAGCTTGGTAAGAAGAGATCAACTGTTGGAGCAATTATTAGAAAATGTATCACTGAGAATCTCCCTGGATTCAAGCTGATGCATGATCTCACCTTATGGGTACAAGTGATTTTGAGATCGGTGATGAAACAGTCCAGAACTACAAAACATGGAGGGAACTGTTCAAGGAGAGCTGGGACCACAGTTACAAAGGTTACTACTAGTAACACACTGTCGTCATGGGTCAAAATGCATCAGCTGCATTCAAAAAGTCCCACTGCTTAAGCCAGCACATGATAGGCCTGTCTAAAGTGTGCCAGAGACAATCTGGATGATCCAGAGGGGGATTTGGAAAATGTCATTTGGCGAGATGAGACCAGAATAAAACTCTTTGGTATAGAAACTCCTCGCCTTGTTTGGAGGGCAATGAATGCTGAGTTGCATCACAAGAACACAATACCCAGTGTGAAGCATGGGGCTTGAATCATTATAATTCTGGGATGCTTTTCTGTAAAGGGGACAGTGCGACTGATCTGTATCAAGGAAAGAATGAATTAGGCCATGTATCTTGAAATTTTGGACAAAAAACCTTCCGTCAGTGACATCACTGAAGATGAAATGTAGCTGGACCTTCCAGCATGATGATAGTCCCAAACACACTGCCTGGGCAATGAAGGAGTAGTCAAGGAAGTCTCCAGACCTCAATCCAATATAGAATCTGTGAAGGGTGTTTAAAGTCAAAACACCCCTGCTCAGGAGAGGATCTGCATGGAAGAATGGGCCAAAATACCAGCTACATTGTGTGTAAACTTGGTGAAGACCTACAGGAATCATTTGACCTCTGTCAATGCAAACCATAATGTAACCAAGATTATAAAGTTTTGAGGTGAACTTTTGCTATTGACTAAATACTAATTTTTTTCTACAGCATGATATAAATAAACTATATAAAAAAAAACATACAATGAGATTTCCTTTTTTTTACATGCTGTCTCTCACCGTTGAAAAAACCCAGACATTTTCCTTGAACAGTCCTGCTGCAATGTAAATGTGCATTATGTCCGAATCGGCCCGGAAGAGAATCGATTAGCACTTCCGAGGCATTCGTATGTCCAAGGGGAATATAAACATAGTAAAATTACCGCGTTTTCGGAAGATTAAACCTTATTACAAGCAGAATTTCTCCTGCCCTAAGGACTGCCGTTCTATGGATGTCTGGTGATGGAGGAAGTGAATATAAATACTGCTGAATAGCTCAGACTGGCTCCCAACTTCTCAGGGTGAGTAAGAAAACATAAAATTTGCTAAAAAAATAAGGTCAAAGTTGAAAAAAAAAACCTGAATTCCCCTTTAACAGCCGTTTAAACACTTGCACCAGTATCGGATAAAACCTAAATGATACCCATTCCTAGTAAGGACCAGTGATGGGCAGTAACGCATTAAAAGTAATGAGTTACTGTAATCCAATTACATTTTTCAAGTAATGGTAAAATGAAGGATTACAGTGGCAAAAAAGTAATTAAACAGCCGTTACTTCTGCGCAAGCAGGTTGCGTTACTGCGATAGTTAGTTGCGCAGAGCGCGTCTCGTGACAGTGACATATGCTGTGTGTTAGGCTACAGTTTCCTCATTCATGACATGAAAATCCTTCACCTGCTGGTTAAATTCGCCATTTTAAATCCAAAGTACGTCACCTACATGATTCGTAGCCTATATGTCCCATGAGAAAAACAATCAGCTGTAATTAGTGACGCATGCCGCAGCAGCCAGCCGCAAGTTTTCAGAACAGTCTTTATGTGACTGACAGAAAGCTGTAGTTTCAATTACTTTTTAAATCCACCTAGTTATTAAGGATTTGAAAAAAAAATATTTCAAACGACCTAACGTGTTGTTTCATTTTATTTCGGCAGCACAGTGATCAGTTCGGCAGCAGATCGCAGCATTTTTTCCCCCAGCTATTTAAACCAGAGAGCACAGCTGCTCGTTCTTTTTAATAAGTTACAGTGTACAAAATCAACCGACTCAATACTGCCCTAACATCAAAGTAAGGAAAAATACTTTCTCACTCTCCTGACACAGAAACACCGGTGAGTTTTTAGAATGATTAATGAGTGACTATTCCTAAACGTTCAGTGCTGCTGAGCAGGGGCATATTCAGGAGGTTAATAAAGAGGGGTAAAAGGGGCCAGGGTGGGTCTGGGACTGAAGCACGAAAATAAAAGCAAAGATGTTCTTCTAGTGGGGACACAATCTGAGCTGGTCACATTTTTTAGAGTTTTCATCTATTTAAGGGACATTTAAAGTCTTTTTTTTTAACTAAGGTTTATGTGACAATGTAGCCTCTAACTGATTGCGTTTCAAACAATTTAAATGATTGGTGAACAATTAAATGCAATCACAAATAAAAACATTGCAACTTTTCAGAAAAGCTTTTTCACAAAAAAGTGTAGGGAGTGTTTAATTTGTTAACTTACGTTATTGCTGTATAAATACTGTAAAATGCAAATATTTAATTTTTCGTTTTTTTAAACACCGCACCTTTTAAATTTGTCACAAATTTTGAGGTCTCAAGGTTGGCAAGTATGGACATATAAGCGCGTATGTCCACGATAGAAAACAAAAGACAACAATGGAACGCAGGATAGAGCGCAAGCATTCAGGTTTGATGGTTGGAAGTATCGGCAGTACTTTCAGTATGATTCTGTAAAAACGACAAACATATTAGTGTCCGCTGCACACTCTGCGTTGGAAGGAAACTTTTATCTACAGCGAAAAACTCAACTTCTAACCTGTGCAAGAACCTAGCTAACCGGGGGAATGTGAAGCTCACAGAGAGTCTGACTGACATCACAGCTGCAGCTGCTAAAGTGGTTTCTACGTCAGACGGCTCTACTGCTGCTAAACAGGTGAAAATAGAATTAAGAGCCACTGGATTGGTGCCGCTGAACTGAAAAAGCTTGTTGCTTGCTATATAATGGCTGTTGCATTCATTTATTTACAGTTTTTTTCTTGATGCAATGTTCATAAAGGAAAAAATAAATAAAACCAATAGAAAAAAATTAAGAATAGACTTTCATATGATTGAATTTTAGATGATGGGATGTACTTATAGCGTAATCAGGTTGTGTTGTATGTTTTTGAAAGTAATTAAGTAATAAATTAACTAATTACTTTTGAAACTAAGTAATCAGTAAAGTAGTGGGATTACTTTTTTGGGGAAGTAATCAATAAAGTAACTTGACCAACACTGGTAAGGACACAACCATGACAGATGGACCAGAGCTTTTTAACTGGCAACCTACCAGACAAGACAAACTCCTACCTCCTGAGCCACAGTTGCCCTCATAGTCTGCGACATTGTTATAACTCCTCAATAACTTCTCAATAATGTTGATGTTGTAGTTACTTGTAGCATTTTGGTGAAAGATAGAACTTTAGCTAAAGTGCTGAGTTTTTGTGAAACAGATATATTGTTTGCCTGTTTTTTTGTTTTTTTCAGTAAAGCTATTTCCAATTAATTGTATTGGTGTTTTTCTCTTATGCACACAAAACCGATGTAGTAAACTTTATTATCAAGAATTGATTAAAAAAGGACAGTAGGTTAGTTTGTGCAATTTTGCAATTGCTATGGTCTTTGAGTAGAAAAGCAAAGTCCTCTGTGTCACTAACCCTACTATTTGGTCCCATTTGAGATCAGGCAAGATCCATATTTGGAGATTCAGCGGTAAACTGAGGACAAGCAGCAGAGGTGAATGAACCTAAGAAAATGCCACAAGATAAACTATGTTGACAAACTACAACTATAAATGAAAAGGTATGTGAATTTACTCAGTTTGATGTATTGTTAAACAGCAGTAGTGCCCATTTTTTATTCTCTATGTTTTTTTCCATCTTGTCCTCTATCACAATTAAGTGTGGACAATGTGTTGATACACTGAACATTTTTAAAAGGCAAATTTGTGGATGATATGTTGTACATTACATTAAATTATTATTGAAAAAATTTCCTTGGCTGAGACTGAGGCCTGACCACCATCAGCAGGCGAGGCAGGTGAAATGTCATGCCCAAGGACACAACCGACCTACATGGATGGAGCAGGGGGTTCGAACCACCAACCAACCATGAGTTAGCATAAAAAAATAACAACTGAAAGCGACTTAAAAGGACTAGTTGGGTTTGGTCAGATGAGCATCACTGTTGTCCACTTTATTGTGAATACCCTGGTACCTGGTCAATTCCACCATCTCAATGTCCGGTCTATTTGTTGAATTTACAAGTTGAATTTTTCTACAATTATTTAAGTTAAAGTGTTAACAGCAGTTCCACTCAATATATCATTTTTGTTTTCCAGCTTCTGTTGAGACTGGTTTCGGTGTTTAGACTATATTTTGAAATTATAGTGTACGTTTATGAAAACGAAGCCTATACCCTTTTAATAATGTACTGTTAGTGTTAAATGCTTGTAATTATAAATTTCCCAACAGAAGTGATATTAAAGAAAAAAATCACACATAACAAACACATTGTAAATAGCAGCAGCTAATTCTAACTCAAGGCTGTTATTTCAACCACTTTACTATTCACTTAACCGCTGACCTTTGCTTTTACTGTGTGCTTTAATGGTACAATAGGCAACGAGCATATTATTATCCTGGTAATTTATACTGCCCTGTTTATTTTTGCTGTGAGATGACTACATACACTATTAGTGATGCAGTTTAAATAAAAGTAAAAATGGCGGCAAGTGGAAATGGGTTTTGCAGGTGATGGATGGTGTTTATTTCTATCTCCCCTCTTGTCCACAGCTAGAGTCGATAAACAGATTGTTGAAGCTGCAGGGTAGCAGAGTATTGACGGATACTCAAATTCTCAAAGCTCTTACATAAATGAATCCCATGGGAATGGCTGATTTTTAACTGTGGATTTTCACTTTAATTTAACACTAAGTTGTGGCTTTCATTATCACCTTTGCTTCTGCAAGTTGTAAAGTCTGAAACTAGTTTTGAATGCCAAATGTCTTGTAACTTATGAATGTACAATTGTAGGTTAAAAAAAGTGTTGCCCTCTGTGGATTTTTTCCCCCAAATGTTTCTTTGGTGTACTGACGTTCAATAATAAACATTTAAATCATTAAAGGATTTTATGGAGAAACACACCAAGTTTACATAAAGTTTAAAGGTGATAGCAACCCTGTTCTTGTATTATCATGGCCTAAATGCAGTCACAATTTTGAGATTTTGAGGTTTCTCAACTGAATTAAACTCTAGGACCTACACCCAAAATTTGAATGTTTTGATCCTGAGCCACTTGTGTATTGGATAAAGTTACAATGATGGATTATCGAATCCCATTTTAAAGAGGAGACCCCACTGCTCTAAATAACCACTGGCCTGTTTTCAAACTGTGTTTCATACAAAGTTCTGGAAATCATTGTCAGAATTTACCTATTAGGATTTCCTCACAGTAATTGATGTGGGTTTCTGTCAGTTATGATGAAAAAAAAAAAATAGAATAATTTCAGTTATAAAGATGTCCCAAACAGGCAGCATAGGAATTAGTCAGGGAAAGTAACTTTACCCCTTTATTTTGTAGTTTAACTTTCGTAGATCTTGCAGCATTTCTTTCTGTCTGTCGTTGATGTTTATCTTCGAGCAAAGTGGCTTTGTTGCTACCCTTTTATCGCTCGGAAAGTCTCCTTCCCAACTTGTGTGTGAAAAAACTCAAATAGGCAAGCTTTCTGTTTCTGACAAGCTCTGCACTGGTGGTAGCCAGATTGCTTGGTTGAATCACCTTGCTGGACATTCTCATCCAATCTGGAACTCTCTTTAAGATGGAGAAATCTATCTGCTTGATGTTTTTGATTATTCAGTGATTAGGTGCAATCCTAATAGCAGCAATATCACTGCCTGTGACGTGTTCTTGGTAGAAAGTAATGCTGAGGTAACCATGCTTGACAGAAGAATTATTTAAATTTTAAAAGCAACCACTCTTCTTTTCTTATTCAATTAATGTCAGAGTGATATATGTCAACTACTCTGTCTTTAATTATCTTTCCTCTGGGCTAATGTGAAAATCACCGAAAAGAAAGGTTGCATGTTCTTTTTTTTCTGCAGGGCTGAATCGCCGAGCAAATTATGTTTTTTTGATTATGTAAATTGCCATTAACTTTCATGAACTTTGCTTTAATTGTGTTTAATTTAATCATTAAACAACAACCTAGGTCTAAATATATATATATATATATATATATATATATATATATATATATATAATATATATATTATATAACATATATATATATATATATATATATATATATATATATAAAGCTATACCCCTGTCCTCGCAGTGCACACACTTAAAAGCAACAGTAAGCAAAAGCAACATTCGGCTGAGTACAGATGAGCCAAGAAATGTATATTTGGTCATATATATGGTTTGTCTTAATTTTCTTCAGATATATTTTAATGGATAATTTTTTTAACCCGCTTCTCTTTGGAAAACATGTCAAGAATAATTTGCGTAAATAATCGTCAAATTATAATTACAAGGTTTGTAGTTGTTAGATGCAACTGTCAAGAATTAAGCTGTGCAAAGATGTATTTGCATAAATTTCCCAAGAGTTTAGCTTCCACCTGGTTCTGGCATCATCCACTTCTCGCACAGAAATGCTTGACTGGCATCAGACGGCTTCCCGACTCCCACTGCGTTGGCAGCAAAGATACGGAACTGGTAGAAATGTCCAGTTTTCAAGTCTGACACCTGCGGACAAACAAAGAGGATAAATCACTAAAAGGTGATGTTGAGTTTTACTGCATGTAAACATTTTTTACATGAATGAGGAATATGGTTAAAACATGCTAATGTTTAACATCAGTGATACATTTTCAAATTGTCTTGTCTTAGTGGAGTGCAGGGTAAAAAAAATCAAATCCATTCCTTACATTTGATTTGCAGTGCTTTAAAAATTTATTTTAAATGATTTCCTCCTCTTTTTTCCAGTATATCTAAAATGCTACAGGCGTCTTGCTCACTGGTATTGCCAGGAAAGCTCAAATTCCTCTCTGCAGCCTCTTTACCTTTCTTGTCTGTGATTCACAATAACATTTAAAACCCTCATTGGATTTAAAGGCTTTAATGGTTTCGGACCATCTTCTCTCAAAGAACTGATTGTTTCTCATTATCCCAATGGATCTCATTGTCCAGCAGGTGCAAAACATCAATGTGGTTTTTTTTTCATTTAAAAAATTAGTTTAATTAGCTCTTTATCACTCCGACTGTGATGTATTCAAACGTTTGCTAAATTTCTACTTATCTTTACATATGCACCACATTTAAAGCAGATGATTTCATTTTTTTGTCTTTTTTCATTTCAAAGTGTTTTTATTTAGAATTTGTAATTATTTTTTTATAATGAAAAAACCTCTAACTTATCTAGTTATTTTTTCTTAAAGTTGATTAAAACTATTTCAACATGAATGCAAAAATCCAATAGGTGAAAATTGTTGGTAAAGTTTCACTCTGTCTGATTTTGGAATTTAGACTATTTAAAAGTTATTAGTGCTGCAACATGTTTCTGAGCTTCTGACACATGTTTTTGCTTGGAGAGGAGGAGGGATTCAGGCCTATTGATTTGCTCATTGATCCTCCTTTTCACAGCCACTTAGACTCTAAGGTCCTTATCGCCTCAGCGAACAGCTGCAAATCTCTGCTGATCTCAGAGCAATTAATTGACCAAAGAAGTGGAAGCTTTTTCATAACAGCAGCAGCCGCTATCAAAAAAGCTGCTTCACCAGACCTGCACCCTTCTTTATTAGGTGCAAATCCCTTCCTGCATGATACATTTAAACTGAACAGCAATCAGATCAAACTGATGTACAGTCCAGTATGATAAATGCATGGGAAGTGTTTTTAAAATTAAACGTCTGCCACCAGGGGGCAATCAGGCTACGTTTGACAGACAGACTTTTGTCTTATCTGGGGAAGAACATTTGCCTTATTCAGCATTGAATACATGGCCTTCTGCTGTGATTATTAAGTAGAATTATGTTGGTTTTTTGCCATTATAAATATGACCACTAAAATTATTACACTTTAATAACAGATCCCTAATTAGACTTCAATATGAACATTGATAAGTCCATTTTATATGCGTTGATCAAAACCCAAAGGTTTAAAAGTTCAAAAAATGTCAAAATGTCAACTCAGACACTAATCAAATATTCAAATTGCCGTCTGTAATGCTATTAAGCTCTGAAGCGCTTATCTGATGAGATGATAATATGAATTGCGTTGAAGTAGAAACCCGTCTTAATGTTGCAGGAACCCAGACATCAAGGTCTTGAGTTTCTAGACCCCAGATCTGGATCTTGGTAACTTTGGCTGTTTAGAGTCCCACCTGAGCTATGGATTTCTGCAGCTTCTCCAGAATTAGCTCTTGGAGGTGTCTCTAATTAATGCCTTGCCTGTTAGTTTACATGAATATTCCACTTTTCTTTTTTTCCGATGACAAATTCAACAGTGCTCTTTGAGGCCCCAAACTTGCGATAGTGTTTTCTAACTCAAACCTGCTTTTAAACTTTTCCAGTACTTTTTCTCTGACCCTCTGACCTGTTTTTGTTGGTCTTCATGATGCTGTTTGTTCTCTAATGTTCCCAAGCACACTTTGGAACCCATCAAAGAATGTGTGTATTCTGAGTTTTCAAGTCAAATGGTTAGATTGGATTCCATTTAGGGGAATTAGAGTTCAATGAGTTGATTGACAATACACTACACATTTTACAGTGGATTATTTGTTCAAAAGTGCAGAACTTCACTTAAACTTGCCAATGTTAAACTACTTTGTGTCGATCTATCTCATTTAACGTAAATAAAACAGATAAAAATGAATGATTAAAAATTTTGAAAATGTGAAAAAGCTCAGGTTTTGTGTTATGGTTTGATGATTGGACCCAAATGCGGAGAGGCGTTCAGAGGTTTGGAAAATCATTTTTAAAGATTCAAAGCTAAACTCTGAGTGTAAAGACCAGACAAGACATGGAAAACAGAACAACAATCCGATAAAGACATGTAGAAACTGGGAAGGCAATGAGGGAGACAATCAGGGAAACTCTGGGCAGCTGGGGAGACTCAAAAACACAGGGACTGACAGAGACTGGAAAAGACACCACACTGTGACAGTATGATTATTTTTGCATTATACTGTTTACATTTAGGCCTTAAATTGACAGAAGTTGTACTTTTTTTCCCACCATGACTGTAGATTCATTTTTTTAACAATACAAAAAGTGCACAACAAAGGAGGTCAGTTACTGTGTAAAGCCATTTTCTTTCTTCATCCTTGATTTCCCCCCCCCCTCGTGATAAAACAACCTCTTACAAATTTATAAAATATCTAATTATGGAGCTCTTGTATTCTTGGTGAAGCAGTATGCAGATTTTACTTTATTATGAGTCTCCATGGACACTGCAGGGTTGCCTAGTGACACAGGCAGGTTGAATCAACGATAGTTTGCTGCTATTGCCAATTACTTGCAAGAAAAGCAGTGGATAAAAAAGTTTATTATTCGGAAGTAAATTTAAACTTCTCAAGGCTATGTATAAAAAATATTTTTGAAGTCTAATTTTACACTGAAATGGATTTCTTTCATAATGTTTCAACATGGGAATTGTATTTTCAGTGCACTGTTAGTTTTCCGTGGGATGTAGAATTTTTCATGTCAGCTTCATCTGTGCAGCAGTTTCTTCTACATGTTTGCTGTGTACCCAAAATGATTTGTCCATAAAGAATATTTGTGGAGTGCATGATAAATAGTTGTCCAGTCGATCATTTCTCCCAGCTGAGCTGTGGCTCTCTGCAGCCCCTCCAGTGTTACCACAGACGTTTTGGTTGCTTCTTTGAAATGATTATCTCCTTGTGCTGTGTAGGCAGGTTTGCTTTCCTTTTCAGATAATAGATTGAAAAGAACAATTGTGTGTGTGTGTGTGTGTGTGTGTGAGTGTATATATATATATATACCCCCTTGACTGTATGTTGACATGAACTCATGACAACGGTCAAGAATAAAAAGAGGTAACAAAGGACTAAAGAAGCTTTTTTTTAAATCAGAGAGGTATTCTGTTTCCTTAGGCTGCAACGTTTAGTCCGGTGGGCAGGACTTCAGGGTTGTTCTACTTTATCACAGAATGTGCTGGCGCTTAAAATAATCGAAAACCCTTAAAAAACTCAGACTTAAGGTCCACTATCTAGAGCAAATACAAACAAGAAGTGATGTTTGTAACACTGCTGTCATCAAACAGTTTTTGTCTTCCTAAATGCTAATATAAAATGCTAAAGACAGTTTTTGATGTCACCTATGTAATTATATTGTCTTTGTTTTTAAATTAAACGATTCATCACTGCCAAGGGCCCTCTCTCTCAAACACAGTGTAATGTCCCGACTGCTTGTAACACGAATAATTAATGACTAGTTTGGACATAATACTTCTTAATGTTTTGATATTTAATTAAATAAAAGATCTGTCAATATCAAATTTAAATTCAAATTAAAAAATTTCCAGTAAATCATGGCTTCTAAATACCAAAAAATTATATATATATTTTTTTTTTTCACTGATTGTATACAAAGACCCCTGCAATATAACCTGGATGGTTTTACTGCATTTCTAGATTTTCAGATAAGTGGGACCATTTTACAATGTTTTGGGGAAAATTGTTATTTCTTAATTATTTTTTTTATTTTAATACATGCAGAAAGTAGAAGAAAGTAGAAGGTTTTTTTTTTAGTTAAAATCAATATCAACAGATCAGAACTTTATAAAATTTGTGATCAGAAATCAGCCCAAAAATCTCCAAATGGTGCATTTCTAGCATTAACATTTCAATTGTTTGAACTTTTTAAGTATACAAGTACTACCAACCCTGAGCTGCCTCTCTTTGGTAGGTTTTATGTTGACCTCTCTCCAGATCTCCACGTCCTTTTCTTTCTGGTCAAGGTAGTAGCCTTGTACAGAGTAGCCCCCATTAGAGGAAGGGGCCCTCCAGCCCAGAACCATCTCAGATCCGGTGCACAGCAGGAGGGCAATAGCAGAGGGAGATGAGGGAACATCTTCATAAACGGATAGGAAAAAACAAACAAACAAACAAACAAAATAATTTTTGGTTAAAGATCTCAGCAGGCAGCTGTTACAACTTAAAAGGGAAATGCCAAGAACTCCTTAGAGAACTTCAGATTCTGTCTAGAATCCAAAACTCTTGAGTCAGCGCCAATGTTAAAGGAGTTAATCAGCTTAAATTCACTTTGATAAAAATTATTTTCTTGGAAAGAACTGGAGTAGTTCTCTAGCTCTGAAATATCCATCAGGATATTTCAGAGCTAGAGATTTGAAGAGGGATTTTCGATGCCACTGAACCAAACATGTCAACATTACACTGTATTGCAGCCTGCCAAAGCACATCATAGTTTCTAAAAGTGCACAAGAAGCCAAAAAGTCCATCTTTACATTCTTTAATATTTGTTTGTTGAAAGCTAATATAAATTGTAAAGAAACAGGGGCAGATGGATTAGAGCATAACTGAAACGATTTCAGTGTCAATGAAAGAAGCATTTCTCAGCTTTTACATAGCCTCAAACGTTTTTTTTTAGACTAATGCAGCGCAAAACATATTCATTCAAGACAAGTGCTTTGAGTTACACTGAAATAATGTGTTTTAACTGAAGTTTTAAAACATATTCTTAAGATTTCTGAAACTGTTTGCAACATCACAGAATCCTTCTTGAACTTACTGATAGCTGATTTGACCATGATGGGCTGAGACTCATCTGAATATCTGCTGTTTCCTGCTCGGCTTACAGACTTCACCCTGAACACATACTCTTTCCAAGTCTTCAGGCCGTGAACTATAAACCTGAGGAGAAATTAGGCATGGATTACACGCTGGGATGGATCTATGGAAATGTGTTATCAATACAATAATGTATTTATATTTTTCTGACTCTTATTGATGTGTTTTAAGTCACTGAAAGGTTTTGTTGAAATGTTCACCTGGTTTTTGCTACAGGTTTGTTGTTGACAGTTTTCCACTCCTGTTTGCCTGCTTCACTGTAGTATAGATAATATCCCAGGATGTTGTCTTTGTCTTTGGGTCCTTGCCACTGCAGCAGAACCGATGTGTCCGTGTCTCTAATAGCCATGACTGAGTGAGGCGGAGGCGGCACAGCTAAAGAGAATCAAATGAGGTTCCATCCGTCAAAACAATTAAATGTAATTTATGAAGTGATTGAAAATCAGTTACATTGGAATTTACCCTTGACAATTTCCAAAGATAAATTGGTTTGAAATTGAAGTCTGGACTGTTGTTCGTTCTCCAATAAGAATGGACAATGAGAAGGAGAGAAATGAGGTTGATAGGGGAGTTATCAGGCCTAACATTTATATTTCAGCCCTGTATACAATATTTGGATAATTTAATTTTAAACCCCCAAAAAATACAAGACATCATCATCGTCATCTTGTGTATCATCCTCATCCATCTCAATCATCATACGGATGCTTTATCCGGAGACCGTGAATTGGTTTAATCCATAAATTGGGCTAAAATGCATTGGGTTAGATGGAAAGAGCCAATGCCAACATCTTCTTCAAAAGAGTTTTTTTTATTAGTTAGTATGAACGTGAAACTTAAGATTTTAAGACAAATTACAAAGTTTCGTGATAGAGTAAGGAAAAAATAAAGATGTTAAAGATAAAAGAATGTCCCATATTGCAAAATATATCCTCAAGATCAATAAAGAACATCAAAACATCAAAAGATGCCATAATGTATTTTTAGCCGGGTAAAAAGTAATGTGTTTCTAATTTCATATATATTAAAACATACAATCAAATTGCATATGATTTCCTTTTTAAAGATTATACTGATGGAATTGTATTTTGCCTTTATCATTTGCAAGCAAACATGTCCTAATTCTTGGTCAGTTCACACCTAGTATCTTCATAGTGATTTCCAGCTTTTCTATTGATGCTATAATTTTTGCACGGATCTGGTTATTAGGATATTGGTTTTGGAACGGATCCACTGCAAGTCGCCTCGATGAAAGGAAGATGAGATTTTGGCAATGGTAGCATGTCCACAAGATTCAAAGAGACTTCTGTGAAAGTGGACAACAACAAAAAGAGACAGCAGTCTCTTATTTGTGTGCAATTTGAATGTTTACTTTGAGTTTTAAATAATCCATCCTGTAGGCAAAGCCATGGAATGAGAATCAGCAGGAAAAAAGCAGGGGTGTAGATGTTTCCTGAAGGTTTTGTTTCCCATGCATCGTCACTCATTCAGCTTTTTAAGCATCCATAAATTATGTGAGGGAATCATTATCTACATTAAAAATGTATAAAATGAAAAAACAAAAAAAAAATGCCCCTATTTGAAACCCACTAAAGTTGTTTTTGGACATGCAACAATTGGCAATTTAATCATAATATGATCTGTGCATGTTTAGGCAACACAATCTTGGGTTAGAGTTTGATAGCTATCAAAATGCATCATTTTACTGTAGTCGCCACTTGCTCATTGTCAGTATTACAAGTTTGTAGTCTGTTTCAGTTGGTTCACAAGCTGTAAAGTAAATTATGCGACCTGGGAGGAAACCTGGCTGCTGAAAAAAAACAAACAAACAACAAAAAAAACTGTTAAAGACCAAGCAACAGAGTTTGACCGGTTTCCTCTAATTTACTGGAGAGCTCCAAAAGTTGATTCCATATGAGTTTGAATTCTTTAAAATAAAAAAAGAAAGCAAAGCAAAACAAAGGCAAGACAAACCATTCAGATATAATTTCTTGTAATGTGTTTCCATCTGTCTTCCCTTTAGTGTTTCCATGGTTTCTCATTTCTATTAGAGATGCATCAGTGAATCAACTGGTCAAGTTAAATATATCAATATGAAACCAGAAGAGGTACATATTTTGGAATAAGCAATTTAAGACTAGCTGTATATTCTATGGAAGCATGTTGCCCATGTATTCAGAATCTTGTAGAACACACCTAAAGTCAACATTTCATGCTTTTGGTTTATTCAGAAACTTTTTAAGGGAATGAAAACAGGCCTTTTGCCATAGTTTATATCCGCCTCGGGGATGTTTGGACAGAGGCAGGCTTGGCAGATACAAGGAATGCTGTACAGAGAAGTGGCTTTTTAATGCTTTTATTTTTTGCTTATGTTTTGGAATGGGTTGCTGAAATTTATTTTCCCCACATAGTTTCATTTTGTTTTCAATAGGCTACCTGTTCTGACTTTTTCACATATAGTGTAATTCCAGAATAAAGGCAGTGCAATCTTGGCACACATATTGCAGGTGCAGCATTGTATAGAAGGTAAATGCTGATTTAGGAATTCACTCCTGACACTGTACCTGACCTTTGAGCACACAAAGTAATAAATGGACACTAGTACACAATAGATATTTTCCTACCTTGTGGTTTTCCAAGTGAAATGGGTGCGCTCGTTTCAGAGGGGTCACTAACACCATACTTGTTGATGGAGCGCACTCTGAAGCAGTATTCTTTGTCTTTGACCAAGTCCAACACTGGGAACCTGGGAGATTTTACAACCATGTCCAGACTGGCCAGTTCCCAGCTATTTTTCCCTGCCAAGGACTAATCCAAAGAGAACATTTTAACAAAAAACCCCAAAGGTAAATTAAAAAAGTAGTATATCTCTTAAAGGACACAACATTTATTTCAGTCAAGCAGACCTTTAAATGTGAACACTCTGAAAGGGAGACATATAGGTTTGTACATAGCTTAATGTTAGTTCTTTATATTTATTACTGAAAGACTTCTTTAAGTAACTAAAACTTTACCAAACACATTATTTTTTTATATTCCTTATTGACATTTCCTTATTGATCCCCTGGTACTTTCAACCTATCTGTAAGCTTCCTTTTCTTTCCAAAGTCTTAGAGAAGGCAGTGTACAGGCAATTACATGACTACTTGGATCAACATGGTATTTTAGAGAAGTTCAAATCAGGTTTTAAATAGTTCCATAGTATAGAAACGGCTCTTTGAACGGTCAATGATCTCCTCTTAACTGTCAACTCCGGCCATTCAGCTGTATTAGTCCTCCTGGACTTGACGACAGCTTTTGATACAGTTGACCATCAAATTGTGTTGTCACGCCTGGAGCAGACAATTGGCATTCGAGGCTCTGTGTTAAACAGGTTCAAATCTTACCTATGCGACAGGTCATTGTGTATAAATATGGGGCAGTACTTTTCATCTTCAGCCCTGCTTCGGTGTGGTGTCCCCCCAGGACTATTTTGGGTCCACTCCTGTTTTTGTTGAATGTGCTGCCCCTTGGTGAGATTCTTTGAAAAAAATCTGTCTCCTATTACTTTTTTGCCATTGATGTGAAGATCTACTTCCCTTTGAGCTCCCCGGGCCCATCCTTTGACAAATTGGTATCTTGTCTTAGGGACATAAAAATATGGCTCCAAATGAATCTGCTTAATTTAAACGAAAATAAAACAGAATTAGTGGTTTTCTGGAGATCACTGATTGCTTCTTGCTGTGAGGAGCGATATCGGGCTACTAGAATCCTTTCGCTTCTCTCAGGCAAAAAACTTGGGTTTCTTTCTTGATGGTTGTTTTAAATTCGATAAACAGATTAGAGTTGTTGTTCAAAATGTGTTTTTAGTAAAGTTAAATCTTACTTGCCAAGAAAAGACTTTGAAAAATGTATTCACTTGCTCATTATGTCAAGATTAGATTGTGGTAATTCTCTTTACAATCATCTCGACCAATCTTCTATTTGTTGACTGCAGGTTGAACAAAATGCAGCAGCCCGTCTGGTGTCGGGGAGAAAATGTAGGAAACACGTCACTCCAGTTCTGGCGGCCCTCGATTGGCTCCTTAAAGCATACAGGATGTAATTTAAAATCTTACTGATGTGTTTTAAAGCTTTGCACGGCCTGGCCCCCTCTGTACATGCTCCCACGAGAGCTTTGAGATCCTCCTCACAACTTCTCTTGACAGTTCCGCCATCAAAGTTAATGTGTAGTTATGATAGAGCATTTTCTGTAGCTTCTCCAAAATTATGGAGTAGTCTACAATAACAGGTCTGGTCTGCAAACTGTGTTCAAGGTTTTAAAGCAAAATGTTTTAATCTTGCTTTTAAGTGTTCCTGATCCTTACTGTTATCCCCTTTTTTTAGACCTTTTGTACTTTTTAGGGTTTTATTTCATTTCTGTGTATATTGTTATACAGCACTTTGGGCAATTCTTGATTGTGTGTAAATGTGCTTTATAAATAAACTTGACATTGACATTTCTATTTTGCTCCTTTGTGGTTTTAACAATGCCTTTTCTAAGTCATTGTTTTGCAGGTAAAAATCCCAACAAAAGAGCACGTATGCCAAAAGAGAAGAGTGATTATAAAGTGCTTGCTTGAGGGCAAAAAGGACATTTGAATGTTCCCTTCATCATATAAGCAGAAGTGAAGCTGCAGACTTTAGTAATTTCAGGTGCCTTTGAGAGATTTGACAGTTTTATTACCTCTGTAACTTATAAAGCCTCAATAAAAGTCAATTTCCTGTGGCAGTTTTCCGATTTTTGGAGTCAGGAGCTGTTGAATGTCTAAGTTGATATTGAGGAGACAAGGCTCTCTATTGTTGCAAAGAACAGGTCAATCCTACATTTGTGATCTGCTTCTGGCATCACTTTAAACCATAACTTTTAAGTTGGAAAAATATTAGAAAAAGAGGGGGCAGGTTCCAAGTATCAATTTTTCATACCTGCTTATTTCTCACTCTTGCCGAGGGGGGGAGGTGGGTTACACCCAAGAGGGGTCACGAGTTTATCATATGGAGACAAACAATTGTACACCCATGCCTATGGCAATTAAGGGTTGTCACTTAACCCAACATGCATTTCCTGTTGTCCTCTATGGCACTTTGTTCTTCTTCTGTAGAGCTTTAAGTTCTTTTTGGAGATCGTGCTTTACTTATATTAATTTAACTACCCAACTTAAATTTTAATGCTCTAAATATTTGCAGAAAAACTGTTATTTTAGATTGTATCTCTCCCAAGTATCTGCAAGGAATCCCATACTGAGAAGAATGTCCATCAGTCAAGTTTAGAATTATTTATATTATTGGGTGAATTAGATTTCTTCGTTTTTATGTATCTGCTCTGTCTTCTCAAACCCCCAGTCAGCCATACTCATTGAGGTACTGCCTATATTTTTTTTTGTGCTAAAATGTTTTTTTTCCTGTCCACTGTCACTACAAGCATGTTCTGTATGAGGGACTGCTATGAAGTCAACGGCACAACACAGGGAACTGGCGACTGTCGCTACATTTTGTTTCAGGAGCGGTGAATGCTTCCAGTCAATGATACGATGTAGCAGGATTTCCTTCCATAGAAACCTTTTTAAATGATTGGAATAATGAACTGAATGATTAGTTGGAATGTGTATAGCTGAAAAGCACTTTTCACAGTAGCTAAAAATAGACTGTAAAGTAACGAACCAATGTATTCTGGGAGGTAGCCCTAGACACGCAAGTGCACATTCAACATTGGTGCCTACAGGTCTGAGTCGCTTCGATCATCACAAAGTTGAAGTTATGTCTCCTACAGATGTTCAAATTCAGAAGTAACTAAGCACCGCTGTTGGGGGTTGTGTAATTTGGACTCTAGATAACCAGATCGGATGTCAGAGAAATGAGAAAGAAAGAAAATGCCATAATAAATGTATTAAACAATAACTCTTGACAACAGTGTATGAAAAACACAAACTCATATATTCTATATGTCAAATGTACCTTTTGCAAAACTAGATTTACCCACAGTGGAATTAGGAACTTTGTGACAATGGTAACTGGTATATTGTTTGGCTACTGAGTCCTTATTTTTCAGTTCATACCATTTGTCACCATCCACTCCAAGATAAACTTGTATTTTTATTGCAATACATCTTCACACCTTTTCAGTAGCCTCACATAGGGGACACAGCCCTTTAGTTCTGGCAATCGATAATTAGCAGGGTCACCATCAAGAAAAGCCCCCAGTATGTTTTTCTCCATTAAAACAACCTCCTTCATTTTATATTTGCTCTTTCATGACATACATTTAAATTTCACATATAATTGGTGCCTTCACATCAACATCCAAGCACTCTATGTGTATGTAGGTTTTGTTTTTCTTGCATTAGCCCCCAGCGACACTGGCGTGACTAAATTACAACGATTATGACATCATCTGTAAAATAAGCTATTCAGATTACTTTTCTTGTATATTGTCAATAGCTGAAGTGTTCTGAACTGGCTCTATATCATTGAACTGGATTATTTATTGAAATTATTATTGTCATTCAACCAAGAACTTGTTTCAGATAGGAAATGAGCCAGCTATCTGTCAAATCATAAAAAAACAACGTAAACGTAGTGTCAGTTTTGAAAAATATAAGTTTTTATATTATATTTAATAAGAAAAAAGGGATTTCACATACCCTTCTCTAAAATAATTGGAAAAGTCCTATGTTGTTTGCATCTTATCAGTCAAATCCTCATGTTTTCCTGGAGAACCTTGACAATTTATACTTGTAATATCTTATCATGTCCACTATGAAAATTATGTTGATGTCGTGTCTGACACTGAAATGTGATGGGACCAAACTTCATTAGTTTTTACTAACTACAAAAAATATTTGTCTTTAAACAAATAAGATTCTGGTTTCTGGGTTTGAATTCCAGCCAGGAGCATTTCTGCATAGAGTGGGGATGTTTTCAATGTGCACTCTTACTCTAAAAATATACTTGTTAAGTTAAATGGTTACGCCAATTTTCCCCAAGTAGTAAGTGTGTGTCTATGGTGATCTGTTCTGTGTCTTTCTATAGTGTTAGAGATGGTGACACATCTAGTATGTACCCTCCATTTCGTCCAATAACCTTTTGGAGAAAGAAAATAGATTGACAAATTCCATAAAAATTTTTTCCCCCAACATGATGCAAGCTAAGCAAATTGTGGCAACAGCTAAACATCATATTTCTTTCATCCTCTTCTTGAAACACATGAGAATACATACAATAAAATTCTTAACATTCATTTTGACATGCTTTCCTCTTGAAACTTTCCTTTTTGACCCAAAGCTTACCACCATGAAAAAGTATGAATAAAATACAGAAATTGAAAGGATGTGTTGTGCAGAAGACTTTTAAAATGTTTTTTTTTAAACTGCTAAACATTAATATGGCCTTCGCATAATGATGACTTTATATGTAATCAAATTGTCCTTTGGGTGATCACTGCAGCTTACTGCTTTCAGAGGTGATAAAATATGAATTATTGGTTTTCTCTGTGTGATTGTGTGTGTATATGTCAGGGGAAGTGTGCGTAGGCGTAAGGACCGACCCGCTCCACGTAGAAGGTCAGCGGTTCCCTGCCTCGGGGTTCTGGCTCAGTCCAGCTCAACACCACGTAGGTGTCGCTCAGCTCGCAGGCGTGGACGTCTGTGGGAGGGAAAGGAGCTTTGACCTGACCTACAGAGCAAAATGAGGAGGATGAAAACAAAAGAAAAACAAGGTCAGTATGAAAAGAGTTGGCTTGAGTTACGGGTTTTCTCTCCTCCCATTGTAGAACTCTTCAAGTTACACCTGCTGGAGCTGATACAGGCTCACAAGAGCAGAGACACTCAAAACCTATCTGCTTCATTTTAACCTCCATTCCTTATATGTCAAGTGCACCAAAGAGTATCGAATAGGTTCAGTCAGCAAGTGTTCAAGGACTTTGCAAGCCAATGAAGGATTGTAAAAGTCTGGGCAAAAATATTCATCTGGGCCTATGCGACATTCTATGTTTGTCCCCCCTGAAGAGTTTGCAAAGCTGCAGTGATGAACAGGGGATACATTAACTGCAGAAGGAGAGCAATGATTTGTAAAAACATCTGATGTGGTGGAACCACAGCAATCTCTCCTGTAAATGTAGTCTGTAATCAGCAATGCTGTATGGATAGAGAAAAAAAAGATAAAATATAAAAACATTCTCCAACTAAAACTATAGTGTTATAATGTGAAAGAACTTAAAGATAATCCACAAACCCTTAACTTGGGTATTTCATGAAATTCCCAAGTAGTTTAAAGTAGTTGGACAAAACATTAACAATGGACAAAAATAAGACCAAAAGAGTGAAAGAAAGTTTCTATCAGGAGACACAGCTTAGTTGCTTTGAACTTTATTTATTTTTTACAATTTTTTGTTGTTGTTGTGTTTGAGTAAGAAAACTATAAAAAAAACTTCAACAAAGAGTGGCTATCTTTTCTTAAAAATGCTTCACAAAAACTAAAACTGCTCTCAGACATAACAGACTCTGCAATACTTGTTTGACAATGAAGAAAAATGTGTTTATTGTCAGGCCTGTCCCGAGTTACTCGCCCACTGTTTAGATTGGAACAGAGGAACTACATGCAGTACAAATTAAGACAAAACTTTAAAAAATATTGATTAAAACTCTACTTATAAAAAAAGTAGTAAAAGGACAACATTATAATAGCACAACGAATTAGTCAATTTCATTTATAAATAAATATTTGAGTGAATGAAAAAAAACAGAATTAACGGAAAATTAATAAACTCTCAAAGATAAAAAAACAAATAAATTTGTAATTTTATCAAATTAATGAAGAAGCAACATGAGTGAAGGAACTAAGAATTACATAAAAACATATTTAATTATTGTCAATGTTTTGTAAATGAATGTGTTATTAACATTATATTAAAATATTACTGCAAGACACTATAATAGCTGATATTTGACCAGCCATAGCAGTAACTCAGTAACTATGCATTGGCTGTCAAGTCACACAAAACCAAGATAATAATAAATCAGGCAGAAAATTATGATTGTTGAATTTCTACCATTTAGGAATGTCCACAGAACAATAACAAACCACAAAGTAATGAAAATATGTCTTAAAAAGGCAAATAAACATGATCAAAATGAAAATTTGAGCTCTTTAAGCAGATTTTGATGAAGCTTAATCTCCCAACTATGTTGCAGTCATTACATTAAAAGCCTTACCACCTGGGTAAATGCAATCCACTCTTGGCCTCCAGCATAGAGCAGAATCTAAAAGTATGATTGCATCCTCCAGGCTGCGGATATTTTTCTGGTGGCCCCATCTTCTTCTACCCATTCACCATTCTCTTTATATGAGGTACACTGTCAAGGTTATCAGGCCCCCTTTCATAGATATTCACTCCACCTCCAGCCATTATGTGCATTTACTGGGAGACCACTAGGGACTTTTTTGCACCTTTCACAGCCGCAAATGGAGCAAATGCTCATTGCTGCAGCCGTACAATTACTGCAGCTCATTGTTAAACATAATATGGAGATGCATTAAAGCCACAGGCCCACGGCAACCTACAGATGAGGGGGTGGTGCCGTGTGTTCCAGTGAAATATAAATGTTCTGTTAGAAATTTTCCTTTTGAGAAAGAATCATATCTAAAATAAAAAACACTGTATTCTCACCTTCAAGTTCATCTTTTGTAATGGTAATAGTCCTTCCTCTATCCACTTTGACCACTGGGAGAAGAGAAGACAGAAAAGGCATGAGAGGAGACGTAGGGGTAAGGGAGTTACACATGGGTAATGATGACACCATTTTCTTGCAAATTTTAGAGGATCAGACACACAAAAAGGTGAACAACAGCGAGACGGAAAGATGGAGAGGAGACTAGGGGCGAGCAAACCTTCTGTCTGTCCTTCATCTGTGTTTAATGATCCACATCATCTGACCACAACCCATCTGTCCTCATCATTACAAACACACAAACACATGTGTGCACACACACGCATGCCTCATTCATCCTTCCAACCCCCCCGTCTGAATTCAATATTTAGCAAATCCCAAAAAATTGCTTTTCAAGTCTTTTAGGACACAAAGCATTCTTCTCAGTGATGTCATTAAGATGCTGTTGCAGAAATAACCCTGAGGCTGTGCGAGATGATATCTAAATCTGCACGCCTACATCTGTTTTTTCTGTCGCTGATCATTTCTTTTCAGGTATAACAGGGCAACTGAGGCAGATGAGGTGAATAAACAGCAGGGGGGAGTCGTGAATGCGTTGCTGATGATCTTTGCAGCATACTGCAGATGTTTATGAGACACAAAGCAACAGCCTGAATAAATAGGCATAGAAAGAGAAGCTTCAACACAAAGTAAAATAACCACAGTGCAGGACATTATATGGTTAATTGCAGCCTCGGGCAGAATTGCTTTCAACTGTAAACATATAGTGGTTTTCAAGCAATAAGACAGAGGTGGGTCGTAACTAGTTACATTTAATCAGTTACATTTACTTGAGTAACTTTCTGAAAGAAATGTTATTTTTGGATTCATTCAACTAGACCATACTTTTTCATTTTACTTGAATATATTTTTATGAGCTATCACTACTCATACTTCAGTAAAGTTTCTGGCTATTCTACCTACAGGAAACGAGTACAATTCAGGAGTTGGTCTCAGTTTATTAATGTTTCTGCATACCAAGACATTTTGGAAAATTTTAGTATCTAAAAATGCTGAAACCATACGTTTTAAAAAAACCCCATTCTTTAAAGGTGCCTTTGACGGTTCTATTAATATCAAATGACACAACTTTGGACTGTGAGTCGACTTAACTATCCTTTATTATATTACCGCAATGTGCTCGTTTTTTATGTTTTCATTGTTTAAAGCACTTTGAATTGTCTTATAGCTAAATTTTGCCGTACGACTTAACCTGTTTTCCAAAGAAATTAGGGGACAAAATGGCAGAAACTACAGATATAAAAAAAACGGGAAAGGAACATCATGACTAGCATGTTTCATACAGCCTTTCTTTAAATGATCATCCCTTTGACAATAATAATTTTGTTTATAGTGTTATTGGAGCTGCACAATACCTTGGATCCCTGCTTATCCATTGTTCAGTATAAGCAGATTCAGCTATTTGTAGAGTTTTGTGTGGAGCAAAACTCCAAATTATTAATGGAAAATAAATATATTTGGCCACTTTTGCTGTTGTTTGTCTCTTTAACTGGTGAAGGACTGCGTGACCCAGAGCAAAAAGCTTAGGGAAAATTGTGGGGGGAAAAAAGAGGATAGTGAGGAAAATGTGGGTTAATCACAATCACACAATGCAAGATCCAGAAATAATATTGAATTATCATGTCCTCCTAATGTCATGCAGTCCAGAGATAATACCCATTGTCCTGGTGTGTTCAAGAGGGTCTGCAGTGAAGACAGGTTTTGTGGCTTTGGAGGGACATCCTGCACCGGCTTTGTTGACAGCACAAACTCTGAACTGGTATAGAGCCCCCTCCTTCAAGCCAAACACTGGAAAGTGGCACATTTTCTGAATGTGCACATTGCAACGCTCCCACTCTCCCTGACTGAGTTCACACCTAAAACAAAACAAAAAAAGTGAGAGATTGTTCAGAACTTCAGAAACATTTATAATAGAACAGAGAAAAAACTACAAATGTATTTGAATTGGCGATTAAAAAAAGAAAAGAAAAACAAATTATTTGAACAATCTGCAGGAAAACAAACAAATATTTAAACCCCCACAACATCAAAGCAAGTCAATAAATCTTGTCAAGGTCTATGATTGTGAAAAATCAACCTGAAATTATAAGTCTCACACTGTCATGTAAAAAATACGTTATAAAAATTCAGAGGACTTTCATTAAAGAAATTGAGAGAAGAGTAAGAAGGAGGTTGCTTAGGAACTGGAATGCATCTTTCCTGTCCGTACCACAAACGCAATAAAAATATTGAGGGGTTTTATCTTCTGCAATGATAGCAGAACATAGTCAAGAATAATGAAGCACACATTAATTTGAAAATATGTATTTTTCCAGACACTTAAGGCTAAGTACATACATTCTCTGGAAATGAATGTAACCTGAACCTCTAATCCCTCCTGGGCTATTTAATATGTGTTTTTTCAATGTGGTCCTATTTAGAGAAATGATTATGCTCAAAGTGTCCCTTCTCCTATAGGCGATGTTATGCCAAAAAGTGCATGCTGCAAAATACCTTCTTTTTGCTCCGTCAGGTAGAATAGCAATATAGGTTGGAGATGAACTGCAGCCACTATGAGCCTCCAAAATCCATAAAATCTCCTGAACCTTCAATTCAGTTCAGTTCATTTTTATTTCAACAATGTACATTCTCAATCATCACAAAATGTCATTCCATTCTTTTGTTTGAAAAGGAGTAGACAGAAGTATACACTTATTTGGCTCTAACCCCTCAAGTTTTACCTCTCATGCATTTAATTTTCTTTACTTTTAATTTAAACAAAAATTAAAACTCTGCACCAACTCTGTTTTAACTTCCTAAACTGTTCAACTTGTGCTGTGTAGTTTTTATAACTATATCAAATCCTGAATTGTATTTCATTAATATAAATCGTAATGGATCATTGATTGTAGATGTTAAGCCAGACAAAAATGGTATAAGTGATTTTCCTGCATATGTGCGAATCTCTGAGGACAACTATCATTGCAATTCTCTATCAAATAAGCCTTAATATTGGTCAGACAGAAGCTATTATTGCCTAAAACACACAGACAGCAGCCTGCTGTGAATTTGCCAGTGCATATGACACACCCTGTGGAGATGTTTTTCTCTGACAGGAGATGTGAGACCAGTTGGAATTGAGGGTAAAACAGATGCAGAAAATAATGAAGCAAGCACAGGTAAAAAAAAAAAAAATGGAAAAAAGAAGTTCTGACAGAATACACATTTTTGTGAAACTTTCCCTTCCGTTCTATAACTATACTCTGTATTGTGTTGATCTATGACAATTCCATTGATGACTGTGAGGTAAAAAAAATAGTTTTATGAATGTTTTTCTAGGGCAAATCCCTGATGCTGTACAAGAATAAAAACAGGCTCAGGATTTGAAACCAGAGTCAAGAAGTCTGAAAAATCAGAAAATGAAAAATTGATTTTTTAACAAATCTCAGCATGGAGAAAGTTCAAAAGAAAAACAAACAAACTGTGCAGTAATAAAATCAATGCTTAGCTGCTATTACTGCCAAAGGTGATAAAATTACTAACTGAGTCAAAATTAAGTGTGGCAGTCAACTTTTTTGTATATCCCTTTAACCAAAGTTTAACTTGAATTATAATCAGAGATTTAAATATTTAATCTCCTGAACAAATGTGAAGTAGAGGTCAGGTCAGAATGATTCTCACCTCTCCACATGATAACCCTCCACGGGTGATGCTCCATCAGCGCTGGGCGGCTGCCAGGTCAGAAAGACGTAGTCCTTGTTGACATCGGACACCTCTACTGCAAGGGGAGACGCAGGACCTCCCAGCACTGCAGCTGACCCGTCTAAGGGAGGACAGGAAGGAGTCAGAAAAGGAACATTGAAAATTTGGACAAAAAAATGTTTCCAGCACTTTTCTTTCATGGATGGACAGCAAATGAGACGAATGAAAAAGTGGGAAAAAAAGGAACATTTGCTTATCAGAAAAAAAATAGGGATGTTGATTGGCAAGAATCTGGTGATGTGATATATATCGCAATATGGCATATGGCGCTAGATTGCGATACTATAAGTAAAACTATATATTGTAATTTTTAAGGCTGAATTTAACTGCAGTATACATGTCACAGCGTTCTGAACACTCTAACCTGTTTTCTACATCACATATCCAGTTTAATTACAAGATCTAGTTCATCCACTATGATGATGGTGAAAACAGCCACCAACTACCAGTCAACAATACCACTTTTTTCAAACCGATATGATACCAATACTTGGATCTGAGTACTTGTCGACACCAGGTACCAATATCAATGCTTCTACTACACACAAACGTGCAATAATTTGGAAGACAGGTTTTATTTTCTTCTCTGCTTGATACAGCAAATGATTGTGAATTATAAAAAACAATAGATTAATAAAAAATGACAGCAAAAGTAAAGTTTCAAATACACATTTTCTGTGAAATGATTTCAGTTTCCACATTTTATGTATCGGTCCAGGGTATCGGTTAACTTTAACCGATACATAAGAACGGTATTGGCCCCGAGTCCCGATACCAGTATCGGTACATCCCTAGTATACAGGTGGGCATTTGGAGTCTTATGTCTTAAACACAAAGTTAATTGGCGATGCAAAGAATATCAAACGGCTTATGAGGCATGAACACCTGGATCACAATAAATTAAAAACATGAGCCAAGTATCCTATTCAAGCTGATTGAGAGGTAAAAGTGCAGCCCTTAAAGACCATATAGTTTTACAAAATTAAGTTAACAAGCTCTCTGCTGCAGAACAGTTTTATAGACGGTGCAATTTAGGTGTATGAATCACTGCTAACAGGAAATGAAAACAGAACCAGAATTTGGTGACTACACGTAGCTCTTGAGGGTAGGGGTGTTACTCAAACACAGTTTTCTAGGTTAAAACAACAATGATTACTCTACATTTGAAGATCTAAAAATGAGTCCAAAACACCTATCAGTTTGGAAAATACCAAGTTTAACACTACAAAAAAAGTCTGGTTTTGGTGAGTGGCCTGAGACAGATCCCAAGTGTTTCCTGACACTGTCATCGAGACTTAGATTAGAAGACCTTGAAGGTCCAACTGGGCACAAAAGAAAATCAAAGCTTTCCTATTCTATGAAAATCGTAACTTACTGAATCTTTAATTGAAAAAAAGATAAAGCAAAAGCTGGTTCTTTCTTTAATTTATCAGACAGAGATAGAACAGTCCTGATCAGAAGTTTCTACACAGGATTTTAATTATTTATTTAGTTATCCTTTTAAATTTACCTTCAAAAAGTCTTTAAAAAGAATAACTGGTTGCTCAAATGTTATACAATTCTGACTCTCGACATTTGCACAGTACTCTATGCTTCGCAAAGGTTTTAAAACTCCTTGTCCTTTTGCTTAATTTGTCACAATACCACATCAAATATATGCGCATATTGTACGTATATTTACTAAGTAAGGGGAAAATACTGTTCTTGAATAAATTTCCTTTTGGGTATGTCCGTAGCAGCTTGCACAGCTAGAAACTAAATCGCTTGAGCTCAACCTCAGTCAGATGTATGAAAAAGTGTTTATTAGCATCAATTTCTAATTGCATGTGGCTAGAAGTTGGACTGAACCATCAGAACCCAGTGTTAAGTGTCCCTGTTGAAGAATAGGATCCTCCTGATCAAAAAGTCCCAATCAAAATTTTAAGACCACTTGAAAAATGGCAAAAAAAACAACATAATTTGCATGGTTAGATCTTAACATTGTGTGTGTGAATGGGTGAATGACTAAATGTAGTGTAAAGCACTTTGGAGTCCTCTGGACTTGATAAAGCGCTATAAAAATACAGGCCATTTAACAATGTTCCAAGTAGAGCTTCAGCATACAACAAAAAGAAATGGAAGTGAGACAAAATACATTTTTGAGCATGCAATTTATTGAAAATGAAAATAATGTTTAAACTCAAACAAGCTCTTGATCAGAAGTTTAAGATATCATGCCTCTAAAAGGTCAAATCTGTGAACATGGTTGGGTTGTTAAACTGCATAAGCAAGATCTCGTGGAGCTCGCAGTCACTGCTGAGACAGTCATTTGGAATCTCTTAAATGATCCTGAGGGTCATGAAAAAAAAAATGAAAAAAAATAAAGGAAGACTCAGAACAATTTAACCACAATAGGACACTAGATAATCCTTGACCCAAATTAAATTTGTTACTTGTGCCAACTGCAGCCCTACAGCCATTAGACGGCATCTGAGACCGGAGGGCTTCAGAAACGAAAAACATCTTCAAAGGCTTCGTTTCCTTGAACACCACAAAACTAATAATTTGGACTTTGCAAGAGAGCATCAAACATGGAACATTGAACAAAGTTTTATTCTCTGATTAGATTAAATGCAACTTTTACGGTCTTGATGGTTGTTGGCACGATCAGCAGTTTTCTACGTGCCACAGTGGAGGGGGCACCATAATAATATAGAATATTTTTTTCT
Organism: Apricaphanius iberus; assembly: GCA_028564705.1. NCBI lineage: Eukaryota > Metazoa > Chordata > Actinopteri > Cyprinodontiformes > Aphaniidae > Apricaphanius > Apricaphanius iberus. Next base: position 1,243,159 of record JAPXFQ010002454.1, on the reverse strand, counting down.
TCAGGAGGTGCAGGGGTGGCAAATGGCCGCGGGCTGTGTCCAGATGTTGCAGAGAGCATTCGTTATGACTGAGGGCCCTCGTCTATGTGGTAACAACTTGCTTTTTCAACAGGACAATGCTACAGTACACAATGCCCGCAGGACAAGGGACTTCTCCCAGGAGAATAACATCAGTGTTATTTACCTTCCTGCATGTTCCCCAGATCTAAATCTAATTGAGAATATTTGGGGATGAACAGCAAGAGCATTTTACAAAACTGAAAAACTGTTCCAAACAGTAGATGCTTGAATCAAATAATATACAAATTTTGAAGTGATCATCAATAACAGTGTAGCTACTCATTATGAAGTTCATTAGCAAGGAATGTGATTATAGAGATATGAATTACGAATGTTTAATGAGGGAAGGGATTGAAAGGATAAAGAGTCTGGGGAGATGTGTTGATGCAGGCTTAGGATGAAGACTGTGTGGGGTAAGGTCTTCAGGAATTTATTTTTTCTGAGTCTGTTCGGAACCCCCGCCCCAGGTGAAACCAGACAGAGAGATGTTAGAGGAGGCTAGAACTATAAGTGGATGAAGGAATGTAGAGAAGGAAGGGATGTAGGGTTGAAGGAGGGATGAAAACGGAGGTGATGAAGAATGAAAGAAATTTTGATCAGCTGTAAAACAGCCTGTTTCAGTTTAAGTGTTGCTCTCAGTAAATTGTAGCCTCAAATAATGGTTTATAACACTCCTGTTTCTTTGTCTTGCATTTTGAAGCTCTACTTTAAATCTTGTTAAGATCCAATCATGCAAAATGTGATTTTTTTGTTGTTACCATTTTTCAAATGGTCTCAAACTTTTGGTCAGGACTGTAGCATGATACTGCTACCAACATGTCTCAATCTGAAGCCTAGTTTATGCTTCTCCAACCGCAAATTTTTACTCAGACGGAGACATTTTTCGTTTATATTACCCCGCGTTTCCACTCCACTCTCTATTGTTTTTTTCAGTGTTGCTTGACCAGGACAGCAGGGGGTGGTAACTTTTCATGGCGTCTCTGCCTACTATCACAGCATCGTTTCATTTATTTTTTCTAGGCTTGTGAACGCATTTATTCCTCAAGGAGCAATGAATGACAGAAAGAACATTTTGATTAAGCTGTAAAGCTTTTTACTAGAGGTGCAGCTTATTGAATCCCCTCGAAACACATGGAAACAAAATACAGCAGCCTTTTTTTGTTGTTTTCCTACACCTCCTTGTGTTCAAAATCGCCAAAAGACCAGATTAGATAAAAGATCCTTTCAATATACGGCATGTAGTGGCCAAACGCTGCATTAACTACTGATTACAGCGACTACAGAGCTCCGTTCTGGTGAAGCGATCTCTGGCTGTTACTGAAACTGACCGGTCAGATGCATATGCTATCCGTTGATGGAGACAGATAGTTAAAAAATCAGTCTCTACTCCGTGCATTCTTGCGTAGGTGACGGACAGCCCTTGCGTTGACGGAGAATGGTGTTGCATCAATCCCTCTCCATCAAAACGGAGAAGCATAAACTAGGCTTGAGAATGGCTGTTTAGGGTGTTGTGTAGTACAAGCTTCCCATCATAGAAGTTTGCAAATGGACCTATGAGCAGAACACATTGTTCCATATGCTGGTCGTTTAGTGGCAAATTGCTGAAGAGAGTACTTGCAGGTTTATTTTCACTGATTAAATTAATTTTGGCAGCCTTGATTTTTAGGAAGGATTGATGATAGTTGACAATAGTTGTCTGGCAGATTTTTGTTAACAAGAAATGACAAAAAATTACATGATGATGGTTTATTATGTAAAATCCCAATAAATAAATAAATATTTGTGTTTTGTGTTTTTGATTGTGTCCTAGGCGGCGTCTTTTAATTAGGGCAAAGTGAATTTTTTTTTAAGACAATTCCTTTTTAGTTCTCACCTTTGAGGTAGACAAAAGCCATGTGCTCCTCAATTCCATCACTGGTATTCAGTCTGGCACTATAGACGCCTTCATTTTCCTTGTGTGTAGCCATCATAGTGATGATGGATTTGTTGTCAAACGTCTTAATGTCCACATTGCTGGACTGCTGCAGTTGTATGCCTTGAGGATGACAACAGGGTTATGTGTCAGAACTATAGCTTTTATTTAAATTGCCAAAAATGTGCCACAAGTGACTCCAGTTGCATTGCAATTACCATCTCTGAACCAGCTGACATCCTGCTGGAAGGGTAGCAGAGCTGATGTAAAGCTACACTGCAATGAGAGGCTGCTGCCCTCCTTAACCCAGGTAGGGGGAAAGGAAATGTCAAACTGGGCTTCTTTTTGCTGCTGTATGCCTAGAAGAGGCAGAAGAACGAGAGAGTCAAGTGGTGTGGTGCTATGAAAATAAGAAAAGACATGGGGATGAAAAGAAACGAATAAAATTTTGAGTGAATGCTCTTTTGAACTTGTTCTGAACCCATTTGAACAATTTCAGGAAGCCATCCTGCTGATGGGAAAGTAAGGTACATTTTGTCACTGATTGAGCTCTGGCACCAAAACTGATGTGTGCGATGACATCAACGTCAAATTTTGTTGGCAGTCTGATAGGAACACGTTCAAAGTCTTCAGTGTCAGAATTAGAAAGATGTGAAAGAAGACCAGAAGATTTTAGCAAACAAAAAAAACCCTACAATTTTTATGCTGAGATACTGAGTGCTGTAACAATAGTCCAAAATAAATGCTTCATACAAAGGACCACAAACACAAAGGAACACTACATGAAATATCATGTGATGAATCTATGTATAGTATCAAGTGTTATATTAGGTGTTGCTTTGAGTTGTAGTTAATTATTTTTCTTTATTTATATTAAATTATTATTTTTATTTATTTTTTGGTGTTTTGTCATGTTTCAGGATCATTTTGATTTTAGCACTTTTTTTGTTTCCATATTTTCACTTAGATGTTTTCACCTTTTGTTTCATTGTATTTGTGTTTTAAATTTTAATTATGTTTCCCAAGTTTATCAGTGTTCGTTTCTGTTATATTACTCATTTACTGTTCCCTCCAGTATTTATTCCTCTTTTGTTTTGTTCTCTCCTTTGTTTACTAGTGTTCTTACTTATAATGTTCCTTCTTATACATTTTTAAGTAACTTCTAAATCAGTTCTTATTTAGGATTATTCCTGTCTTGTCTTTCTTTCTTTCATTCCTTGTTTTCTTCGGTCTCCATGTCATACTGTAATACCAGTTGCTAATTGTCTCCACCTGTTCTCTCCCTCTCATCTGCAACTGCTTTCCACTAATAAGTCTCAGTCTCTCTCTCTCTTCCACTTTCACTCCTCCTTAGTTCATTTAAGCCCCCTGAATTTCATAGCTCTTTGCTGGTCCCTTCCATGACTCTGTTCTGGCCTTCCTCTGTTTTTACCTCAATACCTCCAAAGTCTGCTACCACCTATTAGTACTGTTTTCTCCATTAAAGACTAATTCATGGATTTCTGCATTTGGGTTGTATTTAGAATGACCAAACATAACATCTGGAAACCTCATGATGTGGCACAGTTTTAAAAGTGGGTAGTTTCCTTCTGCTATCATTTGGCTCATCAAATAATCAAATCTGGAGATAAGCAACCTGTGTTTCAAAAAGAATCTGGTTGTCAGGAGTGAATGTGTCTCAACATGCAGCAATATGTTTCCTAAAATGATCTTATTCCGCTAAGCAGTCAAAGTTAAATATTAAGATTAGAAGCATAAAAAAAAAAATGTTTACATCTACACTTGTCATCATTCAAACCCTTGAAGCTAGGATGACAAAGATACATTTGCCACAGTTGCACTTTTGTTTATTGGCTGATTTGTTGGAAAAAATTATCCTCTTCTCAAGAGATGATAAAGTGTCAGTTAGATAGAAATAACCTCACATTTTTGGCAACCCTCTCCCTGATGCTATTACAAGCTGATAAAGCTTCATTCAAAATGATTGCCATCTAATTTCTTACTTTGGGGAATGAATTATATTGAATTTAGAGAGTGCTTCTGGGAACATGCTGGTGTAAACTAGATTAGATCACAAAACCTTGATATGTATTTGTAAGTATTTTCAGTGAATTCTCCTGCTTAATATCATTTAAAGTGAGAACAAAAATAACAAATGCATTTAAATGTCATTTACAGCCTACAAATAGCTAATGACCTATAATTAAAGTATTTTTATTTTCATAAACATTTTGGAAAAAATACATACTTAATGGAATGAGATCTCATTATTAAACATTTACATTTTAGGGTTGCAGATGAAGTATATACCAGAATAAACCTCTGCAGGTTTATAATCACAATAATGTGCTTTGCAGAGCAGCTGTTGACATCTAAAGCTACATCAGACATATATGCAGTATTTTGCAAAAGGACTCAATGTTTTCATAATTTGGCACATCACAGTACTTCACCAGGACAGAAAAAAGAGAAATGGAAGGAAAAGGATGCCTAGTTTTAAAAATGCATTTTAGAAGCGAAAACTTGTAAAGAAAGTTTATTTTTTAAATAGTTTTTTCTATTTTTTCTGGTTTTCATAATTCATACATGCAAAAGAAGTCCTTATTAAACATTGTGAACAACTGATCAATCTTATCCTAATGACTCAGTTGAATTGGCAATATGAATGAATGCACAGCACATCATGGCCAAATATAGCTGATCCCCACACATGGTTGAGGCTATATAGGTCAAAGAGTACCACGGCTTGGAGCAAAATGGGATAAATATCCTGCTGCTAAGATGAAATATACATGACTGTCATTTCTAGTCATTTTATCCATGCAGCAACCGACTCATATGTAATTAACACCCTTACATCCACAGATACCCACGTAGAAACATAAATCCTATGATAAGCAAACACCTCTGATGCGTTGCTCCCTTTCATTCCAACTATATCTTTATATAGGATGAACAGCATACACAGTACTGCTGAGTGTCATGCCACAGTTTTCAAAGCCACCCAGACCTCCCTCCTCCTCTGGAGAAAAAAAGAGGATCTTCAAAGTGTGGAAGAGAAAATGAAAGGGGACACTTTTTATTAGGTCCTGGTTTGAAACTTACTGGTGGTCTGCGAGTGCTCTGAACCAGCCACGGCTCCTTGATATGCTGCATCGCGGAGTAGCAGAGCAGGACAGATTAAAGGAAGGAGGGGGGTTCAGAAATGGAGACAGAAACAAGGAAGAATATTATAAAAATCAAGGATAAGGTGCCAAAATAAGGAAACAAATCAAACTCGGCAGTGCCACATTTATAAAAAACACATTGAACATTCTCTGCAACTTGAATATTTTAAGAAATAAAGAAGTACTTTAAAATATATACAGAATAGATACCATGAGGGATTGAATGATCTGGTCATTCACATTGTCATGAACAAGTAGTTGCTCTTTACAGATTATAACTGTTTTAGCCTTTTTGTCACACTTAAATGTTTCAGATCATGGAATAAATTTAATCTGGGTGTTCATGAATCAGACAAGGCTAAACGAGTTAACACAAAAAAAAAAAAAACTTTTTGAATTGAGGATTTCATTTGTTAAAGGAAAAAAAAGTCACCCAATCCACTCTGGCCATGTGTTTAAGTTAAATAGTAATCAGGAGGCACCAAGATAACCAAGAACAACATTTACTGAACTGCATATACAATATTGTTCATGAGTCAGGAACAACAGTATCTATCTATCTATCTATCTATCTATCTATCTATCTATCTATCTATCCGTCCGTCCGTCCGTCCGTCCGTCCGTCCGTCCGTCTGTCTGTCTGATTTTTATCCACAAGAAGTATTATGAGAACATTATGTGACCTCAAATTACACACATACAAATTAGAATAAACAGTATTATATCTTGTCATAGTTATCATTTGTTGAGAGTCTACTCTAACTATGGTGTTCAACATGATATTAATTATAATGCCATAAAAAGTAACGTCATAATTGTGTGGTGTAAAGATGACAAGAAACTGATTTTCCCTGTGTTAACCCTGAGCAATAGGGTCCTTGATGTATGTAGTGAGGTGAAATACCTTGGCCGTTGTATCTCTGACGATCTCTCAGATGACAATGACATCAGGAGACAATGTCATAAACTGTATGCTCAGGCCAATACGCTCAAGAGAAAGTTTTACATGTGTTCCCCAGCTGTCAAGGCCTCACTGTTTCGAGCATATTGCACACCACTATACACTGCTCAACTGTGGGGAAGCTACCAGGTGAAATCCATGTCTAGACTAAATGTAGCATATAATGATGCATGCCGGTTATCAATGCATGTTCCAAGATGGCACAGTGCCAGCCAGCTGTTTGTCAGCCACAGGCTGCCTACACTGAAAGCACTTTTAAGAAATCTCATGTTCAGATTTATGTGTCGACTGGACATGTCGAAGAACTCTATCTTAGGGACGTTGGTTAACCCTGTGAAAAGTCACACTAGATACAAATCTAGTATGTGGAAGCATTGGAATATGAGTATTTTTAAAGTAAGGTGACACCATTTTTTTAAAAGTTATTTATTATGTTTTAATCTATTTATGTATTTTGTATGTCTTTTATATGGACCTTCCTCTTTGTGTCTGAAATAAAGAATTATATATAGTGAAAGGTGACATAGAACCTGTTTGCAATCTGATCATAAATCATGTTGCGAACACAACTAACCTGAACATGAAAAGAGCCGTTTCCTAGGATACCTAAAGCAGGAGGGCCTAATTATGGGTAAATTGTGCTCACCTGTCGTTAACTGACCAAGATGGCGACAACACTAAGACCTACATTTTTATACATTTTACTACTGTTTTTGTTACTCTACAACTTCTATAAGGATTAATTATATGACACATGACGGGAATCTGGTCGAAGTGTTGTATATGTATCAAAGCATCTCCCATCCGACACCTGAAGTAAGAAGCTAACTCACTTAGGCTACTAATTTTCGAAGGACATACCCATATTAAGAATTTACCGTACTGTATGCTTTACAGTTGTATAGAACTGGAAATTGCTGTGAAAGCCATACTACCGGCCTGGCGAGCTCCAACTTTATGGACTTTGTAGGAGCGCGAATGACGCAACTCCTTGGTTCATCCACTGGTGAGTTACTTCTTTAATAACTGCCAAAACGTTTTCACATTTTTTATTCGACCAAGCTTATGCATTGAAAGTGTAATTTTATTGATGGCAGGACCTGTTGTCCAGTTTAATTGCCTTTTTTGCGCTTTGAATACTAATGGAGATGTTTTTTCCCCCAATTCTGCTTACTGCACTGAATTAGATTTAGCTGCACTCAAGAATGTGGTTTATTTTACTGTCTGTTTGCAGAAGCGGGTAAAACACCCAAAGCACTTTTCTGTCTCTTGTAATTTTATATATATATATATATATATATTTGATAAATGCTAGAAGCGTCACTGTTTATTCTGTCGTAAGCCTCTTAATTTCTCCCCCACCACAAATCCCTTGTGGCTAAATATTAAAAGCTTGATTAGGGAGTAGTCGGACTAAAAACTTTTGTTCATACCTTGGTTATGGATAGAATAATTTGGGTGCATTTTAATTCAAAAATCAGAGCAAATTTATTTCAATAATCCAATCCAAAAAGTCAAATAACTTATTAGCACAGAATGAGATGTTTCAAGGGTTTGTTTGTTTTCTGATATGCTGATTATTATGGCTTGCAACTAGTAAAAACCCAGAATTAACTGTCAAAAAAATGCCGACAAGAAAGGATTTTAATATAAAAATGTTTGCCTATTGATCAGTGCATCTGCAGTGGTATAATACATGTACGGGTTGGCATCTCCTTAGGTTCAAGAGAGGCTTTAGATAAATTAGGATATGTTAAGGTGCAGCTGTTGTCCTGAAAAGTCTGTGTGGTTGCTTTTAATCTCTTGAGTTGTGAATTTCACCCAAAAGCTTTTCTTCAGAATCTTCTCAAGGCTGTGGTTATCTCTGTTTCCTTGTTTTTTTCACCACACCGTTTCCTCCTTCTCAACTTTCCTTTACTTGCTTGGATACATAAGTCTGAGAATGGCCAGCTTAACAATAACCTTTTGTGGCTAATCCTTCTAATGGAGGGTATCAGTGACTGCCTGCTGGACAACTGTCAAATCAGTATGCTTCCTGGTGGCTGTGTGGGCCAGTGTTTCCCAACCCTGGTCCTAAAGGCAGAATGCATGTTTTAGGTGACTATGTGCTTTAACACGCCTAATTGAGGTGATTGCAGTTGAGCAAAAGCCTTTTAATCGGCCATCTATTAAAATCAGGTGTGCTGAAGCAGGGGAAGCTCTTCAACAAAGACGGAGGTGTGCCTTGAAGCCCAGGGTTGAAAAACACTGTAGGGGTGTAACATGGCTATTAACATTTCAGCATTACAAATGACATAATTTATATTTGTCTTATTATTTGAGAAACCGAATTTGAGGTTTTCATTATCTAAGTAGTCATAACATGCTAAATTAACTGACACATTTTTTGCTTTTTAAAATATCACATATATTCTATTTTAAAAAATCATTTTCAATATATTTAAAAAGGAGTTACATAAATATTCAAGTATTCAAATTTATTGTCCTTTTCTTTGTTTGAATATTTTAGCTATCACACAGCCACTAGGAGGCAGTGTTGTCAATAAATAATTGAAGAAGCGCATACCGTATTTCATTTTTACATTCGTGCCATGCAGAGTTGTCGATATTCATAACTGAATGATTTTATGATAGCAGTGACATTTGATATGAATTTGTCTATAGAGCTTTTATTGTGTTGCACGTTTCAGTATTTCTTTGTTTGACATCTGCCAAACCAGTATTTCAGTGTCTCATAACCAGTTTAAAGCCTGAAACTGAATTCCTTAAAATCACAGAATCCACCATAATGGTTTGGAGCAAAGTGGAACTTGTACGACATAAAAGATTACTCACAGTTTACTACCAGGGTTCCAAATGTTGTGGCTTCACCTAGGGCGCTCTTGGCAACCACTTTATACTCCCCAGCATCTTCCTGAGAGCATCTTTTTGGAGAGTAAAGAATGCAGTTTAAATTATTGACATCAGAAAAATCTTTATTTTACATGCTATTATGTAGCTCAAACACATCGAGCCTATAAATAAAAACAAAAACTGAAGGGAGGGTTGTGAGTTATTTCTCAACCTTTCTTTAGCTTGTCAGCCACATTTTGCATAATATCTTACCTTTATTCAATTTATATTTCACCTATTTACATTCACTCTCCTCCATGTCGCTTTCTGCACAAGATTTTCAGCTGTACTAACACTTTTAACCTTGGACCTACCTTCTGATCTCCAGTAAACTGAGGCCAACATTTTCTTGGAGGGTATAATTCCATGGTTTGGAAGATATGATCAGTGGTTCACCATCTTTGTACCTGAAGAATGAGTAAATAGCCTTTGTTTATATGACTGTCATGGATATTCCTTTTGAAAACAAAAGCGGTGCTTTGATGCTTCTCAGTGATCACTTGTATCTAGCCTTTTGAATCAAGGGAAAGTTTGGATGAATGTAAATGGCACAAGAGAAGCCTTTGATCTCATGAGCCCAGTTTTGTTCAGCACAGCTCTTTACAACTTCTTGGGCTTGATGGCTCCCACATGGGTTGCTTAAACTCATGAGCCACAGGTTATCTTGATCTCAATGTTCATGAATACTGAGTATCTTCAGCTCTTTCATCAGCTAGTCTAACAGCAGATCAGGTCTCAGGGTGAAGTTTGGCAAACTTTGTGAATTTGCACAGGTAATTTTAGATTAATACACACAGCCGTATTGAGCTCAGGAATCTTACAGCTCTGGAGGAATTGAAAGTGTGTTGAATTTTCTGCTGCACACTAATGGTAGTTGTATCTAGTTTTGTTCTCATATTTGTCTGTAACAGTTTTGAAAGTATGTTTGTAATAGTTTCACAGCCAACAGCATTCTTTATATGACTTTGTATTCCGTGTGTGCCTGTATGTACATTTATATAATGTCTGCACATTAGGTGCAAAGTGCAACCCAAGCAAAATTCCTTGTTTGTGTGCACAGACGTAGCCAATGATGTGGTGTTTGATTTACATTTTTGCCATTGGCTACACATGATAGATTCTACGAGTCTACACATGACTAAACTTACAAATTCTACATTGTCCTACCGAGCCATGTTGGGTGTCGGTGTATGAATGCGAGTGTGAATGGGTGTATGTGGCTCCAATGTAAAGCGCTTTGAGTGGTCAGTAAGACTAGAAAAGCGCTATATAAGTTCAGTCCATTTACCATTTACTCAAATTTGATAGCACCTTAAAGAAACACTTAATAGATTGTTGAAAGCCATAGGAATGATGTGCAAGAGAGGCAGATGCTCATCCATACCACTCAACCTTTGGGGGTGGACAGCCCTGAACACAATAGGAGAGTATCACTGTCATTCCCTCCCAGACTGTGTGAGCTCTCAGAGGGACTGTAAAGTCTGGAGCTTTCTGACTCAGCTTCTCCAAGTACTTCATGTGGGCAGATTTCTTCTTTTCTGCCTGAAATTCAAATGAGTGAAAGACAGTATTTTAGGAAACTAATACATTCTGGAAAGAAGCAGAAAAATAAAAATAAAATGGACCAATTTTATGTATTTTTGTGTAGAATATAAATAATAAACACTGTCTATATAAAAATCCAAAAATAGTAGCATGGATTTATAAGCGACTCCAACTTCTAAATGAATTAAATTCAGTGTACCAACTCGCCATTGAACAGCTATTATGTGCAGACCTCAGAAGTTTGTCAGAAAATATTGGTTAGCAAATGGCACTATAAGCGAACACACCAGACAGGTCAGGTTTTGAAGAAGTTAACAGTAGGTTTAGATAGTAAAAATATACCCCAAAGTTTGGACATTTTGTCATTGAGAATGACCTCCCAATAAAATTGACAGGCCTGACATAGAGCAGACGTGAGACCCATATTTACCCTGGAGGAGCCATAAAAAACGTATAGACGTATTTGTAGTACACAACACAAATTTAGCCTTCATTTAAGCAATAAGTCCTGTTTGTGGTTTACCCACAAGTAGAAGAAGATGCTCTGGTGGGATGAGACATGCATAATATGCAAGAGTTACTTGTGGAGTACCACAGTGTACTGTGCTTGGAACAATCCTTTACTGTATGTATATGTATATATATATATATATATATATATATATATATATATATATATAGTTGTGGCCAAAAGTTTTGAGAATGACACAACTATTAGTTTTCACAAAGTTTGCTGCTAAACTGCTTTGTTTCTGTGATGTACTGAAATATAATTACAAGCACTTAATACGTTTCAAAGGCTTTTATCGACAATTACATGACATTTATGCAACTAGTCAGTATTTGCGGTGTTGGCCCTTCTTTTTCAGGACCCCTGCAATTCGACTGGGCATGCTCTCAATCAACTTCTGGGCCAAATCCTGATTGATAGCAACCCATTCTTTCATAATCACTTCATGGAGTTTGTCAGAATTAGTGGGTTTTTGTTTGTCCACCCGCCTCTTGAGGATTGACCACAAGTTCTCAATGGGATTAAGATCTGGGGAGTTTCCAGGTCATGGACCCAAAATTTCAACGTTTTGGTCCCCGGGCTACTTAGTTATCACTTTTGCCTCATGGCACGGTGCTCCATCCTGCTGGAAAATGCATTGTTCTTCACCAAACTTTTGTTGGATTGTTGGAAGAAGTTGCTGTTGGAGGGTGTTTTGGTACCATTCTTCATTCATGGCTGTGTTTTTGGGCAAAATTGTAAGTGAGCCCACTCCCTTGGATGAGAATCAACCCCACACATGAATGGTCTCAGGATGCTTTACTGTTGGCATGATACAGGACTGATGGGAGCGCTCACCTTTTCTTCTCTGGACAAGCCTTTTTCCAGATGCCCCAAACAATCGAAAAGAGGCTTCATCAGAGAATATGACTTTGCCCCAGTCCTCAGCAGTCCATTCACAATACTTTCTGCAGAAGATCAATCTGTCCCTGATGTGGCTTTTTTTTGGAGAGAAGTGGCTTATTTGCTGCCCTTCTTCACGCCAGGCAATCTTCTTAAATTCTTCACCTCACTGTGCGTGCAGATGCGCTCACACCGGCCTGCTGCCATTCCTGAGCAAGCTCTGCACCGGTGGCACTCCGATCCCACAGCTGAATCCTCTTTAGGAGACGATCCTGGCGCTTGCTGGACTTTCTTGGACGCCCTGAAGCCTTCTTAACAAGAATTTAACCTCTTTTCTTGAAGTTCTTGATAATCCTATAAATTGTTCATTTAGGTGCAATGTTAGTAGCCATAATATCCTTGGCTGTGAAGGCATTTTTTATGCACACATTTCTTTGCAGGTCACCTTGGTAAACAATGAAAGAACAATGATTTCAAGCATCACCCATCTTTTAAGATGTCAAGTCTGCCATTCTAACCCAATCAGCCTGACATAATGATCTCCAGCCTTGTGCTCGTCAACATTCTCACCTGAGTTAACAAGACGATTACTGAAATTATCTCAGTAGGTCCTTTAACGACATCAATGAAATACAGTGGAATTTTCATGGCAAAGCAGGACTATGCAATTCATCTGATCACTGTTTATAACATTCTGGAGTATATTCAAATTGCTATTATAAAAACTTAAGCAGCAACTTTTCCAATTTCCAATATTTATGTCACTCTCAAAACTTTTGGCCACGACTGTATATATGCTCCCAATTGGTCAAATCATTAGAAAGCATGATATAAATTTCCACGGTTATGCCAATGATGCACAACTATATTCATCAATAAATCCTGATGAATCCAATCAGGGAGATTACAGGGATCCCTTGAAGCCATAAAAACAAGGATGACTCTAAACGTCCTACTTTTAACTTATGACGAGATCGAAGTGCTCGTCTCTGGACCAGAGGCTCTGAAAAATAAGTTAAGTTAATCCCTTTATCTGAATGGTATTAAATTAGACTCTGGTAATAATGTAAAGAATCTCTTTTATTTCTGACCAACACATGACATTCAAATCCTATATTAAACAAATTTCCAGAATTTCCTTCTTTTACCTCTGAAATATTGCTAAATTTAGAAATATCCTGTTCAGGAGTGATTTATCACATGCATGCATGCATATGCACTTTCACCTCTCCAGGTACAAAGCCCTCTACCTGTCTGCGAAGTGCCGATTTGTCAACACGATTGCGCAATACACTCTGGTTCCTGAGCACGTCTATCTCAATTCTCTCAGCCTCATTTCCAAATCGTGTCCACTTCTCTCTATGATGCTCCTCATCAGTTGCCATTGTTTCTTCCAGAATTTCCCTAAAAGAAGTGATTAAGAAAATTAAAAACAGTCTTTATTATCATTACTTTGTAGAAGTTATTTGGGGTTGCCAAAGTAGAAATGACATGATTGCAAAACAGCAATACTCAATAGTTTAGTTAGTTAAACTTATTATTTATTTATTTTGGCAAAGTAGGGGAGTGGACAACAATTTTTAGTATGCTGTGCCAGGGTCATTCTTGTGAATGACTATTCTGTCCAAGTCAATATAAACAATTATTTTCTATTTTATTTTTTTTCTTCTGCTGTTTAAAAAGCTCAGGGTCATTGATTGTGATTTTTCTGCTTTGTACTTCTGTCATTTTGCTCTCATGTTCAAAGAGATTGAGAAGTTACACTTTGAGGACAGAAAAATCAAACCCAGCAGTCACCACTGATTAATTGGTATTTGACCCTTGTGTGGGGATTCTGTGGAATGCAGCAAGGATAAGAACCCCAAAGTAGTCATATAAATCTATTTGGTTCATTTGGTCCTCTCTCCAAAAACACACCTTCCTTCTAGATTACTGCAGTCGAGAATAATTTTCTTGATGGAATCCTGGAGGAAAAGCTGAGATGGAGACTTGACATCCTGCACATGAGTAACTGTTCTGTGTTGGCCCTGGTTGCATCCTTATTGTATTAGCAGCTCTGCGTGGTGGCTCATTTCTTGAGCAGGAAGACCATTCAATTTCAAAAAAATTTGTAATCCACATTTCTTCATGTGCTATCTGGTGGGCTTTGTTTGCTCGTCTTCATTTTGGTTCTAAATGCTGTTCAACCTCATCCTCAAAGTCCATTGCAAGACCCTATCAGTTGTGATAAGGAGCCACACAGGCAAAGTCTTATTTTTATTGTTACGCCCCTAATTTGCAGGTTGGATAGGGATTGAGAAAATAAGGTTTGGTTTCCGCAAGAGAGAGGATAAAATGTAAGCAGACAACATTGGGGGTTGGATTTTCAATAATGTTCCAACTTTGTGCAGGAGCAGGAGGGGCAGAAAACACTATCAGCAGCCCCAGAAAGTAGGAGGACGGACTGTAGGAACACAGGACCAACACTTTCCATAATTTCATTAGCCCCGGGTTCAGTGGACCCGAACACCTTGTATGTAATGTAAAATTTGTTCTGATTTATGTCCCTCATAGAAATTGAGCCAAAGCCAATTAATTTCAGGTTTAAAAATTAACTAATTGTTTCATTTTTCTTTAGATAAAAATTTAAAATGTGTCCCACAGACCCGAACACCATACACGGGTTAAAAAGATTTGCTGTGACCAACAAAATCTCTCACATGTTTATGTTCCAAGGAATCCTTTACAGTACTTGTGGACAGTTCAAATTGATTCATTCATTGGTTCCGTGACACTTTTAACTTTTATCAAGCCGAGATTTTTATAGGTTTAAGGTGTTAAGCATATTCTCAGCAAATAAAAAAATATATATTTTGGCTTTATTTTTCTTAGGCATCATGGCGACTGTAACTTTTGTTTCACAGTAACTGGTTTACCTCTTATTGTGCAACAAAAAATGCACAGACTCCTTTTAATAAATTTGAGTCTAACCACAAAGGTAATTTATTTAAACGTATCAGTGAATGTTTTCTTTTTATTGACTTTACTGTGATACTGTTTAACTTCTAATTTATCAACATGTGCCTGTGCATATTTGCTCAGATGAAATGCAAAGATTTTATAACAAATGATCAACAAAAGAACAAATACCTGACTTAAATTTACAGTTATTGTATGTTCTTGCTTCCTTTCATAAATATATTCTACATCTACTCTATTAATTTTAAATGACTCAAATCCCAAGAATATTCACTCTTGCTTATGGTGAATAAAGCAGCTAGTGAAAAGGCTGCTTTGTATCTGCATCCATTTCTTTTTTTACTGACCTTCTAAAATAATTACAATTACAATAAGGAAAAAAGACCATTGCATATTTTTGGTATGCTCTTGTTTTGTGGTTCCTATTGTTGCTAAACCCCATATCTGTGCTTGCTCTATTTTGTCTGTTGCTTTTAAAGAAAAGCAAACAGAACCTACTGGTAATCAACCCACATGTGTATAGCTTGTTGTTGCTGTGAATATTTTCATAGTTTGTTGCAACCAAACTCTCCTGTGTAAATGTAGTTCATCCATATTCATTGTATTTAAACATGATTCCGAACACACGGTCATAGAATGTGCCTGCATTTTCTAAACCTTTTCATAGTCTTCTCTCATCAACATAAGGGTGTGTTTTCATATTTTGAGTGACAGTCCCCAGAGCTTAATTATTTTAGAACATACTTCACAAAAGCATGAATTGCACCAGCAGAGAGTGAAACCCCAGTATTCAGATAAACACTTCTTTTTGCCTTGATGGCCAGTAGAGTAGAAATTATGGATCCCCAAATGATTGTAATTATCCTGTAAAATGCATAAACTGGATGAATGAATATGCAAATAAATGCACATGCTTAAATTCATGTGTACTTCCAGGTGCTCAAAACATAGCTTTAACTTGCGGATCCCACTGGCTAATTTAGAATGTGCTTGTGTTTTTTAAATACATTTTGGCTCAAACATGTTGACCCTGAATTTACACCAAAACTTCAGTGTAACGTGGGCATACACGTTTTATGGCAGTTTTTTTAAAGGCGTCAATTCACAAAAAAAACGTGAAGCAAGTATTGTCCTGTGGACTTCTATACTGCTGCTCCTCTTCCGTTATAAAATGGTTAATAAAAGAACCCAATGTAGTAATTTGTTGAAATAAAATGTATATTATTGTAGGAAATGGCCTGCTAATGTTTTTGTTTTTGTTTTTTGCACATGTTTGTTCACGTTGAGATTATATCCAGGTCTACAACTGTCTTTTCAACAAATTTCATCACAGGTGTTGGGTAATTTCTTTTTTTTTAAATCGATTTTTGTACATGCAGCGCCAAGTAGATGACAAATCCTGTCCTTTCTTCTCCTTCTTGATGAGGCGCTGAGATAAGAAAGCAGCGGAAGGAGTCGTCTATGGGTTCATCCAGTCAACTAGAGACTGAGATAACTTTTATTTTGAACGTCTAGCAGAAGATTTATTTTGCTAAATCGTGGCTGTTCCTCTGTTGGCACATTCGTAGCTTGGAAGATAGTCATGAATACGCTTCAAAAATAAAACTCAAACCTATTTTAAGCGTTGCAACGCTCGTATTGCGCGTGTATAGTACAGCCGGTGTGGCTTGTCCCATTCATAAAAACGAAAGCTTTATGCTGTGTTAAGCGTGTCCAAAGCGAAGTGGTCGCGCTTCAAAATATCCCATTTTCACACGCGTGAAGCCGGAAATACACAGCTTGTGGGAGGACCCTGACCAGGACTGCTCCATAGCAGTTAGCTGGCCTCCTCCCTCCCTCCTCCTCCCGAAGCTTCCAGTGGACACTGGTCTCTGAGCTGACCATATTACCATCTTCAGCCTGCCCTGGGGCGGAGCCAGCACACCTTCAAAGGGGGAGATTTAAAGAGCCAGTGGAGCAGCGGCGGAGGGATCCACAACCTATGAGCAGGGCGCCATCACCGTCAAGCCCAGCATAAGTGAGCGCAGCTGGCGGTGGACAATGGTCGCCAAGCTGACTGTTGCGTGTTCGGCCTGGTCTCAGGCGGAGCTGGGACGGCTCCAGCGGGAGACGGGAGTGCTAAAGACCCAGTCAAGCAGCAGCGGAGGGATCTGTAGACGCTGGCTCCAAACCGCATCGGAGAACCTGGCCTGCTCGCCCAGTTTGAGGAGCTGTTGTCCCATGTAGGTCAAAGCATCGCCCGCGAAGGCACAAACTACAATGCTGAACGGCTGTCCATCTGTCTGCGGTTAGTAAAAGTGTATAATATAAAATGTGAGTGGGCGGGACGTTCTGTGGAGGAGCCATTGCAAAGCCTGGGTCGTGTTTACTCCTCCAGAGAAGCTTTCCAGGTGAGGAAACTGTTAATTGCTCACTTTTCAGCTGAGAGGTGTGCCTTTGCAACCACACCAGCTCTTTTAAGAGCCACCCACAAACTTCTTATGAGCTTTCCTGTCTAAATAGTTTGACCTCTTTATAATGTTTTTTTTTATTCTTGGCTCTGTATAGAAAACAACTGGTGTCGTATAGCTCGGAGTGATTAGCCACAGTGTTTCAGTATTTACTCAATGTCATGCTGCTGCTGCAACTCTTGTCAGTCACAGCATCACTGATATCCCGTCTCCTGATTGGTACATTCGGTGTTGACGCACTGTATGCTTTGAGGCGGCTGGAACAGAGGATTTATTTTTAATACTGGTTGTTGCAGAACTTGTGTAATCTTAAAACATGTAGGTAAATTGTTTATTGGATAAAAATGGCAGATTCTCTTCAACACAAATTACAATGAATGTCACTCTCAATTCTTGTAAGGCATATTCGAAGCAATAGTGTGCCACTCTTCCAAAACATTCAGTCTCATTATTCAGCTCTTAACCAAGAAAAGTGTATCATACTCTACATTAGTGGATTCCGTATCATGTGAATTGGCTTTCTTTAATATAAGGGCACAGTTCATAACAAAAAGAGCGTACTTCTTAACAAAAGGAGTGTAAAACAGGTTGGCGTGAGGCTAAAATTATACTGTGGGGAGTAAAACGGTTATAACAAGCACATACATTTTGTAACAGGGCGTATACAATCACTTCTTTTCCTCAGATTACCAAAATCTCTTCTCACTTTCACCAAACCTTCTCTGTTTTTTTTTTCCTACACTTGCTTCTCTCATTTGCGCCCTCTTGCTTCTGAGCGCTAGGCTCTCTCAGTTCTCCAGCTGCGCCCTCTCAATTCCTGATTTCTCCATCACGTCACCGATCCAGACTAGATTAAGCGATGCATGATTTTACCTCGTGTTTCTGGTCTGCTTTTACTGTTAAGTTAAAAAGAAAAGCCTCCTCATTTTCTCATATCTAATGTAAGATTTTTTTCAGTAATGTCTTACAAAATGAGCTATTATTGTTACTGTGTAATTTTCCAATACAGAATGTAATTATTTCGTTTAACCCATTTATTTCCAGACAATTTGAAATCATTTTTGCCATGTTTGAGCTTTGAAAGCCTATCTGCAGTTTAATATTTAACTGTTTTATTTATCAACAGAGAGAATTAACACTTTGAATATATTAAAATTAAAAGTCTTCTTTAAAAAACAATGACTGCAGTGTTTTAGGACCGGACTAAAATTGTTATTTAAAAACAAAAAAAATCGGCCACAATAAGGCTTGATTGCATTAGTCCAAAACTTACGTTTACAGTCTGGTAATTAATTATTTTCTAACTTGGATAGACTAATTTAGGCTCCAACTGTTTCTAAGATCTCATCGTTTTCAAAGTGGTCTGAATCTCCATTTCAAATTTTTAGCCGGATATTCTGTAACCAAAAGAAGGTGGTTTACAACTGGGATACAGAGAAGAAGAACGAAGAGACTAGGAAAAATAGGGAGATAGGCCTATTGAAAAGAAAGAAGATTAGATTTTTTTCAAATAAGCAGTTGGTGTGAAGAACATCCGTATTGGTAAGTGAAATTTATTTGTATATTTCATGTTTTTGTTGTTTCACTTTATTACTTCATTTTACTACGAGGTGTCTTTTTGATGCTGTTATAACAACTCATTTAGGTTGGCCTAAGTAGGATATCATGGCCTGCTACTACTGTATTTTGTCAGGGAGGGTGTTGGCACTCACTGACAGAAATGTAAATCGGCAACACTGACCGAGCCCGCTGCTGCTTTTGTCCGGCAGGCTTTCCTGCCACTGATGCACAGTTCATGGATCAGGAAATTGAGAATTTTCTGATTCTTCTATCTTCTGATTGGTTGAATTGGAGAAATGTTTCCTTTGTTTCTCCACCACTATACAGAATAAATTCCTTAAAAATCATACAATGTGATTTATCAGATTTTTTTTAATATTCCGTCTCACATTGATATTGTAATATTGACAAATAAATTGAAAATAAATAGATTCCTTCCTGTGAATAAATGAGATGTCCCAGTTTTAAACCAACTTTTTTTGGTTACAGAAATGGAGATCCTGACCATAATGAAAACAATGAGATCTTATAAATAGTTGGAGCCTAAATGAGTCTATCAAAGTTAGAAACTAACTAATTACCAGACTGTAAACTTAAGTTTTGGACTAATGCAATTACACCTGATTGTGGAAGATGTATTTTTTTTTTTAAATGACACTTTTAGTCCAGTACTGAAACACTTCAGTCATATTATGTTTATTTAAAGAAGACTTTTAATTTCAACATTCAAATTGTTCCTTCTCTCTGTTGTTAAATAGAACAGTTGAACATTAAACTAGCTGTCATAGCTCAAACATGGCAAAAATGATTTCAAATGACCTGGAAATAAATAGGTTAAAATAAATAATTACATTATGTATTAGTAAATTACAGAGTAACAATAATAGCTAATTATGTAAGACATCACAGAAAAATCTTACATTAGATATGAGAAAATGAGGATGCTTTTCTTTCTAATTTAACAGTAAAAGCAGACCAGAAACACGAGAAGTAAAATCATGCATCGTTTAATCTAGTCTGGATCGGTGACGTGCTGGAGAAATCAGGAATTGAGAGGGTGCAGCTGGAGAACTGAGAGAGCCTAGCGCTCAGAAGCAAGAGGGCGCAGATGAGAGAAGTAAGGGTAGCAAGAAAAAAACTGAGGTTTGGTGAAAGTGAGAAGAGATTTTGGTAATGTGAGTAAAAGAAGTGATTGTATACGCCCAGTTACAATAATACTGTGCTTGAGATGACCGTTTTACTCCCCACAGTATCATTTTACCCTCTTCCCAACCTGTTTTACACTCATTTTGTTAAGAAGTACGCTCGTTGTGTTATGAACTGCGCCCTTATATTACAGAAAGCCAATTCACACCATAATTCCAATCATTTTGTGCCGAAGTCTCATCCCATGCTAAATTCAAGATGTGAGAGAGGCTTGAGACTTGTCATTACTTGATAAAAAGAAATCCACCATCTGTTGGAAGCGATCTTGCCAAGGCAGCAAAAAAAAAAAACCCCAAAAAAACAGGTTAAATGCCCTCGTTAAACTGGATTAATTGTGTTCGTATAAGGAAAAGGCTTATTGGCAGAGAGATTTGAAGTTTAGGGAAGATGGCACATAATGAGATCTGAGATGCTGAGCTAGGAAAGATCCATTCCTACAGCTTTACACGTTGACAAGTTTTTCCAATGGCATATTATGACTACATGCTATTAAGTAGGTTACACATTAATATGTATGCAATTAGTAACAAGTAGTATTTAACAATGATTACTACGTAATAAGCCATTAGCTAATACATTACTTCATGCTTTACTTCTAATGAATAGTTCCTTGCATAAGCTGTTTACCCATTGCACTTTTTATACTTGGCAAACCACAAATAATTTGTAAGTGCATGTATATGGCAGAATACACAAAGATTTATACATATATTAATGATTAGGAAGTATCTCATACATAATTTACTAATTCTGCAATACATTAAGTGGATTACTAGTACCTAAATAAGTATTTTTTTAAGAATCTTTCTCAAGTGAAGACTGTTTATGCCAGTCACATATTAATTAATGTATGTATGCTTCTCATGGACCTGGTGTCTTCTGTGTCTCTAATAAAAACTTGAATGAGAAAATAATTAAAACATGACATGACACTGGAAAGAAGAACATATTTTTTGTTTTGTTTTTTTACTTAACACAAAACAATCTAAACATGTACCACTTCAACTTCAGCAGTGATTTAAAAAAAAAAATTTTTATCAGTGCACCAAATTCTTTTGTATAAAAAAATCAGAACAATCTATCCTCAATCTACATTACACCTGCAGTTATTCAAACGAAAAATCCTAAGTATTTTCAAAGTGTAAATAACTGCTTCTTAAAATGTATATGAAAATATAAATATGACCTGATGTGCTTTATTCTTGCTCCCTGATGTATCATAAATGCTGGGGGGGTTGCTATATTTGTGCGAAAAAAGGCTCTGGTGTCCCTTCTGTAACCATTTCTAGTAGAGTACCTCACCTCTTTTCTCTAGATGAAGGCATGATGTGTCGCTTTTTCAGTTGTTTTTGCTCACCTCATGTTGTCAGACAGGCTCTTTAACTGCTTTGTTTCTGCAGGTCACACTGTAATCTTTTCATTTTCAATTAAATTATGAAATCATCTTTTAAAACACTTTTTTGTAAATTATTTGTTCTGAAAAATATGATGAACCTCTAAACAGGGAAAAAATACCACTGTTCCAATTTACACTGTTGGCAAAGTTGACAAACTAGAAGTGTCATGAATGTTTTGACACAAGTGTAATTGCATACTGGATATATTAGAGGATAACAAAATCGGTGCTGCTGTTAAGCCTCCAAATCTAAAGAAGTTCTTAAAATTTAAGACAGATGCTGCATGACCCGGACAGGACAAGGTGCCCTGACAGCAAGAGAGGGATTTTGGTAAAGCAAATCAAGTCACCAGAGGCAACAATTCCCTGGCTTCTGTTCTGTGACCTAAACCTCTCTATTCTGAGGCTTATTTTTAGATCTGACATCTTCTTTCTGACAGCTGAACGATAATCCTGTTCTGGCACCATGATCTGGAGGGACTCGCACAGTAAAGGATAGCTCTGCAGGACATGCCGTTATTAAAGTGCTCCTAGATCCCTATTCATTAATATATTAAAGACTAAATAAATCTGGTAGCAACTGACTGACCAGCATGAAATTACCATTGTTGCTCTGTTTCCCCAGAAATCTTTCAGCTGCCTTTTTAAATTTAGGTTGTGAAAACAAATCTTCAACATCTTTAATATGTTCAGTGTTACTGAACCTAATGAGTCCGTGAAAGTAAAAAAATTAAGTAAACTGGATCTGGAAGCTTAGATATACAATTCACGTCACAACTTGATCACCAGTCGTAGAAATGTGTGCATGCAAGAATCATAGTTTTCTGCATATTATGTCTTTTTTCCCCTCACTATAACAAAAGAATGGTTAGATTTCTATTCCTATTAAAACTATTTCAATCCACATTAAAGTGATAAAACAATGTAAATACCAATGATGATCGCTAGTTAGCAAAACCATCAACAATGATTCATTAGGATACAAAACAAATGGTAAAGTTGCCAGTATTGCTACCTGTTATAATAGTCTCTCATGATCTCACTGCACCTGACCCATCAACCAAAGCCCTACAAGCTCTACCTCAAAGGTGGAAAACCTGCTTTAACTCTTTCTAGCATCTTGGATGATGACTTTGGTTAAATGATTTAACTTTGTTTTTAGAAAGTTATATAACCCACCCACACACACACATACACGCACACACATCTTTTTCAGCTGTATAAATGAAATAATGCCTGAAATTACTTTGTTTTTTGAAGAATGAGTTTTTACTTATTGATTAACAGGACAATCATAACTGTTCACTATCTGATAAAGCAGATAATATAATTCTGAACAATCTTGGAGACGCTTCCTTCTTTTCGTCCTCTGTATAAAAATAGAGACAACACTTTTGGTGTTTGGCTCAGTTGAGTGAATATGGCTTATCGCTGGTTTGGAATTCTTTAGAACAGCAACTGAAGGGCAACAGCTGGCCTTTATAGACATGAATGAATGTGATGGGGAAGGAGCCCTGATTTCCATTGTCTTGAGATTTTTAAAGCCTTTTGCTCTGTACTGACTTGCAGGGCAAAGCGTGAGTAGAACTTGACCTGCTCTTCTTTTGTCCTTGAAGATGGAGGATATGGGTTGAGATTTGATGGATGGGAGGAACATTATGAGATGCACACATCATCTAGGAAGGAAGTCTTCAAAAGAAAAGAGGATTCTTGCTCACAGTCTGATTCAGCAGAGAAGAGGAGATTCGTTTTTGTTTTTTTTTGTGGTTTTTGGCATTTTATAAAATGATTCCTCCATCATGGAAAAACTAAAAGAAACCTTAGTTATTGAAAAGCTGCAGCTTGAGTTTTGCCAGTAAAGACACTGATTTAATTTTTTTCTAGATACTGGGCCTCCATGATAAATGTTCATGGCATGATAGACTTTTTTAAGGATGTGAAAGCCTATCTGAAGTTTATTTAACTGCGGCAGATTAAGAATGCCAAGTATCCGTTTTTTGTTTTTTTTATCAATATGTGTGGTCACTATACTCTGAAGTGGATGGTCAACAAATACATGCTGCTTATACTCATGGCTGAAATTCTTTCTTACCAAGTCCTGTGGCGGGGTAAACTATTCATGTTCAACATCTCTTTGACAGACATCAGATCAGCAGGAATGATGGGATTAACATCCGAGTAGGAGGCATCCTCGTCACTAAGGAATCCAGAACATGAGGGAGAAAAAACATAATGAATTAACACTTATTTTGCATTCTCTCAAAAAAAAAAAAAGAAATCTGCTATTATGCTCCCTTACTGTTATCGACATTGATAATTGTTAGTTTGAGGGTTCACATTTCCCATGAGTTTCAGATGTTGTTCCTTTGCTTCATTCACTCTTTAAGAGTCTCACTTTCGTTCTCCAGTTGCCAAGGTTTCAAGAGTGTTTCTGAGCACACTCATGCCCATGAAGTATAAACAGCATCATAGGAGGAAAGAAAATAATCTGGTCTGATCTACTGGAATTTGTATGCATTTAAATTTAAACATGGCTAGGATTAAAGCAGGTGAGCTACAGCAGCAGAACAGCATGGTGGATGGTGGTAAATGGTCTCTATTTTAGCTGCAGTGTTCAGTTGGGAGTCAGAATTTGTTAAACATGAAAGCGTACGTCTGTCTTGTGTTATTTCAATAGATTAGTCTAGTGGTGGGGAGTATTTCTTGGCATATTTAAGGTAACAGCCTAGCATTGTTGCTAAGCCTGTGAGTCCCTTTATGACCAAAGCAAGTGTCCATCTTCTGATTACTCCTTTGAGCTGAATAAGGCACCATGTCACAAAGCACAATAAACTCAAATTGGTTTCCTCAATTAGTTGACTGTACTCCAATCCTTTACAGCAAATAAATCTGCAATGGCAATGTGATAGTATCTGTGAACATGAATCAAAATCCATGAGGAATGATTCTGATACTTTTGGAACTATGCTGAAGGCTGTTCCAAAGACATGAGAGGGTTTGACTGGGCATCAACAGGATGTACCTCATAAGGTGACCAGCGATCAATTGTTACACATGTGGTCTGGGGAAAAAAAGCAAAAAAGCCACAGCGACTCGAGCTGTGCTGCACACATTATCACCCATTTCTACTCGAGTGTGAGAAATGTCATAACCAGAAACAGCTGTTTAGGCGCTGACAGTGTTCCTCTTTCCCGCACTGCCATACAAACACACATGCTATTGTCTTCAGGGAGCTTATGTAATCAAGAAGAACAGTGGTTGCAGTTGTGAGGTCACGCATAGTCTAACAATGTGGGTTAAAAGCCAAAGCTTTTCGGATCTATTGAACGATTTATTTATGGTACAGTGGTAATGTTTTTGTGGCATTTTAGCATTCCATTCCTGGGAACTTTCAGCTATCACTGTGCACTGCTGTCAATTTTTATGTTTATATGCGTGCTCCAGTTGATGAGCCAAAACATACACTCAACATGATGATACAAACAATAATACAAGGCCCTGGGAATGTACAAGTAAAGGTATTTCAATAGAAAACAACATTCGTTATATCCTTCAAGAAACTCATCTATCCAAAGCATGTCCATCCATGCAGATACACAGTTGATACACTTGCTTACACAACAGTCTCATGAGAGGCAATAAATGTTCTCCACCACAATAAGTAGAACTGACCTTTTTTTATTTGGGGATCCCCATTTACAGAAGGGCATTTACTGGCAACATGGTGTCCTGTGGCAATGAGGTTAATAACATGTTTGAGTGGAGAAGCTACTCTCTAAATATGTCCTTTTTTGCAGATGATGTTGCTCTTTAAAGCTAAGCATAATTGCAGCTCCGCCAAGAGAGTATTTTAAGTTTCTATGCTTTTGTATTTTCTTACATCTAGATTTAAAGTATTAGCTCAAAATTGAAAGTACTGTTACATCCACCTGCACTGAAAGACTGTTTACTCAGGTGTGTATTACACAACCCCTAACTACCGTTGCTGTTAATATCTGCCCTAAGGCATTACTTTCCACAAACTATCTTACAAATTGGAATGCAAATTGTCAGGACTTCTCGTTTTCTTTTGTTTACCAGCTCAGAAATTTCCCCATTTCATGGTGCTCTGAGAACAACTTCTGCTTTTTCTGCCTTATTCTACTCTTATGCTGGTTCGTATCGCTAGATTGAAGCCACGGTTAGGTACACAAAGAGGTAAGCCCACATAGGGCAGAGCATATATAAACACGCAGGTGCATCCAGTAAAGCCCATGCGACTTGTACTGTATACAGAAGATTGGGGGATGTGAAGTCATGTGTTAATAAACAAGAAAAGTGTTCCTCAAAACATTAACAGGAGGAAATAAAAAGAGGAAAAATTGACTGGTGCAGGACAATATGCTCTCATTGTTGTGTGCATCTCAACCTGTTTTTACAGAACAATCTGCAAACTATTACACAGTGGGGGAAAAAACTAAACTATTTGAAACCATGGTTATTTTTCATTTTTCAATCTAAACCTTTATGATTTAGTTGAGTTCAATCTGATGTAAAGTTAAACCTATGTGTGCTCCCCCTGAGGATAGTATAAATACTACAAAGCATCTGCTCGCACTCAAGATTTATTTTGTCATTCTTTTTTTTAATTCATAGACGCGTCCTCCAAGTTCACCTTATACTAAGCTTGATGGAATAATTACATATTGTCATCCTCTCTAAGCAGAAAAGTGGGTCCAGTGCTCTTTTATTCTGCAAGTGGAGATTGTAGGCCCAAAGGTTAGCCTAATTTAATAACTCGCAGCAGTGGTGGCAGTTAAATTGAAGCAAATTCGGCTTGAATGTCTTACAGTGGAGGGAGAGTGATTTATTGAATATCAAGGGGAGTCTTGGGGTTCACATTTGGGTTTGTTGTATTTTAGCTGGAGATTGTCTAGTTATTTTAGTCAATGTAAGACCAATCATTTCAATGGAGATGGACCAAGAAATGTACAGGGTACACTGCAGAGATTTGTATGCAGGTGGCCAAGGTGGAAAGATTTGTAATGAGAAAAAGCAAAGTATCATAAATCCATGTAGTCAGATTTTACATGCATATAGTGGCAAGGCAAGGCAGTTTTATTTGTATAGCACACTTTCAACACAAGGCAATTCAAGGTGTTTTACATGATTAAAATTGGAGCATAGCATGAATAACTTTGATGATTAGAATACAAGAAAGCAAATACAATAAGACGATGATCAAGACAATAATTATATTAAAATTTAAAGACAAGCAGGTAAAAAACCAAAATCATTAAAATACAAGAAAGCATTTACAGTGATCAAGACTATAATTTGTGTGAAAATTAAAAACAAGCAAGTAAAGCAGTTACTCATAAGCGTTTCTAAATAGGTAAGTTTTAATTTTAGACTTAAAAGAGTTCAGCGTCTCTGCATCTTTGCATTCTCCCGGTAGTTTGTTCCAGATATTAGGAGCATAGAAACTGAAAGCTGCCTCTCCATGTTTGGTTCTGGTTCTAGGGACGATCAGTAGACTAGAGCTGGAGGACCTGAGTGATCTGGATGGTTTGTACTGTGATAGCAGCTCTCCAATGTACTCTGAGGCTAACCCATTCAATGATTTTATAGACTAAACACTGAGGAACTTGTTTTTTACAACATGTTTTGAGAAATTTTTATTGTTTTTGTTTTTTGTTGCATTGCTTACAGTTATACATGAACACTAACTAGGAACCTACCTTGATTAGGATTTTTAGGACCAATTTCTAATCCATGTTATCCAGTCTCACAATTGCAAGCTGTTATAGGTACAGATGTTTTATGAGACACACACGTAGGGACCTGGCGGTGGATACACCTCAGCGCTGGAGGCGGAGTCCTTTAAAGAGCCTCGCCTCTGGTGCCGGTGACCACTGCTTAACTGCATCTAGACACTGAGGGCCCGGGGTGGGAGTTGGGGGCACCTAGCAGCATTCCCATGTCCCACACCTCTGTTTTAAGTGCACATTAGAACAGCATGCAATAACACCACATTTAAGCAGGGGGAGAGAGGCTGGGGGTCTTCCCACGCCCCTGTTCGTTTGACCATCAGGGGTTGGAGTCCAGGGGGTATATCAGGCTGTCTGGTTGGGGACCTGGGCTGGTAGGCTACTCTTGCCATGGTGGGTGTTTTGGCGGTATGCTTGTCCCCATCCCGGTGGGCAGCAGGTTCATCTCCCGGGGACAGGGGCAGGTTGCCCTATTGGGCGTCTGTCCCTGAGCCTGGGAGTATAGTGTATGTATGGGGTGTATGAATGAGTGTACAGCGTCCTTTTTTCGGGTGTCCTGTGTTGGTGAGAATGTGTGTGCGTAAGACGGAGGGCACGTATGATTGTCTCTGTATGTCTACTTGTCAGGTTGGGTCTTTGGCTGCCCTCTGGCCTGGCGCATCTCAGGCCCGAGAGCCAAGATGTCTGGGGCTGGGGGGCCCTACTGCAGCCCGGCTCAGCTCTGCTGCATCCCTGGCTGGTTCTGGGTGGGCCGGTGTGTCGGGCGGCTGGTGTTTCAGGCCGATGTCCTCCTTGGATTGACTGGGGCACCTCTTATGGGGGTACCGGGATTGAAGAGTAGGGCGGTGCCGTTCGGTGGGTCGGTGGGGACCGTGTCTGGCGCCCAGGCCTCCTGACGGTACTATGGGGGTTGTTGGGTCCCTGGTCTCAGCGCTCTGTGTGGGGCGGGATCTGGACCCGGGAGCTGGTAGATCTGGGTGTCGAGGTGCTGGCTGGCCGCAGCCTGGTGAGGGCGTGCATCCGCTGCGGCTTTTACTGTGGCTCCCTGGCGTGTGTGTGTGTGTGTGGTGGTGGTGGGGGGGATGGCTGAGTTGTTGGCTGTGGGGATTGGACCGGGGTGGCATCTGTCGTCCATCGGCTGGCTGCAGGTCCCTCCTTCCTTGTGGCGGGGTACCCTTGTCGGCCGATCCCTGGTCGGTGCCCTGCTGGGGGCGGGGCGCCTTTGATCCCGGTGGCCTCAGGGTCCTGGGCCGGGCCTTCCCTGGCATAGCGGGTTACCGTCAGAGCCTGTGGGCTCATCCCTGCGACCTCCCGGGCCCCAGCATTGCGACTGCTGGGTGTTCCCCTGGTGCTTCCATCTGTTCCTCTCTTGGTGGGCGGTCGGCCCTGAACTGGTCCGCTTGTGGCCCCTGCACTCTGGGGGGCTCTGGACGTATACATCTCCAACCTCCTTCATGTCTGCATCGATTCCGGTTGGATGGATCGACGGCTCCTTACACCAGCTATCAATCACTTGCATGCTCGCACACACACGTAGGGTGTGGGGGCATTGGTGTGTACGGACATAATCTTGAGCTGAGGTTATCATCAATAGATAGTTGGTACCAGGAGCTTACCAGAAACATTAGTGTTGTGTTCATTAATCCATTTTTGTGTGTAGTGACTATGTAGTTCTTATTTCATATTACTAGATCCGTTTTGTTAATGTTCTTTTCTATTGGTTGTTTTTGTTTGTTTTTGTTTTTCCCACTTCTCTGCCATCCAACAGAATTGGAGGACTGGGATGTTTTCTTGTGTTCTTTGTTTACCTCCCTATCTTGTATCATCAATTCACACTCCTACCTGTCCTGTTTCTCCTATTCATCTTCTTTCTTTCTTCCTTATCTCAATTTCGTGTCCATAACTTAAAGTAGAGTTAATTAGTAGATTCAGATGATTAGGTTAATAGCTCGTTTAGGGAACAGTTTCAGGATATGTACATTTTTTGAGATAGGAATTTTGGTTTTTCATGAGCTATATGCCAAAATCATCAATATTAAAACAATGAAAGGCTTGAACTACTTCAGTTGTGTGTAATGAATCTAAAATATATGAAAGTCTAATGTTTATCAGTACATTACAGAAAATAATGAACTTTATCACAATACGCTAATTTTTTGAGAAGGTCCTGTATATCAAGTGGAGTACTATAGCAAAGCTGTAATGCTCTGCTTGGGAAAATAAATCTGTTGGGCTTGTACTTGGTACTCAGACACTAATTCTGAGTAGCAAACTGACAGACAGGACACGTAAAAAAAATAAAAAAATAACTGCAGATGTTTAAAATGTTGAATTTTGTGAATGTCGGTTTCTCAGAAATGAAAACTAAAAGTTTTACATTGTTTCTCAGTTTAAATGTAGCCATAGTTTCTTTCACCAGCTTAAGACCTTGTAGAATCATGGCATCTATCAAACTCACCCCCCCCAAAAAAAGAAGCAAAGCTGATTTCCCACAGATAAAACTCTTTAATTGAACACAGCAAGGCTTAAAAGGTATTTATAGTAACTCTAATGGAAATGTTGAATTGAGCTGAAATAAATCTAATTGCACCCAACTCAATATAACAATGTGCCCCTAATTGCAGTAGTTTCATTGGTGGGAAGGTTATTAATAGTTTCTGGGCTGCAAATAAGGAAGATGGCACGGAGGAATACTGTTTCTGACTGCAATACGAATATGTTTAGAGAAACTACATAGTTTACTTGGCTTTCTATTGGAATGTCAGAGTAACTGATGCTCAAATTACAGATTTTTAAAAGCGTAACCTCTTCAGCTCCACGGCCTCTCCAAGCTCTTACCTCAAATAGGAAACATTGGGGGGCTATGGGGTAGACTGGGTTCTTAAAAAATATGCCTTCCCATAAAATAATACCAAACATTTGGAGACAAGATTCTTTTTTTTTTCTTCAATGAAGGATTTGTACCTGGAAGTAAAGGTCCGCCTCTTTATCTGGGAGGAAAGCTGCATGCTGTGAGACATCTGGGACAACTGCTCCTCTTGCTCTCGCTTCAGCACCATCTTGGTTTCCATGGTAAAATGCCTCAAATGCCACCTGTGAGTGTGTGGGAGAGGAGGAGCAGGGAAGAGGGAACCAGGTGGGATACAGAAAATATTAGAATCTTACACTAAATGCACAATGTTCCTATCTGGGGGATATACTAGTTTAGGAGTGAGTTGGGTTAATTTTATATAGGTTTTCGTTGCAAAAATTACTAAAATGTTGGAATAAATATTCAAATCTAGTCAACCTTTTGACAAGTTGATAATTTCCTTTGGTGTTAATTAAATTAAATGAGATACTACTTTTTCTAAAAATAGTTTAATTTTTCATGACATATTCAGAGGGTGTTTAGTATTAGTTGCCATTGTTTTCTTGTGTTTCATAAAACATTAATTTGGAGATGGTATTTGGTGGAAAAAATATACCAAACATTTGAAGAGAAAGCACAGGATGCAACAAAATTAACCCAGCAATTCAAACTGGTATTAGTAGGAAAAATCATGTCAAACTAGTTCAATGCAAAGTTACAGATCTTTGTCTCGCATCTTTATCATAAATACTTACGTTTTCTTATGATCAGGCATAACAAGCAGCTTATTAATCTTTGAAGTGCAATTTTGCAAACATGTACCATGTTAGCCAATGTTTAACCACTGCACTGAAAGTGGAAATCTGGAAGTAAATATTATAAAATGTAATTTTAGGAAGCAATAACAATAACTAATCTGCTGATAAAGCATTCTGTGAAAAAGAGGAAATTCTATTTTTTTTTCAATGCGTCAGGCTGGGAACAATGTACAAAGTACTGGAAAAATAGTTTCAAATGAATGTTACATACCTAAAAAAAAAAGATCTAGCCAGTATAATTGACAGCTGTCAGTTTTAAAGCACAGTAATTCAAATACTCTTTCAGGTTGGAATTTACACTGTACTAAAGTTGGGGTTTAATATCTCCTGAAGCCCATCAATTATGAAAACAGACCCTTATTATTACTAATGTAATGTTTCAATTCTTAATATCAACCACAGTAACGTGAAATTTAAAAAAAACATAAAACGACAAAAGGTAACAAAGCTTTAAGTCATTCTGTCCCTTCTGTGATTTTGTACCCAGGCACTATTGTACGTTTCTGCTTCCATCTTGTAACCATGTGCTTATTGTCTATAGTTGTTCTTTCTGCTTCAGTTTTCACAACTAATGCAAAGTCATAAATCTTACATATTCTCACTTAATTTGCAGAACTTTGTATTACCTCCTTTTTCTATTTACTTTTGCTCTAATTCCAAATTTAGCCAGTTGATTCTAAAGAAAGACTATGGAGGATGGGTTAGAAAATAACCTGCTTTAGTGTTTGTAGTTAATCTAATAGTTCATCCCACTTATCTGAAAAGTCCTCCCTGAGGTTGGAGTTTGCTGCAAGAAAATGTCAGAAGATAACCGTTCCGTTTTGTATCCAAAGAAGATGGGAGTAAAATAACAAAACTGAAAGGGGTGAAATGATCAGCACCTTTTAAGAAAAGCATCTAGACTCCTTTTTATAATTTTCTTGCCAGCAAAAACATTGTATTGCAACTCTGTTTGACTGGAGAATATTTCCACAACATGAAAGTACTCTTCATTGTTGTCTTATCCCCTATATTTCACATTGCTACTTGCTTCTTTAGGAAACACAAAAAAGAGTTTTGTATCCCCCTTTAATGTAGCATTAAGAGATCTTTAAATAAATCATGCAAGAGATTTTGAGTCTGATAAATGGTAAATGACACCCGATGATGTATTGGTATCTTAAATTAATATCCCCTTTGTTGTGGAAAACTTCAAATGCTGCTTTAATCAAATGCCAAGGGCTGGGGATGGGCGTGGGTGAAACCGTGTGGGTATCATTGTAAAATGAGATTCATCTTAACTGGGTCATCACTTATGTCCCTTTCTTCCATATTCATGTTGGATGTGTTGACTCTTTTGTGAATTGGCTAAGTGTTATATAAGCAAAAGACAAAGTAAAAAAAAAATATGGTAAAAATATTTTCCTAATTAAGGTTAAAGATTTGTTTTCCTGCAAAGGTGTGTTACAGCCCCATGTTAAATGAATCACCCTTTTGTTGGCTGCTGAGTCCCTAATAATCCATCAGTTGAGGTTTGGCATGCTGTTGCCCACACCCTGCCTCTCATTAATCATGGGGCTGCTCTGGGGAAGTGAACGCAGAATGCGCCCAACAAACAGAATCAGGTCGCGTCTGAGTGATAGCTTCATTCAACCACTCCCAATAGAGAGCACCTGTGCTTGCAGCATAATGTGTTATTTCCTCTCATCTTCTTCGATTACACTGTGGAAAACGGTGCAGAGTTAGATAACAGGCTAATACAATGGTGGGTCAGTTTAATTTATTTGTGTGTTTTTGTTTGTTTTTCTGCTCATGGTTTGATGTACAAAGCCAGAGGTTTGTTTGAGGACTATTAATGGCAGACCAAGCTGTGGCCCTTTAAAATTGATCATTCTCAATAGGCAGGTCTGGATATTTGGAGCCGAGAGGGAAAAGGCAAGAGGAAAGTAGTCTCTTAAGTAAAGTGCTCCCCAAACTCCTATTTAACACAGTAAAAACAGAAATGTGTTTTCAGAAGATTTTTCTCTTCTGTTTTCCAAGAAAAGCAATTTCTGAACAAAATGAGAACTTACTTGAAGTCATCCCAAGAGAGTAATTAAAAGCTACATCCACTGAGGCCAAGAAAGGATTAGACAATTAAGAAGTTCAACAAGCTGCATAAGCTAGAAAATACACTCTAAAGGAACAACAAGAGAAAAGGAGCCTCCCTGACAATGCAAAAGACTGACTAATTAACAGCACTTTGCAGATATGTTGGAAGGGAATGCAATTTTAAAAGTCCTAATGTTTTTTGTGCAGGGTAATGCATTGCATATTGCGTAATGCATATCCTGTCTCTATAGATGCCAGATAAAACTCTCAAATGGTATTTGTGGTACTTACCCTTTCTTCAAAAGGAAAACCGATTAAATCTTCTGGCTGTCAATGAGTTGTAAGACAAATATATCCCACTTCCTTTTCCAGATGCCTTTCTGTTTCTCACCTTAAAGATGTTCAATCTTGGGGTCTCCTTTCTTTTAATGACCACTCACTGTCTGCCTCTACCTCTTTGTCTCGTATGTCTTTTGCTGAAGCGATGAGCGTGACCCTGAAAACAAAGTGTCCTCCTGTGCCAAGTATGTGGACCGCACAATGCTCTTTCATTCTTAGGTTGGTAAATATAGAATGACAACCTCCCCTACCCATAAATATCCTAAACCTAGGCTGCATTCATCCTATATTGACACACAGTCACAACTGCAGGCACATTCAGAGATAATCACTATCAGCTGTATCAATTCTAAGATATTTCTTTGGACAAGCAGCAACGAGATAACTATTCCCTGTACAATGGAAGGGCTGCTGAAAAGAAGAACTGGAGTGCCCTTATATTTAACTGCCATGGAAAGAACAAGATATTGTTCTCAACTCTTATCCAGCCTGGGTGCAAGAGAGGAAAAATTAGACTTCAAAGCAGGACTGAGCTTTTATAAAGACAATGGAGAAAACTGAGAAGGAAGGCAAAACCAGCTAAGAACTGAACAAGTCAAGCATTCGTTTCCTTTTAAAAATCTACTGTCTTGTTGAAAAGAAGTTGAAATAATTTTGTGACACCTCTCCATTTCTTGTTTAGAGATATCTCTCCTGTTGAAATGCTACTATTGGAGAATGTATTAAAATATTTTTAAATTAAAATCATAATGCAGTACTTTTAGGTATCATACAGTTTATTATGTGGTAAATAACTATTTAGTATTTTTGCCCTTGAGAATTATAACATTTTTAATAAGTCTACTTTTTCTCACTCTAAAAGTTTTAGATCGTGGCCTAGTATTAAGTTTGTGACACCTAATATGTATGCAAATAATTTAACACAATGAGTTCATTGTAGCTTGTCATATTTGCCAGGTTTTTTTCTTCACAAGCATGAAGTGGACATTTGACTAATTTGACTAACAATTACCAAACATGCACCAATACTGCAAGTAGAGGGGATCATTCAAGGCCACAGATATTATTTATAACCTTTTAGTGGGCACACCTGCTTTTGGAATATCAGCACACAATACAAGCTCAGGTTGCTGTGCCCTTTCTTTTAATCATTCGTCAGCATGAGTGTTCGACTAAGAATAACTGAGACAAAACAGCTGAGACACGCCTTCACAATTTGGTGCTTCTTTGTATGACAACCGAGATTCTGGCTTCACTTAGAATAACTCGCCCCACAATTGCTTATTGTGTGTTGTGAAAACCAGTATTGATGAATATCATAACTACCCCAAAGTACATTTGAGGCTTCATTTGATCATGTGGAAACTTCTAAATCAATTCTGAAAACATGGTAGAGACCAGAGTCAATAGAGTTCCACAAAAGCAATCGGATGCTGCTGAAAATCAGGAGTGATAAATCCTATGTCGAGCTATAGCTCAAGATTAGAGCTTAAATAACCAAGGATTATCCTAATAAACAGACTGATAAACAACACTGTAGAAGTGACATGAGGTGAGAGAAATTACTAACTGCATCTGGTTATCTCTAGGCAGACACCATTGTTGTATTCACTTTTGGTTATTTATTTTTTTCAGCGTGTTCCTCTTGGTTCCTTTAGAAAAAACTTAAATTGCCAAACATGAATTTACAATGGTTACTATTGGTTATATGTTAGAAACTTGTCAAAAAATTTTGAAACTAAAAAACAGGTTGCGAAAGAACATTTCTATTGTTGAGATGAAGGTGTATATATAACTGCTAAAAAGATGCAAATTCCAGATAAGAAGTCTTTAATAACATCTGCAATTAAATATTCAACGCACGAATTTGGAGATCTCTTTATTTATGCAAAACTCTGACTATTTACCAACATCTCTCGCCCAGTAGTTTAGATGTATACGGCAACTTTGTATGGTGTATATCAGAGCGCACTACCTGAAATTGCAGAGAGCTGTTTCACAAAATGAGCAAAAAATAAAATAAATCAAGAATAATTTGACATAGTCTCGCTTAAATTAATATAACACTTGATGATTTGGTTACTCAAATAAAGCTCAGGTGGATTCAATTCCCGCTAATTCAAGCAAAGCGTGACAAGCGAGTCTCATGCCCATTCACGCTACATTAAAGGCAGCCCCCGTCAATCGATGCAAGATAAGTCTGTTCCAGGCTGAGCAGGAATTATTAATGCATGTCTATAAGCATCACAAGTACATCATAACCAATAAGGGGAACACCAGCTGCATGAAATAAAAGCTTGTGAGCCTGAATGATGTAATGATGTGAATTGCTTATTAAGTGTAGAGTTGTAACAACAGTGTTCTGCAGTAGATGGTGTTGCTTCATGGACAGTTTGGAGTGTGACACAGTGAGAGCTGAGAAGCACTTCTGACTGTTAACTTCTAAACTCATGTAAGTAATCTCAAAGAAACTTTCTGTTTCCAACATATAAAAAAAAACTAATCAGAGAAAGACATTTTTGGTTTCATTTGTCAAAAACGTTACTCCAGACACCAAGCGTTATTAATATTTACAAATATATCACTTTTTGTTTTAGATGGACCCATAAAATCAACATCATGTCCTGTATACATGTGTTAAGATAGCCTTAAAGTACTTTACAACTAGTAACAAAATAAACATAAAATCAAATATGGTTAATGTGACTTTAAATTTAAAGGCTTAAACCATTTATACATAATTGTTACATATTTTAGATCCTTCATATTCTAACACTTTTAATTTGTCAGCTTTTTTCTGTCATGTATTGTTTCTGGTTTTTTAATAACTCATAAGAGACATAACAGATTATATGGCACTCTTGACTGGGTTAATATTATTTAAAATTGTTTTGTTTGATTCTTCAGTCACAAATGGATGGAGCATGTTATGACTGGGTCACTATGACTCATTATATGGAATAGGTGTCTACATTCGGAGAGCTTTAGTTTCACTTCCAGCTTCTTCTTGTCATGTTGATGTGCCCCTGGGCAAGGCACTTGATCCCAAATTGCCTACTGAGCTCTGTATCGTTGTATGAACTTGTGAGTGCAAATGTGTCAATGTTGCCCTAGTATAAAGTGCTTTGATTGGTCAGTATGACTACAACAAGTGCTATAGAAGTCCAGTCCATTTGTGATTTATTTTTATTTTTCCCTGGTTTCTAAAACTGATCTACAGATTATTGTCAGTACCTTGTTAACAACAGATGGTTTACTATTAAAAATCCAAGTTTCTTGAATTGAAACATAATTTTCTAAGGTTGCAAGATTGCTGTTAATTCCTGTAGTTGTTTTAACAAAGTAGATAAGACTACGGCTGTTTACAGCGGAACACGATAAAAAATGTTTCGGTTTTTCCTTGTGGATATGGTCTAACCTGTCAAATTGAACATAGTTTTTGTCCTTGTTTTTGTAATAGAAATCCTGTTTACCTGCAGAGCTACATAACAGATTGTTCTTTCTATCTTTCACACACTTGGCACTGTCAGTTTGTAATACTATATTGGACCAAAGACTCAGTTTTTAATCATATCCACTGAAGAATAATAAAAAAAAAAATTCTCACTAAACATGCTGTTTATAAAAGATCCTCAGTTTGGACAGGACAGTTTTAAAATTACATTTTCAACACAGATTTTTTTTTTAATTTAGTTTTCTGAAGATGAGTATTTATTCAGATGTTTACAAGCAAAACCTGAGGGTTAATTTTCTCAATTGTTTTTATTTTATGTTAAGCTAAGTAAACTGATTACATTTAATAATTAAGTTTCACAGACAACCCGAATTAGTTTTATTTTTTTAGATAAATCACAAATTACTGAGAAATGTATTTAACCAAAATTATAAATGAAAATTATTACCTTACTCAGTGGTTTGTGGCTTACTTAAAATGGAAAAATTTTCAGGACAAGTCTGGTCAAATCTTGCTATAAAATAAATTTTTTTTTCTTGCTATGAAAATGATATATTTCTGTTCCAGAGTTTACTCAGTGACATTTATTGGTGCTTTCTTTTTTTTTCCATATGTTACACTGTTTACATTTAATGCCTTTGATCAAATGGCACGAACACCATGCGGCTAGGGTGATTTTACGCAGCATAGGAAACAAAACCTTACCTACGATCTGTATCTAGATGGGATTGATTGTTTCCCTTTAGGAGAACTGTTCTGGTTCTAAATACATGTAGGTTTTTTTTTCTTTCTTCTCTATCCTCTCTCTGGCTATCAAGCCTAAAATGCCTTTAATGCCGGTATAAGTCTCTGGGCAGATCAGTGATTTCTTGGCCAGCCTTGACAGATGTTCCCATGGCTTTTTTCTAATCAAAGCCTATTAAGAGATCATTAGAATGCAAAAGATGAATGGGAGGGGAGCAAAGTGATTGCATCCAATTGCATGTAGACTTCAATTTATGAAATGATTTGGTTTGGGAGAGAGGTCAGTCTCATCTTTTAAACAGGTTGGCCAGCTACTGGTTGTGATTAATTTGTGTCACTGTGCAAACTCCTCTAAACCTGACATTGCTGGAAAATGCGAAAGATCTGTTCTTCTCTAAATTAATAAGTATTATCTCATCAGTGTTTTAATAGAAGCTGAAGCCTTGGACAACTGACATCAACATCTTGATTTTTTTTAAACTAAGCCTTGACTTGTCTGATCAGGTTTTACAGTAATTGCTGTTTGCTGAATAGAGGGGATTTTAAGACAATACCCTTTGTGTTTTTATGATGTGAAGAAAAAAATATTTAGCTTTTGAGTCACTAGTGTTAGCAGTTTTTGATCAAATATGGGGAATATTTTGCACCCTTTTGTTGTCCTGATATGCATGCCGTTAAATTGCACCAGTCTGGAATCAGATCTTGAACTACTGGTACATAGTGAAGGTAAACCTCATGTAAAAAAGATGAAAACTAATGTAAATGTTAACAAGGCTGGTGCCAAATTCTGTGTTCTGCCTCAGCTGCTTTTCAGTGATTTTTATGCTGTTTTGTAAAGTACCAGTGATTAATCAACAAGAGGTGGTGGTGTGGTTAAGGAAAATGTTATTAGAGATCAGACAAAATTGAGGCTGCTGATCTGACTCTGAGAATTTTGTGCTTGAAAGTGCCAGGGTGTCAGAAAACATTAGATTTTTTTCTGCTAAGCTACTACTGATCCTCTGTTAGTGTTGGTGACATGCAGCCCCTTTTCAACGATGATTACAGTTTACATTTCAAGCTATGTAATTAGGAGTTGTTTTTTAAACGAACCCTTTCACCTAATACTTGGTTTGAAAACTGTACCTTTTTCCACCTTTGATTTCCTCACTTTCATAATAATTGCAACAATGCTGCTGCTTTCATAACGGACATTCTACCTGGACACCTCGTGTTAAAAGGCTTGTGTGAATTTATTGGAAGTTTAAACAATCAATTATAAGTTTAGACCTTGTTATAGCAGCATTTATAGCACAGCTGTCTTGCTTCATAAGTTTTTGGCCGTAGCTCACAATCCAAATTTGGACCAGTCCAATACTTTCAGTTAGAACAGTGTTTGCTTTAATTGTTTTCAACTATCCTTACCTAATCAACAAGAAATATTATCAAATGCTAAAGAATCTTGTCATGAGAAAAGCATATATTTGAAAGGCTTTTTAACACTGTTTATCCACTAACATAGTGTAGTAAAGTTAAATCTCTGCAGATATCAGTACTGCTTGCTATCTTTTTTTTAAAATCCCATACTCTTTAGAAACTAATTCTATTCTTTAAATATCGAATGAAAATAAACTGGACAGTAAGCCATAATTTAGGAGCCACCCTGCATTTATTTGGTGGTTGAACTTTAGATAAACTGTGAAGAAATAATGAAAAATCCAAGAACATGTATCAAGAATGCAGTCCAGCTTTACTTTTGATATTTTCAGAGAAGGAAATAATGCATTTATTCACGTTCTTAAAACTGCTTTTTTTCTGGTAATTCTCAAAATGAGTATTTCATTTCTAGAAAAGTCAAACCTGGTTATTCTCATGCACATCTTGCTTGTGAAAGAAATGGCTGAAGTGGCCAGACTCTTGGTCTATCATTGATCGAGGCCAGGCACACACCCGCAGCAGTGATTGAAATTCTGTTTGTGTAGGAAAAACTAGGTTCATTCAAACAACCATTCCCCTTCCGAAGTTTCATCATGACTCTGGCACTCAAGAGGGTTTGCTAGGAATCTTCTCTTCGATATCACCCCGACTTGGAGATTTGAAAGAAAAGATTGATGGGTTTTCTACCAGACAGACGAAATAGAGCATGTCAGAGCTGGTAGCCAATCTAAAGAATATTTTTTTTTCCTTTTCCACAGATAAGCAAGATATAGAGACCGATTTAAAGAGCATGATGAAAAATCTTGACAGCAGTGATTGTGACTGGTTTCTTCTTTTGTAGACAAAAATGTCTTGCCATTAAAGTTGATCCTTTTTTATTGCAGCATTTTGTAAAAATGATTTGTGACAACTCAAACTCTTCTTTTCTTTTTTTTCTTTAATAGTTCATGCTTTAGAGTTATTGTTTTATTTCCAGATTTACTTTCCTATTACTTTCTCCCTGCAGAGATGTTCACTTGCTTCTTCTCTCAGGAGAAAGTTTGAATGCAAGTGTAATCATTTTTTGTTGTTTTTTATCTATATTTGAAGTTGTCTTCCAGTTCCTGATTTTTTTACTCACTTTGAACTATCTCTTATAATACCTTCTTGTATCAGACCTTTAACCTGGATAGCAGTAGTTTGTTTAGGTTTGCACATCTGATATAACATTACAAAAGTAGTCCTCTCCACTGAGCTTATGTGTTTTGTTGATAGATCATATAATGCACATGATTCTTGCCTGTGTAGTGGTTTATTTTATTTATATTATTCTTTTTACATATTAGGACTTTGTCCTTTCAATCAGTAGTTTCCAAAGTTCAACCACACTGGGGGTTGCTAAGAACAACTAAGGAGTGAGCCATTATTTATAAATACCAAAAATGTTGAGGGGAACAGTATATTTACACAATAAATGTTTTAGAAAATTGTAGAGTTTTAAAACCATATATTGGCTGTTCTGTTTGCGTTGTAAAAATGCTGTGTGTGTAAATATAGTATAAATGGTTTAAAGTATTGGCTGCTAAAGTAATGGTTTATGTATTCCTTTTTACTGAAGATTTAGTAACATTTTCAATACAAATGGGTGTAAACGGACATCAATGGGATAATTTTTACTAAGAAAAAATGAGCGGTAGAGTTTAAACTTATATGAAAACATTACAATGTAGAAACACATGTATGAATGTTATAACTTGGTTATAACAAAGTTACATTTCTTTACATCTTTGTCCACAAAATGACATACAAAATTGAAAAACTGCTATCGCCCTACTTGGGCTTTTTTTCTAGGTCCTATTTTTCCCCTGCTAGTTTTTGTTTAGCTTTTTAAATGCAGTGGAAACACTGCAGAGTAATGTGGGTCTTTAGAAATTTATCATTGCCTCTTAAATAGGTTTGTGTTATAGAAAAGCAGTTAGGTTTTATCTTCGCTCCATTTAAAAGTAAAATATATGATCTACGGGTTGCTTTCATTGTATCTGTATGTAGGTCAGACTTGAAATGCAAGATTTCTTACTTGGGTTTTGGATAACAAATTAATACCCAAGCTAATAGGGATTAAAATACAAATGTAAATTATGCTAAGGTAGTCTGTTGGAAAATGGCCCATCGAAACTGCTATTTTATTAAATGTGCCTCGTCCGATGAATCAATGAAAACTATAATTTTTTCATTTCACATTCAGTGTAATTATTCTTCAGGGAAAGTTTAAGTAGACACTCTGTTAGTCATTTGGTTTCTGTGAAGTTTTTGAAACCACAAATACAAAACCAGGATTGTATCCTTGTTGTCTTTGACACAGTCAATGACTGCAAACACTCCCTTCATACAAAAGTCTTCCGAGTTGAACTTTGGCTTCGTTGTGTAATTTGTCTCATCTTTTATCATATAACAACTGTCCCTGAGCATGGAGTGATCATTTATCAAATTTGATACTCCAGATACTTTGACCTCGATGTTACTTGGACTCCTGATACACAGACCACAAAACTGTTTTCACATTTTATTGGTGTCTGCAGTTGAAAATTCTGTTTTATGTAAAAGTTTAAAAATATTTACAAATTTCACAGCGTCCACAAATAATTTCAACTATACAACATGAATATCCAGAAGAAATCCAAATGAGCTTTTGTACAGGAATAGATGTACATTTCCATTGTTTTGTACATAGTTACTCATGTCACTCTGAACACACCTACAATTATTGCTTTACAACTTTACATAAAAGATTGCACTCAGGTTTTAAAAGCTTAGCTCTTATCAGGGAGGCTTATACTGTGCTATCACCCCACCTCCTAATAATATTTTACTGTGGCAAAGGTTTTTTTCCCCATCACTAAAAGAACAGCAAACATTTGAACAAAATAAAGACTGAAAAACGTATGTTTTTAATTAAGAGACATCACAATGTAAATGACTGATATGTCACACATAATACTGAAATATAATAGGGGAAAGTAAATTCATCTTCTTCTGAAAAGGCAGAAAAACTTGTTTTCCTATGACTACAGTTGACAGACTTTACACGGTAACTAAGTAAATTATGTCACTTTGAGGTTTATTTTCAGACGTAAACTTTCAGACTCATGGTTGCATTGTGGTAAAATGACAATCAATGACCTGTGTTTGAACAATATATTTAAAAACTATTTAGTAAGGTTTCACTTAGAAATGGGGAGAAAATGAATGACTTTTGCCTTAACAAACCCAGACTGCTAACAAGCCTGTCAAATTGAAAATCCGATATTTCTAATCAGTGACTGTCCCCAACTTGAGCTATAAGAACTTGCACTAACACTACTTAGTGTGGAAGATGTTGCCAAATAACCATTTTCATGCTCTGTGAGGTGTTTAAAAATGACAGAAGAAAGGACAAGATGTCTAAGTTCCTAGAAAACAAACTTCCATGGAGCCATTCAGCTAATTAGATTTCAGCAGAAAACGAGGAGCTAAATGTATTGTAGCAAATTTGTCCAATGCCATCTGTCAAGGAAGGGGTTACTTAGAATACTAAGCTGGGAGACTGTTTACAGTTGTAATGTTCGCTGAGCTTACTGCGGTAATTGCTAAATATATTATATTATATGCCAAAGACAACAAAACATTTTACTTTCATAATT
Source organism: Apricaphanius iberus (assembly GCA_028564705.1). Lineage (NCBI taxonomy): Eukaryota > Metazoa > Chordata > Actinopteri > Cyprinodontiformes > Aphaniidae > Apricaphanius > Apricaphanius iberus. Next base: position 1,200,558 of record JAPXFQ010002454.1, on the reverse strand, counting down.
ATGTTTTCTCCATTTCAAAATATTGGCAAAATCATGTTTACCTGCAGTGCTGTGGAACACTGACCGCTCTCCACACAGTCTGACAACGCCTCTACTCCTAATAACTGATAATCCATACAGAATTATGTAAAAGCAGTCTTAGATGAGAGTGAATGACATTCAGGAGACATCTGTCCCATAACCTAGATCATTTTACTGTTTGTAGACTTGCAGTGATGCACATTGAGAAACCTCTCTGTAACCTTTCATTTTGAAATTGTTAAAAATAAATATTTGGAATCCTATGTAGTAAATTTATGACCGTTGTTTTTATAGTTGTCTAGTCTAGAGTAGGGGTCAGACCTTAATGACACCTGAGATCGTAAATCAGTCAGTGACTTTGTTTACATGCAGCCAATATTCGGGTTATGGTCTGGTTAAGGTCACTATTCAGGTTTCTGAAACATTCGGAATAACCAGTTTACATGCTTTAGCAGAGAGTTACTCCTGTATACATGGAAATTGTATGTCAGAGGGTGCATACAAGAAGTTCCGCTCCTCAAAAGACCAAGATTCCTTGCATATTCCATGTGCAGAACACAAATCAATGTTCTTTCTAATGGGGATATACCAATACGTGTTTACATGACCAAATATTCGGGTTAGAAAAGGATCACCCTAGGGGTAATATTTGGAATTTTAAAACCAGAATATGAGCATATTCTGTACATTGTCGTGTGTGACTGGGTTTTTGCCAATATTCACGGTGGCTGTAGCAGATCAGTGGATAGTCATGGCGATGGCACACAAACATTCATAGTGCATAACATTTTGGAAATATTTTGAAGCATGTATAGTTGCATATGTAAAATAACAAACACTACAAATCCTACCATGTCACATACAGGAATGAAAATTTACATAATTAACTTGCTTTTACACTTCTACACAAACAACTGCACTTCATACAAATGTTTCTGCCAAAGTCTTATTCTTTTTCATATTCTTTATCTATAGTCCCCACTGCTCTGGTCAGCTTCGTCTCCATTTCTTTTTTTAAGTGGAACAAAATCAGTCTCTGATACTGCAGGGGAAGATGGATTTATAGCCTTTAAGACTTTATACTGGAAAAATAATATTGGATCTAAATACTCTAGTGTTGCAGGAAATGTGCTTATTTCCGCTTCCATCTGACCTTCATTGCTCACAATGTCCTTGTTTCTTTTTTTCTTTTCCTTTGAAAGCACACTTGAACTTACTGGCAGTTGAACCTTTATTAATTAGGCATCCAGTTTTTTTTGTAACCTGATTTAAATACAGTCTCGTCAGGAAGCCTGGTCTGGCATTTTTGCTGTAAACCAGGAACCCCTGCTTCACAGGGGGAGTAACTGGAGTTGCAGTATGAGCTGGTTGGTGTGTTTACAGTGCTATCATAACAGCCAGAATCTCTGTCATCTGTGCTGTCTAGTCTTTCTAAAAACGGTCCATCGTGACAGATTATGAGAGAGTCTAATAAAAGAGGCTGCTGTTCAGTGTTCATCTCATCAGGGTTACTCTGTTGTTGAAATGTAAATGGAGGCAGCACTAGTTGTCCATTGATGCTTCTTATAGTTTGTAGCACCAGTGGCTGCTGCTCTGTAAAATTCTCACTTGTATTAAAGGTAGGTAGTTTTGGTGCGCCATATGAGTAAAGTTGTGGAACAATTCCTCCTTTATCCTGGTTTTCTTCTTCACTGCAGGTTAAAGTAGGCTGGATTGTCTGTCCATTCCCAGGAACAATCTGGTGAACATTTCTTTCATTTTGTTCAACCTGGGTATGGACTGCAACCGCACCATAGATTTCCGAAGAGTGGGCGCTGGTGTCGGGATTGTGCTGGCAGTTGTAAGGAATGCCTCGCCCAGTGTTGACCTGAGGAAAATAACCTTCAGACACATTTGAATCTTCCTTTGACTTTGTTGGCATTGGGGTCTGAACCATTTGGTGTATTCCGATAGATACTTGAGAGAGTCTGAGATTCTTGTCTTGATGCTGTATAACTTTGCAGTCCTGGGAGGAGATCACCTGTTTTAAAGACGGTGAGGAGAGCTCTTTCAGTTTCAATTAAATATTTACATTATGAGCAATGCAAACGGGTACATGATGTAGATAATAGAGAGCTCCATGATTAGCAGGTCTTTCACGTCACTAAAACAATAAAACCTGTGTCAGTGAGTCAAGTAATGTGCTCTAGGGCCTGATATTCCTGTAAGACAACATTTCCTGGTTGCATGAAGGAAAGGACTATGACGACACAATGGACTTACCAATGCATCTGGCATTCTCTTTAATTTTCCACCCTTCACATAGTTGCACATACACACAGCTGATATTATGAGTATGCCTGCCAGAACAGCAACACTCAGGAGAGGCCACAGTGAAGATATCTGAGGATCATCTGAAGAACAAGAGAGTTGGTGTTACAGTAAGAGGGAAAACCAGTTGTAGATCTACAGTAAATCAAGATACCTCTTGACTTTTATGCTTAAGCATGTTTTGAGGCTGGCAAACCCCTGTATGGCTACTAAATATAGCAACATGTTCCAGTAGCTCTATTCTGAGAATTACTTTGTTGTTAGGATCTTGCATAACCTCAAATTTTGATGGAAATTTACAGAAGATTCCCCTCTGAATAGGATAGAAACGGCTCTGCATGAACTTGGAAAATATTGGGATAAAAAGAAAAGTCATCTTTAAAAATGGGAAACAATTCTTTTTTGTTTTTGGTTATTGATGTAGAAGGTTAGTTTTCCTGTCTTTGTGTGAACAAGTTTTATAGAAACAATCCGGATTCTTAAATACTATATATATATATATATATATATATATATATATATATATATATTTGATTCTCGGGCATCTCATTCTAAAGAAGCAGTGTGTTTGGTTTTAGCTGGTAATACTTTTTCCATACTGTAACGGTGAAAATTTATGCAGATTGTGTTTTGCAAAGGATTAATTTATTGCAGTGTATCTTATTACTAAACATGGTATTATGTCCAAGTGGCTGCAATCACTCAGAGACTAGCTCAAACTGATTAAAGCTGCATTTGGGAAAAGTACAGCATATTCAAGTGTCTTAATTGGTGCATCATTTTTCCAGCAGCTGTACTCCAGAGCTGTTAAGTGTTACACTGTTGCCTCCAGCCGTATCACATTTTTGAAAATATTTTAAGGATAAGTGCCACTTACTGTCAACTTTAATAAATTTATATAAAGTAATTAACAAAATTACAACAAAATCTAAAAGATTTACTTTAATAAAAGTACCTGAATTGTAATTGAGAATATGAATCACTGTACATGTGAAACTTGTGATGATCATTTTGCTCACCTGGCAGAGTTACACAGAAGGATGCATTCTCACTGACTGAGCGACCCCATTCTGAAGTGGGAATGTAAACCACATGACCGCAGTAGAGAGAGTGGTTGTACTTTAGGTTGATGTCAAATTGGTCCTTTTTGCCTGTAAAGACCTGGAGATAGGCAATATAAATGAGCATTCAGTTCATTGCAGGTAGAATAGGTCAGAATGACCTCTCATTCTTGTACAGTAAGACCAATGTGCTTGATTGGAAAAAAAAAAGTGCAGTTTGTGCAAGAATATAAAACGGTCTTAAAATAAGCATGTACAAATTCCTTTAACATCTGAATAAAGTAATACATTTTCCAGTATTTGTATCATTCAGCAATGGAAAATATATAAATATATATAAATGAAGATAATTTTGTTTTGTGAAAATTATATTTTGAGCATCACACCATCTTAAGACGGGGCCCAATAACTGACACCAATGCAAGTGATATCGCTGCTTTGGAAAACGTGATGTGTTTCCCTATTTGTATGTATAATAGTTTGCTGTGGATCATTGTAATTAAACGTATGCAACTTTAGAGAGACGGTTCAATTCAATGCAAACTAACTGGGGGAAGTGATTGAGTTTTGTTAGTTAAATGCAAATCTACAGCTTTTCAGATAAAGGTAGATGTTTCTCAAAGGTCAGATTTGTTGCAGTATGCACCCTTAAGCAAAACTGCTTTCCAAACGAATGCTTCTTATGGACGAACTGATTACCGGAATGGGCTTAATTAGGATTTATAAACCTTTCTTCATGATTTTAAACAACTTTACAGAATAAGTTCTTGCTGAACATCGTTACTGTTGCACTTTTTTTTTTCAGCCTGTGTACTTATGTATGAAAACCCTCCTGGATGAAGAGCTATTCTATGTTAATAAGATACATTCCTGTTTAAAGTAAACAATATAAAAAAAATCGCTGCAATATTTCAATCTTAATTCATCCAGTTTCAGTAGTGTACTTTACAATGTTCTATGATGCATTGTGTTTCTTATTGTTAACTAACCTGTGCAGCCCACTGTGGATGGGTTATTCTTAGGGTGTACTCTGGCACAGCTTTCAATAAGCCTTTTTTGCTGGAGGTGATGATATCTATAATGGAGACTCCATTTGGTCCCTTTGGAAGGGTAATGTTGACATGCAGAGTGGACGCTGTTGTGCGAGTAAACAAAAGTGGTGGACCAAGGACAGCTACAGACAGAAAATGAAAGCATTGAATGAATATCATTGGAGAATTTATGTACATAGGACTTTAAAGTATGTAAGGGAATGACATGTGGAGAGGCTTACTGTCTCTTAAGGGTTTAAAGGAGGTGGTGATGTCGAGACAGCTTCCATTAACCATTACTTTAGCTCTGTAGTAAACATCGTACACTGATGGGGTTTCTGCAGTTAGGTCACATGACAGCTGGGTGATGTTTTGACACTCTTGTTTTATCGAGTACTGCTGCTCATCACCCCTGGAATCAGTTCAATACAAAGCAGATTTACTATGTAGAAATCCATGACCTTATTTCTTACTTTTATCAATAACTTTGCATGTTTGGTAACACATTTTTGCTATGCTAATAAAGTGCTTATTCCTAATTATATATTTAATTATTGATAAATGCGAATGTTAAAATTAAATAAGTTCAGTTTATTTTTAAAGTTTCAATTCATAAAATTTTTCGCAAGGAATGTTACAAGAAAAACTTGCCTAATTTATAGCATTAAATGTATTACTAATAAACCAGTCCAATCTTATCATATTTGACCTTTATTTAACCAGGGAATATACTCTCCACTTTCTTTTGGTTTAGTAGTTACATTCTTTTCAGGGCTTTGGCATCAGTTGCCAATAAGATTTCATCAAACTAGCCAAATTAATTTGTGGTAGGCAGAGTATAAATACATGGCACTTAAAGTATAAGAGCCTACCAAATATTACTATGAAGCAGTTTTTTATTTTATATTTACAATTGTAGTATTGCCCACATTGACTGTAACTTTATGGGGTATCTTCAAATCAGAGACTTGTTTGCTTTAAAATACCATACAAACACCCCCATTAGGCACCAGGGCTAATTGTACTAAACCACATCTTTCTGACAGCACAAAGTCATGAATCATCACTTTAACACAGAGGTGCCTTTTAAATGTTATAAACTTGCACAATTTTCATTTTAATATGATCCCATATGTAGCAGACATAGTTAAAATATTCTTTCTGGGTGGCTGATTTGATTCTTTAAGTCAGTTTAGTCATTCAAGATGATGCTGCCTTTAGAGAAATGTCAAGTAAAATGAGGTGGCACTTTGTTTTTTGTTTTATAAAACTGTGCCATTTGTAATTAGCCAAAATAAATTTGTATCCAACTGAAGAGAAATGGTAAAACAAAAATGCACTTGATACTTGAACATTTCATTACACATTTCAAAACTAATAGCGGTGTGCTTGACAACCACTTGATAAAATGTATTTAATCAAAGTGATTAACCACCTTTGGTAAAAGAACAAAGGTCAAAATGTTTGCGGATAAAATTTCCCATGTTCCGAGTTCATGTGATTTGACTGTAAAACTTGGCATGTTAAAGTGGGGATGTGTATAGAGTCTGTTTGATTAGTATGTAATGGTAATCTCAGTTTGGAGTTACAGAAAATCTAATGACAATTAAATTAATACTTCAAGCAAAAAAAAAAAAAACACAAAAAAAACTTGGTATTTCCTTTGAGTTGAGCAACCACCTTTTAAATCTTTCTCAAATCTTTTTATTTTATGCTACAAAAGCTCAGCTATATCCACCTGGTACTATTTCCCCTTTCTGCAAGCTTTTGCTTTCTGCAAGTTCTGTATGAGATGGTTTGTATAGAGTGGGGCTAAAAAGTATTTAGTCTGCCACCAATTTTGCAAGTTTTCCCACTTAAAAGTTTCGAAAACACGTGTTTTCATGGTGTAAAAGTTATGAAATGGGTCTTTATGTGACTCACCAAATTTTGTTCATTTTAGGAGCTGTCACTAAATGGGAGGGTTTCTCCTGCTGTTTACCACACTACAGAGGTTTTCACCCACAGACCGCTTACCAGCACTGAGTTTTGCTTTATGGCAGTATGCTATGTGCTACCTAATATAAATAAACCCACTGTTTTGAGACTTGATCCATGGCAGAGTCACCAAAGAAACAAAATAAGACTCCATCAGAAGAAGCGAGGAAAAGAAACTGTGCTGCAAGAGCTGAAAGCGCAAACTCTTACTCAGTTTGGGCCAAAGTAGGATTAGCTTGTAAAACCCAATGTTACAACTTTTCAGTTTTGTGTTGTCAGCCGCTGTAGGAGAGACGCTAGGGATACAGCAGGATGTATGGATGCTGAACTAGCTGCTTTGCTACTGGATTGGTTAGTAATAAATACTTGATCCAGGGTTATTTGGTCATGATAATGTAATACAGTGCCAGGAAAACTATATGGGGGTTTACTAACTGACACACTGTTAGTTTGATGTTGTAGCTTGAGCTTGTAAAAGCATCAGTCCGCTTCTTCAGATGAGTTCCATAGAGATTTGTTTTTTGATTCATAGGTATATCTCAATTGAAGACACAAAATGGGGGGGGGGGGGACAAATCCAGAAAATCAACATCCTCAAACAGTCACACTCCAAACTCTACTATGGCAAAGACCAAAGAGCCGTCGAAGAACACCAAAAACAAAATTGCAGAACTTCACCAGGCTGGGAAGACTTAATCTGCAATAGGTAAGCAGCTTGGTGTGAAGAACTCAACTGTGGGAGCAATTATTACAAAATAGAAGACACACAAGACCACTAATGATTTCTCTCGATGTGGAGCTCCAGGCAAGAGGTCATTCTGTGGGGTCAAAATGATCTGACGAATGGTTAGCAAAAATCCCAGAACCAACTGGGGGGACCTAGTGAATGACCCAAATACTTATTTTCCACTATAATTTGCAAATAAAGACTAAGAACCATATAATTTTATGTATTTTTATTCCCCCGTTTTGTCTTTCATAGTCAAGGTACACCTATGATGAAGATTACAGGCCTTTCTTATAAGTGGGAAAACTTTCATAATTGGTGGCTGACAAAATACTTTTTTGCCCCACTGTAAAAACCCTGTTATCTAACAGAGATTTCACAAGCTTACACAAAACAATAAACATTTAATGTATATTGTGATGAGTAAGCTTAATCCTATTCTCGAAGAACTGTAAGACTTTTGGTGGGATGTGCCAATCAAATATAGCAACCTAAACTTTCAGTCAGAAATTTGGTCACAAATGGACCCAGTTTATGGTGATTAGCTGCTAATAGAGATTATTTATATTTTCAGATGCTATTTCTACAACTGAATAGTTTTGGAAAGATGTGCAAGACTTCTGTATACCACTATTTGTTATCTGGACATCAGAGGAAAATAACACCTTCAGTTTCTTTAAACCAATGATAAAATTGACATGGAATATCTTACCTCCAGTACTGCACACTATAGAACACATTTTGGCCTGGAAAAGCAGGCTCCACAGGATCCCAGTGAAGAACATTGTAAAAGTTTTTGGAGACAAAATATACACTGCAATTTCCAGTTGAGAGACATGCTGTTGGAGAAAGGGAGAAATTGCATTTCTGATTACTTACTTGGTTTTATTACACTCAATGCTTTAAGGCCATGTACACACATAGCTGGGTTTAAAAAGACAAATATTCTCCCTACCTTGTTTTAAAAAAATCCCCATCTATACCAAACTGGATAAGTGTATTGTTAAGCACATTAATAGACTTGCCAAACCTGTAGGGGGTAGTCGTTCCCCCAAATCCTATTTACTCAGTGACGTTCTTCTTTCTAACTTCTAAAAATAGTAGTAATGGAGCTTGTAAAAACAAGCAAAAAAAGCTTGGTCTATCAATAATTCCAACACACCTCTGAGGGCATAAATCCTTTTTCTGAGTCTAAACTGGTCAAACCAGTGATGTTGGAGCATTTATTGTTGAGGACAGTGATGTTGCGAAACCTAAAACTGGTTAGTTATCCACATTAAAGTGCGGATCAGGCTGCATTTTTCTGTCCGAGCCCGGCCCGCATCTGACTAAGCAGTAACCGAAACCGACCCGAACCCAACAGGGATTAAGATATTAATTTCCGAGTCCGAATCGGGCCCGACCCAGGTGCGCACGGATTAATAAACAGAGGGTAGGATTCTTACACTTGAAAATACTTTCTGCACCTGACCCCGGCTGGGCTTCTCTGGTCCATAGTTGGACTTTTTTTCCCGGTAGAAAATTTGCAGAGCTATTGGTCTGAGAGTGCGGACAAGGTGCTGCTGATGCTGCCGCGGGGAGAAAAAAAAAACTCGCCTGCTATGACTGGATTAGTCAAGTGAATCTTAATGTATTTGATCTTATCTTAATTTTCTTTGTCAACAATAATTTCGTTTTTTCAAATTTTTGTCAGTTTTGAAAGGATAAACGTATGTGCGCAAGATTCCCTGCAGTCAAACAAACCTTTTGTTACTTTTATAAATAAAAAGGAAATAAAATAAATAAATATCCCCCTCTTGTTTTTTTCACAAATCGCACACTGCTATGTAGAGCCTTGATTGAGGTGGAGGTTTTTCCCCCTTACTCCTGATGTGACTGAGCCCAACCCACACCTGAGCATTCTTCCGGGCCCGGCCCTTCGGGTACCGTCGGGCTCGGGTCAGGTATCCATGCTCTAATCCACATACAAATGCTTTAAACGGAGAAAATGCAGATCTTCACTTTGGCCAAAGTTTTTAGAAATAATCTTTTTTTGGTCAGGTTTCAGGTGGATGACAGCCAAAGCTGTAGAAAAAAACTTTTTTTGTTTTTGTGGGATACCCAGGTATGTGTGAAAAGGACATGTTATCTTTCCAATCATTGTGGTGAATGCTTAAAAAAAAAAAAAAAAAAAAAAAGATCTAGGCATTTTAAACTCTCTTTAGTCTGGTAATGCAACTTTATTGTATGTGGTGAATATAATTTTCACTTGGAATAGTTGCATGCACTTTAATCCTGAGAAACAAACATGTGTGTGCCCAGAGTGATACTTGACACTCTAGATTCAGAATGATATAGAACGTTTTGTTGGAGTTGGGCTTTGTCTCTGCTGGAAGCTGAAACTGTAAACTGCTGTTAACTTTGCCTGTAACTTTTTTTTTTTTATGACGCGCATTTCAAGAAAATAGGGTGCAAGACATCCTACCTTTTGTTTCTCAGAAGCATCTACATTGAGAAAAAATTATGCTAAACTTTTTTTTCTAGGCTGACTACCTCAGAGATAGTCGTATTAAACCCGTTAACTGTTACAAAAGTTGTTAGAATCAAGATTAAAATGACACCAAAGCATGGTATACTTAAAGTAGCTATGCCGGTTTCGAATCAACTGTAAAATGAACCATCAGTATTTGTGGTTGCGTTCTTACACTTTCCTTCAATACTAAGTAGCTTTTTTTTTTGATAGTTTCAGATTAATCATCGCTGTTAATAACATTAACTAAAAACATATTTCATGTAGTAACTTTTCCTTTACCTTAAACAAATCAAATATTACATGCATACTAGCTCGTTTTACTCACCATAGCAGAACAGGAGGAGGATCATAACGTTCATGGACCACATTTTCTTTAAAACTGCATATAAACAGAATTTTTTTTTTCTAAATCTGCTCCTGTGGATTGATTTTCAAAAGGAAATGTATAATTGAACAATTTGAATTACAGTTTTTGGAAGAACCATCCCAAACAAAGTAAAAAAAACCTTTACAATCCTTTCTTGACCAACCTCCTGCTTCAACTAATCGACCATCTCTGAACCACTCTGGAAGAGGAGTGGCTTTGCTCAGGTGTGCAGGTGTACTTTGCTACATGTTATCACTTGGTTCCTGTTTTACTGCTTGTTATAAGCAACGCCTACATGTGTCTAAGAACATTAACTTCCCCTTCCTCCTGATTTATCGTGAGTCTCCGCCTCCATCTGTGGAAGATGATCAGGTTCTTTTACTTTTTTTTTGGTTTACTGGAAAGGATCACACCTTCAAACTAGAATAGGAATTACTGGACTTATAAGCACATACTGATAATGAACGAATGTTCTTTTGTTTCACAGAGCAAACAGTTCAACAGTCTATCATCACACATCATCTTTGCACACAGCAGACTTCTAACCTGTTGAAAAATCTAATACTTTTCTGACTTGCAAAAACAAATGGAAATGATTACTAGCTTATTCTCAGCTGAATGTTTTCACCATTTAAGATTTCAAATATGAAAAAAATAAAAATACATTAATGCTGATGCAATTATCCTGCAGTACAGGTAAAATGCTTGAAGTTCATGAGAAAAGGTAATTCAGGTATTGAATAAATAGAACATAGAAAATAATTTATGTCTTATAGATTAATTAAACATTGTTTTCAAGCCTTTCTTTTTGTGATTTTCTACTTGCAGAAAATTAAAACACAATATTCAAGATTAATATTTGACAGATAAAATACATCATTACCGAAATTTAGGACTAATTAAAAGGTTTAAGACCTACTTAAAGATTAATTTCAAAAGGAACAGATCTGACAAATGAGTTTCGTGGGACAGCACATTCTAATTTATGACTATATTTACACGGTATCTTTTGTCTTCAAGAAAAACCGGAACATCCACACCGAACAGCAAATGGTCCTAAGAATAGCTTTCTTCAGTAGCTAATTTCTCTTCATTGAAAAGGCATGTTTTTTTCTTTTCTTTTTGAATTGCGTCACGTCTCTACCGTGTCACCATTTTCTACTTTCAATTTTCTACTGTAGGTTAAATGCAGATTATTCATATACAATAATAAATATTTACAATGTTTGTGATATTTGTGTACCAATTTAAAACATTGAGTAAATCGAACTACAGATATTTAACTTTTTTTTTGTGCTTGTAATCTTTTTTTTTTTTTGTCTGATTAAAATCTAGGCCAAATTGCAAAAGACCCTTACTTTATAGTATGTAAGAGATTAATGAAGAAAACAGGACTTGATAATCCAATGAATTTGTGTGAGCAACTTTATAGAAACAAATATTTTGACAGTGTAATGCTTAGAAGCATGATGCATGTGGTCACACATCAAGAAGGAATTGTTGGTTCCACAATGCTCCCTTCTTGGCATTGTCCTTTTTTAAATTAACATTTTAATGTATGCCTCTTAGTGCTGTTAACTAAAACTATGGCATTTAGTTTTTTCAACATCAAATTTCCCCCCCCCCCCCCCCCCCCCCCCAACTGAATGACACGGGCAACTGCTCTGTCAATCTCCCCTCGACTTCCTGCTTGATATCAGAAAATGCCTGGCATTACATATTCTACATTTTAAAAATGGTCTGCCGTATTATTTGGACCTAACACTACCAGAAGGAACACTTTTATGTGGACCTTTCTTGCCTGACATGTTTGTAAGAGCATTAATTAATAATTGGGTGTGAGAATGGATCCATTGCTGAAACTTGAAAGCCAGGTAAACGATATTATCCTGCTTTTTTCATCTGAAGCAGTCAAAGATAATTTGTGATTGTCTAAATGATATCTTGAAAGAATAGCTCATACTTTTTGTAGCCTTAAACCTTGTTTATAGCAATGATCATCTTTTTTGGATTAGTCTTCCCTTCCTTGCTCTGACATATTGTACAAGATGAAAGGAATAAGCAAATAAGAGCAGAGTCCTCCAATTTGTATATCCCTTCACAGATTCAACGAATATCTCTGATTCATTATGACTATTAAAGATTTTAAAGACTTTTAATAGCTATGCTTCATTTTTTCGTCAGTCCACACCCATATGTGGCAACTTACTCTTAGGTCTGCAGTCAGATGAAGATTCTGAACTTGCAACTTTGACTTACTGTTTTTAAATGTCATTTAAAAACTCCCTTATGTATGACTTTGGACCCAGCATGAGTTATTGAATTTAAACAAATTTTTTACTTTTTGTTGTACTTTTGTATTTTATACAACTCTCTTATTAATATATTGTGTGTTTGAGTACCTTTTTATTATCCTTACTCTAGCCCAATGTTTATTTTACCCCTCAGTTGTTAACCCGGTTGGGTTTTTTTTCCGCGTGCTTTGTAAAGTGGATTAGAAAATAATCGGTGATGGACTTTATGTAAACCTTCTCTTGCAATGAGACATCAAGGATATCGTTTTCTCACTCCCTCCTTTGCAGACCTATAAGATGCTTTTAAAGCAACTTTCTAGTTTCCTTTTTTTGTTTTTGATGACATTCAGCTGCAATTTATTTATTCCATGATTTTTATAGTTTTATCTTCCTCTTGGAATGATGTTAAACTTAAAGTATAAAGGAATACTTTAAATCCAGTATAAAACATTTTTATAATTTGTGCTTGAGCATCCATTCTTCAATAATTTACCTATAAGATTAATGTAATTCTATATTGTGTATCTGGAAAATGCTTTATCAGTTTAATATCAAGTATTACTATTTAATTTTTTTATTACATGCATAAAGACACATCGTAATCCAACAAAGCAAATACTGCAATAATTCATGTCAGTGGCATTCATTGATCTTTTGTACACAATCTGCCATTCAATAGATGTTCTCTCTCTTGGTTATGGGCACTGTCACCTTATTTAGAACAACTTGCCCATGATTTGCTCTGATAGTTAATTTAATTATGTCTGCTTGACTACTCTTGTATAACCACTGTTATTTGCAATATAGCATGTGTCCTAGAAATGATAAAGGTGCTATGTGCATAGTTAACCCCCTGGTTTATTCTGTTTTTAACTCTACAAAAGAAAAATGGACAAGAGCTTTTAGGATTGTGGGAGTTTCTTTGAATTGCTGATTCTAGAAAAAAGATAAAACCTCAGGCCTAAGGATAATTTCAGGGTCATAATATAAATTAGAACTACTAGCATGCATATTAATTTAGACCTGTAAACATTTAAATGTAATATAGTCATATTGGAGGATTAACAGTTTTTATCAAATTAAATGTTAAGGGGTACAGAGGAGGTACCAAAAGCTAGCAAAGACAAACTAAAAGACTTTCCGCCATTCATAATTTGTTTTGAATGTCTGGATATCATTCCGTTGTCCAAGGAGGTCTGTTGATCTTTGTGTCTTTCATTTTGAACTTTAGCAGTTGTAATTTTTTCTTATTCCACATTTTTTAAGCACAAGGAACAAACTGCCTTGTCCTTTCACGAAGACGACCTGGCCATTTATATGTAGTGTGGGAACATTTAAGACCCACTTTGATGATGGCTGATTATTTTGTCAAAATCTCTAATATTAGCCTCTTTTCATTTTTTAGACGACAATAATTGCTACGTTGCAAAACAAAGATTGCGTCAGCTTAGGAATGGTAATCATTTCAAATAGTGTTGGCATCATCTTTGAACAATTTAGACTGACTTTTCTTTTAAAGAGAAGCAGAAAGGCACTTAATTTGTATTGCAGACTGCCCCCTTGACTGGTTTCTGTTGCAATTGAGTCACTTTGTTCATTACTCTGATCGGTCTCAGCGCTGCCCAAAGGTCTGCAGAAACTGTTTGAAAGACAACAGTAGATTCTGCCACCTAGAATTGAGCTCTGTTTGTAGGTTGTTGATATATATATTAGAGCTGAAACAACTAATTGATTTAAACGATTATAATTGATTTTTAGAATGTTGACAGCTAATTAAGTCATCAATTAGTGGCTGTATCACGTTTTACCTTAAGCGGTCTATTTTTAACACAATCTGTTATATCGGTTACAATATGTTATACTTGTGGCCAGTGTGTGGCAGTAATGAGCCACCGATTTACCAGTGGAGCTGCAGAAGAAGAAATCAGCTAAAAGGTACCTGTGTTTTTCATCATGCACCATGCACATGGCTGGCGTGTATGCTCACACTGATCAAGTTGACCGAGCAAGAAGAAGTACAAGACAAAAAGAGACACTATAAAACTAAAGAATAACCCCACAAACAAAGACATCAAAAGTATGGGAGCACTTCACTTTAGATGCTGTGAAAAGACGATCTAGCATGGCATGGAAGTATGACTTCTCTAAATAAACATCTGAGACGAAAACATGTCGGAGTTGATGTGGCAGAGGAAGATTTACTGAATGTGGAGAGGGAAATGGTCCCTTGTTGTTTATTTCAAATAATTTTATGTGAAATGTTTGAGTTAATTTAAATAAAAGCGCAAGATCCAAATTGATAAAGCCACATTTACTCCACCACCCCACAGACTATTTGACTATGAATAGTTAAAGGATCGCCTATGGCAATCAATAAGATTAATAATTTATGGAAAGTTATTGTTAATGGGGCACTATGTGGTATTCCAGGACTTTTATTAGCTATGTTTATTATATATATATATATAGTTTTGCACCTGCCTAGATAAGGCTGTGGTGAATGACTAGATGAAGGAATGAATTCTAAACATGTATTGAAACACGGAACCTTGCTACGTGTGCAGAGTAAAAATGAAAGTGACTTTCCAAATAAAACATTTTATTTTCAAAAGGAGATAAAGACAAACATTTAATCACTCAAGCTAGTAACTAATACACACCTGATCAAAAATAAAAGAACAATGAATGGTTAAATATGCAATAAAAATGGAAACCATGAATTCTTCTAGAGGAATCTGGATGCTTTAAAGGACCAAGGCTTATTTTGTGCAGCTGGAATGAAAGCTAAATTAGTTTACTAATTTTAATTAGTTTTAACTAATTAGTAACATTGATTTATGTCTAAACCAATAAACAATGTAAGGAAAAATAAGTCTTTGGATCAAGAAATGTTTGGTTAAAAATCATCTGGATAAGAAGTCATTGACCATTGGAAAATTACTTCTTTGTAAATTGATCACGGCAGTAAACAATCTTATTCCAGTATTTTGGCGCATTAAGGCGGGTTTAAACATAATAAGATTAGTGAACCAATCTTATTTGGACACCTTTGATTTATTGAATGCAGGCCTAGGCCAAACACGTGGGCTTACCGTAGCGTATAGCTCCCTGTAACACACGTGGTGCAGTTGGACCAGATCAAATACATTTATTAAACATTTAACAAAGAAAAGGAAACTCTTGTTGGATTTCGGTTATTCAAATTGCAGGATTTTAAACGACTCTTTGTCAAGAAAGTCTTTTAAAACACTGGTTAAAACGTCAGGCTGTGCGGCCTGGTTTACCCAAACGGATAGCAGATATAAATACTATTCACAGTAACAAATCACAGCGAAACACAACCTTTGAATCTTAGTTATACTAAACTAATATGCCTGTTCCTAGAAAATACTTTATAGAACAATTTAAAGCTCTCCAGGTTCAAAGGGCATCAGCCAGCGGCTAACAATAGCTGCTGTAGCTATTTAAACAGTGAACCTCGTGTGTGTCACAAGTCATGTCAGGGACAGCACAGACCATGCCCAGCCCTCACATTAATGGGTCGCTAGGCAACGCCTCATTTTGAGGCATTTTTCAAACAGAAAATGTGGGTGGAGCTTGACTCTGGTAATGGGGTAAGTCACTCTTTAAAACTTGAGATATACACCCGGATGATGACCCAAAGCAGACCAGCAAGTCCACTTCTGAATGGTTTGAATAAACAAAATGAAATAAACTGAGGTGACCAAGTAAAAGTCTGAAAATAAATCCATTTAAGTGGCTCTAGCATAGTCATAGGCAGGATATAAATACTTGGAAGCCCTCTGGTGTGGCTGATTGACCCAAACCATTTTGCAAAAATGGTCTTTAAAGTTCCTCTACTTTGTTGAAAAAGAATTGCTAAGTATCACACCAATGACCTGATGGCAATAAAGGGAAATTTAGCTATTTGGCTGTTAAGTGACTGCTTGTGGCAGGCAATAAGATTAGTAATTTATGGGAAATTATTAATTTTCGGGGCATCACCTATTTCTAGGAGCTATTACCTGCCAAATATGTATTTTTATCACTCTCTAATATAGTCCATCAGCTCAAATTGCAGGATTTAAAACTACTCTTTGTGGGGAAAGTCTTTTAAAGGCACTCATTTAAAGTTTCAGGCCAAGCCCTGGTTTACCCAAAGATATCAGAATGAAAACTTATACAAGTTAACAATAAAAGGGATAAGTTTAAAGTTTTCCGTGTTGTCTCCGTGCCCATGAAAAAGTGGATGAAGTGACGTTAGCCTAGCAACTTACAATGGCTCCAATCTGGTTAGTGGCCTAGGAGCTTGTGGCTCCTGGCTCTGTGGCTCCGGCTGGCTTCATAGCAATCGGTACCTTGCTGGTGCTCTCCAGTCCGGAATTCACCTCTTATCAGCTCTGCAGCGGCAGAATGCAGATTCCGTCTGGTTCAGGCTCTCAGCTCCCGTTTCTTACCGGTCAACAGTCTGAAACTCAGAGGGGGTTTCATTGGCTTTTGAGAATCACACGGTGTTTTGTTTATCAATATTTAGGATACACCTGGTGGTCTTTGAGTTCCTTGAAGGGAGTTTCTGATAGAAACCTGGCCTTCCCTTTGCAAGCGAGGAAGATGGATGGAGATTGTCTTCTGTTCTCTGGCCAGCTGTGGCAGCACAGAGAAGGAAGAGCGGCCGGAAGCGGGCTGTATTTATAGACTCTGCCCCCACCCACTTCCTGTGGAGCTAGAGTGCAAATTAGTGCCACCTGATGGCTGTGCGTGACCCAACACCTATGTGTCATTAAGTGCTGCAGAGCCTGTTAATCATCCACTCGATTGAGTTGTGTTGCAACCTGAATACATGCAGTGGAGAGGGTCCTAAGGACCATAATTGAGAATATTAACAAGACAAACACTCTACACTAAACTGCGGTTCTTAGAATTTTTTTTAAAATTTATTAAACGTTTGCTATTGTCAAAACCTGAAAAGAACATTTTTCTTAACTTATGTGCATATAACCACCTTAGATTGGTATTAGAAAGAAAAACAAAATATATAGACTGCATTAATCAAACCTATGCTGAGTTATTTTACATTATGTAGTCTTTTAAACAAGGTTTGTGATTGGAGAAACATTTATGAAAAAATATAAAATGACTATTCTTTATATGTCCAAAGACTTACCCATTCGTGTGAACTCGACATCGTGCTGTATAAGATAAATTTGAATGTATTGAATGTTACACCACCACTATTTTTTTCTGTAATAAAAATTGCATATCTGATTTTAATAATGCTGATATTTGCCATCATAAATATTGCAGTCAAATTATTCACTTTCCTCACTCATCTGCTCTTGCTGTTATTCCCTTGCAAGATTCCTTTTACGAGAATAGTCAAGTTTCTCTTAAACAAGAGAGACGAGCCAAACTAGCAGCACAGCAGACTATTTTCATAAGAAAAAATGTAGCAATCATTTAGACCAATTACTTGGGCACACTAAAACACAATACTTTAGTTCTACCTTATCCCCTTTTGCTGCCATTGTATTATTTTTCTTTTTTTTTATGCCAAAAACCAAACACCAAATTGGCTAAAGTCTCCAGGAATCCATGCAAACTTGACTAAGTTGTTCTGCAGAGAGCAGAAACACGTTTAAGCTCAATCAATGTTTTAAAAGGAACAATAGCCGAGAGGCAGGTTGCAGACAAAAGATCAGAGGAGCTACATAGATTACACATGGGCTGAATGAGGATGAAGATGACAGACTAAACACATTATCCCTCAAAAGACCATGTAGAGAATTCAAATTCATGTGAAAACTCTTTGATGGCTTAGCTGCTTAAAGTGTGGCAAAACAAGCATTTGGGAGCCAAAAATGTTATTTTCATCAGAGGTGCAATTGAACTGTGAGGGAGAAAGTGTAAAACAAAAATCCAGGAAATCGCGTTTTCTGCACTATTATACAAACAAATTATTTTAAAGTAATACAATAATTAGCACCTACAAACAAGAATTCTGTCCCTTTCAGACCTGTTAATTAACTTTAACAAGCTATTATTTACTCATTACCTGTTTTAATGGCACCTGTTTGAGCTTGCTATCTGTATAAAAAACAGCTGTCTGCACCGTCAATCAGACTCCACCATGGCCAAAACCACAGAGCTATCAAAGTACATTTGGGACGAGATTGTGCACTTGTATGCAACTGAGATGAGTCAATCTACAATAGGCAAGCAGCTTGGTAAGAAGAGAACAATTGTTTGAGCAATTGTTAGAAAATGAAATTACTGGAATAAATAAAAGATCACTGACTATCTCCTTTGACCTCAGCCTCCATGCAAGATTGCACCGTGTGGGTTATGTTGAGGTGAGGAAAAAGCCCAGAACTACATGAGGGAGGACTGATCTATGACCTGAAGAGAGCTGGCATCACAGTAACAAAGGTTACTATTTTTAATGCTCTATTCTGTCATGGATTAAAATCCTGCAGTGGCTGAAAGGTCCCCCTGCTTACACTAGCCCATATGAAGTTTGTCAGCCTGTCTAAAGTTTTCCAGAGACCTCTTGGATGAGCCAGAGGAGTATTGGGAGAATATCATGTGGTCAGATGAGACTTAAAATAGAACTCTGACACACCCCTGGTTTACACCAAACTCCAGTCCTAGGGGGGATGGTGTGCTGCAATTTATAGATGTATTCCCAGTCCAAAAACACTGAATAAAATGGTTAAAGTGCCTCCTCAGTAAGCAGTTGGGTTCTATGGAGTCCTTTTAATAAACTAATTGTTTGATTCAGATATGTTTAAATGGAGACATGTCCAAACGCTTAAGGACACTGGGCCCTTGAGAACTGTATTTTCACTCCTGGAATGGACTAACTTAAGACAGTCCTAATGCTGCGTTCACACCGCACAGCTTGTCTGCGTCAGGCTACGTACCCAACGCATGAAGTTTGACATATGTACTTTGAAGGTTCCAACGCTTGCTTCTGAGCAAAAAAGAGTGTGTTGGCGGGGCTTCTGAACGTTGACATCGGGCAGATCAGCCCATTCTTCAGATGCGTTCTGGGTTTGGGCTGCTTATGGATGAGGTTCGCTTTCAGCGCTACTTCCTTCTGTCCCGCGGCCGTTTTTACGACTTCGTGTGTCGCATCGGAGCTCAAATCTCCTACCAGGACACCAACTATAGGTGCTCTGTTTCCCCTAGGAGCGCTTTTCCATCTGTCTTTGGTCAGTGTTATTTCTGAATTTCTAAATCTGCGTTTGTTGAAAATGTTTTCACTGGTCCCGCGATTGATTCAAGATACGTGTATAGTGACATCACTACAGTGAGACACTGATTGGTTGACACACTGCGTCAAGTGCATCAAAAGTTCTGCGTTGCTTACGTTTGCTACTTTGCCACTTGCAACACAAGTAACCTTTGAAAAGTTGACGGAGCGAAAGCACATAACGCACAGCAGAGACTCTGACAGACCTCTGACGTACTCCACCATAGACTTTACATGTTATCTTGCCGCAACTGACGCTGGCATTTGGGGCGGTGTGAACGCACCATAACTTCTGTGCCAGACTTAGCCGAGTCAGACATAACTGGTGCTGGAACAGGTGCACCAACTCAGACTAGGTCCATTCACTGCTTCCCCTTATCGTATCCTGTGTATTCATGAGGATACAAGCATTGCTCTGCTCATTACCTAGCAATGCATCAGCCCAAAGCGTTGCAATAATGTAAGAGGGAGGCACCTTTACAACTATGTTTAAATTTACTTTAACCAAATCTAATGACACATTTCAGTGATATTTGTTTATTTTTAAAATATTTATAAGTCAATAATTATAAATCAATAATTTAATGCAACATTTTCAAATTTTTTGTGATTATGTAGCCATATATTTTCCTCAGCGAGAGAAAGTAATAGATTGTTGATTGGGCAATATGATTGCAAACTAACCTGCCACTAATATCTTTTGGGAATGCAATCACAAGGTTTTCCTCCTCTCCTTCAAGAATGTCTTCTTGTCTCGTGAGGGGAAGTCGTATTAACACACAAATGTTTTGCAGTTCAACAGTCTGGCTGTCCTGGCTTCCAACTTATGCCTGGTCCACACTAGGTGTAAAAGTTACACCTGGGCATAGCCTCTAAAGCACTGGTCTTTACAATGAGTTGGGCGTAACTTTCAAAACTACGTAGGACTAAGGTTACACTTCAGTGTACAACCAGCTGGTGCACTCGATTCTAGGTGTAGACGCCAATCACCAGGTTTGGAGGGGAAAAAAATGCATAGTTGCATCCCAAGAACATCATACCCACTGTGATGCATAGTTGTGGAAACCTTATGCTTTAGGGCTGCTTTTCTGCAAGGGGGTCTTGATGACTGATCCATAGTTAGGAAAGAATTAATAGGGCCATGAATCATGATATTTCTGGCAACAAAAAAAGGAACCATCAGTGAGAGGATTAAAGATGATGCGTGTCTGGATCTCACAACCTGACAATGACTCCAAACACACTGCCCGGGCAATAAAGAAGTGCTAATTAAAAATGATTTCAAGGTTTTGGAGTGGCCTAGCTAGTCTCCAGACCACAATCCAATTGATAATCTCTATAGGGCGTTGAAAATCTGTGTTCCCCAGCAATAGCCCAAAAACATTCCAGCTCTAGATAAGATCTGCATGGAAAAATGTGCCAGAGTACCAGCTACAGTGTGTGCCAACCTGTGGAAGACCTACTACAGGAAATATTTGACTTTGGTCGTGGCCAACCATAGTTTCATTTCAATTCATTTCACTATGATGCAAATAAATTCTTTGAAATCATAAATTGGTATTTCTTGGATTTGTTTAAAACCTTCTCTCTCACAGAAATTAAACACCTATCATCTTTTTAAGTGGGAAACTTGCACAATCTATAACTTTTTTGCCCCACTGTATAAATGTCTTTTATACAGAAAGCCCTGTCCTAAAAAGTAAACTTTATTCATTATCAAAATCCTTTGCTTTAGCAAAAAAGAAAAAAAAATCTACATGCAAATGGTTTATTAGAAATGAGCAAAGAAATTTTTGAACAGCAATATTAGAATGTAGATTAATTCTGCTCAATAACATGTTACCTGTAGCCACATGGTAATGTTTTGAAGTTTGCCCTTTTCAGAGATTGACGGGAAATGGTTTTTATGTAAAATTAATATACAACGCGTCTTGAAGCCAAGACCCCTGATTTCATTGCGAACGTGATTTGTGTTGTGCATGCTTGGCCTTTTGCCATGGCATTATCCCGAGTCATCAATTAACATCAGAGTATTAGAATTTCAGCAGCAGGTGGAGGTGTATTGTGCTCAGGTGTCAAAAGGGGAGCTGATGGTGCACTATGAATACATGAGAAAAGACTGCAACGATGAAAGATTTAGGTTGTGGTCTGTTCTGCAAGCACACACATCTGATGCATGTTGGTTGATGTTTACTGCAACAATATCATCCTTATTAAATTCCAAGAATTCTTTGTCAGATGAGATCAAGAATAAAGAAATTGTTTTATTGCAATTAACTCTTTTCAATAATTTTTGCATAATTTATAAAGTTTGGTCTGTATTTTAGGTTAATTTATTTTATTGGTGTTTTAATCTGCCTTTTAAATTAGAGGCTTTAAACTAGAGGTATTTCCCCATTGCATTCAGTACCATTGTTTTTCATTGTTTTGAAATCTAAAAACAATTTGATTAAATTCATTTCCTTTTTAATTCCCTTCAGAATGTTTTGTTTGGCAGTAAGTGAAGATATATTTTTGATGTTCTACCAATGTCCCTATTCTTATATCTAGAATGCCAAGTTTTGCTCTCAAGCTTTGGTTACAATCCTAACAGTATCCCCACTCCCACGCAGTATAAGATCTCAGTTCAGTGTGTACAGTAGGTAGACATATTGAAGAAGTTCAAATCATTTGTGTTGCTGCCAACATTAACAATAACTTAATGTAACACCACCTGAAAGTAGATGGTAATCGTAGATCTTTTCATAATAGGAATACAAAAGAAAAGAAAAGGCAACTTGTAGGAGGAATAAGATAAAGTCTAATATAGGCTGAATAGAGTGGTTTGCTTTAGGAAAGACTTGATAAATCACAATTATGTAATCTAAATGACGTTAAATGTGCACTGACCTGTTGAAACAAAATGGTTGTGGGCACTACCATGCTTTGAGAAATATTTTAACTTCCAGAAGTGCAAGAAAGTGCAGGATACGAATGAAAATTAATTACTAGTCAGTGACGACTTCTGGGAAGGGGTGGGATTGCAGGCATAGAGACCGACAAACTATGAACACTATGTAGAGTCAATGAAGAAAATAAGAGACCTCTTTCAAAAAGCTCTTTTATGAGTAAAACCTATTTCATATAGGGACAATGAATTAGAAAAAATTCAAGGTTGTGTCAACCTCGAACGTTTTTTTTTCTGGCACTTTGAGACTATTGCATGCATGTGATTAACAATGTAAATAAATACTGCAGATAATTATTATAACTAATTAAGTTCAGAAATTCCCATCAAAGACCAATGACGGCAAATTTAAGTTATTGTTTTTTGTGCACTTTGTGCCTATGTAGGAATAAAACTAAATGTTAAAAGCCTTAGATAAATATAAATCATTGATCAATAGGCAGACAGCTGCCAGGAAACCGAACTGCAGAGGATTTTAATGGCAGCCTTGTCATTTTGAACACCACTGCTGAGAAATGTGGATTTAGAGGCAGCCACCTTGGGGAGTTTAGGGTGATACAGGCAAAGTGACAAACTTTACCACAGGCTCTATGTGTCACCATGGGTTGACAACCACTATCAATCTCTCCTTACTTGGAAGGAAGTATATTGGATGAGAATAAAAGATAGAATACATCACAAAAGGATAATGCATAAATGAATACAAGTCCCTGTTGGGCTTTCTTTGGGAACCACAAATCAAAATGTGACAATTCCACGGCACAATGCAACCTCAAATCTGTAGTCTGGGTAATATTTTCTTGATCTGCACTTCACCATAGGAACTGAATTTATAAACGAGTCATAACAATGGCTCACAACAGAAATAAGGTACTAAGACTTAAACTAGCACTATTTTTTTAAGTTAGAGATGTTTTTCTTCAGAAATGTATCTCTCTTTGCAGTATTAAGAGACGTCTCCCATTAAACATGCGCCAAAGCTACTGTATGCTGTACATGTTTCAACTCTCTTTTTTTATAAACTTTGATCGCAAACAGCATGGCCTTTCAGCACAGACTACGAGTAATGAAAGCAGTGGAGAGCTGTGACGTACTGGTGCAGGATCGAACTTCAAAATGTCTAAATTCGCCCAAAGAATACTTGAATCCAAATGAATGTTACATGAAGCACTTAAAAACTTTTCTTCTCACAATGTCTCTGGTTGATCGTGTACCGCTGGAAGAACAGAAATGGTAAAATACAAAGAGCTCAGTGAAGTTACCACACCTAGTTTTTTAAAGTAAATTTTAAAAGAATTTTAAGAGCATCTTAATGTTGTAAGCCAAGAGCTGGTTTTGCATGAAACTCGAAGATGTGTATTTTACGTATTACAAAAGCAGTCTTACTGAAAAAAATCAATATTTTCAATAATATGATTTATTTAAAGGCATCTGTGAGTCAATTCATGACAGTGTAACTTTGTAAGGTTAATTTAGAATTGCCTGTCACATTTTCTTTACACTCTTTCTTACAGGTCACTTGAAACAGCTAAATTGCTTTATTTTGAATAAATTTGCAACAATCTAAACATTTCTTTTTTCATTGTCATTATGGGGTGCTGTGTGTTGAATTCTAAGGGAAAAAATTAATTTAATCCATTTTGGTATAAGGCTAGAACATTAAATAATGTGGAAAAAGTGAAGCGCTGTTAATACGCTGTTAAATTGGTCTGAGTTTAATGTTGTTGGATTACTTTTTAGATAGTGACTCAGTTGTACATGTATGGAATCTAGCTGAAACCTGTTCATGTAAAATTTGTGGACTGGACTCTGTCATTTTATTAAACCTAATAAAACATTTCTCGGTTTCATCCTTACTTGTTTCAGGCCTTTTTTTTATCATGAGTGATTTACTCTGGTTCAGCTTTAATCGAATCTTGTCTTTCAATCTTTTTTTCAATCAGACCTGATCTCCTTTTTGGCTTTTTGCCTCCCCTCTTTTTTGCTACTGAACTTCAGATAAAAATATCAATGTAAAATAAATCTGGTTGCCAGCTTCGAGACAGCGGGCCAAGTAGGACTAGGCAGCTTTTCTATAATGTAATTCAAAGCCTCTCTATTAAAGTTGAATGTATTTTATAGCCAGAAGAGATGCAACACTTCATCATCCTAATCTAAAAAGAACCAACACTTAAAGGCTGATTGTGTATGTTTTCTGTTTTTTTATGTTGCCTGTTAGCCATGAATATAAATATTTTTGGAGTTGAGGCAAATTGGAATCTCTGGAGTGAAACAATGACGTAGAGGAGGAGAATGCTTACAAGATGTATTTGCAGAGCAAGATCTGTTTTGGAATACTTCATACACTTTATTCAACTGACTTGAAAAATAAAGGAAAACATAAAAAAACCCTTAGCTTACTTCAAGTTAGTTGTATAAAATATACATATTTATTTCTCTTATTTGCACATCAAGCAATCTTTTTGGACCCCATAGTTTTTTTATCGATAATCTTTGTATTTTTAGGGATATCAAAATGCTTGAGCTGTTTTGTGGTTCAAATCAAGAGATTTATTTACAGTTAAACTAAGAAATTATTTATACAAAACCTCAGGAACATAGTTTCAGTTGCTTGATATGCAACTTTAATGTTGTCAAAATTCAAATTATATATTTTGTCCTGCACATCTCTGCATGTTAAGAATTTTACACGCAAAAACCATTCAGACTGATTTGTATTTGTGAAAGGCCAAAAGGTCTTTGCTAAAGAATCTGGCTATTCAGAGTGCTTTATCAAGCATATTCATGAAATGCTTTTAGTGGAAAGATGGATTGTGGTGTGCAAAAACATGTATAAGCAACAGGGTTAATTGCAAACTAACTGTGTTTGCAATTAACCCTGAGTACTGTGATTCAAAGTCAATAAAGGGCCAGTATCGACGCAGTCTAATCCAGGACTGGACTTCAGCTATCAATTGTCATGCCACTCTGAAAAATCAGTAGCGTTTTACCTAGACTAAGGACAAATGGACTGGACGGTTCAGTCAGTCTATTTACATCCAGGAAGAGAAAGCCAAATTACTGTCTTAGTCTGACTGAAATCGGACATTTGAAAAGCATGTATAAAACTTAACCTGACTTAAATCAAACTGAATTGAACTAGAGTTGGAGAATTCGGACTTAGGTACCCAGCTAATGCGATTGGAAAATCAAAATTTTCTGCATGTAAAAGTCAGTCAGGAGAAGCAGAGCTATTGGCAGCCTGGGCACTCCCTCATTAGGTAGTGATGAGACCTCAGAAATGGGAGCAACAACAACAGAACGAACAGCAGCAACAAGTATAACACAGTATAAATGTGAACTGGGACACGACTCTCAACCCTTACTAAGCCATGAGTCTGATTACTGCCAAAAAGTCAGTTTAGACATGAATGTAAATGTACGGGGTGATCCAAAGCCTTCTTTTCAAATGAAAGTAAATTTTGTATTTTATTTTGGAAATTGGTGTCCCAACAGTCAATGGAAGAAAAGTGAAACGGCAGTCCAATCTGCAGCTCACTCCAGTTTTTTATTTTATTATTATTATTTTTTATGGTTTTGTGGCCGTAGTGATCTTTATTTGAAAGAGGACAGCTTAGAAATCAAGAAAAAAGTGAAGGAAGAAATGCAGTAAATGTCTGTGGAGCCGGGACTCAAACTCAGGACGGCCACGTTGAGGACTAAGGCCTTTGTGTATGGGGTGCCCACTCTAACCACTTTCTCATGATGCCCCTTGAGGTCGAGCTTTTTAGTGTCCACACTAAACAGTGGTTTCAGGAACCATGTTGTCTGTTGGTCTTTTACATTTTATCACGTGCAAATCCAGCACAACAATCTACTGGGAAATATTAGAGCTTTGAAATGTCTGATTCGCCGGACTTGCCACCTGCCCCCTGTGCTGAAGCTAAAAATACCAGCTTTTATGAATGTGGTGTTACTGTACTCAAGTGGTAAGAAAGCTTTCCTGAGCTGATCACCATAGAGAATCTATGAAATACTGTCAAGAAGAGAAACACTAGTCATCAGTGCAGACAATCTAAAGGCCCCTTAAATCAGTTGTAACTTCCTTTACCTCAGCAGTCCCAAGTTGATCATCTCAATGTCACACAGAATCAATGCAGTAATTCACCGGTCCTGACCTAATGTGGAATGTTATGCTGTATAGTGCATGGACATGCGTAAAAGATGCGTGAAATTTCTGTATTTACACATATAATATATTGTTGCTATTCAAAATTTCAAGTTTCAGAATGTATTTGCTTTTTCTTTTTGAGTTTTCATTAACTCAAATCCTAATCAGCATTTCATTTGCAGAAAAAAAAACTTTGAAATGCACTATATTGCCAAAAGAATTGAGTTACTCATACATATAATTGAATTCAGTTGTTTCCATTGACTTTCATGGCAACAGATGTATAAACTGAATGACAAGAGGCTTAAGTTTATACAGATGTATAAACTTAGTTATCCTTCACTGAAAAACTGAGTTTTCTTTAAATAAAATCAGTCACTCTGTGTTCTAAAAGCATGCTGCATATGAAAATTTTATACAACTCCAATCCCTGACTCAGTTGCATAAAGAAAAGAGACCAAAAAAAAAAGCCTGAGTTTGAAAAAGCCCAACAACCATACATTATAATGCTAACTTAGCATTCATGGCCTCGCCTATCTAGCTTTGGAGCACCCACTGGAATGTTGTCTTTGGCAAAGTGAAAGCCAAGCCTCTTGCAGCTGCTAGAGGCTGCAGACCTTACAGTACAGGCTTTGCCTCGAGGTTGAACTTAAAAGAAGGTTCTGTACCATCACAATGGTGGAACACCAGCTCCCAGGCTGTAAGCAACGTTTTACTTTTTACACACAGTTTTACTTTTCAAGTATTGTGTTATAAAACACACCATGACAATGAAATGTTCTGCCTAGACTAACAGCTAATATCTGTGACCACATTCACCCAGAGATGTTTTTTAAACTATCCTCAAACATAACCCATGCTTCAAACCCCGAATTATAAGATCAGCATCTGAATCTGCTGCTGGTTAAATCTCCCGGCCCTACGTAACAGACTATTAGCTAAATCAGAAAAGACAACTCGCTGGATTTAAACATATTGCTAAGCGGAGGACAATAAATTATCAAGGAGTAACTCTGTAGCAAAGAGGGAGACTGTGGCGCCGAACACCTGTCTGCCTGTGGACCTGAAGACTGTAACTCCAGTTGCTCCGGTGGTGGAGTTCTCCTGCGGCCAGTAGCACGTCAGAGTCCGTTCTTGTTTGGTAATACTGTCTAAACTGGGTGGTTAACTCCTAAACATAAATACCGGCACCATTTTTGTCTCATGTTACTGATTTCAGTAAAGGGGGGGGCTTGCATGTCATTAATCTTAATGGGCAAGCCTCCAAATCTTGAGTCTCCACCCCCACTCCCACACTGAACTGGCATAAAGTGAAATAGACTGGGAATTATTTTTATTTTCTCACAGAAACCAACTCG
The DNA here is from genome assembly GCA_028564705.1 of Apricaphanius iberus. Classification (NCBI taxonomy): domain Eukaryota; kingdom Metazoa; phylum Chordata; class Actinopteri; order Cyprinodontiformes; family Aphaniidae; genus Apricaphanius; species Apricaphanius iberus. The sequence goes on along the minus strand of JAPXFQ010002454.1, from coordinate 1,172,551 downwards.
GACAGCATTCTTTCATACCAGAGAACACTGGAATATTAATAATAAAAAAACGCCAGAGAAGGATAACTTTAAGCATCTGGTCATTCAGATGGATGCTACAAAGATAAAGGAATGTGTCAGCCTCTAGAACTCAATAAATCCCAGCATGGTATTGAGATGGGATGTAACCTGATCAATAAGCTCAGTGATGAAATTTCCTCACTAGTCTGCATTCATCTGTTTGAAGTAGTATAACACTAAAAACAATTGCTAACGACTACAACCCTGGGTGGCAGTGATGTTAAATCAGACCGAAAATTAAATCTAGACCTTCACAAGAAATGTTTTTGATAGCCTCGCAGCTACTTTGAAGCATTTAAATCATGCCAGCACTAGACTCTAGAGCAGTGGAGTCTTGCTCTCTGGATTTATGAATCCTATCTCTTTGTCTTGTAATCCAATAGAGAAGTATATATGTAAACTGTAAGGCTCTGCTGTGTATAAGGGTATAAAAAGGCAATGTTGTGAAAGTGTAGATCTACTTCAGCAGAAATAAACTCCATCTTTTGTGATTAGGAAATTAATACGGAGTCAGAGGGGGATTAAGAGAGCTGAGAAAATAAATGAGACTTACTGATGACAAAGATTTACATTATCTGACTCTTACTTGCCCAGCTTCTCTCTGCTGATTAGAAAAGTCTAAATAAGGCCTTATTCCATTAACCTTCCAGAAAAAGGAAAGGGCATAGCATTTCAAGCTGTCTTGATTTAAGAATTAAGCTTTTAGCCCTGATTTACTACCAAGGGCTTCTGTTTCCTCTTCTTTGAAACCAGCCACAATTTAAATTAACTAAGGGCTTATTAGTAGAAATAAGTGGATATCATTTCTTTTGTCCTCAAACCTTTCATATATCATTCCAATGAAGATTTTAAAGATGTATTTTTGTTCTCGGAAAGGTTAGGATTAGTCATATTTGCACTGATTTTGTTAATGAAAATATTTTGACATTTTTTTGTTTTTGTTTTTTTGTTTGAAGTTTTTTTGTTATATTAGCAGTTGTCATCGGAAAAAAAAACATTTTAGATAAAAGGATGTGAAGGATTCCTTCAGATTTTATGGAGGTTTAATACGGACTTGTTTGATCAAACAAGGAGGTTACAGTATTACCGGGATCCGTGTAACAGCTGACCTGCTTCCTAACAACTGACAAAAACTTTCATAGATTCAGACAAGCTCACTGCTATCCATATCATATCTGTAAAAATTTCTTCTGGATGGCCACACCAGACCCAGAGGTGTCTTCGTCTGATAGGGCAGGCATTAAAAAAAAGTAGAAAAAAAAAAATTAAGCGCTGTGAATACTTTCCGGATGCACTGTACTGTATGTCATCTCTACGCGTATGTGACATATCACTACAGATTATTCAACAAAGCAATATATATTTTTAGAACCTACTGCTTGTATTATAATTTAGTCCACCCATTTAGTATTCTTTTATTGGCTTGTTAAAAAGTTATTTTGTGGTGGGGTTCTCAGAAGTATTCATCAACTAGGAAACACTGTGAATTCCAAGAGATCACACTCCACAAAAACCTGAAACGATGGGAAAAGTGACACCACAATCGACCATATTATTTTTCTTGGTAATTATCATCATTAAAGGCTTGAGAAACTGCTGGATCTTATTCTACTGAAGCTCTGTCTCCATCTCCCATAAAGAAGGCACAAACTTCGATAAGATGTGACAGGCTGATAGCTGCTGACTGGGCCTGCTTCGGAAAGCAAGACAGGCTCTGCTTGTGTGATGAGAAATGTTCCAGAGGAAGACTGGTGGGAAGGGTTGATGGGAGGGAGTAAGAAGGGAGATTTTACAATATAAAAATGAAGGGTGCAGCACTGGTTTATGACCTTTTGCAAATAGATTTCTGTAAACCTGTTTTTTTTTTTTTTTGCAGTCTTAGAAATGAAAGGTAATGACCATGGCATTCTGATCATGTTTCCTTTTTTGAGTATGCACACATACTCATATATATTCCATGAAGATCAAGCACACCCACACTTTCCATATATACTGCACACGTGGACCAATTTTCAAAAGAAAGGTCATAGCTGACAATAATTTGAAGCCCTTTTGCTTTTTGCCAGCCCTGAGAAATATGACAATACGTAAAAAATGAAGAGTTAAAGGATGCATGCATGAAAGATGGATTCAACAGTTTATAACATAAGCGATGCTGTTACCTGCTGTCTGCTCATGTTTATAGCTTCAGGCATAAATCTCAGTATGAGAGGAGCAAGAAAGGGTCCTATGGAAATGGTAGGTGTAGAGTTAACATGAACTGTAAAATGCAAAAATTAGTGAATAAAATTGTGTTTATAGAAATTTTATAAAAATACATGTAAAACACAGGAAAAGAGACTGCCCAGCTGAGAAAATGCATTTGGCAGACATGATCCAGAAAACTGGCTACAGGCAACACTGGCATTGTGGAGATGCAAGCAGACCTGACAATACATAGTAGACAGCTGCCAATCCATCAATACATCCTTCAGCTATATCTTATGTTGCACATAATCCATAGTTGTTTTCTGCATCTACAGGGTGTTTTCTAATTACCTTTTCAAGGCCTTACAACAGTGGAGGCAGCAGGTCTCTACCATAATTACTTGTCACTTTTTATGACCTCTTAAGAGAGACATCACGCCGTCTTAATAATTTGTCAGAGGGCACTGTACATTAGATTTAACTGCATGGAATGTCTGATGCTCAATTTTGCACGTGTAATGTCAACAGGGGTATCTCAATAAATTATTTTATAAATGGCCTTCCGCAATGTTGAGTTTTTTGGTCTCATTTTCCTTTTGACAATATTAAATAGATTATTTAGGTCAACCAAGTTTTCTATGAAACTCAAGACCATGGTCAGTAAAGCAGGTATTGGTAGTTTTGGCAGTTTGAGCCGGGTGCAAGTTCTGCTGGAACATTAAAAAAGGCATCTTTATTTTTGCTTGTAAACAGAGGGTAGCATAAAGTGCGCAAAATTCCAAGTAGATTGCTGCTGATGCTAAAACACACTATATAGTAGTATGGTAGAATACTGCGCTATATCATATTTTTTGGTGAAATGCTTTAACTGCTACAGATGTTTACTGCCAATGCATAGGAAAAAAACTTTAAAGTCTCTTCTGGAAAAACAAATGACAATAGCATGAATAATTCTGATTAAGGGAACAGACTCATTTTTGTACCATGAATAAGTTAGAACAGGATGTGAAGGCAGAAACTGCTTACAAATATTTGTCATCACTAGGTCAAATTTATTCACTCTTATTCTTTATGATTCATTTGCATAAAAAAAACGTTCAGAATCAGGGTGAATAATTAATCTCAAAGGCAGTTTGTCTTGTGTCCCAATTAGCACTTGCTTTGCTGACACCTGCTGGTGCACCCGTAACAAAAGTGAAAAAATGAAATGCCCATGTATTGGTACTTGTTCATCCACAACAATGCTTGCTGAATGCTTTCTCTCTTTTCCTCAGCTGAGTTTCAGGACCGTTACTTCCCGCTGACAGATTCCACCATGCTCTGCTGCCTTTGGTGGTTATCTGATTAATTGGAGCGAGAGGCCAACCAGGATTCATTTCACTGCTGTCTCTCTTAATTTTATTCCATGCCGTTTCCCAAACAATGCCCTGAATCTTAAACTTCCCCCCATGCATCTGCTAAAAATGCAGGTGAGAACTGATTTTGAGATATATATATCTATATATATATATTGATATATATATATATATATATATATAGATATATTATATACACAATCTGTTTCTATAATTTACACTCTGAGGTATGCAGCCACATGTATATTTTTACTTCATGCCAGCAGTTCAGCCTGAAACTGATGATTTCAGTATTGTTTATGACCAATATTGTAAGGTGACCATATTTTGTTTTCCCAAAAAGAAGTCACTTGGCCAAGTTCTGAAACACTAACAAGACTTTTGATTTTAAATGTTTTAAAGCATGCATATCCTCTGGGTTTAGAATGGTTAAACAACAAACTTCAAATATGCTTTCACAAGTACAAAAATAGTACTTTTAAATTAGCTAGAAATAAATATAAATAAAAACTCTTTCAAAGTAAAAATTAAATAAAATAGTTCACTTTGTAAATAATACTGGGGGGGGATCTGAAATAAGTTTTTTCTGTTCAATGTAATAAAAGTTAAAGAAAAGTCTCAAAGACAAGTTTAGCCTATTCTTTGCCTTTAATTTCTTATCTTCTGGTCACTTTATAGATTAACTCTAACTTTGTACAGCCTTTTTATAGTTTTTGTTTCCTTATGTCAAACACATATGCCACATACGTGAATGAAACACTTCACAACCCATTTGTTGCAGGCAGACTGCATATCTTTTGCAATTTGTCCATATAGCTACACTTGGGCTTTGACGTTTTGTAAACAGCAGTGATGTGGCATAGTGCTTCGCAATGCACCACACAGCCCATCCGTTTCGTCAATGAACAGATCAGAACCACGCACTAGGCAGCAGCTTGCGGAGGAGGTCAAATGAGAGAAAAGCTGTCGTAGACCTTTTTTTCTGCATCGTAGCAGTAAGTTTAAGTACAGTCCCTGGTAAAACAATGAAAACATTGATTTATCTCTAGATTCCCAAGACAGCATGTGAAAAGTCGAAATGTCTGGGGAAAAGAGGATCATTGTTCAGCCTACAGTATAGCAGACGTTTACCTATTTAAAAGGTTGTAAAACAATGTGTAACCCCTAGGAGCTATTGAGCAAGGATGTCTTCTTCAGTGATGTTCAGTTAAATTAATTGATTCCTTGATTTTTATCACAGTTTGCTTGTAAGCACATTTTTGAGTAAAAAGTTTGAAGATATTTATTTTGTCTAAATATTTAACCAAGATGTAAGACTTACAAATCTATCCTGATCCCAAGCGGATGAGCATCAAGGATATAAATAGAATGTGTGTTAAGGAAGACTCCAAGGCTTTCATTTGTTTTAAAATTGTAATATCTTTATAGAAAGACCACCTGTTGGTTTGAATGGAGCTTCCCGCTGAGTGCATATGGCACTGGATAATTTCTCTTAATTTAAACTCTCTGCATCAAACCCAAGACTACACTGGATTTTTTTCTCCTGCAATTAAGCTCTTGGTCTTTTCTTCTTTAAAAAAAGTATTCATATCTTCATAAATTTGTACACCTTTTGATTTTATATTGTAGATAATCATAAAGAAAATATTTAAATGAAACGAAAAGATAAAGGTTTTAAAGAACATTTTCCACATACAAAAATCTGTTGCAACAAATTCCCTTTCGATGTCCCCTACTAAGTTGAGTTGAATAATCTAGTTAAAGTCCAGACTCTCATTCTAGTGAAAATCTGTGAAACAATGTGTACTTTTGGACGATTTTGTGTGGGTTTATCTCCTAAAATCTCTTTAAAATACAGATTCGTTTTGGTTCTTACCTGAGAAAATGAGAACATTTAAAGGGTTATAAATACAACAAGATGCTTCACATGCATTTTGTAGGGATTCAAGTACAAGGCTGGCAGATAAGAATGGAACAGCAGCGTCATCATTAAGCAAACAGCAGTATGCCATGTATTTCATGTCAATTTTTCTATATGGATCACACGAGGAGGAACACGCGTTGAGTGAGCTTGATGGTTCAATCAGTGCAAGTTAATTACAGTCGCAGCTGGCAAAAGGTACAGACAGAGATGATAACCTCAGTGCAGACTGTAGTGCGCACGTTTACGGTCTCCTAAAGGGCACATTATGTGAACTCGGAGGGGAACAGAGCTCTTTGGCAGTGACTGAGTATTTTAAAAAAGCAGCAGGCACAAATGAAGCTGCTCATTAACCAGTTGCCACTGCGGGTGAAATTGGCGAGTGCGGCAAAAACTGAAAAGCAGAATCAAAGGCACATAAAAAGGAGAACCTTAATAAACAAAGCTTTTGTGTGGCAGATGAAGTAGTAATTCAATTGTATTGACAATGTCTGTCTGGTCAAAAGGACAACTAAAAGGCCAGCCTTTTTATCTGCATGGCATTTGTTAAGAGAAGCTCAGGGAAATTATTAATTAGTTTCTGTTTTACTGTCGGGCTGCACATTTCTGGCTTGCTTCTTTGATTCATTCTCTTACATTTGTTGCAGTCTCTTCATGCCTATAAGTAGCACAAACCCTCCTCCTGAGAGGAAATTAAACATTTTTAACAAATGAATAAGGGTTTGATCAGTGTGCGAAGCCATAAATCAGATGTTTAAAAAAGCCTCACTTAAGGACTGGGTAGAATTAACCCTATTCTTTATTAAACAGTTGTTGCATACTAGGATTTTATAACAAGTAGACATTTTCCATGCTTTCATTAATCTTTACAGTTGGTTGTAAAAATATTTAAAACAAGAGTTAAACTAATTTAAAAGATGTTGTGAAAACATTATTTTACTAGGATCCAAAGTTGCAAATTAAATTAGAGAGCAGGCCCTTTTTGGGGACATTTTTTATATTTTGATAAATTATTTGGCTAAAACCAATTCACTTTCTAAATGTATATTGATCTTACTGTATACCAAATGTTATCATAATTTTAGTATCTGTGTCATCATTTGAGAAGTAATTTGTTAAACTGCAGATTCACAATGATTATTTTTAGAAAGTTTTTTTAAAAAACATTGACCTATGATGTACTTCCTTAAGTCATTTTTCCTTATTAAATAACAATAGTCAACTGATTTTCATTTTTATGGCTGTTATTTAAAGGTGAATTGCTTATTTCAAATGTTCCAGACTGATTATTAATATTTTATTTCATTATATTCTTCTTCTTATGCCACTGTCTTCCTGTCAGCTTTATACAGGAGGACAGGGCACACAAGAGAACACTTGCATATAAACCTGTGTTGTCCAGCTTCAGTCATCATGGGCCGGTGTCCTACCAGTTTTAGATGCATCTATGCTCCAACACAGCTGATTCAAATGCTCCAATAAATAAAGTTCTGTAGAGGCCTGCTAACGAGCCATCATTTCATTTAGGTGTGGTGAACCAGGGGAAAGAGCTAAAACATTGAGGATACCACCCTTGAGGACTGAATTTGTTTCACCCCCAGGTGAAAAACGTCATGGGGGAGAAAAGGGGACATGAGAATGAAATGGATGCAGCATGCAGTCAGTGACCTGATGTAAACCGTTAGGTTTCCTTAAACTTGGGGAGGGATGAGACATGAGGTCGAAGAGCTTGTTTGATCTCATGCCTTTATCTTTCTCTTGCCAATGTCCCATAAATTGTCTTTGGGGTTTAATGGCCAGTCATGTACAGTTATCCTATGGTCACTGAACCAGGTTTTGGTACGTTTGGCAGTGTGGGGAGGTGCCAAAAGCCCTCTGGAAAATTAATTTTGCATCTCCACAAAGCTCATCTTCCAAAGGAAGTAGGGATGTCCAGATCCGATCACTTGATTAGAAATCACGTGGTTTCAGACTATCAGAATCGGATGTTGCCTCCCAATCAGGACTCGGGGGATATATATATATATATATATATATATATATATATATATATTTTTTTTTTTTAACAACTGATAAATGTTAAGAGGAGGTTAATTAAATAAAAAATAAGGAAATCCCTCAATCTGTTTCTTCGCTCTTTATTTTTTTTAATGTATTATAGAAGTACCTGATTGGGGCTCATTATCTGTAGATACGCAGAATCAAATGACTCGGACTCGAGGGCAAAAAATCCTGATCGGGACATCCCTAGAAGGAACCACAAAGTGCTCCAAAATGCTTTGGTAGATGGCTGCATTGCCTCTGGGCTAAATAAAGCACACTGGACCAACACCAGCAGATGACGTGGCTCCACAAGTCAACACACTGTGGAAACATTCACATTGGACTTCAAGCATCTTGGATTGTGTGCCTCTCCATTCTTCTTTCAGGCTCTGGGACCTTGGCTTCTAAATGAGTAAAATTTGCTCTCATTTGAAAAGAGGACTGAGCAGTAGACCAGTAGCTGCCTAACAAGAGAAATATATTTGAAGCCCATGTCGGGGATACAGATTTATAGCACTGATGTCCTGCTTATACATACATAGAGCAAGGTTGTTTTGGTTGCATTTTCACAGAATGCCCTGTGCTTTAGTCAACTTTCTGCTTTTGAAGCATCCCCTTGCTCACTTGATATTCAAATATGCTGTCAAACCACACCAGAGTTTACTACAATTAAGTAGAGACCTAGGGTTAGGCCAACCAGAGTTCCCTTTTTAGGTCCTTTTTAGTTCCATTCCACATTCACACCTTATTAAGCAGACTTCGTGGGCAAAAGAATTAAAGTTCAATTAAAGTGGACTGAACAAATCTGGGTACTGTTTAAGAGCGCAAGGCATAGTAACTGACTCGGTGTGAGGCACAGATTTTGACTATTAGTCTGAAGTTTTTTGCTGCAGGGCCAGTCTAGTAACGCTGAAAAGGAAACGCTTATCAGATGCACATACAGAACATAGGGAATCTCCTACACTTTGTTGGAAAAGTGGCCACTTTATACTTCAAACTCACCTAATCAATAATACTAATGTCAATAACTATCTGACAAAATCAAGCGGTTACTTCTTCAAGGTTTCCAACCAATCACTTTAAATTGGCTATGTCGGATCAACTCCCTTCTCTGCCAGTGAGCTATGTGTTGTGTGAAATGAAAAGAGAGCCTTTGTATAAGCAAAAAAGAGAAAAGAAACCATTTTGTTGTACTTTCTTGCAATAAAAATATATTTGTTAAACTCAACAGTTGTTAATGGTAAAGGGGCAAATTGACGTTTTATGCTTATAAAGACCTTGTTCATATTTTAACATTTTGTCTTTATTGCTTTTATATTTAATTTCAAATTGATAGCTTATGCTAACTTACATATAAATACAAGTTTACAAAATTTGAGTTATTAAATCCTTTCTGCAGAGCTTGAAGAATTAAGGTAAAAAAAGGGCACACTCTGTCAAGCCTGTTGTATTCAATTATTAAGGAAGGATCTGGTCTTTACAAAGTTGTAAGATGTGACATTTGGTGCTAAACATTAATTTTTTCTAGCTGATTATTATTATTTTTTTTGCTACACTCTTATGCATATTTTTATTACTTTTTTATGTGATATAATTTGGATGTTGAATTGCGAATCTGCTTCATGCTGCTAGAGGAACACTGTGCTGCTCTCACACTACTCCTTGTATGTTTAAGTGAGACTGATGGCTGATATAATATTAATGGCTTTACCAATGCATTTTCTAATACATAACCCTCTTGGGAACAAGCTGAAAAAAATTGTTAAAAGGACATGTTCAGCTTAACCCCAGTGGGTTTTCCATAACTAGACAATTTTTCTTTAAATTCTACTTGTCTCCTTAATACTGAAGAACTGCCTCCGAGAGCTTGTACAAATCCTCAAAGTGACCTTGTGGATTTCGTGCTGCTTTAAAGTCTTTGATCATATAGAGGATTTTAGCACACAACCCATCAAGTGTTACCATACCGAGGCAGAAGCACTTGCAGAACCGCAGGGCACAACATGGGTAGTATTGATCTTCCTGCTTCGTGCTGTACGACAGACATGTTTGGACCAGACATGTAGCCATAAATTGCCCCCCTCCACACTGATATGTGTCATATGAGATGACCTAAAGTGAACAAAATAAGTTTGGAATACAAACTCTGCAAAGTCATAAAGACTTGGATGTTCCACCCCAGAGAATTCTTGTGCCTGCTAATGTGCAGGTGTTTACCAGAACCAGTTGCATTTTAAAGCATGCTGTTCAGTCATGGTTAAGGACATTGTATCCAAATATCCCACTGGAGTTTTTAAACCAATATACTTCACTAAATATAAATAATATTGATTATTTTTTTACACAATAGTGTTGGTGTGATATTGAATGTTGGCATTTCCTCCTCCAGTATGCATCCCATAATGAACCACAGTTTAACTCGCTGTAAGGCCCACAGAGCTGGGCCTCCATGAAACCACTGACTCATGCTGGTTTGACAAACCAGGGGGACTGACTACTGGCGCTGCAATTGGCTGGCATCAACAAGACTGATCTGGGCTCATTAAATCCCCAGATGGCAGGGGCACAGGATCACCAGAGTGAGGAGTATTAATACCCAGCGGGTTTAGCCATGGACCAAATGGTGTCCTAGTCTGGTTCAGAACCACCAAACCATATCGAAGTCCCTTTGGCTGTGAGCTCTTCTGCAATTTAAAGCCTGATGTATGTTCAGGGTCATAACCTAAAAAACTGATTCACTTTATGTATTTTATGTCCTTAAAAAAAAAATACAAGTTACAAGGAAATTTCTAAAATCGAAACTGCTCTGAAAACTGATTGGATTCCTGTCATCCCTCCAAATACCTAACAGAAAATGTAGGCTACATCATCCTCACATTGACCAGATGGTCCCTAAATTTTATAATGCAAATAGATCACTTTTACATCGTTTGCTTCATAGATGTAGTGTTGATGAGTGCAACGTTCAAAATCTGCCAGGGGGCAGAAAGGCACATTGCAAGTGTTGTGTCAGAAGTGAGACTAAACTTGCAAACAGATGTGGGAAAGCTGTTCGATCTGTGCAGATGGTGCTGGCAGAACGATGATATCAGTCATAAAACCTGCTGTTCCTCACTGCTGACCTCCCATTTAACATAATCCTCAGATGGAGCAGATAATAGAGTTGTACTCAACCGATGGAACCTAAACAATTTACACTAGAGCATCTTATCTAATTACCGTTTGAAAATGGAAACATACCAAACTTTCTTACAGTGACTCGAAGCAAAAATTTATATTTTCTAAATCTGATACTACTTTAGGGCAAAAATGGTAAATAAATTTGTCAAGTGCAGCCGTCTTATAGGTATTCAAAAAAAAAAAAAACATGTCAGGGTTTGTGTCTCAGACTCAAACGCAGACAAGCATGTTTGTAGTGAATGCACTATTTTAATAACTGTGGCAAAAAAGTCACAAGGTGGGCAAAAGTCAGGACAGCAGGAAGACTGAGTACTGGGAGGAGACGATAACGTGGGGAGTGACGAGAATGAACAGACAGAGGACAGCAGAGACATTGGGGTATTTAAAAGCAGGACTGAGGAACAGCCGGATAAAATTAACAGTAAAAACACAGGGAGATGGGGAGTGATGCAGACAGGGAGGAAAAGACACACCGTGACAAAACAGCCTTTTTGAGAGAGAAGAGAAAAATAACTGCTGCATCTGTTTTTAAAACCAAAGGCTTATGAAGCAGTGAGAAATTGTTTTCTTACTAGTTGTAGTAAGTAGACAGGTCTGGAATTCTATAGAAGGTTTATACATGGATACATTTGGTCGCAGTGTTGCAATTATACACCTATTCAGATGTAACATTATGATTATTGGAAGGTGAAGTGAAAAACACTAATAATTTCTTCATCTCCAAAACTTTGTGAGGTGCTCCTGATTTACGGTCGTCAGTATCTATGAAATGTGAAGGAACAGTAGTGAACCGTCGTTGGGATCATGGATAGGTGATGGGGTGCATTGCTTTTACCATTTTTTTTAATGGACCTCGTGATCAAAAGTAAATCCTATATTTCTATCAGAGGTTAACCTTTTTCAACAATGTCTGAAGAAATGAACCAAATTAAACAAATGGTGTTTGATATAAAAATAAGTCTGCTTTTCAATTTTTTCCAGCTCTGTTGCTGGGTAGAAAAATATGCATTTACTGCTTGATGGTTGGTAGTTACTCTGTAAAAACCATAGCAGGCTATTGCAGACAAAGTAGATTTAGCATCAGAGCACTTCCCTTTCAACAACCTCAAGGTAAACTGATACAGTGATCTGAATGGGATTCAGTATAATATGAGGTTTTTACAGTTTATGGACTAAATTGTCATGGCAGAAAAGGCAAACAATCATGACTTCTTGTTGCTGATTGGCAGAATCATGAGGACTTTTAAGTATAGGACAAAAGTGTGTCACTTGACTCTGACTCGTTTTGACAACCAGCAAGAGGACAGGTGCTAATACAGTTTTGAAACACAGGAAATAATTTGTCATTCATCTATTGTATAACCCCACTTATCCATGCAGAGTAAGTCATTAGGCGAAAGTCAAGGTTCACCCCAAAAAAGTGGCGAGGATGTAATGCGGCAAAACAGAAACAAAGAGGACAAGCAACCATGCATGCACACACTCAAGGACTTGAGAAGCAGTAAGGTCTCCACAATCTATATAACTGTATCCCCTTGGTACATGGGCACAGCTGTATAGCTTTAGAAAAACTGTAGTACTAATAAGAAAACATTGACATTTTTCCTTTGTAATGGATCACTGTAGAAATGTTTCTGCTGCTGTAGCTCCTTCAACCACAGATGGTGGTGGAAGGATATGCTAGACAAAATCTTGCTGGTTACAAGCACCTATTTTTAAGTACTGGAAAACATACTGATGCAATTTCATATATAACTACAGTAGTTTTTCAATTGGAAATTTTAGAAAACTACCCCTAAGACTTTAAATAACACAGTAAGTTAGAAAGTGTTTCTATTATACTACAATTTTGGACCATACGGATATTTCCAAACATTCCTTTTTGCACAATCTTTTAAGTCCTCTCAAATGCTCCCTGCTTTTCAGTTAAATTCTGATTTGATTAGATAGCTATTTTTGAAGATTGTGATTTGAACTCAAAGTGACATCAGATTCGATGTTAAAGAAGTATGCTCATTGGGTAATGTTTGGGAGTATGGTTTATGATGATTTTAATTGATGATTAAAATGTGCCCTCGTGAATATTTTTACTTAAATAGGATTTTTTGTTTTATTTTTAGTACATTACAAGCTGAAATCCTTTTGAAGCTGCAGATGATGGAGAAAGCTCACTAATGAACTCAGCAGGCAATTCTGATGTCAAAAAAACATGTCCACTTTACTTTAACCACCTAAAGTAGGATATGACTTTTGCAAGCATAGATGAGATGTACAAAATAATTAATGTATATTGATAGTAACTTTTAATCTGACAAACAGGCCTCACCAGAATGCATATTCTAATTTATACTGCGTATACTGCATGGATCTATTGGGTAGCATTAATTTGCCTAAAGAGGACTGGTGTTCCGTTTCTTCACCATTAATATGTCAAACTTGATAACTTCTGCATTACACAGTTCTACTAATGCATACTTGTTTTTTCATGCAGCAATAGGAAAATCAACACAGTGTCCATTGATTGTTAGGCCATATGGCACAAGGGGTTGTAAAGATAAAATAGGGGAAAAATGATGTGCCTAACCCTCCGTGTGGACATTTGACGGTCATTCTTGGTATGCACTTAATCAAATTAGCAAGTTATAACCTTATTACCTGTCCGGTAGAAATTTGTCTAGATGTAGCTCATTGCAACAAGAGATGGTTAGTATGTTGTTGATCATAATTAAATATGGATCATTATGAATGATCAGTTGTTTACACCAGGTAGTAAAACCCACATTTGTCTAATCACGTGGATATTTTTAATGGCCTAGTATACAGCTATAATTACAGTGACAGAACATTATTTGGTGTGACGGAAAATGTTATTAATGCTGGGACATTAAGAAAGGTTTAATTCTTTCATTCAGCTCTTAGATAGCTGTTCTGATTCTATGGTACAAACAAGAACCAATTGTATGTAAACATCTCATCTTGTCTTATGATAACTCTTGTTATTATCTGGTTTTGCACTTATGACAGCTCCTGTGAATGTCTTTCTCAGCATTATACAAAGTGTCCCTTATTGTTATCTATATTCTGATTGTCCAGTGAAACCATCTCCTGATTGTTTACTGCTTACTACTGAAGTGACACTTTCTCTTCTGTTTAATTATGTCTGAAATCATCTGTATAATGTAATGATCGGTCAGAAACTGGTCCAATAGGGTGTGGCTGATTAATATATATACCCATGCATCTGTGCTGAAGCTTCAGGGTTCCCAGCAGGAGGCCCTCCGTGCACGTAAAATAAACTATGTAGGAATATAGCTGACACTTTGTTTTATTCTCTCATCCGAGGCCTGTCAGACACCCAAATTTCTACCACACTTGGATCTATTTTGTCTTGATAATTCTGTTACCTTCAGCCCCCTGAGCAATATTATGGATGTTAAATGGATGAGGTAAATTGGCACTGTTGATATTTTATTTAAAGTGTTATGGATGGATGGAAGGGAAATGTATTTCAACAATTGTTTCTTTTGTGGTCACTATTAATTTATTTTTCTTCCTATGTTGCACATAAAGCACATCCCCATTTTTGCTTTAAAAGAAACTCTGTGAAACTTTTACTTCTTTACTCCACCTAGAAATAAACAGTCTTCATGAGACTACTTTGTGATCAAAATGATGTGGTGAGGGTGCAAGAATATATCTGTATGCATTCTTGCCATTGACATTTTTTGTTTCCAACAACTCTGATTTGATGCAGCTTGTATTTTGCTTTGGTGTAAATAACAATGTCTGAGAAATACTGAAGGAATATACTTTAATAGAATAAGAAACCGGTAGAAGACTAATTGTTTAAAGGATTCTCCTATCTAAGACAACTGAGGGGATTAAATGAGGGAGATGGGCTAACGCAAAACACAGCAAAAACAATATAAGTGAAACTCAGGAACATGAGTGACAAAGAAAACAAGAATTAAATCATGGAAGCATAGAGCTTCTATCCAGGCATAAAAATAAGCTAAATAACATAACATGAAAACTTTGTTATAACTATGTACTTATCCAGTTTGTACAACATACTATCATGTTACAATTTACAGTTTGCATTTGAACAAAGTAACAGCCATCTATCCAGTGGTGCAGTGTAATTTATTCTATTGGGCATACTCAGATTTTCCCCCACTCAGCCTTCTACACCTCCAACCTGGAGCTACATCTGCTCCACAATGCTCCTTTCCAGAACACGAGCTCCTTTAATGAGGTCAAACATGCAAACCCCAAGAATTTTAATACTTAAAGTCTGCATATACACATAACGCCTAGTTCACATTGTAGGTTATTTAGGCCAAATTTACACAGATTTTTTTTTTTTTTGCCCTTCCGACAAGCCCCAATTATGGGGATGGCTCTTCAGATAATGTTCAGATATTCCTGCTCTGTGTGGTGTTTTAAGACCGATCGGGTCTACTCAAGCTGATCTACTACAAGCACGTTGGAACTGCTACGATCGCAAATTGGGGATATCCAAATGTTGGATTGTCTTGGTTCGATATCACAGCGTCTGTTGTGTGTTCTAAGTGTCTGCTCACTTGACCGCAGTCCACAAATGCATAGAAAAAAACAAAAAATGTACCTCCATATCTTAGCAAGGACATCACCTGCTCCTACAGTGTTCATTCTTTTATTCCAAAAAAGTTTTACACATAGTGTGTGTCATCTGTGAATTTATTACGCATGTTGAGCTGACAAAATTATGAAAAAGTAATAAGTCTGAAAAAGGTGGAAATATTCGGAAATATCGGTGGCTGAAATGCAACATGAGCGTTCAGACTGTTAACGGTTTTTAAAACGGTGAACCTGTTTAGGAATTAGAAGATCCCTCTGGGTCCAGGACCTGCTGGATGTTGGGTAGATTGGCTTCTACAGGACTGCAGCGATGTTTAGTGGGCGCAGAGGGCTCGTTCAGTGGATTCGGGGTGTAATGGAGCCCACCTCGGCGGTTCCCGGCTGTAGTCCTGGGTTTGGCGTGACATGGGTGGTTGCCAGTGTCCAACTGCTGCTCTGGCTGCTGGGAGGGGATGGGCGGCGGTCCTACCGGTCTTCGGTGTGGTCGGAGGGACGGTCAGAGGAGGAAAGTCATTCCCCAGGGCACTGAAATGGTTCGACAGCGGAAGGCCGGGTGGAGGAGAACGGTGGCAGCCGCTCCGGGTGCCCCCACCACGAGCAGGTTCGACTGTCAACCACGCGCGCTGGGGCACCGGAGTGGAGCTGAGGGGCGCTTTTGCTTAGCCCCTTGCTAGAACCAGCGCTCCTCCACTACCGTAGTTGTTATACCTCCGCCGGCGTTCATCTGTCCGAGTCCGCAAGGAGACCCAGTGATGGATTCCCCCTCCGCAGCTTCACCGGGCTGGCAGGGGATCGTGTCGTCCAGCTGGGCACTGGTGGCAGCAGCGAAAGTCTGGCCGAAGATGATGTCCACATCACGCTCATGGTCCCGGATCAGGTGTAAAGTAGAGATCCACTGCTCCAGTTCCAAGATTTCCTTTGTTAGCCTGACACAACCGTCACACCCGCAGCTACAGGTGATTGGAGGCATGATGAAGGTAGCAGCAGTCCGAGCTCAGATTAAAAACACGTCTAATGAAATATAACTTGCTAAAAGTTAAAAACTGTTAAAACTAGTCATAAGAAAATAATTAAAAAACAAATAGTTAAAAAGAATTAAAAACCAGTTAAAACCGTGTTGGAGAGCCGGAGTTGGCAGGTGGCATCTGGACGCTAATGCATGCGCAATACCAATAAAGCAGAAGCATGTTACTACTGTATTTATCAAGAGATCATTTCGTTTGGTAGTTACAATTACCAGCAGGAGATTCAGTTTGCTTTCATCTCAAAGCCATTAATGCTTGTTTGGTTTGCAAGTGTCACTGTCAGTCATGTGTAAAGGCAGGCAAGCACAAACGTGAGACTGAAACGTGGGGAAAGATTATGCAGTGAAGAAGACTAAAGGTAGATTTTGTGCACACACCCTCATCACAAAAAACACACAAAGAAATGCAGCTTTTAAGTTAAAAGTAATTGAGCGGATCGTCAAAGAAGAAAGTTGACCTACTGCACCTAGGCTTGATATCAACATATCGATAGTGAGACATTGGAGGAGGTAGCCGAAAGAACTGAGTAAGTGTAAAAAGATGGCGAAAGCTTTTCAGAGGACATAAAGACTCTGAAATGATGACTTGAGTGGTTTTGGTGTATAAGATGAAGATGGCGACCAATTACTTTTCCATGAGGCTAAAGTATGTTATATTTTCTAACCAGACATGTTAATGCTGTGTTTGCGTTGATGCTGTACTGCTTATTTTCAGGCAAAAAAAACCAAAGCATGTCTTAAATTAAAACTACAAAAATCTTCGTTGTATTCCTGTCTTTCTGTGTAAATATTTCATGTCACAACATGAAAACGTATGGCGTACATTCAGGTGAGGTGCATTCATGTACAAAATGTAATTTCTTTAAAAATTTAGCGATTATTAATGAAGTACTAATCTTATAACAAACATTTTACGTTCTTACAATATATTTCTTTATAGTGACATGAGGTTAAAATTTGACCTCAGGCTGATTTTATTTGATTTTATTTTTTAATTGTGGCTAATAGCAAATTTGGTTATCAGAGAAATATCATTATGGACTTATGACAAGGTGTAGTACTGAGTTTAGAGGAGTGAAATCAATTTGCCAGTTACCATATTTAAAAAAAGAGGATGAAGCCTGAGATAGTTGATCAGAGAAAAAGATATAAATCTTTACCTATTTAATATGATCCAGCACATTTTGCTTTCAGTGTTTTGAGGGTCTGACCACATGCAGCCAAGACTATTTAAAAATGTGCCTCATCTTTTGCTCCGACTGACAGACTACATGTGAAACATGTAATAAATATATATCAGTAGATTCAAAGTAAAACTGGCTTAATTTTTTATAGGTTTGCAGACAGATTAAGATCTTTGTGAACTTCAAGTTGGACCCGTGATTTTGATTGACACTTTTAATTAGTTGGCAGATGAAATGATAATGAAAGTAATTGTGTGCTACAGCCCTAACAAGATGTCATGACTATTATGTTGGTGCTGACATAATTAGTAATTAATTCATTAGGTACTGATATAATGTATTAATGAAAAGCAACATTTTTATTAATTTTTGATTAAAATAAAACTGTTAGATTATTTTTTAATAACATTGCTTCTACATTTAAAACTAAAAGGGACAACAACAAAAACAAGTATGACCAGGAGCAATTATTGGGGTTTTAAAGTACACAGTTTAGACTTAAATATATGGGGGAAAATTTTGATTTAAGTTCTTCATCAGTCCAAATTGATTTAATTGACAAAGGTCTGAGTAATGTGTATGATGCAGTCTAACATTAATTATTGTACATGAGGCAGTGTGACGGATGATAGCAAGACCTGGGATGATCTGCCATGATGAAGTCCTGTTGTGGATCAAACTGGTGTCGAATCATTACTCACAGAGCATTCAATCACACATTCTTTACTCACCTTTTAATTGCAAGGAAAGCATTTTAAATCAGACGGGGTGTCTCCTGTTGAAATGTTGCTGCTGACTGTGTGTGTTGTAAATTCTGAATGACACTGTGGATACCTGGCAATGTGGGCTGTGTAATGTAAGCTGGCAGCTCATCTGCTCCTCCTCAATCACTCGCTGCTGAAGTTCAGCCTCTGTATAATTTTATATACCGGATTTTTTTTTTTCCTAATGTTTTCACAAAAACAATGAAATATGTAAACCAAAGATATCCTTTTGGTATACTCGAAGCATACAGTAATTACAGGTGTTTCTCAGAAAGTAATCTTTTACAGAGACTCATTAAGAATAGTATTTATAAGGTTAATTGTATTACCCTTGAAAGTCTGGTGATCAGCATGTCTGGTACTACTCGGCCTTTGTATAAATTATTGTAAGTAAATTTAAACAAAATTTCAAAAAACGAAATAAGTTTAGGAGTTGGGCAAATGAGGCGCAGGAACTTTGGAGGCCGGTGATGTCAAACCAGGTGGTTTGGAGGCCAAGGATGAAAGAAGGGCTTGAGGTCAGGAGGCCAGCAGTAAATATGATCAAACGACTGGCTATGGTGGTGCTTGGAAAAAGCAGACTTGTGCAGTAGAAGAGCCATATGAGAGGCCTGCAGTGTAGAACATTGGAGTCCAGAGTCTGACGCTATACAACCCTGGCGTCCGGGGGCTAGCTGAGGTGCTGTGGTCCCATGGCGAGGCAGAGGCTCAGGAGACTGGAACTTTCTAGAAGCTGCCTTTGACTAAGTTATTAATAATACTGTTTTTGTCTCTGAGTTATTTTTGTAAAATGTAAGATGTAAAAACTCAAAAACTACTTAATTCTATGATTAGGAGGTCCTTTAAAGGTCGGAGATGATTGTCCAAATTATGTTTTACAGCTTACTCAACTCAATTTGTCAGCTGTGGGAAAAAAAGCACACAGCCCTCTGAGGGCTGTGTGCTAAGTTCTTTTTACTTATGTTTGACCAGCATGTGAGTTTCCATCCTGGTTTATAATCCTAAGAGGGGCAAAGATCAGTTTGTGTCAAAACTGGAAATCATACTCTAAAATAAATTATTGTCAAGAAAAGCTCAATTAAAAGGACTATTGGGAGTTTGAAAGTTTGTTTACTCACGATTGCCCCCTCAGGCGGTAACTGCAGCCTCACAAGTAGGCTCGTGCATGCTGTACGAGTACAAACTATCGAAAACAGCTGATTCAGTCCCATCCTGATTTACAGTCTTACAGCTATGACTCCAACTGAAGTAATAAATCGTACTTTTGTGGGCTGGAGTTTTGCTGATTCTTGAAGCCGATCTCTTCTTATGCTTCCCTGAATCCATCCTGCAAAAGTTACTTCTCACTCCACAGCGTCAGTGTTCATGATGGAGATGGAGAACGCTACACCTGAGCGTGGTTTCACATGACATCATTGAGCATTAAGCTACTACTGGGAAATCTGCTTATTTGACCCAAGCAGTTTATTCAAGTGAATTTACAGGTATATAGAGGCAACCATGGTGAAAAAGCCAGGGCTCAGTCTACTGACCAGGGCATTGCTGGAGCATGTATGAGGAAGACATTTTACATTCGTGTACATTTGGGGTAAAACTTGTGTATAGTCCCTTTAATACATCTTTAATCCTTCATATTGACATATGTCAATCATTACCATTTAATATATTTTCATATTTATCATAAGAGGTCAAAACAGACCCTTAAAGGGAGTATATCATGCTACATCTTTCAACTTCTGGAATAGACATATGATAAAATGTCACCATTGGTGTTAAACAGTATTAATTTATCTTAACATTTAACTTGTGTCATGTAGTTAATGTTGGACCATGAAGTAAAACTGCTCGTTTCTCTATAATCCCGCTCCGCTCCTCTCCTGTGCAGAGCCGGCAGCAGGGCAGACTAAGAAAAACGCAGAGCTTTTGCTCAAACAGTATTCTGACAGTGCATTTGAAAAGCACGAAGTACCACCATGAAGCTCTGTTATATTAAGGGCTCAGATGTTTGGTTTATTTTTTTGTAAAAAACTGAGTCAAAAGATCTTATTTCAGTTGCTAAATCTCCAGGCTATAGACAGAGCCGAAAGCAACATTACTGATTCCAGCAAGCAAACTTTCCAGCCCAGTATATATATAAAAAAAATAATGGGTTTTGTTTGCACCCATTTACTGAACATTCTGAGTATGGCTGGACAAAACGATTATTTTTGTAATCGATTAATCTAGCAATTATTTTTTCGATGCATCGATTAATCTAATGATTAATTTTTCATTTCCATTCGATGTTGATTCGGTTCGATTATCGATTATTTACCCATTATTTAATACGTATTGAAATTTGACATTTATTAATTTATATATTCCAATTAAATAAACAAATGTCTTCATTTGAACACATATTAATTGTAAAAAAAAAATCCCAAATAAAGTTGTAGTATTAGTCTATTATTAATCTCCTGTTAGAGGTTACATTTAACAAGAAGTTAAATGTTGTGCAACCAAATCATATGAATAAAGGAAAGAAAATACCAAAAAAATATAAAACAAAATGTAACATTCACTTAATGCAAAAAAGAACTCTAAATTCACAATAAACCATTTACTTTGCTTCATTTTCTCTTGTTTCTGACATAAGATTTGCACAAAAAAAAGAGATAAACAGGGAGAGAGGCGCTGTTCATTAAAATAAGATGCTGCACATTTTTCAGTTATTAGATGGGAACTTTGAATCCAACAAACTGAAGGAGCATTATGTAAAAAATAGTATTCAAACAGGATGAGGCATTGTTAAACCTGATAATCGAGAGTTCGTTGTCTGTTTGCTTTTGAAAGCACTTAAACAATGTTGTATTAAATTCCACGTTGGCTCCGTTTAGGAGGTAGTACATTACCTTTGTTAAACAAAAAAACATCTTTACCACGACCAAATAACACTCACATTTTTGGATTTTTGCTCATAATCAGTCTGTGCGCATTCAGACTCATTCTGCCAACAGGGGTCACAAAAAAAACCAACAAAACAGATAGCAGTAACATACACCAGACGCAGCTAATACGCTTAAATAAGTTTTGCCTTTAAAGAGGTTGAGTGTTAATTTCTGTATATGAGGGTGTGTGTGCTTGTGTATATGATTTATAGGGTAAAATACATAGCGTTTGTAAAAAAGTTGAAAACTTAGTGTTTAATCATTTGCTAGAACTGCTCCTGGATGCCGCTGTTTGAGGTTCTGGTGCATAGCCGTCGTGCTTTTATAAGCTGTTTCCATTTTGCAAAGCCGGCAGACGACAAAATCGCTGCCTTTATTTTAAAATAGTTCCATACCTTTGAACTGCGAGTTTGGATGGAGGTATTTTTAAGTCAACTGACTCACTCATGCTGCAACTACTGGCTCCCGCCATGTTCGTTTTGAAGTGATGACGCATCGACGCACATTTTTTGCGTTGATGTATTTTACGTGTCGAAGTAACCGATTATGTCGACGTGTCGTCCCAGCCCTAATTCTGAGATGCTACAGATCAATTAATTAACCACACAATGCTGTTATGAGATCACATAAGCTGCTTGATAAATGGCTAAAGCACATGTAGCTACTTACTTCATTGTCCATCTGGCGTCTTTGTTCTTTGATCCAGCTGCTGTTCTTAAGGAATGTAGAATAAAATCCTGTAATCCATGCAGCCAAACGGGCGTTTTCACAGAGAGAGTATAATCAGACTTCTTTTCAATAATTACAAGCTTTACATTAATGGATTTAATCGGTTTTGTGATATATTAACGATCCAACTTTTTGTGTTGCATCAAACCTCTAGACCAGGGTTCACCAACGTGCCCGCGAGCATCAAGGTGCGCTCAGTGACCGCATAAGGTCCCTTCGGACATGATCTAAAAATATTAAAAACTTGAAATGCGCAGAGAAATTAATAGTGTTGCATTTTGAAATGAATCCGTTTCCTGTCTTAATCAGTATATTTCTGAACAATTAACATGTAATTAGACAAAGCATATCAACATAGAATTACTATTATCATTTAACTAAAGATGAACAATACAACTGTGCAATGTACAGGTAGCCCTTCGTACTATTCAGCATCTTTAAGTAGCTCTCAGTATCAATAAAGCTAGTGACCCCTGCTCTAGACATTGTTGAGAAAGTTGCTTTCATCTACTACAAGTCTCTAAAGTCAGAAGGACCAAAGTTTCTCAATAGGGTCTAATTGTGTGGGATTGGGGGCCATGCTACTTTTAAAACCTTGCTATTGTTCAGAGATGTCGTTTTTTTCTTGTACAGCTAATTGAAGGAATTCTTATAAAAATTAACATTAGGTTTGTTGGTTGATTTTGAGTCCATCGTGAACCTGAAAATGTCAAACTAGCTCTATCGTTAATTAGACTCGCTGACACCATTACCCCAATTCCACTTTGTTGGCTGAACAAGTGAGTCTGAGTTTAAGTGGAGCTCTGTTCCAAATGTTTGTTAATTGGTGGCTGTCATCAGTTTTTATATCTTTAAACAATATACTCCCTTGCAAAACATTGCCATTTATGTAAAGTATCCAGAAGGAATCCCCTCAAGCTTGATCTTTAGATACTCTCATACTCACTGGTTCCAACATTGTCGTTTGTATTTCCCACATACTAGGTGACTGCATTACACAACCCAACCAACCCTTCAAAACTGAAGGTGCAACATCGATTAAACTCCATCAAGTGCTGGTGATGGTGTCTGCTACAGTTAGTGTAGTATGCATCATCTGTTTGCCCTTTATATAGTAAGCCCATATTCATATACTGTTCTTACTGACTGGATGCTCCAGCAAAAACATACATGTAACACACTGCTCAACTTAATGCTACTACCTATATCATTTGGTATATGTGCCAGCTTTTGCTAATTCCGCTCTTCGTACCCTTCCCTTTCCTGTGTGCGTGGCAAATTATGACCATTTCTTCTGACTGATGTAACTTGCAGCTTAACTTTTTTTATCAGTGTATTAATTTTTGGCTCTTACCATAAAATTTTCTTTATACATTTATTGCCTTTTACCCCGGCTTAGAGCCAAAAATCAAATAATTATTCTGGTGCATAGATTTCTTTAAACAAGACAGCTTTTACCATTTGTGTTATTTTTGTCTGTCTTCAAGTTGCGGGGCCATTTGCACAAAGCAAACAAACATTAACCGAGAGAGGAGCAGACACATTAATCTACAGAACGTTGTCTTGCAGACCTATTCCCAGTCCATCTGTTATGGCAGGTTACACTGCTAATTACAACTGAAGAGTGAGTGTCTGGTGCATCTTAATGACTAAACAACCATTTCTGTATGAGTCATCCTTAAAGTGGTTCTATGGTTTTAGCTCATATCAGATAAAGAGGTATTTTTTGGAAAATATAAAAAAAATATTGGAGATTCATGGTTTACAAAATTTTAGTCCACAATTAAATATAAAAAATACATATATTTAAAAAACTTCAAAATATTCCTATTTTATTATAAAACTGTACTGCATAATATGCTTGCTGTTGGGGCTCAATTCACTTCTTTAAAAAAAGCAAATTGACAAAAAAAAAATCTTAAAGCCCAAATTGTTCAGTTCAACAATATGTGTGCTTGAAATTAACACGTGAAAACAAACAAAGCAAAATAAACAGAGTAAATGCAAATAAATAGACTGCTAAAAGATGCAATAAATATAGAGTAAATGCAAAACCCACAAATATACGACAAAATTGGATGTATGCACTTGCTGGAAACAGTAAAAAGTAGCTACTGAAATATTTATAAAACACGGAAAAGTGAAAGACTAGTCAAGGGCAATATTGCTTTTCAAAAGTGACTCAATGAGTTTTGAAACTTTCTCTTTGAAACAAAAAACAAAATGAGGAAAATACGGCCATACACTGCAGAAAGAAGAAAATGGTGGGACATCTGTTAGTATTACAGCAGCTAATTAAGAAATGTGCCTACTGTGATGGAAAATGAGATCTGATATATTTTCCACACTATGTAAGTCAAGGTTATAAACTACAGATCTTAAGTTTTTCTACATGCATAACTTTTTTGTTTGACAGTGATGTTAATAAGGCTTTAAATATTTCCTTTAATATTTAAACAATTTTTTTTGCTGTCAGACTTTAGTGTTCAAAATGCCACCTCTTTTTGTTTTTTTTTTACTTGGGGCATGAATATGATTTTTTGTTTTTTGTCAGAATGCTCTCCTGTTAATTACAAAGATGGAAGAGCTTTTCTGACAACATATGCATGTCTGTCTGTATAGCAGGTGAAGTAAATGGAGAAGAGTTGGCTAGTAGCCCCAGATTATCACATAACGTCGCCTTACGGGCACTACTGCTATTCTGTTAGATTTCGTTTGTATACGGTCATATTCATTAAATTAGATATTTTTGTGTAAATTCATTACACTAGTATGGTCACACAAAGGTTTGATATATAATTTAAAAAGTGGTTTCATAAAATGATTTACTGTATTTAATCAACTTGAAGAGATGCAGTCCCTGCATTTACATTCTGTTGTTTTTGTGACTAGTCCCAAGGTAACCTCCTGCTTCGAGCATGTCCAGTTCATTAGCATTTTGGATTCAGTGGGGTAAAAAATCTGCTCTGAGTCCAGCTGTATTACGGGTTAAAAAAACATGTAATATGGACATGTTGAAACAGACCCGGTGACAGGGCAATTTAGCTGGGCAGCACTGGGCACAGTTTTATTTAACCCCTTCATGTTTTTATCTCCCGTCTGCAGTTCTACATATTTCCAGGTCAAAACTGCCTTTTATGACACCCTTTCTATACATAAGTTAAAGGCTAGGTTTCTTTTAGAGGCGGGCTGGCCGAGGTCGCTTTGGGAGTTTGTGTTCATACTCCAGAACGAGCCGCGGATGAGCTGCTGACATGCTGTGTCTGCTTGTGTATGTGATTGAGCCATCTTCCTCTATAGAAGATTTGGGGTATATACTTGGAAATGGCCTGATCAAGTTGCTCAGCGTGGCTGTGGTTAAGTCGGGACGATAAGTTGTAAATGAGAGGGAAAAAGCAGACGTCACCAAACAAACAACTTTGTACAAACAAGAGATACTCATGAAGCAGTTTATGACAACAGAAAACAAAAAATCAAGTCCTACTTCTATGTCGATCTCTTATTTCTGCTGCCCTGAGCAGCGACACAACTGGCTGCTAGAACTGATATATGGATGTCTTTAGCGGATTCCCTAAAGGGCTAATTGTATATGGAGACAGTCAGAAAGAGATGTAATTAAATCTCCCTGAAGCTCCAATAGTAGAAACACACATATTGTAACCGTTACTGGTGTAGCGAGTAAGCTGCAAGTTACATTATTATTACTTGCTGGTGCGCTCATTCTGCTGTAAACTATTTTGATATTGTTTACTCAAAGAAAGCCCGCCTAACCTCAGGGCTTCGCCTCAGTACCAGAACGTTTGAGATATTTAAGGGAAAAAAATCCTTAAACCTATCAAAGGTACAGAAACTTACAAGCTCCCCGGTTGAGATTCATCGTCTTATTATGGCTCATGATTAAAATGATATACTCCAGTCAATGATATTAATCATAGCTTTAGAAACAGTTCAAGCTTTTGTCAAATCACTCAAAAAGCATGAAATAAAAACTTAGACTGAAGAGGAATCCCAAAACAGCCATATCAAACAAAAAACATATTTTTACATCCACAACGGTCCAGTTAATGTCCTTCATTTAAATTGTTAGTCCACAAGTCTTGTGTCCAAAATTCAACATCCTCTGCTGCTCAACACATTCATAATTCCCTTCTGTGTTTGGATCTCTAACCAACTTTCATCAGAACTACAGACGTGGACAAAATTGTTGGTACCCTTAATTAAATCAAAGAAAAACTCATAATGGTCACAGAAATAACTTTAATCTGACAAAAGTAATAATAAATAAAAAAATTATATAAATGTTGACCAATGAAAGTCAGACATTGCTTTTCATCCATGCTTCAACGGAATTATTTAAAAAATAAATGCATGAAACAGGCCTGGACAAAAATGATGGTACCCACAACTTAATATTTGGTTGCACAAACTTTTGAGGCAATCACTGCAATCAAATGATTCCTGTAACTGTCAATGAGACTTCTGCACCTCTCAGCAGGTATTTTGGCAAACTCCTCATGAGCAAACTGTTCTAGTTGTTTCCGGTTTGAAGGGCGCCTTTTCCAGACAATAGGATTGAGATCAGGGCTCATAGAAGGCCAGTGTTTTCCTCTTAGCCCTTCTTGGGTGTTTTTAGCTGTGTGTTTTGGGTCATTTTCCTGTTGTAAGACCCGTGACCTGCGACTGAGACCATGCTTTCTGACACTGGCCAGCACATTTCTCTCTAGAATCCCCTGATAGTCTTGAGATTTCATTGTACCCTGCACAGATTCAAGACACCCTGTGTCAGATGCAGCAAATCAGCCCCAGAACATAACCGAGCCTCCCCCATGTTTCACAGTAGGGACCGTGTTCTTTTCTAGATATGCTTCATTTTTCCGTCTGTGAACATAGAGCTGATGTGCCTTGGCAAAAAGTTAAATTTTTGTCTCATCTGTCCACAGGACATTCTCCCAGAAGCTTTGTGGCTCGTCAGCATGTAGTTTGGCATACTCCAGTCTGTTTTTTTTTATGATTTGTCCTCTGGCTCAAACAGCGAAGGATGTTCCGATCTGACACTGATGTTCCTTGAGCATAAAGTTCAGCTTGGATCTATTTTGAAGTCTTTCTAGGCTCTTTTGTTACCATTTGGATTATCCGTCTCTTTGATCTGTCATCAATTTTCCTCCTGCAGCCACGTCCAGGGAGGTTGGCTACAGTCCCATGGATCGTACATTACTGAATGACATGTGCAGCTGTAGTCACAGAAACATCTAGCTGCTTGGAGATGGTCTTATAGCCTTTACAGTTAACATGCTTGTCTATGATTTTCTTTCTCATCTCCTGAGACAACTCTTTCCTTTGCTTCCTCTGGTTTATATTGAGTGTGGTACACACCACGTCACCAAACAACACAGTGACTACCTGGAGTCCTATATATAGGCCCACTGAGTGATTACAGGATTGTAGACACCTAGGATGCTGATTAGTGGACATACCTTGGATTAACATGTCCCTTTGGTCACATTATTTTCATTCTTTTCTAGGGGTACCATCATTTTTGTCCAGGCCTGTTTCATGCATTTATTTTTTAAATAATTCTGTTGAAGCATGGATGAAAAGCAATGTCTGACTTTCATTGGTCAACATTTATATAATTTTTATTTATTATTACTTTTGTCAGATTAAAGTTATTTCTGTGACCATTATGAGTTTTTCTTTTATTCAATGAAGGGTACCAACAATTTTGTCCACGTCTGTACCCTTATCAGTTAGCCATACAGCCCTTAATTGTAGAAATCTGTGAATTGAACGGATGGCGGTCATATCCATAGCTTGTCAGCTTTCTGAAACCGTCTGGAAGCCAACTCTTTTGGCTAGCTCTTTGCTATCTCCATTTTCTTACATGTTACAACCTACAGGCAATCGGGCAGCCGTTTGTACAACCAGTTCATTATTTTATTTTTTCATGTGTGCCTGTTTAAAGCAGTGGTACTGTGCTCAGCCTGTGGTGATGTCATTAGCTGTTCTCTGCACAAAACTGCCGTGTTGATGATCGAGCTGAATCACATTGATTTGAAGAGTCGAGCACTGGGGGTTGTCCTAATGATTGTATGCCTTCTTGGTTCTGATGTGTTAAGTCAAGGCGTGTTGATCAAATAATTGTAGATATCCCCACACTGAACTGTCAGCGGTCATATCTGAGGAGTTTCATCCGCTTGTTGCTATCAAAAACTGTCTGGAAGCTTTGCGTTACATACAGTTAGCTTTGTGATGAGACCTTCTCGATTATCTGCACAAAGATGGTTAATATGGGAGAAAATTCCTACCATTCATCAAGAGAATACAATTACAATTTGGGAGAGGATCATTCTGTCTTCTCCTACAAAACCTGTAATGCTTGCGCTCAAAACTTCTGCTCTCTCTCAAATATTTTCTCCTCTCTCTCAAAACCCAAAAGCACAATAGTTTTATATTTAATCATTTTTATTTTCATTTTTGGTTAAAACAACAGATAACACATTTTCGATTGGTTATGGGTCCAGGTTTTTTTTTTTTTTTTTTTCCACCTCGCATATGTTTTTCAAACGTCACAGATTTCTGTGAGATTTGCTGAGTCTAAAGACTTAAAATAAGTCATTATCTCAATTTGCAAGTTTACAGCTCTAATGCTTTCATTTGACAGCACAATAATATTAAATCAAACCCGCCACAAAGATCCAAGCAACACTCTAGCTGCTGAAGCAGAAACCTGCTGGAGACATTATGGTCAGCCTTCAAATGCAGCATATAATTGCTTAATTGACTGCTAAGAATCATATTCGAGACTGTCCATATCAAAGTTTTGATGACACACACCACTGAATATAGTAATACTAATTGCAGAGAGATTTGTATATTTTTCTTAGTGTTTTGGAGTATTAAACATCCTTTTTAATACCTGTATAATCTAGAAAAAACGGTGACAATCAAATTTCAACTGGAATATTTAATTACTTTTTTTATATGAATGCATTGTTTCTTTGGCATTAACATGCACATAAGTGTTGTAATTAATTTTTGACCATTTTTTATTAGTTAATCTAAATCTATAGTTTATTTGAAAAACAGCATATTTATTTCAGAATGTTTTTGCTAAATAAAATAGAAATGCATTACACTTTAAAGAAAAACATATAGGTGCAATTTACTACCCTCTGACTGAGAAAGATTGTGAATATCAGCACTTAATCACTTAATTTGCTTTGTTGCTGAGTATATAAATACCAGCCTTCAAGTACAATTAATCAAAGTCAACGATCTCTTTTGATTATTCCTGTATGGCAGATGGACTGCAGTAACAAACATGAGAAAATATTTATAAAAATGAATTCATGGCCAATTTCTTTATGTGATTTCAGGGTGTTGGTCATCAATTGTTTCATTTTGCAATGCAAAGTCAAATGTGAGCTTGCTTTTCACCATTAATACTTGGACCTACATCAGTTTTATTTCCAAATGTTTGGAGTTACTGATACAACTTTACTTTCTCAAATTAGACTTTAAAGACCATGTATAATGCCCCAGCTGGTATAGTTTCACTCTTACTGTAAACGGCCAGTAGTTGTTAGTAGAGATATACAGTAGGGATGCAACAATGCCACTTTTTTCAAACAGATACAATACTGATACTTAGATTTGAGTACTTGCCGATACAGAGTACCAATACTGATACTTCTACCACATAAAAAAAATACAATGAATTGGAAGACATGTTTAAATTTGTTGTCGATTTTTACAACTAATGATAGTTAAATAAAATATATTGATAACAATGACCATAAAGCAAAAATTTCAAGTGACTTTTTTTTTTTCTGTGAAATTATTGCAGAGTTTCCACATTTTAAGTATTGGTTTATGGTATCTGTTAACTTTAACCGATACCAGATATCTATATCGGTGCCTCCTTAAAGTGACAGTGTGTAGTTTTTGCAGTACATCTTTGAAAATGGGCATTAAAATATTATGTAATAATAATTACGTAAAGCACATTAATTGGCATTAATGACTTTAAAAATCAGTTTTAAAACACATGGGTGCGGGTCCTCTTTTCAGGGTAAAGCCATATTAGATGATGTCTTTACTTCTACAAGAGCCCGGACGGACAAAGCGCACGGAACAAGCCTGCCATTAAATCATTGATTTCCCCTCAAAATGCAAAATAGTTTTGCCATAAATACATTTTTACCTCTTCGCCAGTTCCAAGCGATGAAAGAGAGACTAATGTGCTCGTCATGTTGCTGCAAATAGATAATTCTCAGGGAATTAAGCGTTTGAAAACAGCTCTAGTTGGACCGCCATTGTTGAGTTTCTTACTGGAAGACAGAGATACCGCATGCTTGTGATCATTTAGGTATGCCCTGCCCCCTACTGGCCGAAAATTACACACTGTGCTTTTAATATTCAGTTAAAATTTCAAGAATTGAATCAAGATCCATATCATTGTTTTTAATAAATTGCAGAGTAACCAACTCCCTATGCATGTATTTTTTCTATTTGTTTTACGTTGTCATTTCAAAAAAGCAGTATGTTTTTGCAAACAATGACTTGGCATTTAGACTGAGTTACTGAAATAGGGTGAAACACATTATAAATTGACCCACATACTGATGTATTAAAGCTTTTATTCCTGTTATGATTTTCAAATTACAGTTGAGGTAAATAAAACATTTTAAGATTAGAATATTACATCAGATCAATAACAAGGAAACTAATTAATGAAAAGTATGTTCAATGGGGAGCCCAAGTCTTCTCACCCTTCCAGTTGGCCCGTATGTCCCCTGGCCGAAAAAAGAATGAATGGAAGTCAATGGAGCGAAAATTTATTTTCTGGTCTGCTTTGTCTTAAGCCCTGAATCACACACATGTTTTACCTCAGTTTAAATAACTAATGATACAGATTTCGCCCGTGTTTGTCAAGTGATTTGGGATTTATTTGCAATTAATCTGCTCTCTTTCTCTCTTCCCCTGGTCGATAAAGTACTTGAAGGGATTTTATTTATCTCCGAACGTTGCTACTACACGCATTAGTTCTCAGTCTGTGAGCCAAGAGAGAAATCAGGTCCCTTTTTTCCCCCCTCTGATAAGAGTGCTGGCACACGCATCCCCGTGTTACCACCCTGTTACCGCGATTTTACTTTGATTCCGGTTGAGCCACGAACCAGAGTTACTAAGAGAATAGCAGAGCCGGGCGTTGTCTGTTAATAATTCGTTTCAATCCATAATCGGTCAACTCGGAGCGCTTTTTTAGCCAAAAGCTAGGTCAGTGGTAAGCGCCATGAGGTCTTAGTTTCAGAGCAGCCACGAGGTTAATTGCCCAAGTAATAACCCCCCTCCCGTTCGGCAGCCTGCTCGTTCATGTCTGTACGCCACTTCTAGAGTTAACTCTGAAAATATATATTTGCTGGGTTAAACCTAGCATGGTGCCCCATTTAAGAACTTAAAGGAATAATTAAATAAATAAATTGCAAATCATTAATTTAGTAGCCCCTAGATAACCAGATGGACAACCATATTTACAATTATTTATTTAAAATCCAACACTATCTAGAATTGTATTTTATATCTTTCTGTACTTGTGGATCTTAAGATAAAATAAAAACTTTTTATTTGAACTTTGTCTTTAACAAATCTCTAAACTCAAACATAACATGTTTTAAACTTGCTTTACCTCCTAGTTGATAAAACCACTGCACATAGTCCTTTTTTATAGTGAAAGGTTTTCTGATTGCTGCTGGGTTTAGACAGCTACCATGAACCTGGTAAAATTTTGGCATTTCATTTGTTGGCCTCAAAGGAACAAAAAATGTCACAGAAAAAAAAATGCTGCTTTTGTTGCCAGCGCAGTGTGATTCACCAGAAACACAGCAGATAATTCATAAACCTTACAGGGAACACAGCCCAGCACTTTTAAGCCTTCATCCCAATAAAGACAAATTTATCCAGCAATGTCATGTAACAAGTAATTTAGAATTTTTCATAAGTAAAATATGTTTACATTAAATTGATAAAAGATGAGATGAACAGATTCAGTGTTTCACTGAAATGAAAAAAACACCCCAGCAGCACCACACATTTTCAAAGCTGTACATCTCAGCAATGTAAGGGCTGTGTGGCATATACAGTGTTTTGACAAATTCATATTTATGCTATGAGAGCTGTAACAATGATTGTTGGCTTTAATCTAGCTTTTATGTGAAATTACTCCACTCATAAGGCTTTCAAATCCTTTAAAAATCAAGATACTGGTGCTGTGTAAAGATGGAAAGATCAGCATTAACCATATCAAATTAAAGTGTTGAGTCTTTGTAATTAAAGCACATGGAAAATATGTCCTGCTCCATTTTTAAATGGGTAACATGCAACTAACTAAAACCACATATCTTTGATTTAAAGAAAAATCACCCAACTGTTTACTAAGCACTGAGATATTTTAAAATTTTTTCCATTTAGTTTTTGTAATTAAAAATCTAGTTCTACCTTTGTACAATTTTATTGGTTCCTGGACATAAAAAAACCCACAAGGAACATAATCAAAAAATCTGTAAAATTTGTCAACAACTCTTTTATAATGCCTTTGAGTGTCTGTATAATTTAATCAGTGTCGTATCTGATGCAAGATATTTTTATCAATAGACTTATTAAACATGTAAGCATTTTTTTAAAAAGGTGTTATAAAGGTAACTTAAAGACAAGTAGGTGGAGCTTATACAGTCAAGCCATGACCAGTCAAGCCCAAAAACGTCAACCAGGCTAATCTATTTGTAGCAGGATACTTTGTTTTAGAGGAACTCTATAGTCAGTTTTCATCACAATGCACTTTACAGTAAACTTAATTTATATTCAATCATAAATTCTGATCAGTTTAAAAGTTTTTTAGTTCAGGATTAGTTTGGGATATCTCTTTGACAATGTTTTTTTTTATAATTAAGAAAAACTAACAATTTACATGGCTTTAAAAAAATTAAATAACGAATCAAAGTTTTCAGTAGATTCACCTTTTTTACATGGTTTTGTGAGGAATGTTTCATTTCCTATCAGAGACCCAAACCAAAGCTACAATGTGACATTTTTATAGATGTGTGTGTACAGTCTGTCGCTTTTTTTTTTCTGCTTCTCTGACCTCCGAGCTGAATGTGCTATTTTTAGCTGTATTAGCAGCTCATTATGCAGTTGTGTTCCCTTCTGGAAACTAACAAGGTGTTTGGGGTAGCAGACGAGAGCAAACTGGAAGAAGTTCATATGTTGGCAGTGGAGAGACTAGCCGGATGTTCTGACAAGGGCAACATAGAGCTGCACATAAGCCTGAGAGGTGAAGAACCTGTTCAGGATAGAGAGCAGAAACACTGTTTCCTAGCAAGGTTTAAGAGCAAGATTTGATTGTGATGAAGCCAAGACCCAGCTTCTAGCACTACCGGTACTATTGTTAATCTAGTTAGTCTATAATTGAATAATAACATATAACAGAATTCCTTAAGTTAGCAGAATAATTTTCATTAACCATATGAGGTAATGATCACGTAAGAGTTAATAATAATAAAATTAAGTGAAGGAATAGGATATACTCCTGCAAGTTATCATGTGGCCTGAATCAAAGCTGTCAAGCCTAATGATCATACCATCTTTTTAATAAGACTAAAGATGCATTTGTGATTATTCATGTTTTCTCCTAACAGACATATGTTATGGAGCTTTGTTTTACAGTGTATTGCAAAATTTTGTAAGGACCCTTTTGAACTTTTCAACATTTTGTCTCATTACAACCACAAACTATTTTGCTAGGTGTCAACAATATTCGGTAAACAGGTTACTTGCATGGATCAGAATATCGGATTTAATATTTAAAAATTTCAAAACGGTGAAGTTTGTGCAAATTATAGTATTTTAAAAATAAATTAATTTAATAATCGAAATTACATGATTACAAAATCACATTGTGGCAGAAGAAACCCTTTCTCAGATTTTTTTTCACTGTAAAATTAATACTAACATCAGTAATATATTTGTATGTTAGAACAAGATAAAGTTCTTCCAGTGACAATATATTGTGCTTTACCATATCTCCCTGATCTACAAATGGCACAACAAACTCAGTAGAAAGAAAGCCTGTGTCTGGTGCATTTTTAGTTCAAACATAGATAATTGTTCTCAAATCAGTTAAGTTACAGTGGGTGAGTAGCCAGTACTCTTATCAAGTAAGAGTAGTGATAGTTTATATCACTCTGTAAATGTGCAAAGCTTCAACAAACTTGCAGTTTTTGTTGCATCAGGGGGGGCTGAAAATGTCATGCTTTCTAATTTGTTTCAAAAGTTGAAACAATGTGTTATTCAAGTATGTAATTTTGCAAGATTTTGTATTGGTATATCGAATATTCTTATAAGCTTAATTGAGGTTTTGTTTTGGTGGGATTTCTTTTTTGTATGTAGCTTTTTCATGTTGTATTTTAATTTTTTCATTTACCAGAAACTAATAGAGCTGATTTTATTGAAGAATAAAATGTTTTTTTCAATTTCAAAGACTCTCTTCTGTATCCTAACAGGCGTAGCACTCAGAAATTAAGATATGAGGATGAGATGTCCTACTCCATAACTGTGATATTGTTTACTAACTTTGTGTCAGAGAACAGAGTGATACTTCACATGTATTCTCCAAGAATACATCTGAAGTATTCTGAGGAAGGTGTTTGATATCAGTCAAAGGTGGAGGTAGAAAGGTGAGAAGTGGGGGATAGAGACTAAACCTGTAACATCACAAAGCAAAGCTTTCTTCTGCCTTTATGGTCTTCAGTTTTTGTCTCTGTAGTTATAAAAGCGTTTATTCAGATGCAGCTAAGTAGAGATGTTGGAGTTCTTGTTTTTGTTGAAAGCAGTTGTTTGAAGATTCGTGAGCAGCTAACGTGAGCACCAGAATGGCTTCAAGCAGATGCAGAAGTAAAAATTAAATAGCCGAGTGTTTCAAACTCGAAGTTTCTGAAATATTAGCTCAGGTTTGTGCATGAAAGCTGGTAAGGAAGCAGCTTTAAATGTTTTATGTTTTTATTTTCAAATAGAGATCTTGAAAGTCCTACAGGGCTGGTTTTTGCGGAATCTATTGATAAAGCTATTCATAAACAAACTGTTTAAATATAAATAATCTTATTATTTGAGGAGTACTTCTTTAAATGTAACATTCTTTAATGCTGATGTAATTTGGCACTATGCAAAGAAAACCAAACAGATTTGATTAGATTGATAAAATAACATTTAAGCACACAGCATATCTTGAAGGTTCTATTTATGAACTTGGATTCTAGAGGCCTGTGAGCCTTGAGTTGACACATTCTCTATTGAATTGAGGTCTGGAGACTGGCAAGGTGAATCCAGAACCGTGACGATGCTTCTAACGTAGCCACTCCTTCATTGACATGGCACTGTTTTTCTCTTTTCATAGTCACGCTTGAAGAACCGGCCGCGTCTCATCTTCAATATCTCACAATATATGGCCTTCTTCCTCCTTCCCTTCATACAGATCAGTATATATTGTCCCCTTGCACAAAAGCAGTCTAAAGGCCTAATGTTTCCACCCTCATGCTTTATAGAGTGTGGAATTTATACAAGAGTTCTATTTTGATCTCATCTGACCACAAAACATTCTCAATCCTCCTCTGGATCATCCAGATGGAAAACTTTAGACGAGCTAGCTTAAGCTTGGGGACTTTTCAACTGTTGCAACATTTTAATTCCATGATGATGTAGTTTGTTACTAATGGCACCCTTTGTTACTGTGGTCCCAGATCTCTTAAGGTCATTAAGTAGTTCCCCAACTGTAGTTCTGTGCCGTTTCTTCGCCATTCTCAAGATCATGTGTACCCCAAGAGGTAAGATTTTGCATAGAGCTCCAGGTCAAGGAAGATCATAAGTGATTTTGTATTTACGTATTCTGTTTTCTCCACCAGTTGATGTCTTCTCACCAAGCTGCTTGCCTGTTGCAGATTAACTCCTCCCAGTCTTGTGCGGGTGTACAATCTTGTCCCTGTTGTCCTTGGACAGCTCTCTGGTCCTGGCCATGGTGGAGGTAGGAGTCTGACTTTGACAATTTAACAGGTTTCTTTAATACAAATAATTTCAAACGTGTCAAAGGTAGTGAGTGCAGGATAAAATAGCTTATTTCTTTTTTACATCTCTCACAGTTGAAACGTACCCATGATGATAATTCCAGACCTCTCATACTTGCAGTGACTTGCACAATCGGGGCTGCCAAATACTTTTTTTTTACGCCTCTATAGATGGGATTGATTTACGCTACCTGTAGACTCCAAAGTGGTTTAATGCCATCCAAGCAAGAAAATCTGGCAAACCAGAGACGCATCCTAAGTCTATAATGTATAATATTCATGCAACAATCAGAGTTCTGTGGTCAATTTCCAATATTTGTTTTTTGTAAAGCTCCGTCTTGGTCGATCCCATTTTAGATAATTCTAATTTCCATTGTGTTTCAAATCTGCTTTGTGTATTTTTAGTGCAATTTATCCCCATAATGATCAATGAAACATCAAACATTTCAGGTAGATTCTGTTTCCAATCATTTTTGTCATAATTTTCAATTAACCCAATTGAGTGATGAAATAAGGAGATTTTGACCTTTGATCAAAACAAAATAATGGTTTTCAATTCATGTCAAATATTATTACATAATGGTGTATATTTACATAAGTAAATAAGATTATCAGAACTACTGAAGTCAACTTTAAATATGGGTACAAATTTCCCCAATTACCACAGGTATTAATTTTAACTGAACGTAGATCCTTACCTTATGAGGTTTTCAACATGTTTCATAAAAGACAGTTAAAAGGATAACAGAGTTTTTCTGTGAGACCAGGTACTTTATGTCTGATAACCATGGACTCTTTCATATCTTGCTTTGGCTTACTGACAAATTTGGGAGCAACATTGATCTAATAAGAGGAAGGAATTCATGTCAGGTGATTTAAATACTCATTCAGACTGTTGGAAATAAGACGAGTCATGTAATGATGCACGTTGTGCATCTTCTTCCCATTAACATGCCTTATCTGATGGGAGAATATTGTAATCATATTCTAGCTGCAGGATGTAAGATGGCTAACATTTCCTTTATAGACAGTCGGAGGTTACGCCGCTAAACCGTTTTTACAAGATCCATGACATTTGAAAGCTACCATCATTAAATTACAATTAAATGGCAATGATGTATGTTTATAGCATTTAGAGGGGATGTGAAATCACCTGAAGGTATTGCTCTGAAATTAGGATTCAGGTGACAGCAGCTGTAGCTGAACCATTTGGAGCGGATGATATTAAGTCTCGCTTTGTTGAGTTGTCACACTGCGCTAGGTGCAGCAGCTAAACACATTAGTCATTTCTGATCATGATTGCTGGAACATTCCACAACCCTAAAAAAGCACATTTTAATTAGATCTCACATTAATTTGCTGGAATCACATCAAAATGGCATTTTCTTCTTTGTGACTGCAGGTCATTTTCTGCTGCTAAAAAATAAATAATTGAAAAACAAATACATCAGTATTAATGACACAAAAATTGTGATTGTTTTAAATGTACAAAGTTGCACAGTTTCTTTTTAATCAGTATTTGAAAATATTCAACAAAGTAAAATCAAACAGTAATAATAATAATAATTAATATTAGCAATAACTAGACTTAAAATTAGAAGTTTTTAGAATTTTTTTTTTTACTGAAACACCTGAGGGAAGCAAATCAAAGAGAACCCAGAAAAAACAGAAGTTTTAGAAAAAGATAAAGAAAGAGACAAACTAAAGTCAAGACAAGCTCATACAGGTGCCACTCACTTCCTCTGTATATACAGCACATTCAATCCACCACTGTGCAGAAGAACAACTGTTAACAAAACAGTGACAGAAAGTAAAAGCTCGTCTCTGCAGCCTAAAAGCCTGCAACATCACTATGAATGTACGTGAAGGCAGAAAAACTCCCAACAGAATAGACATCTGAAGCTGGCAAACAGATGTCTTTTTCCTTGTTGCTTTGTTTTTATAGTGAACGAATGGAGAGTGCTCCATTTTATTGTGAAAGGCTTGGCAAATGCTGTTCTGTTGGGAAAGAAATTACCAGAGCATAGACAGGAAACATGTATTTTTTTATGTGGTCCCTGGATGCATAAGACAAAGCCTCTTTCCTGACATCGCTGTCCTTTAAAAAATTAATTCAACCTTGTTTCAGTAAGAAACATGACATCAAAATTAGTTTCAAAGTGGATTTGAGTCACATTGTGTTTATCTGTACATTATTTAACTCGTATTTTAAAGTTCATCCTTTCTTTTAAAATTCACCAACACACTTTACTTTAAAAAGACGGAAATGCAAAAAAAACTTTGGCCAAAGAGTTCACAGAAGAAAACCAGAAATAAGGGAAAACATCACTAAAATTAAAATAAAATGATGAGCAAAACTCAAGTGGTTCTGTATCTCTCTCACAGTATGGCCCACAGTTCAAACCTTCTCCCATACATTTGGGTCTGTAAGTTATAGTGGTTTCCTCACAGAGGAAAGAAGGAAAGAAAAAGGTATCTCTTCATGAAAGTCATGTTTGTTTTGATTGTCCGCAAAAAAGAAGTGCCAGTAGGAAAGAACCCCGGCGAAAGGATATACAATCACAGCATAAAACGACAACATCCTTTAATGGAAAGTGACTGAGAGTCAACCAAACACTCCTTAAAAGACCCTGAATCTGTACTGAATTGGTGTTTGCAATTTTTGTGTGACTCTGTGCACATTAACTGTGCAGTTTGTCTGTCTCAGTCATTGAGTGGTATTATTCAGAGACTGTCTTTTCCTCTGTTACTTCCTCCAGCAGGCAGCTTTTACGGATAATGGGCAGCGGATGGGCTTCGGTGTTAAAGACCCAGTCTTCCAGGGAGAGGAGGTCATCGTCAGAGAAGAGTAGGTAAAGATACCTTAAAAAAAAAAGGTACATTTCAAATATAATGCCTAAAATTGGGGCTCATGTGGTACACAGGCAGTTATTTGACATTCCTCCTTTGTTTGATTGTTAAATATGTTATTAACGCAAAAGCTAGCAATGCACCAATACCAGTATCCAGAATTCCAGAAGTATCTGTATCGTAAAAATGGTATTGTTGCATCCCTAGCAAAAATTAAATGTGAATAATACCTTAATGATGCAAAGCCTCAAATTAACCTTAAAATAAACAAAGTAGATATATAAAGTTTTTCCAATTGTGCAAAGTGTAAGCAAAATCAGGGCCGTTATTGGCATGTTTTTGCCTCTAGGTGGAACAGAAAACAAAACATAGTCTTTGTAACTAATACTTAATGGGGGCTTCTTTAGAGTAAAGGGACAGCAAGTCTCTGTTGTTAGTGTTAATGTCTATCACAGGTCGATTTTTTTTTTTTACTCTTCTTGCTGTTAATTGAACACAATTAAATGTAATTCTGAAAAATGTTGGTCCTGCTCTTAATGGATGAATAATCAATAAGAATAAAAGAGCATATATCCTTCCAACCCCCCTTTAAAGAACGCAGAAATCTATCTATTGTTTACATACAATCCAAAACCTTCACAGTTAAGATGAACAGAAAATATAAAAATAAAAAACATAAAATAAATCAGTTAATTTGGTTAAGTGGCTTTGTAGCACTGTCTCATAAAATCTGCCGCACTGGTTTTGCACTGATTTGCAATCCTTCAACTACGATGCCCCACTTATTCCATCATATGAAGAAAAAGCTCCTCCTGTTACAGCTGCCTTCTTGCTTCTTTATAGCAGTCATTTAACTTTAATATTTCCTTGAAGTTGACCACATTTAAAAACCTCCACCCGAGCTGTCAAGCTGCAATGCCTTGCACTTACTCGAAAAACATAAATTATTCATCATTTGGGAATTCTGCTTAGTTAAGATTAGTTACTTAACTTTTGAAGGAGCATGTTGGGAGGAGAGGAACACTGAGTGAGGCAGAAGCGCTCTCTCATGACTGACCTGAATGATTCCCAATGTCCCTCGCTTTAGAAAGATAAGCTTTTGTAATCTACATTCTGGGACAGACTGGTCTGTGTAGTTTAATGACTGCATAAAAAGAACAGCTGCAACTAAACCTTCTTTGATAGGTTAAAAGTATCTGATTGGAACTTAGATTAACCTCTGAAGGAAAGATTTTGTCTGTTCCATTCAAAGCACGATCGTGCTTCGTAGGCAGAACAGATCAGAAGTAGAGATGAATCCCCGGTGTTCAGGATCTGACCCTGTATTACTTTCATGCACATGAAAGGTGTTGCAAGCAGATCTCGCAATAACCTTCCTGGCAGCAGTGGCAAGTTTAAAAGCAAGCGGGACTTACTTAAGTGTCTCTGACAGGAAGAAGCTCTGCTGCATGTTGTCGTGGCTGGCTGTCATGGTGTAGACATCACGGATTCCAGAGAAACCAGACTCCACTCTGCAGTGCTGCTCCAGAGCCTAACAGAACGTAGGATGGAAGAGGTTCCAGGTAAAAAAGAAGGCAAGACCACTCTGAGCCTGATTGCACAAACTCAATCATCTTTGCAGTGCCTTTTAAAAGGTTTCAGGACGGTGAAGTTTTGTTCAAATTTTGTCATGCTAACACTACAAACCTCTATTTGTTATTCCAATTTTATAAAAAATAAAAACTACTGGGCATCTGCTGACAACCCACTGTATAACTTGCCTTTTCTGTAAACCTCTAACATTTCACTTCTACAGAAAAGTTTTTGCTCAGTTGGACTGAATTGAGCGTGCCCAGTCTTTCTGCAGATTCCTAATGGGACTTAGGACTGGAGTTTAACTGGACCATTCTAACATGAATATGTTTTGGGCTCAACCCTTTAGTCATAGCTTTGTCTGCATGGTTATAATCAATACTCTACTGAAGTTTCAGGGTTTCTTTCAGTTTTCCAAGTTTTACTTGTGTGCAGAATGGCGTGCAGAATTCGTTTTTCTTCCCATAGGACTTTAAATGTAGCTCCAAATACTTAATTTACCTTGTTTTCTATATTTCTCTTGAGATTAAATAACACATGGATTGATTATATATAAAGGAATTTGGTCGCACTGTATTTTACAAAATGTAGTCCACGTTTTTTTGAATCTGTATAAAAGAAAAAAAAATGGCTTAATTTCACGTTTGGCCTATCACATCAAATTTCACTCGGATTGTGGCTGTAGCTGCAAACTGCAATGCAAAAGTAAAACATGCTTTGGTATTCTGCTGATGTGTAACTTGAAACAAAATTCAAACCCTTTGGTCAATTAACTGCATCCAATCCTCTAGAAACAGTCGATGATAAAACATGACAGCCCCCCATGAGCCAACAACACAACTACGGTTCAAGTAATGCAGAATCTGAAAAAGGTGAAAGGAGAGCGGCTGGGCTAGCCAAGCACATTAGCTCATTATTATCCCTACTACAGAGTGTATGCTATATATGGTAATTAACAAAGACCGTGACTTGTTAATGCTTGATGTTCCTGAGCAGAAGTGTTGCACACCGCTTCCAACCTTTGTGCCTGATAATTATAGGCCTGTCAAACTCGTCACCCTGATCTTTCCTCTTCTTGTGAGTGCTAAATTAATGCTAGCTCTCTCATGCCAGCCCTCTATGGTTTCCCACACTTAATGTCCTGCCTATTGCCACATTAATAATGGTGATTCCTGCACAGCTTTCATCTCTTGGTAGCAGAACTGTCTGCTCTACCATCTAATTCATAGTGCCACGCAATATGAAGGAAGGTGGTTGATGATAAATTAGGGTGTTAAAAGGGCTTGACATAATAAGTGAGGAAAACCGTGAAAATGATAATTCAGGTTACCAAAAAGACAGCATTACAGTTAGCAAATGTGCCCTCTGCTCCATCCCCCAATTAAATATGAAATGGAATTACTGCTGTGTAGCAATGGTCCGAGGTGTGTTTTTCAATTCAGTTTTGAATGAGGGTAAAAAAATAAATAAAAAATCAGATGTAGTTCCAAACTGATTTAAGCAAAAGTATTTATATATAAGTATTTACTTTTCACTATTTGTCAAACGAAAAGCCCAAATCCCAATATATTTTAATGGGAATTTATGTCCTAGTAGGTCATAATTGTAAATGTAAGGAAAATATTTTTTTTATTTAAATTGAGCCCCCTTTCCTCTTACCATTAAATAAAATCCAGTTATACAAACTGGTTTTAGAGGTGAACTAATATGCAAATAGTCTGTGTTTCAAATACAAACAGGTAATCCGTGAAGCTTTTGGCTATTTTTATAGTACAGTTGTATTACCACAATTAATGACTAACTGAGGAAAAAAATTCTTTTTATTTTTGTCTTTTAGCCTGGTAAATGTATTATAAGTAAATACCAGAGAAGATTACAAGAATATTCTGAAAGACTGGTTCAGAAGCTTTTTAATCAACGCAAATGTAAACAAATGTGGAAAATACTCTTGCAAAGCTGTAGAGAGAGCATTGCTGAAATATGCCTCAAGTACCAGAAAGAATTCATCTTTTTGTTTAATTCCACTGCTTTGTTTAGGTTCACTTTTTGTAAAGATTTGTAAAACCAAAAAGTGTTCAATGCAAGCTGAAAGCATTATGGACCCTAATGTTCTTTCAACAGATGTTGGCTGGCACTTTTTAAAATGTGTTAAACTTGTCATTAAACAGAGTTAAATCCACTGAGAAACAATTAAGAACAAATTTCTAATACGCTTTTGAGAGCTTTAAACCATTTATTTATTTTATCTATTAAGATTTCATCTCCTCAAGCTGAAGATTTCCAAAGTTTCAAAGCTCAATATATTTTGGTTTGCAAAGGCAGCTGGGTAAACCATTTTTAAAATTATCATCCGGCCTTCAACACAAGTATTCATACTAAATTACCGATCTCACCTCGACAGCCTCCCATCCCCAGTCTCTGTATTTGGGGTCATGGGTCAGTCTCCACATGTACATGTAGCTCTCGATGACTTCCGGTCGCAGGATGTAATATCTGTCACTCAGTCTGGTTGCTGTAGCTTCGGCGCCGCTATCGAATCTGAAGGCCTCTGGTCCCAGCTTAGTGGCTAAAAGAGATGAAAACAGAATTTAGACACAATGTCTTTTTAGATAAACAACCATTTTATTTGGACTGAAAGATGTTTCTTGACTTTCATGTTATGTACAAGGTTTTTTCCCCCTCTACATAATCCTTGCGCTTTAGTGCTTCTCCTGTTTTGTGTAAATTCAGCTCAATGAAATGTTTTCTTTTTTTAGGACAGGAGCATAAAAGTTAAAATATACCTGTGATCATCTATGGTTGGGTTTTTTTCTGTGCTTTTTCAGTGATTTTAGACGAACATGGAGTAGTCGTTTGCTACAAAATTGCTCTTTTTTTTAAGTAAGCCAGATACAGAGTTCACTAAATTTATGTAAATAGCTCCATCCAGGCTCACAATCCGTAAGAAAGAAAAAGTCAGTGTCAGGCAGCACAATTTTCTACTCAGTTGGTTCCTCTAACAAGGAAGGAAACATCAAAGTAATGTTGTTTTTGTAGTGTTAGTTTTCCCAAAATATTAACAAGTAATGAAAGAAAACAGACTGGATGATGCAGAATACTAAAGCAGAGGTTTAAACCAGCTAAGAACAAACTCAGAAAATACATAATTCTAAGCAACAGTGGAGTTGTATTTTCCTTTACAAACTAAGCAAAAAAAAAAAAAAATGGATAAAAGTACATTTATTGACCCAAACATATCTCAGTTCTTTGCTGTATGCTGGACATTCAGTTCTCCATCTCATAAAATTGACTTTTTCACTGAATTAGATTTTTTTTTTTTTTTTTTTTAACATTGTGGTAATTCTAATCTACCAACTCTAAACAGGCCAGGTATTCTACGTTAGATCTGTAAATGATTCCCAAGACGACCCTTAAAGGTGGTAGTAAACAAGACTTTCCAAATCAGAGGTCCTCCAATCTACCACAACCTGCCAGCGGAGCTTAGGATGATCAGATGGATGAAAAAAAATTAATGTTAGGAGTCTATTATCTATACTGCTTATCCTTGAAGGGTAGCAGGTATCTCCAGCGGTCATCAGACAGGACAGGTCGGCAGTACATCACAGACATTTTTTTTCTACAATTCAGTAACGCTGTGTATTAACTGTCCAAGCACAAAAAAGGCTTTCTTTCAAACAATTATTTGAGAGGACATGAAACAGGATTACAGATCCACTTTGAGCTAAATTTTGTAGATGAAAAACAACATATAAGGTGTTATTATTGTTCATGTAACAGAGGTGTATATGAATATTTAAGCAAAATATCCTCCTCTGCCTTTGCTAGTTTAACTATATTGAACTGAACTGTGTAGGTTTGAATTTATATAAAAATAATCTCACGGCAGCTTTTTTAGCTGCAACCGTTCTGTTCATAGTTTACAAGTTCAGCCCTGCTATTGTTTTTTTGTTAGGATTTATTTTACCCCAGACACAACAGATTGTGATATTACTTCATCTCTTCGGGTCTGCCTTTCTAGACAGACCTTTTGAAGGTGACTGCACCAGATGGCAAAATCCCATAAACTGTCTTTTCTGATGTGGAAGAGTGGCAACTCTAAGGCATCCTGAGCTCCTTACTTTATCGCCAATTATCAACCCAGCCACATTTCAGCCGTTGCTAATTCTGTCTGGCTCTATTTTGGATCTCATTCATTTTATTGCTGTCTAGATCCACAAATATGATTGCATTTGTCAAACTTGGTATTTTGTTTAGAAAAATTGCCTTTATTTTCACAATTGACCAGATTGTCTCACATATCTGTGATTTCCTTCCAGAATTGATGCTGATCGCAGAAAAATTAG
Source organism: Apricaphanius iberus (assembly GCA_028564705.1). Classification (NCBI taxonomy): domain Eukaryota; kingdom Metazoa; phylum Chordata; class Actinopteri; order Cyprinodontiformes; family Aphaniidae; genus Apricaphanius; species Apricaphanius iberus. Next base: position 1,127,684 of record JAPXFQ010002454.1, on the reverse strand, counting down.
ACCAGATGGCGAAATGATCCATTTACGGTGTGAGCTGGTCGCTACACCACAGGATAACAAGGAGCAGAATGGAAGTGGTCTCCACTCCAAGGTGCTTCCGCAGCTGGTAGACGAGCAGAGGAGACGACTGGAAAAAAGAGCTGTCAATATTTTGAGTGAAGCGAACCTCTTGTATTGCTGTATTTAACATAAGTACTATACACTCATATGTTGCGGTAAATCACACCTGTGGAGACTAAAGAGAGGAGAGGAGATGCCGGGTGGAGACTGAACAAAAAAGGTGCAGAGAGGATGCCAGGGAGAAAGAGGATAGAAGTAGGGCAATCAAAAGGTGGTTAATATGTTTGCTATCATGGGTGTGGCTATGGTAATTAAAGTTCAAGGATATTATTTGCATACTGCAATTGATTATTAATTAAAACAAAGTTTATATGCTTTGTTGTTTAGTAGCAGTAATATGCAGCTTTTAGCTGTGTCCACAGCATTTTTTGTTTTTGTTTTTCATGAGACCCCCCCCCCCAAACACACCTGAAGCAAATAATTAGGTCATCAGCAGGACCCTGTAGAACCTGACTGCCTGTAGAGGAGGCAACTGAACAAGTAGATTCTGGTGTGTTAGGCTGCTGGAGTAACCCTGAATTTACACCAAAGCATCTTGCTAGTGTTACTGAACACGTCCATTCAGGACATCCAGACACGGCATACAGGCTTTCATTTTTATCAATGGGGCAAAAAACACCACATTCAAAATAAGTTTGAGTTTTAGTTAGTCTTCTACTTGGCGCTGTATGTACAGATAAATGATTGTTTAAAAAAATAACTGTGACGAAGTGTGCTGAAAATAAATGGTTTTAGAGCTAGGCATGATCCCAACGCAAATGGAACAAACATTAGCAGGCTATTTCCTACACATATATACATTTTATTAACCATTTTATAACCAAAGAGGAGCAGCAGCAGAGAAGTCCGCATGTATGACACTCGTTTCACGTTTTGGTGTGAATTGACGGCTTTAAATGGACAGCCGCCGTAACACACTTATGCTTGTGCAACGCTTTGGTGTAACTTCAGGGTAAACATTGCAGGAAAGCAGAACCTCAAGGACTGGAGTTTGAGACCACAGTCTAAAAAAGGATATCTTTGGAAATCCTCCAGATGACTGTTCAGCCGTCTGTATGTTTAAAATGCAGATTTTTTAAACTGAGTGTGAGCTTGGGACACTTCTGGCTTAGCAATATTGAGTGGCTGTTTGACTTGTTAAATCAATCATTATAAATGCTACTTGACTCCAACATTTTCCCTAAAAAGGTCAAGATTAAGCAGTTAGTGCTGAAGTGTTTTGTGAAAAAATATAACTCTTTAATATAAACGTATTAATATTTCCAGCTAAGTATGAGAAGTTGGTTTTATGTTCATTTTCATGCTTATTGAAATATTCTCTGGGAAACTAATAACCTCTCCCTATGTTTGCTGATTTTTGCCCATCAGTCACTAGTTGTGAAGCTGACAGAGATTCAAAGCAGCAGCAGTAAGCCTTCATGGTATCAGAGTTTGAACACGGGTACATGTCAGCCACTCTGACGAATTCAAATCTCTCTTTGATGCTGTCTGCTAATCCAAAAGATTCTAAGTACCACCAGAGCCCAGTAAAGAGAACCTGGTGGAAGATCATGAAAGTGAAGGCTGCAGAAGCCTTTTGGATCTGAACATCAAAATAATTTAAAGCATTTCATAGAAATTGTTATATGATAAGTCAAATTAACTCATTGCTACAGCAAAAGTAGAAGATGAATCCATTAAATCTAACAGTGGGGGGGCAAAAAATTTTTTAAAATTTGTTGAAAGTAGGATAGTCTAAAAAAAACAGATCAACGGTATACAGGACATACATGTATGTTTTATCATTATCTTCCTGGATGCATGACAAAGTAACCGTATAAGTTTTCCAACAAGGTTTAATCTACGTCTCTCTTGATTCCTTCTTTGCCACTCCCTGAAATATACAACAAACTCTGTTAGTTCAGAAGCACTAAGGCGCTTCTGTGGCAAGGCATAAAAAAAAAAGTAATTTGCTTCTTTTTAGACCTGTCCTTTTTCGGTCTCCTGAGGTGCAGCCACCCAAAAAACTACTTCATTTCATTGAGGATAAAATTAAAACGCCTGAAGCCCTTCTAATTTCCAGCATTGCTTCTCCAGACTTGTTTTATAACGTCCACATTAACCTCTCCTAACAAGAAAAAGATGGTATAAAATGTATTATATAAAAGCTCCTGCAAAGGTTGTTGGGATTTAGGTTGGACTAACTATTAATATTCTCTCGCATGCTGTACCATTGCAAGTTGTTTTGGGAGGGTATACTTCTTATATTTCCCAAAGGTAGAAGATAAGAAACAAAATATAACCAATTGGCTGTTCTGACTGGGAAAGTTAGTGGTATAAATAGAGCACAATCTGGTTAAAGACAAGACCCATGAAGATGAAGGAAAGAAACAGATATTTTGAGTTTTAATGCATGAAATGCTTCTTTATATGCTTTTTCACACAGGTGCAACTTAATATTAAAATTTAATTGAAAAGGGCAAAAGTCTTTGTAATAATAAATATATATTTCAAGTGTCATTTTTCCCTGTTATTTGTGCACTTTTTCTACCACAGATAACTTTCCTTTCAAATGCTTGGATTCAGCACTCTGAACAGCCACCTTTAGCAATGACCTTTGGTGGCTATCGCTCCCTGCAGAAAGTGACTATCTGCTGGAGAACTGAAAAGTCAGCAGTCTTTCACATAATTATGTAGGCCAATATATTGTATGCATGAAAAATATATTTTTTTGCATTTGATATAAGCCATAATAATAAAATACAGAAATAATTGCTTGAGCTACATCACATTCTGGGTTATGATTGTCAAATTTTGAATTATTTAACAAAAGTTAATATTCCTGTTTACTGAGATCCATTTGTGTGCACGTCTTTTTATTGCTCACACCCTGCTTTAAAGACCTTGACACATCTACTTACTTGAGCGAGTGTAGCTCTCATGACACGTGTGTGTGATCTCAGCAGCAAGGTCAAGGTAGTGTTGCCTCTTCTCTGGTGCTCCATCATCAGCCCCGATGACAATCATGCCCCCAGAGAAGCAGGCCAGGTGACCCATCTTGTGGTCCAAGATGCCCCCTCTCCACTCAGCCATGTAGGTGAGGCCACCAGGGGACTTCTGAACCAGGTTAGCTTCAATTGCCTGTGATATATCAAACAGAAAGGAATAATATTTTGAAATGCAACCTCTACTCAAGTCGAATCCTAATCAGCAACCTTCAGATTTATCATCTGCTCATAAGACCCTCATATTAATCTAAAAAAGTACCTTCTTCAATTTTGTTAATTTTTCTAAATACAATTTTGTCTGCAGTAACAATAACAAACCATTTCATAAATGCACGTAGATTATTGACACAGCCAAATACTATTAATCCTTATCTTAGTAATCACCCATAAATCAATAAATTGCTTCAACAAAACAGCTGATTTAAAGCATACAGGTGTGTATAGAACAACCCTGCAGAACTGCAAATCATTTTCTGGTTTTACAGCTGTGTATCAGCTAACCATGAACAAACTGACCAGGACAGTTTATTGGAGTTAGGTGTCAATAAGACAAACCAAAGAGGTAGATTTCACTTCAACTCCTTCTAAAGACTGTAACATACCAATCTGTTTGTTACAACAATGAAATTGCAGGGTTTTAAATTATGAATCAGATTTTGAATCCAAGATAAAAGGAAGGAATTACAAGAACAATAAAACACTTCTCGACCATTACTCATGTTAGTAACCGTGTTTTACCAAAAGCATTAAAAATTGTATCTCATCCATTCTCGTTCCAAAAAAATGGGACTTTTAATTTTTGCTTCATTCAATAAACAGGAGAAAACAAAGCCTAATGCTGTATCACTATTAGAGCAACAATGTAAATACAATCTCAACATCTTTGAACAGACTGACAATCTATATGAACTTGCAACACTTGATAAAGAGAGAGAAATATTGAGATTGGTAAACATGGTATCCTTCACATAAGGGGCGAGGTCTGCAGGACAACAGCACACCACCTTTCAAACTTTCTTTAAAACATTCTGTTTCTCAGCTGTTGCTTTTCAGTGTTTATATTTTTCAAAAAAAGCCTATGGGAGGATGCTTCATAGCATAGCTTTTAGCAAAGTTTTTCCTATAATTTTGATTGACCTGCAGCTGAAACTGACTTTAAATGCAGGTATACTGAGACACTGAAAAACAGTTCAACAGATTAAGTTGAAGAAGCTCCTGAAAAAATGAAACGCATATTTTTGCACCTTTAATTAACCCGATTATGAAAATATCTCCAGTATGTTCTGTCTCTGATTAATTAATAGCAAGCCCAGTTTAATTATTGTGAAAGTACTGCATGTGGTAGATGCATGATGATACTGCTGTAACAAAGATGTAGTTCTGGAAATTGAAAGTAATATCTTAATATGTGCAACCAAAAAATATAGATATCCGGCTATAAGAAGTATATTTTCCTTAGGGTTTAAACCGATCATTTCTACACTAAGAAGAAGTTGTTAGTGGTAATCATTGCAGAGCATAATTGTAAAATGTTTTCTCATTCAACAGTTTTAATTAGCAATCACCTTTTATTTGAATGAAAAGGTAATTAGCTGTGCGTCACCTTAAGATTTCTAAATGAACATGTTACAGTGAAACAGCTACCGGGTTAGAGCTACGGCTTCCAGTGATCAAGCGTTGTGGTGAGTTGTGTTTTTCATGCACTTTGTTTTTGTGTTAAATCTAAGTTTAAAGGCATGTTTAAACGTTACCATAGTGACTAAAGAACATTAGGGGCAGAAACCGATAACACCGAAATGCTTATACAAGTTGGATTGGATTTACAAAGGTTGCCTTGCAGGTTGTGGAACTGGACTTGTGTAAAGCGGAGGATTAGGTGGGATCCTTGCAGGGACAACATCGGAGTTGTGAGAGATCAGTTTGACAGGTTTGAGTCTCCAACAGTTTCACAGGTTAACAGAGTTAGCAATGAACTACCAAAAATCCAAAAACATTTTTTTGGAGAAAGCACAGCCTCCAAAATTTCTCCAATTTTTTTATGGGTGTTGATAGACTTTTAGAATTTCTTAAATGGATTGAAAGTGCATATGCACTTTCAATCCATTTAAGAAACATATGCGCTGCATATGATAGTATCAACAACATCTTTGGCTTCCTGATAACTTTTCTAATGTTACTGTTCCTGAGCTAAGTAAAGCATCTAATCGCCAAAAGAAATAATCATAAGCTGAGCTAGGATGTTCAGTTATGCAATTAATAAACTGAATTACACAGTAATCTTCAATGTAAGTTAACTTTTTCAGTGTTTTTAACTTTGTCCATTTTGCTTCTTGGTGCGGTATGCAGTTTGTGTGCATAACCTCAGTAAGACGCACAGACGATGAGAACACTAGATATACACAAACCATTTGGCCAGAGATCTAAATATACTCCGATCAGGTAAAACATTTTTTTTTTTATCTTAATTTTCTATTTCCTGTTTATTGAATACACGAAAACTAGCATTTCTGGTCCAGCAACATTTACTTTCATGCACATTATGATGCATAAATGGAGATGATCTTGTAATCTTATTTTTTATATCATGCCGCAAATTATTTCTCTAAAGTTTTGCATTTCTTAAATTAGAGAAAAAAGCTTTATTTAATTATTTATGCGTCAAAATCTGAATCAGCCAAGAAAGATCTGACCTTTGCACCTCTATACATAAAGTAGATTATTATATACATTTTTGCAAGCACATATGTGTCAATGAAAATAAAACATTCTCCATACCTCCAGGGCACTGTAGTACATCGTTTTTGCTTCATCATCGGTCTTGTCCGACATCAGGTAGGATTTTATCAGATACTCGTAAAAACTGTCTCCTAGGCCACCAATGGAAACATGGTCTAAAGAAAGGAAAAATAAGTGGGTAAAAAAAGGAGAGTAATTACAAATCCAAGATACAAAAAATTCTAATCTTAAAAAACAAACAACGGATCAGATTTCTCCACACAGGTGAAAAATATGTTTAATTTTAGGAAAGGCTGCTGAGTCATTATGCACTTTTAATGTGTGGCAAAACTATTGAACCAGCAGTAAAGCAACTTCAACAAGCTTAGTCCCTTGAGGCAATTCGTTCAACTGTCTAATTTAGCTAAATTTAATTACCTTAATCAGAAGTACTAAAAAGTAATCAGATAGATTCTGTGTAAGTTTTGTAAATTAAATCTAGCTTTAATGGTTAATTTATAGTGTGCTGCATTCCACAAAATCCTGCCACCCATGACACAAATAGGTTTTCTCCAAACAAAAACATTAAATTATTCAGTGCTGCAATTTTCCAAAGGGAAACAGAAAAGAAACCCCCCAAATAAATCCGCTGTTCTACAACATTCAATAAAATTAGAAATATGATATAGTGGTGACATGCATGAGTGTTTATCTGTTCTTTCGTGCTCCATTCAAACACAAATACCGCTGCAGACTACTTCACAAGGTTATCGCTGTGCTGCTTTTTCTGTCCTTGACACAGACAAATGAGGGGAGCAAGAGCTTATTTTTCTTTCTGCTGATATTTATGTACTGTTCAGCTTCTCTCCATGCACCTCCGCAACAATTAGCAGCTGTAATCATACAGATTAGCACCTATTCCCTCCCAGCGTCATCTCATCACCCTGATCCATCCCACCCCCACTTCTCTCCAGTAAATTGAAAGATCTATTTTTAAAAAGTAATTGAATTTATTATTCCAATAACTCAAGAGCTATGGTAGTCTCATCACTTCTACTGTACCTCATGAGTGATATTTAAAATGAAGGGAAGAAGATGGATGGATGGCCGGATGGATAATAGAAGAGAAGTGGAAAATGCTTTTGTAACATAAGGTTACCCACTCTCAGATGAGTCATTAAAAGGTAAAACGTGTGATCAGGGATCTCACTTTTCTTACAATCCCGACCAACACTTAGTTACATAACAGAGGTCACAAAAACCTTTAGAAGACAGTGCAATGAAATCTCAGAAATTGGTTTGCCTTTAAGATTTATCAAATAACTTTAGAAGGCCATTAAAAGAAGAAACATCATTACATAAATTACATGACAGCATCATTTTTTTTAATTTTAGGACATTGGATCTCTGTTATAAATTAGCTGCAACACTTACGCTGGACCCAGTTACCGCTGACTGGACTGAGGAAGTTTGGATACAGGCCGTGAGGTTTTTCAATCTTGTTCAGCAGCTTCCTGATGCTCATTACCTGCAATAATAAGTCATCTGACTACGTTAGTGAGGATATTTCAGGAAGCAAATTATTGTCATATTATAATATCACAGCCAAAAACATTTTTGCAGATACTTTTTTTTGGGGGTGGAGGGGTATTTTTGAACTATTTTAGTTCAATTCAAATCTTGATAGTAATATTAAAGACATAGGAATATATTTCTAGCCTTTCTGTTACTTTCATTCTTATGGCTCATGGCTAACGAATAATTATGCTTCTCCAATAAATGTAATTATCAGACAAGCTCTATGGATAAAGTCAAAGTGCTGCATCTACTCAAGGGGAGGACGGTGAAACAAAGCCCAAAAGTTTGGTTGAGATTTACAAGGTGTGGACTGCAGCAGGAGTCAGAGCTACAAGACCAAGATTCAAACAGGATATGGGCTTCAATTGTTGCTTCTTTGTGTAAAGGCAGTCCTAAACCAGAGACCATGTCAGAATAATGTTACCTGCATTAAGGGCTGTTGTTTACAGGTGAAAGTCCTCCTTTTAATTAAACAATACTCAATAAAAAATAATTGTCTCATGTGGTAATCAGGGTCGAAGAGTCTGCAGGAAGAAGGTTTTCATTCAGTATCTTCAAAATGAAGAAAAACCTGAAGTAACTATGTAAAATAACCCATAAGGGTTTGCACTTTATTCTGGTGAACTACATTTAATTTAGTTGATATTGTAATTTAAAGAGATGCACTTGTAAATGAAAAATAAGCACAACTTAAATATAAAAAAGGACTGTTTGAAATACTTCATCAGCTAATAAAAGTTAAGCAAATACCTTGACACTTCATAACATATTTCGTATATTGAGTATACAGTATGTACCTTTTGTTTGAAGACAGGGTTGTTTGACAGCTCTGTCAGATGCACAAATTCAAGGTGAAGGGTTCCAAACTCGGCCAAGATGCTGCTGCCAGCTGAAGCCCAGCCCCAGCTCCAACTGGTGCCACTGCAACAGAGAAGAGATTCAGACAAGTTGATTGTAAGGATTACGAACAATGGATTCAGGTACAACATCAACATCCTTCCAATCTGTCTGGAGCAGTTGGTTTTGAAAATTTTTCCAGCTGTAAATTCTGTTAAATTTAATTCTGTTAAACTTTCCAAAATGTCTGTCATTGTGAGTCACTGAGGATGTACACAATGCCTGCTGAAATGGAAGAAAACAAACAGTAGCAAGAAGGTTAACTTGGTGAGTGTCATGAAAAATCTAAATGAAAGATTTTTTTTAAATCCACATCTTCACGGTTACCCTTCATGTTTAGCACTTGAATTGGTTCTATTAAAACCAAGCTCACACAATAAGCAGAAATATTAACATTTCTTCTAAAAGAAGATCCCCTCCTCTTACATTTATGCTATTAGATATTTTTTATATGGATTAATTAAAAATGTGTTAAAGTTTATTTAAATGATATTTTTCACTAGCTATAATATTAATTGAGAGATAAATAACAGCTTTATCCAGGGTTTATGTAGATGGATAATTGTAATTCCTGACTGATGATTATGATTAATGTAAAGTTTATCAAAGTGAATTTGAAACTCATCACTGATGAGCTTTTTAAAAATGGCCAAGAAATAATGAAAAAAAACATATTAGAGGATGAAATTTATCAGTAACATCACTTTGAAAATCAAAATTAATGTAAATGACTCAGAAATGATTAGTGAAGCCAGAGTGGACTACAGGAACATGTTAAAGGATATCAGATAATGTACATAATGAAATGAGCTGGATTGTTAGGAATGAGGGAGGGAGGATATATGGAGGGGAAGAAAAAAAACAGGGAGAAGGCAGGCGTGTTATTCTGTGCTTTGATGAATGCTCCCATTAAAGCTTTGTATGCTATATCATGAGTCGTGCTGGTTCGAGTCATTTGTGATTCCTTGTTTATGAGGAATCAATCAGAGAATCTACACAGAGGTGCAGAACAGCAGGTGGTGTGTTCTACGAACGACGTACATCACAGAAACGAATCCATTAATCTTTTTTGCCCCTTTAAGTAATACAGGCCTTTTTAATGGTTATCTATAATAAAATCTGGAGTTTAATGTGGAGACAATCAATATGTCATGCATAATGAGCTGAGAAAATAACTGTTACTAATTTTAACTTACTAGCTAAAACATTTTGAGAAGTTTTTAATGAATGACAAATTCTAAAGATATGATTAAACAATTAATCACCGTTTCCTGGGAGACGGTGTCTCTAGAACAGTAAATCTTAAACTCAATCTTTCAGAAAAAATAAGAGATTCATAAGCCTTTTTCCCAGTTAAACTGATTTTCAGTTCTCTCTAGGGTCTGATCTGCCCAACCATTTTATTAGCAGTATAACAGGTAATAAGACTTTCAAAAGAATGAGGATATTAAATGGTAAATGCTCTGTATTTGTATAGCGCTTTACGTAATCCCTTCAGACCCCAAAGCGCTTTACGCTACAGTCAGTCATTCACCCACTGCTACTTGGCAAGCTAGGTTTTAGCCACAGCTATCCTGGGGTGGGCTGATAGAGGAGAGGCTGCTGGACACTGGCACCATCGCGCCCTCTGACCACCACCAGTAGGCAACAGGTGAAGTGTCTTGTCCAAGGACACAACTGAGACGATTAAAAGACGGACTCCTGAGCCACGGTTGCCCTGTTACAAAATTATCCCGATCAATGCATCAAAGCATGTCCCTAACTTGTAATATTATTCCTAAAAAAACAAAATGGCATCACAGTACATCCTGCTGGTTGAGGCACTCAGACAGAAAAAATATATATTTATATTTTTTTTAAGTTTCTATCGGAAACAAACTTGTTGGTTGAATGACAATAGTTTAATCTAAATCTAACAAGGGTATGAATAGGTCTTACCAGTGTCATTTAAAACTTTTCAAAAAGTCTTTTTATATATCAATAATGAATGTACAGTTATGTAAAGAAAACTGTAAACAAGCCAATGAAGCTTTCATCTGATTTCGCATTTCAGTAAAGAACTCTTTTGCTGTTTGAGTAACTCAAGAGCATCTCTGATCATTTCTAGTTCAAAGTCTAAAACATTACAATACGCAAACCTGTACTGAGTTCTATAAAGCAAAGTACATTTTTATTCATAGACAATTATTCATTTTACTTTGTTCTGTTTGTGAAAAGATTTTATATGAACCAAGTTTAGCTTTAACCTCTGATTTTGCTGTTTCTTATATTAAATAAGGGGTTTAGATATTTGGCCGATTAGAAAAGAAAAGGTAGGCTGCACGGTGGTGCAGTGGATAGCACTGTTGCCTTCAGCAAGAAGGTCCTGTCCTTTTCTCCACGGAAAAGGGCATGTCTCCCTGGCTTTCTCCCATAGTCCAAACTCTGACTGTTATATTAACTGGTCTCTCTAAACTGGCCTTAGGTGTGAGTATGTGAGTGCATGGTTGGTTGTTCTGTATGTCTCTATATTGCTCTACGATGGACTGGCGACCTGCCAGCCTCTCGCCCCTTGACCGCATTAGATAGGCATGGATAGGATAGTGAAGAAATAATTTAAAATTGCCATTTCTCAAGTCATTATTCTAACTTAATGCTAGATATGTATAATAATATGGAGGCATGCTGATGTTAGCTGATGTTAACATGCGCAGGTAATAAAAAAAGTCACAGTACACAGAAAATAGTGTCTGATTAAAATAATTATTGATTAAACAGACTCACAAAATAATCCTCAGATGGAATGCCATTTATATGTGACTGTTGCATTTGTTACTGTTTAATCATAGCTTAAAATGCAGACCCTTTTATTTCTCTGTATTTATTCTCCATTTTCTTTTGTCAATGGGAAAATACTTATGTCTGTTCATATTACCTATTTTTGTATTTGTTCCATAGCTCTTTTTCTGTGTACCCATATTCCTCCCTCTCAAGTTTTTATTTTTGTCTCTTTGCTGCAGCGGCAAAGTAAATCTCCTAGCTAAGGGACAAAAATTCTTTATTCTATTCCATTCAAAACGGATAAGAAAAACTCTGTGCACAACTGAAGTCTTCTTTGTATATGGTTCCATAGCACAATGCTGATGCATCTCAAAAACCTATGTGTATGCACTCACATTGGTTTGTTTTTTGTGTCAATAACCAGCATGGTTCTTCCTGTCCATCTGCGCCATCGGCACATGTCGGTGATGTCTCCGAAATTAACTGGAGAATAAGGTAATTAAATCTGCCAGCAGCTGCCCAGTTTGGCTGCTAGTGTAATTGGTAGCAGGTGGATGACAGAGGTGCCAGGAAGTGTCTTATAAGAAGATAAGATTAGGAGATGAGAGGGGGTAGACTAACAACTGTGAGATTTACAAAGGAGTCAAAAAGAGGTAATTTAATCCAGCATTACAGAATATTTTAGATGAAATCTCAAAGGAAACATTATGATGTGGCAATTTATGCCTTATGTTCATGCATAGTAAAACAGCAGAATAATCACTCTGCAAGCGAACAATGTTGAATCAATTTCACAGCCAAAAACAGTGTTGTTATCAGCCCTTATCGCTTTATCAGATTTGTTTTTCACAAGATTTTCAGATCTGATTTCAGTTTCACTGTGAAAATGGTAACATCTTCACTGGGGCACAAAACGTCTTAAGCTCAGAGGGCAAAAGATGCTAAGTAAAAACAGCATGAACTTGTGCTGCATGACCGTGACATTAATAACACTGTCAATAAAGGTTGAGATTGGAAAAGCAATGAGTTAGAACAGATTAAAAATCAACAGTAGCCCTAAAAACATGCAAAAATAATTTAAGCAATCAAGCAAAGAACATATAAACACGTAACTGTCAACCAGCTGTCATATGCTATAAAACTCAATCTGTGCTGAAGTCTTTGTGCCTTTTGTTTTAACTGATGTGGCTATAAAATACTGTCCCCAATATGAAGATTAGGATTGATATGTTTTTCTTTATGGCCTTTCTGACAATAAATGAAGCAAACCATCTTCAAGTGCATCTTAGTGAATGAGTAATAATGAAATATTACATACACATTGATATATTTTGGATGTTTGTGGCTTACATCGAATAACAACCCATAATTAAGTTTTTTAGAAAGTACAAATTTTACACAAGACCAATAAATGCATGTTAAAGACAGCTTTCCAGTAGAAAGTATCCAGAAGGGTAAGCCCCAAAAGTTTGTTCCTAGAGAAGATGTCGGTATACAGTGCTGTATCAATGCATTATAACGGAAAGTAAATGGGAATGAAAAATTTGCCGTTTGCATAGGTTTGCATATCATGTAAAGAAATGAGTAAGACTCGTAGACCTGCTTTTTTCATTCCACTCCTCCGACAAACTCCTGAAGCAGTAGCACAGCAGCATTTTTTCCACATTCAACAATACTCACAAGGCATTCATTCACACTAGAGACGGCAGCAAACTTATTGAAAAAACAAGTGAGTAAGTCGAAGAGTTTGTTACATTTTTCTGAGGCATGGACTGTAGGTGTATTCGGTGCTTTAAAGAGCCACCACACTAGAACCAGATATATTGTCATAAATAGACTTGGGCACTCACTGATACTATTGTTTCTGGTATCTTGATGTGGATGAAGGACGATTGGGGGTGTGAACTGGTGCTGAGACTCACCTCCCCAGGTTGATGACTCCTCTGGGGATCCCTGTGGGTGTGTTAAAGGCAGGTAGTAGCTTTTCTCCCAACTCCAAAGCTTTATTTTTGAAAAGCTGAAATGAAAACACAAAGCAAAACATCTAGATTAGCAGACTGTACACTTAAAAGATGAATATTGCCGTTTTATCTTCACATCTCTTCTAAGAATGAAGGAATGCTGGTGACAAAGCGAGAATCAAAAGCTTTGAGAACATCTTCCCCTTGTTTTACCTTTAAAGCTAATTATTTAAAGCTCGGAGCCTGATGCAACAGAACACAGCAGAGATTTAATGAATCCCTCTTAAATCTAAAAACTGCTCTTATTCTAAGGCCATGGCTGAAACAACATTTGTCAGATCATTTTTAAACTGGGTTATCAGTCAAAAAATCTGATTTTGCCCATTATAATGATGAATATGAAGAGCAACACATTGAAGTCCTCACTAAGAATAAGACATCTAAAGAGATTCAAGGACAGGAAATCAAGAGACAAAAAACACAAAGGGAGAAAGAGGACATGAGTAAGGAGAGACACGTATAAGACAGTGATAGTGCAACAAAAATGTCGAGCTGTGACTCAGCAGAAAAACTGAGGAAGAAGGGGAGAAAATTGAAAAACTAAATATCAGCTAGATGGTAGGAAAACACTGACCTTCAGTATAAACATTGTTATTATTATTATACAAGTAGTCTTTGCTGCGTGTGGTTTGTACTCTGCAGTGATTATGATGGGACTATTTGGGCTTGAGTGAATATCTAATATTACAACAGTATAGGAGCTAATGGATTCCGCTTTAATATTATTCTTTGTAGCAGAAGCATGGAGGGGGGGGGGGGCGGCATATAATGCCACATTAGAGTCAGCAAATGATTCTGTGTGCTACAAAGTAGGCCCCATTTGTTTTTCTAAAATAAATGCAATCGGCCAATCACATTACAGTGATTCATTTTTTAATCATGGATCTGCAGACAGCATTTAATAGGTTGCAGCAGTGAGTAGTTGGGGCTCTTCAGGGTATCCTTAGGTGGGCCCATATATAAAATATTGAAACAATTTCGTCTTTTGTTTTTACATGTAAAAAAAAAATACTCAGAGAGGCATATCTATTATATAACACATGCTGTTTCTGTCAGACCACTGTATGTTTTTCCTTATTGCACATTTTCTCTCAACTTTAAAATTACATGTCATGAGTAATTGGCTTTTTAAGTTTTTCAATCATTAAAACCTAGAAAATTGTTTATTACTGTATTGTTTTATGGTGCTTACATCTCAATAGATTAATATCAGCTAATGCTGGTTGAAATATTAATTTACTGCATTAAATGAACCAAATATTTTGAAGATGGACACACTGTTTTCATTGCCTGCTTTTACCTGAAGTTTTAAAATGTATTTCAACGGAACAGAGCCAACTGTCTCTCCCTGTCACAAAGCCTCTCTGCCTGTCCTGCCTGCTTCTCCTGTGACCTGCGTTTTATCAGGGCTCCGTAGCCAAAACAAGATAACATGCAGCATCAGTGTAGGTAAAAGGTCCATGATTCTCCAGCATTATGGAATATTCCCCGGCTGCTTTCACTAATAAATACTAATCCCTAAAAAGAACTAATCTTGAAATAATTTTCTCAGTATAATTGTCAGTCTATCCGGTATTCACACTGTCATGACGCTCTGATGGCAAAGACATAACGTGGTCTGTTTTTGGAACTGCTTAAGTAGAATCTCTCAAAGTGTGCCAATGTTGATGAAGTGCTACATAGTCAGTCATTTGGAATCTCTTAAATGTTCCTGAGGGTAATGGGACAAAAAATATTTCCAAATGGCTTTCCGTCAAGACAGTGGATGATCGTCAACCCAAATAAAGGCCATTACTGGTGCTAACTGCAGCCCCATAACCATCAGACGGGATTTGAGACTGAAGGACTACAAAAACAAAAAACATCTTTAAACTTTTTGTTTTTACTTTCTTTAATATAGAAAGTACTCTTACATCAGCTCATTTTGTTATTTCTGTGTCTCTGCTCTATCCTCTCAAACCCCCAGATGGTCGTTGCAGATGGCCGCTCCTACTGAGCCTGGTTCTGCTGGACGTTTCTTCCTGATAAAGGGGAGTTCTTCCTCTCCACTGTTGCTACATGCTTGCTCAGGATGAGGGATTGCTGAGAGGGCTACTGTGGTTGGAAAGTGTGCATCATAGGGGCCCAACCTCATGTCAACGACTTGATGGAATCTGCTGGGATTCCTTAAACAGAAAACCATTTTTTTTGACTTATTGGAATGTTTGTATGATTATGAATTTACTTTTTGTTTATCCTGCCTTGAGATTACATCTGTTGTCAATTGGCACTATATAAATAAACTGAATTGAAATGCCACAGAACTGACCATTGGGACTTTGCAAGAGAACACCAAACATGGTATATTGAAAGGTGGATGAAAGTTTTATTCCCTGATAGGGAGAAAAATGTAAGCTAGATGGTCCTGATGGTTTCTAACATCAGTGGCAGATCCCACCTGAGATGTTTTCTACACACCACAGTTGAGAAGGTACTTTTTCCTTCAGTGGAACAATGGAGCTGCAGGAGTGTCAAATGGCCGCTGCCCGGCAGAGAGCATCCATGATGACTGAGGACACTTGTCTATATGGTAACTACATTGAGTTAACACATAGATGAGGATCATGCTGAATTATACAATGCCCGCAGGACAAGAGGTTTTTCCAGGTGTATAACATCACCCTTTTGGACCATCCTGCAAAGTCCCCTTACCTAAATTCAAATGAGATCCTTTGGGGGAATGTAATTTTACAAAAATGGACAATAGTTCCAAAAAGAATATGCCCTTTGTGCGGCCGTCTTCACCACTTGGATAAATGTTCCCAATCCCTTCATGGAAATACTTGCCTCTAGCATGCCGCAACAAACTTTTGAAGTGATCAACAATAACGTAGGAGCATAGGGCTGGACGATATATAGAAAAAGACCATATTGATGATAGTCATATTGATCGATACCTATAATTATCGATAAATATCACAAAATGTAAAAAAATATATGGAGTTTGCATGTTCTCCCCGTTCATGCTTGTGTTCCCTCCAGGTATTCCGGCTTCCTCCCACAGTCCAAAAACAGTTTAGTTTGTCAAGCCTATTCTAATTCAGTTCAGCTCTGGTTCAGCTGTTGGCTAAAGCTAACCAGATATTCACCAGAGTATAGACAGAGCCCAGAACACTGCAGCCCAGTGCAGTCAGAGCTGAAGCCGGTGTTCTGACATAAAAGCATACTTCATCAGAATAGCATACCGTAGCTCAAGTTATCCAACCAATTTTAACCAACCCACAAGTTATATGCCCTAACCCTAAGGTCACAGAAGTACAAATATACTTTCTTTTAAATGCCTAAACCTAAACCGAAAATATATCTAATTTAAGTTGATTTTAAAAGATGTTAAACACCAAAGGGAAAAGTATGTTTTTTACTGCTGCACATGCCTAGCAAATTCTAGGCGAGCTTTTTTGTGCATGGGCTTTAGGAGAGGCATTCTTCATAGACGATACCCATACATGCCATTCCTCTGCAGTGTGCGCCGTATGGTGTCCCGGAAAACGGTCACTCCAGTTTGGCTTTCTACTGCTTAGCTAACTTCAGTGAACTTGCATGCCGATTTTCTTAAACCCTTCTCATCAGAAGACGCTCCTGTCGAGATGTTAACTTCGGTGGACGGCTTGAATGGCCTTGTAAGATGGTTGCACTTCCATCTTTCTAAAATTTTTTGATAACTTTTGCTAGAGTATTTTGAGTGATGTGTAAAGCTTTGCTGATCTTCTTGTAGCCCTCACATTTTTTGTGCAAAGAAATAATTTCCTTTCTCAGATTTCTCTTCCATGGGGAGCCATTACTGACAGCATGAAAAGGGAAGGGCTTTTCTTTGTAATGTAATGCCCTTTTATTGTCACCTGTCTGCTGGACACCTCTTAGATGAATCATTAGACCCACCTGTGGTTGAATGCCTGTTAATTAGAAGTTTTTAGTCTTAAGTGTGGCTTTACTCCTAGGACTATAATTGGGGTGTACTCATTTTTGCAACATGGGCTTGAATTAATATGTTAGGCAAATCACTTTTTTGTGTGTACAAATGAACAAATCTTGTTTGCAATCAATAGCCTGCATTTGTGGGAGTATTCTGTAGTATAGTATATCATGCTAAAGGTTTTCTGACAAACGTAGTGGGGTGCACTCATTTATGCAGAGCACTGTATTTCTATTGAATTATCATCACCTATTGGAGCTACTATTCACTGAGTTCATGTTTGAACTTAGATTTCTGTTTTGGGAGCTTATGGGGTTTTTTTGGGAGGTGCTGTACTCACCTTTTGATCATTTGTAGCCTGTTTCAGTCAGTACGTTTTCATGCAGCAACAGAATTCAAATTATTGCCTTAGTCCGACTGAAATCAGACTTTTAAAATGCATGTATACACCTTAGTCCGGTTGGAGTCTAACCAAACTGGAGCTTCAGAAGCTCGGCTATTCTTACCAGATAATCCAATTGGAATCGGACTTCTCTGCAACCAGCCACCCCCCACCCCCACCTGCACTCACGCACCCCCACGGGAAGTTAGGAGAGTCGGAAATGTGACCCAGCAATAACAACAGTAGTGTTATAAGAGGCATATGGCGTCTAAGAAAGTAATACCCTATTTCCACTAGTGCCAGTACGGTACAGAACTGGACGCTTTGGCGTGTTTTCATTACCCGCGTCCGTTCCGAGCCGACCCCTTTTTTCGGACTACCTCTGCCTCCAGGAAGCTTGATTTACATGTGCACGTAAGCATACTGAGTTTAAGTGTTTTCAGTAAATTGCATGCTCAAAAAAATGTTTTGCCACTCCCATGTCTTCTTATTGCCTGCTTTACTTGGAACCTTGTTAAGCTCCAACTATGCAATATGATTTGTTGTTGGGTTTTTCAATTGGGTTGAAACTTTTGATCAGGATTGTAGTTTTATTGCCAAAAATCACATTTTATTGTTGGGACAGAAGTGGTTTCTCAACACTCCTTCGAGAGCAGGACCCTTTCAGTAGCAGTGTGCACCTGGTTTTGGATCCACCAATTGAAAGATAACTAGCAAACTGAAGGATATAATAGACTGTTATAGTCAGTCATCCAGGGAGAAAATGTTAAGTGTGGCAGAGATTAACTGCTCCTTTAATCAAAGCATGTCACTTCTTTTTGTTTCCCAAGTCTGTATTTCTAAAAATGGAAAATATAAAGAACTAGTGCTTAACACACTCACACCAATTTATCACATGAATGGAATTGGTGGGGGAAAATACTTATCAAGCACAGCTTTGTTTATTCGATCTTGTAGCAAACATAAGATTAACTTTCAGTTACTGTGTTCTTTAAAACCTTCCCTTAAGATTTTGAAACACTCCCCCATGCCACTAGATGAGCCCGCTTTTTGTAGCTTCTAAGTGTGTGTGTGAGTGACAATGGCTGATGGGTTGGGAGGGGGTTGTATTTGCATTGATGATTTTATTTTTGAAGGGGGGGGGTATTTTAAATCTGTAAAGCACTTTGAGTAACTTTGTTTGAAAAGCGCTTTATAAATAAAGTTTGATTGATTAAAGTTTGATAGTACTGTAGAAATGAACATTGGAATAAAAAAAAAAAGTTCTTTAATTCACGTATGGAATATAATGACTAGACTGTTTTTCTAAGCTGCATGGAGTATTTTTTTTTTATTGTTTTCATGAACTGTTTAAAATTATACCCAAAACACAGGGGGCCGTACTGAACAAGCTCTTTCATTACACTCAAACATTGCAAAGAGCTCAAACAACTTATTATAAAATTATGGCACTCCTAAAAGGGGGATTTAGTGTTTGCCAAATATTGAAAACCCATCAAGGATAAAAAACTGGGTTATATGTTTGTTTTCTTGCTTGTTTCTTCGTTGAAATATTTTCATTTAAGACCATAATTTTTTTTAATGAAAAATTGAGGAGTAACATTACTGAGAAAGATACTTAATAGGTACTCATAAAAACTTAATTTAACAAAGTTTTCAATAAATGTTGCATGGGTACATAAGTGTTACTTCTAAAACAAAGCCTTTTTCATACTTAAAAAAGAAAGGTTTAGATGTTTTAGCTTTTCCGTTTAGCCTTGATTTATTTCAGTGACCATCTACAGCAACATAAGAACCGAGATCAGCATCAGCCTTGATATTTATAGCTAGGTTTTGTTTGTTGAATCTCCTGGTCGTCTGCTCTATCAAAGTGAGCATTAATGACCAGTCTCATTTCTCTTTATTTGTCCTTTTCACCACCACCCACTGCTTCACCAACACACACAGATTAGTAGGTTGTATGTTCATCATGAAGTTCTTTGCTGTAATGTAGTTTTGTTCCTACAATCATTCACATTTAAATCAACTGCCTCTGCTACATTAAGTAACAGACAGGCATAAAGAAAAGGCTGCCAATTATCTTACACTCATTTATTCTTGTAAGCTTGTTTATAAATTACTTGATTGATTACAACAAAATCCCTTCGACTGCTATCTCCTCTGTGATTTACTGTATGCAGCACACAAGCTAAATTAAATGTGTCCATAAATCATTCTCTCAGACAAGCCGGTGGCCTCGGTAGCCATGCAGAGATCTTCTTCCAAAGCCTGGGCTTCATTATTGAGACACCACTCCAAATGCATTTTATGTCTTTGCACCTCCTATTTGTCCATTCAATAAACCTAGGCTATTTATACATTCCTGGGATGGATATGGTCATAGGTTTTATTTTTAGCATTCCTCTCCTGTCTGATGGAAGAATGGAGAACCTCTCTAAAGAGCAGCATTGATCGAACCAGACAGCCGTCGGGTCGCTTTCTTTTCTTTTAGTTGAAATTCACAGTAGGTTTGTGGATGGAAGCTCAACACAAATGGCCGTTCTATCAAATCTCAACTGCCATGAACACTCATCGAGTATGCATGTCATCTCTCCCACAACAAACATCATCAAAGTCCACTGAAGTGAAACTTCTCTTTGTCTGATACTTCTATTTACCAGTAAAACCTTTCCAGGCCTCAGAAAATCTACTTACTAAAAAACTCCACATTTGTGAATAACACAGAGATAAAGCAAAGGATTTTTTTTGACGTACTTAGATTGAAAGCCCCATGACTGAATTCTTTAGTTTACTCTGAATAATAAAGTTTCATGATTTCAAAATTATGATTGGAAAAGGGCTACCTAGAATTTTTTAAACTTAAAAATCTAATATTCTAAAAAAACATTTTTCTACTCTAAAATAATTACAATAGAAATGTCAACATATCTTTAGTATTCACTGCCTATTGTTAGACTAAATGTCAGTTTGCTGTGGAATAGTCCTCAACTGCTTTATTGTAGAATGTATTTTTAACATCAGTGACAGAGAATATTTTTGCTCTAGTGCAAATTGAAAACCTCTAAAATTGAGATGAAATTTATTTTGAGCTTGTAATGTAATCTAATCTAGACACTAGCTAATTAGGCAAATGCTCATGTTTCAAAACAGAAACATTTGGGTATTTAAACTGTTAAAAACATTAACTTGCACACTATTTGGTTGATTTAAAAAAATACTTCCCATTAAGTAACTTTTACCCAAATTTCAAGAGAAAGCCCCTTCTATACAAAACAGAAAAGAAAAATGTTGATAAAAAAAGGTTGGAGTGTATACTGAAGTTATCTTTGGAAATTATTGAAACTGCAACTGATAGCCGCAAATGAAAAACTGAGAGAACAGCGCAGTAATGTAACTTTTAGAGAACAATATAGGGTATACAATGTTTGAAATAATTCGTAACATCACTACAAAATTGTTGACACTCTACAGTGCTATACTAGATGTGTTTACAATCTGAACATAACCAAAGTCTGGTATCTATTATTTTCAGCATAGGACAAATTTAAAGATGATTATAACCTCCACATTTAATTAAAAGCCTGCTAAACACCCCTGCAGAAAAAAAGAGCACTTCGAAGATGCCCCAAACTTAAAGGGGAATAGTGCTAACGATTGATGAAACCTTGGTTAAACGAAGGAATTTTATGGAAGGTAATGCCTTATCTGGAGGCGGAATTTGATGTGCCCCACAACCCTCATATGGATATACGCTGATCACGATAGGATATAAACTAGGGCTGGGCGGTATGGCAACATTTTCATATCAAGGTATTTTTAAAAAACATATCAGTATTACGGTAATTCTTTCTATACAAGACCGTTCATATCCACATTATCTTTTAAGAATAAAGAATATACAAATGTGTTTTATTTCCATATGGACTGCATCATATTTTTTTTCCAGACAGGTGAATGATACGAAAATAATTAAAATGACTATGTTTCTAGTAGGCATTCTGAATTTTCTTAGGCTGAATCCCGCTAGGGGTCAGAGTATAGACTCGGACCGGATTTTGCCGAAGAAGAAGTAGAATAAACATGGCGACCGTAGGAGATTATTAGCTGGTTAATATTCAGATAACAGAAAAAAAGACGCCAGAAGTGTCGTAGATGCTATGTAAAACATATTTATCGCTATTTTTGATTTCTTTCCTGCTGGTTTTGCCGCCGTTGACCGCGTTTACCTACAGACGGTCAAATGGCGTTCAACACTCCCCCCTACTGGTTACTCTCAATAGCGTTTGTAAAAGGTATGCCGTTCAGTTCTTGTTTCACATTTTAAAGCCGATAAACTTTTTAAACAATAGACTCCTCTTTTTTGGAATTACTTCATTTTGTGCTTCTCTCCTGCCAGCAGCTGCACTTAGTTAAAAACTTTATTTTCTACACTGTGTTGAAGTGCGTGTAGCAGTGAAATCGGTCCTGCCTGAAACACTTTCCCTCATTATACGTTCCGGAAGTTGTCTTACCTATTCACCGGTATAGGGGTATATTAAAAATTAATATAACAAAAATAAACACCAGTTTACCGCTCAGGCCTAATATAAACTTCTTCTGGAGGACTCCAAGTGGCTCCAAACTTGTCTGGGTGAGTCGGTAAACGTAATGCATGATATAAATAAGGTCCAGGATGAAAAAAACGAAGAAAAAAAAACATCCCCTTTAAAGGCAGATTTAAGTTCTTACCGTCTTGAGTTCATGTAAATGTTCAGAACAAATATATCATCACATTAAGCTAGCTGAACGGGAATAACTAACAATTTAGGAAGAAAATATTTGTATCTATTCCAGCTTGAAAATTGGAAAACAATCTCAAACAATCAGTGTTTCTTTTAACAGTTGTTAAAAATGTACACTTTCTGAATTCCTGATATGAAATAAAATTAAATGTGAAACATTATCCTAACTCAGCATTTTGTTTACAAATGATTTACACTTATTTTGGCCTGATTGTTAACTTTTTCTTGCTGGTCATTTTAGCAGTTGTTTTCTTTTGTTTCATATTTAAGACGCTTTTTCAAGCCTCAATAGAAAGGTGACTGGGACAGAAGAACTGAAAGGTGGCAATAAAATTGAAAAAGTGCATGACTGGCTGCTGATGGGTTTAGGAAAATATTGAAGGGTTTGTTGGGCGACTGGAATTTGTCAATGAGGACAGTTTCTCTCTAAAAAACAGGGGGCTTTTAAATGAGAGAACAAAGCTCTGTCTCTTTAATAGCTGGAATCACCTCCGCTTTACCCACACTAGAGATATAATACATGAATCTACCTGAAAACCTAATCGTTTAAGATAGGAAATGGCTGGTAAAGCAGCAATGGAAGCCTACCTACAGTTTGAAGTTATATTTCATCATAATTTCAGAGGACTGCATGAGGTCTCCTTGATTCTGTCCTTTAGTTCTGACAGACAAAATCATGCAGAGGGCAATAAAAGCACAACATAGCAAGGTGTTTTAAAACTACAATGGTTGCCTGTGCAAGACGTGTTCCTTTGAAATCATGAGGCTCCAGAGCTCTGCAAAAAATAAAATATAAAGTATTTTAATCTTTGCCAAACGTGGAGGTTGTTTAAACCTCCTAGTTTATATATTTTTTTAAGCAATGAACAAATTTATTATTCTACCCATCTGCTGCCTTTTTATACAAACCTTTGGTCTGAATGTTGAAAGAAGGTTCTCTGACTTATTTAAACTACTAATCATACCAAACACAGGCACCTCAATAACAGATCAATGCAAAATGTGATTATGTAGATTACATGTAGATTAGTAGGTTAAGAGAGGCGTAATTTATCAAAAACGACACTTTATTGGTAGTTTATCATTTATGTTGGTCATTATATGGTATTTACATTTGAGTGTAGATATTTCCACAACAGATAGTGTATTTAAGACATGCAAAGAAATTGGTGTTCATTAAATGGAGACATTTAATGATTTATAAGTGCTAAAATACTTTTAAACCTTTTTAAATCTTTATTGGGTTCAACTGATTTTACACAGAAACAGTTATTTATTTAACATATTTTCAGCAAGCCAATGCAGTTTGGCCTCTAAGCTTAAGAATAACTTCTTGAAGTTCAAATAAAAATCAGAATGGTGAAGAGGAGTTTCAAATATTTTTGAATATGATATCGTTGTTTGAACCTGAGATGTTGCTAATATACTGACATTTTCTGGTTGTTTGGTTTCTCTCTTACCAACACCAATCATTATAAGGATGTTTTTCTGACTCTTCATGAGCCTCTTGGGCAGACCCAGAAACATTGAGAATGAAAAAAATACTTTACAGGTGTCTCAGACACGCGCTGTGGATATCACTGATTGAAAGGAATATTACACGTCTCTGGTTCAGTTGACTTGTCCAATATATTTCTCCTTTCAGCAGGATCTGACAAGGCTGGCAGTTGGAGACCCTTTGTTACACATTGATTTCTTTCTTCATTTCACAAGCTGCTAGCTTGAGCTGACTAAGAAGTAGAGGCTTCCACAGGTCACAGCACCATCACTGAACTAAACTCTGAAATTCTGGACAAAAGAACTATCGTACTCCATATGCATGCAGGTGAACATGAATCAAAAACAGTCAAATAATAAAAAAAGCAAGGTCAATGTAGGTCACTTAATTTTATATTTTACCTAAATTTTTGTACCTTTCTGCGTGGTTACCAACTCTCAACACGCAGTCTGCTGTTCGCCCCTGATGTCAGAAATGAAAAGTTCTCTGCATAAATTATAAAAAATAGTATTGCCTGAAACTGAGGAGGCGAAAATGCCAAAATAGATCCAATAAATTAGACAGAGCTTCTCAGGAAGCAAATGCAGCTGTAAAACTGAAGAGTCGCCCAAAGCTCCAATTGGAAAACAAACAAGTGGCGGCTGCTCAATTAAGCCCCTGCTGAAAGGGAGCAGCTCTAAATTAGTTCACATTACAGCTATATTGTTAAGTAACGTACATCATCTTAAATGCTCTTCGTTCAAACACAAGAACCACCCACATGCTGCCTACCCCTTCTTGTGACCCACTAAACTAGGCTTTTACAAATGTTTTCAGCTTTCCAACTGATCCTTTTCTGTTACAGCAGCTGTTATTATTTTTGCATTAACCGTCATAGCCTTTCACCTCAGCCTCTATGGTGCCCTGCAACAGAATGCATAATGAATAAAAATGAAATAATGAACATAGATTTTCATCATTAGAAATGTTCGAAAACCTCCATTTTGCATTCGGCTCATCTGTTATACTCTGCATGGGTCTATGACAAAAATAACAACTCACTTAATACATTCTGGTAACTATATTGTGCAGTGCTGGTTACAACCCCAATCTTTAATCACTATTGCAACATCAATGTTTGTATAACAGAAATCGCAAAAAGGTTGCTTGGGTCCAATCTTTAGCCACATTTACATGTGCAAATTGTCTTTAATCTGATCATAGTTCGGATTTAGAATTGACCCTGTACATGGGCCCTGAAAAAAACATTTACATCTGCTAGAGGTTTGATCAAAATAAATCATTTTGACATGCACAGAACCGTGCATGCCAGAAATGGCCAGGGAAGACAATGTAGCAGACTTCCATTGTATACAAATATGGGTGTGTGTGCCTCAGCTGCCTCTGAGGCAGCTGAGGCACTGCCTTGTTGTCAAGCTAACTGGTCAATCAAGTCACAGAAAAAACATGTGGTACTTTAAAGGGAAATAGACAACAGGCAAGATGATAAAGATGACCCATTTGTTGACACCAAGCACAGAACGGGGGATTGTGACTGACATTGTGGAGAGAAGTTGCATCGTGAGCTCAGTAGTTTGGAAATTGTTAGGCTATTTCAGAGAGCACAGCAGCCAGACTAAACCAATCTGTAAATTCTGACTTTGGATCTTTTTAACAAAGCTAGGTAATACAACTAAACTATTTAATCACCTTAAGTCATGTCATCCCTCCGAGTGCAAATACATGCACACAGTTTTGAAGTGATGTTATGTTGTTAGCAATACAACAGTAGCAGGACATAGAAGTGAAGGCTCTATTTAATTGTTTTCTATTAGTATTGTTATGATAAGACAAAATTCAAATCAAAAATCGATATTGTTCAAAATAGTGAAAATAATTCCGATTTTATTTTCATAATCACCCAACCCTCGCTGCGCACATTTAAAATGGAGCAGTAAAATCTTCAGCGTTTGCTTTTATTTTTCCTTATTATTTTATTATAATCCAAACCCAAACAAGGGTTTAAATTCACAGTGATCGGGTTAATTATCGGCTTAACCCACCTGTTTTAATCGGAATGAAATCTGAATCCTTATAAGTGTAATCAAGTCAGAGTAATCAGAATGGTGTGTTTACATGAATAATTTTTATTCAGATCAAGCTTTTAATCTGATTACTTTTGTCCATTTAAATATAGCTTTTGACGGGGTCTTAAATTTCTGGTACCATATATCTAAACCATTAATTATAATAATGTATGGTATTTTGTCAGTAAGTGGAACTAACTGCTGCTAAAGCAAGTACCAAATGTGTGTGTTTACCGGCTGAGATAGTAAAGCTCACAGAAAATGACAGGGGTGTCAGAAGGATGATACACAAATAAATGAATCTGGAAATATGGGCTTATAATAAATATTGTTATCTCAATATTGAGGAATATTACTTAAACTACTTTTTTTTATTTCTTGCAGCTCTAGCTGATGTCAAAAACAAGAATAATTTCTTGGGATATTAGTACACCCATTATACTGTAGGACTATTTTAGCTGCACTGCAAGCTTTATTTGCCACATGGCAGCCACCGTGTGGCAGTGTATGTCTCCGTTTGTGTGCCTCTGATTGCTACGTGCAAAACACTAGCACATCTGCCTGAATTAATAGGTAACTAGGTGGGAAGGCTTTTTCTTTTTTTATGCTTGCCAAGAAAAAAAGCAGACTTAATAAGTAATATTCCTGAGCAACTTGTCTCAGATACGAATCACTGAGTCTCTGTCTTCACACTCGCAGAGATGATTAAAAGGATGGCACAGTGGACCTGATCAGCTGCTGCTGCTGCTGTGCCACACCAAATAAATGAGATTTCCCAGTCTCATAGCAACACTCTGTTTACGCATCTAAGGATGTCATACATGATCAGACGTCAACTGACCAGACGTACTCTGTGGCCCATCAATAATTCAGCCTACAATTTTCCCAGTGCCACAACCTTTCTGCTGTCATTACTGCAGAGAGAAAAAGGAAGCGGTGGGTGCTGAGGGGAAGCAGAGAAGAGCGCTGTTCGGAGAGTATGTAGCATCCACTTCTCATTAGAGCCCTGACAGAGTCACCCAGGCCAGGTGTAGGAGGACAGCAGGCACCTACTGCCCCACTCAGACACTCACAGGAGCAAACAGTTGCCTTCATGTGTAGGCATCACACGTCAACATACCGAGAGAAACAGCAAGAAATCTGAGGGATGTTGTTAAAAACAGAAAACTGTTTGAAAAACTGTTTGAGACAGTCTGTCAGTTATGTGCAAATGCCCAAGACATTTTAATTATTTGATACCCCATCAATAAGTGTTAATCAGCAGCACAATGTAAAACAAATTTATTTAATGCTCATTACTACTATTTATTTCAGCATAAAATTTTTCAAATGTATCTGCATTAAATAATAGATTATGCCTGGAAATGCTTAAGCTTAAACTTAATCATGCATATCATTAAAAAAAAATTCCACTTCATTAAGAATAAGAAAATTATTCAAAAAACCATAGAGATGCAAGTTAGAGGACAGACTTGGCTGCAAAGTAGTACCAAAGCAATCGTGATTTGTGACCAAGAAGCCAATGTTAAGAGATATTAAAAGTTTTATTTCCATTGGTTTGGAATATATCATTATAGATTTTCATTAAACCAAAACGTTTCCAAAACAATTGGTGAAAAAGCTGTTGAATCATAAGCTATAAAACAACTATGCTCAAATTTAAATGTAAACATTAAATATGAACTTTTTAGATTTAGAAAATGCAGAGAGGAGCAGTGGTATTGCATGAGGCAGTCTGGTATTATATTAGAGCAGTGCAGGAAGTGTATGAGAGTTGTGAGACAGCAGTGAGGTGTGCTGTAGGACTGCCGGAGTTGTTCAGTTTACAGGTGGCACAGCATCAAGGATCGGCTCCACTATTGGAACCTCGGCATAATTCCACTATTGGAACTTCAGGGTAATTTCACTGCAAAGTCCTGATATCTATTTGTGTCTCCACTTCATCTCGGGCCAACAGGACTGTTTTCAAGGCCACTTCAGGAACCAAGGGAATACCTGAATGGGGATATATATTTTGAAATATCCCGATCGAGTCAGGTGAAGCACAAATGCAGCAACAAGCCTTGCTTCTTTCATGTGGATTCAGTTATATTTCTGCTACTCTGGTTGCTTTTGTTATGATCAATGATGTTACTTGTACTGAAACAATGTGGTTTGCAGGTGTCTGTAGCTGACTCCTTAAGAAGACCAATTGTGATGGAGACATGGCACCTGAGAGGAGCGGGCCGTGAGATTAACCAGTCAGAAAAATATCTTTTTAAATTACCCCAACGTTCTCATAGTGGAAACTTGCCTATTGATAATTTTATGATAACAGGGTTGTCTAACATTTCCAGAAATTCATGAACAAATCACTATCCAGTCACATTTTAATAAAAAATGTAGTGGTGATTGGATAATCCATTAAAAAGCACATAGTTTGGGTCTGTTGGAGTAGAACTGGTAAGATTAAAATAAACGTAGGCATTTCCAAAAGTATAGGCATGAGTGGAAAGTTGCAAATAAGGTTTAAGAGGCGCATGGATGGATGGATGGATGGATGGATGAGTGGTTAATATACTACAAATTTATTTATTTGGAATCAGTAAAATGTTGACATATGCCAACATTTCAATTTTTTTTCAGTTTATTTATATAGCATATTTATAGAAATTACAGAACCACAGAAGATTGCGTCATGGAATTCTCAGCAATCCCTCATACTGAGCAAGCATGCAGCGACAGTGGGAAGGAAAAACTCCCTTTTAACAGGAAGAAACCTCCGGCAGAACCAGGCTCAGCACAAGCGGTTATCTGCCGCGACCGTCTGTGGCTTGGAGAATACATAACAGAGACACAGAAAGAGCAATAGAACTGATGCAGAAGTTTGTTGCAGGACGTGGAGAATTTTCCGTCACTGCAATGCCATCTTAGTCAGGGTCGTCAAGCAGGGCATATTAGAAAGAATATTCTGTTTTTCGTTCGAAATTATTTCTTCCAGGACAATTTTTAAATGCATGACCACAAACTGAAAATAACTGTTCCTCGTTATGAGAGTTGAAGTGTGTGACAATAAAGTGTAAAGGATAAAATGCAGTCTCAGTGGGAGAGACGAAGGAGCAAGGAGTGCGGCTGAGGTTGGTGTCTGAATCCCAAGGATGAGACGAGGCGAGATGAGAAAGATTAGATTTGGGTTATCTGTGTGGCCTGGCGTAGATCTCTGCTTCAGTTGGTGATATCAGCTTGCTGTCTGTAGAGCAGGAGACGAAGGGAAGGAGAGGAGCTCCTGATGGCAGAACCAGGCTTCAAAGCATCAAAGATTGAAAGATGTGGATAGTGTGATGGTATGCATATGGGGAACCACATCGAGTATGTGGGCTAAAATATATGGATACATGCATTTGTCTTTGCTATAAATTACATTAAAATGCCATGTAACACACATTCCAAGGTTAATGTTTGTGGCATGAATCTTTCATTGGAGAGAGCAGCAAATTATCTTGTGGTGGACCACAAATAAGAAGGCAGGGACAGTCATACAGATGCTGACTATAACTGCACGCTTCTGCTAATGACAAAATTGTTGTGGAAGCTGAACACATTACAGTGAAGGGGAATAAAGCTTAAGCTATTAACATAGGCACTCCCAAGATTTAAAGGAAGCAGTTGAGGTTTGCATAATATACAAGCTGTGAACATTACATGTCCTCAATTCAGTTCAACTCAAATTTAACTCATTTTCCAGGAAGATTGAATAAGACATTTATAAAACTTAGCTTTACTAGCTCTTAAAGAGGATAAAGTGAAAGCAAGAGCTCACTTGAATATCTAAAATTGCATATTTGACCACAAAAAAGTTTTGTTGTTGTTTTTTTTGTTTTTAAAAAAAAATCCGTAGCAGAATGAAGTAGACTGAAATATCTCAAAGAGTACAACATAAACACAGCGTTACTGACATTTAAGTCTGGAAAGGGCTACAATTCAACCCTTTCAAAGCTTTGTATGTTTAGGTAACCATAATGACAGCCATTATCCACAAGTGTAGAAAAGTTGGTACACAGGTGAACATTCCCAAGGTTGGTAGGTTTACCAAAATTACTGACATTGTTGAAACATTCTGGTATCACAAAGGAACCAAGAACAACATCTAAAGCACAAGTAATGCAGACCTTACTGACAAGTACTTGACACACCTGACCAAAGAAAATGCAAAGGCCAAAGAAACCACAAAGGCCCATCTCACGTTTGCAAAAAAAACAAAAAAAACTTGTCATTCAAGATTATATAGCATGAAAACAGCAAAAAAACAAAAAGAAAACCTCAATGCTAACAATCAAACATGCTAGGACTGCTTTTCTGCCTCAGGACCTGGTTAACTTGCAGTAATTGATCGAACCATCAATTATGCTCTCAAGTAGAAAATCCCAGTTGAGAATGTCCATCAGTTTGGGACCTTGGGGTTCAGCACACCTATGATGTGCAGCAAGTCAATGAACAACAGCAACAAGTTCCTCTAAACTAAACGCTAAAGCGACAAAATAAAGAATTGGAATTGCCTAGGTCAGGATCTTGACCTAAATCATTATTTTGACTTACGTCGTTGCTCTTTTATGGATCGATTGTATTTTGTTATCCTGTGTTATGTAGTTCTGGCTGAGGGATTATGATGTTTTTATGGTGTGACAAAAGTAAAATCTAGTGGGTTTGATAATCCTCAATACAAGTACTGAGTTATGCTCCACCAGCTTTTTTAATTGGGGAAAACATTTTTTATTGAGTTTTGCGATGAAAACAGGAATTTTCCTCAAAGTAGTTGCAGAGATATGTTATCAACAATTTTTATAAAGATTATTAAAGAAAAATGGTACCATATGCTGTGTATTCAGGACGTATGATCAGAAAGTTTTTTTTTTAGTTTATCTGTATACTTGACATTTTTTTACTAAATTAAGCCTTGAAAACTGCTTCAGGCAAAATGCCTTTTATTAATGTTTTGACCTTAGGACGTAATGCTGGAAGTAGAATGACAAATCAGAAAATTATATTAATTGCAAATATTTGGACTAAAATTCGCCTTAATTAACATTAGGTGGTAGACAGCTGGATGAAGACTGATGCTTTCTACATGTAATGAGAACAATAATATATTCGAGAAGGATTCATTGTGCAATTATAAAGTCCAAAATATACCAATATTTAACACTTGAATCCTTTTTTATAGTGGACTTTGTGCAGTCATCATTTAGGGTTTACAAAGGAATTTCTAAGATAGATGGTAACACTAACCATCCGAAATGTTTTCATTGTAATAATTATAACTATTAATTGTTTAATCTCTGCTGCACACCGTTTCTCCTGTGGAAGAAAATATCAGCGGTGCATGACACTATAAAAACACATTTGAAACACTGAGGCATCACAGATCTGTGTTCATCGTTGAGATGGTGTTGAATTTTGGGAACCTTAAGACATAAAATCACAATCTTTCCATGACAGATTCAAAGATACACCAACATCCGTTGAAAAAGTTAGATTTTCCTTAAGTTTAATGTCAGCTATTACGTTTTATTTTATTTTTTTCATAATCTGCAGTTTTTTTAAATCTACATTTCAAATCATTAACATTGAAGAAATTACGTAAATGTCATTTCACCTACTGCAACAAACTGAAACCTTGTTCGGTACTACTTGTTCCACAAACACCGAAGCAGAAGGGTCAGAATTCAAAGCACACAGCTTGAAAGAACAGGTTTAGGCAGAGGTTGTTTTGAGCTTCACTGTTAGCCCTGTGGAAGTTCTATTAAATTCAAGTGGACCTTGGATTTAATAGAACGACAGATGGTTTTTCGGCTGCACACATTTAATTTAAAAAGATAGATTGTTCTTATTCTTCTTAGGATAGCATAATGACATTGTGCTTGGCCTTACACAGTAAATCACATGCCTCTTCACCCGATAAAGATACTCTTGAAGGTTTCGAACAGGGCAAACTTGTCCTGTCATGCATCCTAATTTCCTAATATTTTCACTACACTGAGGAAATTTCACTCAGAAAATGTTGCAACTTGTGCTAAGAAAAACAAAACACTTCTGTGAATATTGCAAATGACATCATATCCACAGGGTTTAAACATGCTCAAGCAAATATTGTTTAATCTGTTTAATCAAACCCTAGATACTTTCAAGTGTGTTCTCAGATATTTTGTTTCTTTACAAAGTAACCACAGTCTTGACTGTCATCTTGCACTTTATCGGAAGGTGGGGACATCATATGTATGTATAAAATGGAAGAAATAAGCATAGTAGACGTGACCGTTGCCCTATTTTCTAAATGCTCACACTATTTTCAGAACCGAAAATTCCTGCAACATCTCGTATTCCCCTGAATGCCAAATAATGTACACTACATGTATGTCAGGAAAATCACAAGATCCTACCGTCTTTTACTGCAGTCAACTCTTTTAAAATAAGTCTTGCCAACTGAAAATAGAAACCTATTTTCGTCAGCCTGTGTTTCACGACAACTTCAGAATCTCTTCACGCATGCCTCAAGTTGCATCAGAGAAGACAAAACTCCAGTTAGGATTACTGGACAAGAACCAATTTTTAGATTTCTTGCCAAAACATTACTTAGAGGATATTTCTGGAGTGACAAAGAAATACATTTCTGTAACTTATTTTTGTTGTCCAGAAATTGTAAAAGAAATACTTGGAAATTTTGAAATTAGTTGTTCTATAATTTCAGAAATAAATAAAAAAAGTAGGGTGACATCAGGTAAACTGGGCTACCTTTTGGCAACTATAGACCAATCAAATCACTTTGGTGTTTGTTTTTTAGAACACTCGTACCAACAATTAGAAATCTTTTGCGGACATTGCCTTTACAAAATTAAAAGGCTAGGAGGCTCAAATCTTAAGTGCCTCATCTTATTTGATGGCCCAATTTACCTGATGTAACCCCATTTTGTAAGCCCCTTCTTAGTGGCAAACGGAAAAAAAATGCAGGTCTGAGCTCAACATAATCATAACAATGTCATATGTCCTAAAGACAGTCTGTTTACACTTTAAAATATCAACTGTACAGTAATTTGTCTTCAAGCTTTATTTTGTTCCTAAGATAAATGTAAAAATTATATTGATATATAGTTTTGGGATAAAGAACATGCCGGTGAATTGCTCTTGGTCTTCCACTATTGTGATGACAAATCCGCTGATTCTTCCAGCACCAACCTCCTTCCATTAGGCCACCATCCTTACAGAGTCTGCCTCGGGGACCTACTTAGATAGCACTGTGTTCTTCACTGCAATTGGCCTGGCAGGCTTCCTGTAGCCTCACTGTTGCCATGGTTTTGGCGGGGGCTGTGCTGCACTGTTCAGTAGCTCCATCTGTCTTTGGTTTCATCTGGGTGGAAAACGCTGTGATTCCACTCATTTTCTCTCTGTGGGGGGGTCGCATCCATCCTGTTGCCATTCTTCTGTCTGCATACTGGCACACATTAACCCGACTCCTGACTGGAGTTTAGAGACGCAGCACATTGGTAAGAGGAGAATTGGACATGCTTTATCAATTTAAAGGGAAAAAGTATGTTCGGGATGCTGAACAGATTTGTTTGGATTTGGTTTAAAGACCCAGCTGGAGGATTCAGGAAAAGAGTGAGAAAAACAGATAAATACAGTAGGGCTGCATCCTGCGTGGAAATGGGGGTCATATATCAGACAAAAATGTTAATTCAAAATGACATTGAATGCAAATGCTGCATATTACACATTTCAGTCTGGAGGACTCTGCTAGCCAAAGCTGCTTCAATAATTCACACTGACTGTAGCAGAAAAGCCAAAGTGACAAGCAGGCCTAAAAACAATACACTGAAGCGATGTGTGCGCTGACTGAAGTAGCACCACCGGACAGGCTTGCTTCAGGGTATTCTGATTTTAGGGTTTTCTATCCTGAGATTGGTATCAATGTAAACTCCCCACCACCACCAAATTTATATAACTGGGTCCTGTTTATCTACACAGGACTCTTCACTTCTAAACAATCTTGCAAACTCAAAAAACAAAATCAAAAACAAAAATAACAGGATATGCGCCACAGCAGCAGCTGAAATTGTGATACAGGCACGACTGACAACATAAACAACAATGAATCCTGCTGACACTTCACAGGACGACCGCTCAGAGTTGTGACCTATCAAAGGAACTGGAATATCTCTGGGCTGGCGACACTGAGTTGTATATTCCTACAAGACGGTGACTAATGGTGTCTGATATTTCCAAGAACAACTGTGCCTCCCTCCACATGAAAAGCCCCCAGGGTCATCTGAGGGACTCCTGTCTTGTAATAAATTCCATAGCTCATAGATATTGCATGGGCTTTTGGTCTTTTGATGCTAATTAAATGTTACTGCTCAGTAACTGCCAAGATAAAGAGGAACAGCAAGAGCAGAGGGAAAAACTGCCTGGGATAATTAATATGTTGTTTGTCTCTTTAAATGTAAAATATTCATCTTTATTCATAATAATGGTCTATCGATAACAACCAAATATTATCTTTGGGTACTGATGACCACTTAATTATGTTACACTTAATGATTTATAGTTTGTAATTAAGACACATCTGCTCCAGAATCCTAATGCAACATATTTAGTAAAAGTCCTCCTTTTAAAATTGACATGTCTAATGGGGGTTGAACCAGGCACAGTAACTTTTATGGAAACAGCTCATTAAAGGTGTTTCCTCATACTGATGTTGAAATGAGAAGAAAACATGTGTGGGAGAATTTTTAATGGCAGGAATTCAGAGACAAAAAAATAGTTTTGTTATAGATAAAAAAATGATTCCAGCCGATTCCAATCTCTCTGTAACAACTATCGGTAATATATTATTTTACTTAGTTAACAAATTTGGAAAATAAATCTCTGTAGAATAAAACCCTTTACAGTAAAATAATATATCCTTTCTCAACATGTCTCCCCATCTAATCTATTTTTCTTGCGATGTGTATGAAACAACGTCTGCCAGTAATAAAATTATTGCATGGAGTCCCACTGTTGGTAACATTACTTAAAAAAATTATTAGTTGTAGTTACTCAGTACTTGTTTCAAAATGTAACTGAGCTGGTAAATAAATTACTCTATAGTAAAATTAACTAGTTATCAGGGAGAGTATCCATTTGTGTTACTACTATATATCAAGGAAATTAGATTTCAGTAGACAGTTGAACTTAACAAAAGAGGCTGGTATCTTACTCGTACATAACTTTCTATATTATAAATGAACGGACAGAAAAATGTTATCCTGCACTGCAAATATTATCTTTATAACAAAAATACATAGTTAAACAATATAAAGTGCATTTGACTCCATATCAATATAAATCAAACTCACACAATCTGAGACAACTAGTTCTGCAAACAACCT
This sequence comes from Apricaphanius iberus, assembly GCA_028564705.1. Classification (NCBI taxonomy): domain Eukaryota; kingdom Metazoa; phylum Chordata; class Actinopteri; order Cyprinodontiformes; family Aphaniidae; genus Apricaphanius; species Apricaphanius iberus. The sequence goes on along the minus strand of JAPXFQ010002454.1, from coordinate 1,092,526 downwards.
GTGCCTCCAAGTAGTAGTTATAAACAGGTACATGGTATAAATTATATAAATGTATGCAAAGGTAGAGATTTTGACTATACGGTTAAACCGCGGTTATTCATTTTTATGGTCTCATCAAATTGTTCCTCTATACTTTGTACCAGGTACACAAGGATACTGATGTTCAGTGTTTGTCTTCAAACAAGATATTGAGGGCTTAAAGTTTGTTGTTTTTTATTTAGCAGAAAAGAAACCTGTGGAACTTGAAGCATTTTTAATTAGAATATATATAGATTTATTTTTGTGTGATATTAAATGTATAAATAAGTAAACAAGAACTTTATTCATCCATCGTCTGTACCGCTTATCCTCAAGGGGTCATGGGGGACTGGTGCCCATCTGCAGCGGTCAACGGGTGAAAGGCAGGGTACACCCTGGACAGGTCACCAGCCCATCGCAAGGCAGCACAAAGACAGACAGGACAAACAACCATGCATGCACCTAAGGACAATTTACAGAGACCAATTAACCTAAGCCTTTTTTTTGGACTGTGCGAGGAAGCCAGAGTACCTGGAGGGAACCCATGCATGCACATGGAGAACATGCAAACTCCATGCAGAACGATCTGAAACCGTAACCTTCTTGCTGCAATGCATCAGTGTTAGCCACTGCGCCACCACAGCCAATTTTAATTTCAAATTATTTTATTTAATTTCATTTAAAATATCTTCATCTTTATATTTTGAGGATTTTTAGGTTTTGAATATTTTTGCTTAATTTTTGAAGTTGTTCTGATGCAATGTGTCTGGTAAGTGAGAATGTTCATAAGCAGTCATTTGACACACACACATACATATATACATACATATATATACATACATACATACATACATACATATATATATATACATACATACATACATACATACATATATATACACATACATACATATATACATACATATATATATATATATACACACATACATACATACACACACATAAATATATATATATACATACATAAATACATACACACACTGCAATATATATTGCTACAGCACATGCTGCAGACTATATGGCAATATAAATTTGAGGCCATATCGCCCCACTCTACGTCCAAGTATTTTATTCACATCAAATGTAAACATTTAAAACAATAGAAGGAGTATTTAATTTTGTAGCCCTGGGTTCACATTAACTGAACACTTTGTGCTATTGACTTTTTTTTTAAAGCATGATAGAAAACCTGAAGACTATCCATCATATTATTAGATTAGTATTAATTTCTCTAACCACTTAGTGCAAATAATGCTTATAATAATACCTTTACGCACTGAGGACGGGCAACTGAATCAATCCACAAAAAACAAAAAGATTCCCAAGAGCTTATCTAAGCATCTTCTCAGACCTGAACACTGTAAGCATTGCCTCTTGCTGTCCAGGAGCTGACAGTATGCTGAGGAGTTACGGAGACATTGGAGCGCATCTGCGATTGCATCGGACACAGATTTGCGGTGACAGATTGCCACAGCCTTACTACTGTTGCAAAAAGAGCGCATGCAACCGAAGTCTTGTCTTGAATGAGGTGCGAATCGATGTAATTCTATAGAACTTGCACACTGTTGTTTTTAATATATATAAAAAAAATGTGCAGCCAACAGCACAACAATATATGATCATGTCTACATCTGCAGACAACTCAGAGTAGAGCAGGGACTGATGTAGAACAATAATCCCTCTATCAACTGCAAATAGTTCCTCATCTAGCATTTTCTATGACAAATAAAACTGGACTCTTAAAAAAATAAAACAGCAAATAATATATTCATGGTCCAATTATTTAGCAATATGAAACTACCCATTGTGGCAGTATAAATGGCCTCACTGCAGCTAAAATAGATGAGCCTACTTCCCACACTCACAATTTTCACATCAAAGAGTTTTGTTGTCAGTGCATCTTTGTATTCAAGTGTAAATAACCTGATTTGAGTAACAAACAGATTTCTTGTTTTGTTTTTTTCTATTTACTCAAAATTCTGAGGAGTTGAAGTTGTGTTTCAGAAAAAAAAAAATGTTAGTCTTTCTGTCCAAAAAAAGTTAAATCTATAATCCAAAGTCACTGTGACAAGAAAAATGTAAGGTTTACGACAGCCAACACCTCTCACACACACTCTGCCGTTTGGACACCGCTCACCATCTGTGAGAACCATAACTGCGACGACAGCACAGTGCATGCGTTTGTGTGGACACAAAAACAAATCATGATGAGGTAAGCTGACCTTGACGGTCAGTATCGAGGCAGAACACTGCCTAGCAGCTATCAGCTCACCAGTCGGCTGAGACACAGCTGTTGATCACATCAGGAGGTACTCAGATGATGACTCAACAAGCCTGAGCTGCAAAAAAACTTTTTCTTCAGGGTGTTTGGTTATATGTGCCCTGGCTGGATTTGTCACATCTGACTGCCTGGGTTCTGTATGAATCACTGGTTTGGCTCTGGGATGGGACTCAAATTTTCAAATGCAAGTTATTGGTGCGTGCAAAACAATCAGCTTAACACGTGGAATTGTTTGGTTCTCTTTAACATCAGAGCAAATCCTGACCAGAGGACTGATGATGTGTGCAGCAGGTTAAAATACAACCCACTATCAGTAGCTTTTGTATGAGAGTGACACTGAAGTGGGTGTAAATTCGTCTCAAGCCAAAGTCAGCTGAGGACTTCATGCAATGAATAATTTCTTACTGTCAATGCTCAGTGAGGACATGGGCTTGACGGGATGAGTCACACTTCCTGCCAGCCTGAGCAAGCCACAGGGTCCCTGCTCAGCCTTGGAGAGCAGACCACTGGTTCAGTGCAATGCTGTGTCTGTAGTGGTGACAGAAGCAAAGCCAAGGTGTCCCTCAGTCACGCCGTCCCTCCTGCCACAATAATGTCCACACATGACTCCTAACATTTTTCCGCTTTCTTTACACTAGTCCCTGGCAGAGTTTTGGTTTATTTCAAAAAGCAGCAGCCTATGTGACGAGCGTGGCTGTCACCGCTGCAGTATGTGGGAGAGAAAACCAGCAGCAGCCACTTTCAGGTGCCAGATGTGTCACATTGTGAGGGCAGCTTGCATTGGTTCTGTTTGGCACTTCTCTCCGTCCCCTTTGTTTATAGTTCTCAGAGAAACTTCTCAGACCAGCAGCACACCAGTTAAGACCCCTTAAATAACCCATTTAGCAGGAACAGAGAAGCAACTGAACTGCTTACTCAAACTTTGAAAGGCGAGTTTAAAAAAAACAACGGTTAGATGCATGAACTCAGGCCAGCGTTGATTATTTTAACTGGAAATATAAAAATCAAACTGGCTTAAGTAACTGGTAGCCACTGTACTTCAATGTAAAGCTTTACAAATAAGAAGATAATTACATAAGCAAAATGTCTTATTTTATTTACAAACTTAATTTTTTTTTTTACAGTTTGTGTTGGACTATTTCAGTGGTTAGGTTTTTTGTTTGTTAATATAACTCAAGTTATTTGTCATGGTGCACATATTATTTTAACTATTATTTCAAATAGCCATAGCTTTCGAATGGAACGTTCAACTGAGAAATAAAAGTAGTTGTGTATGTTTATCATTTATATTTACACTGCACATAATATACAATCACTGAATAAAATTTAAGGAGAACATACATAGCAAAACATACATAATCTAGAAAGAGATGCACCCTTCAGAATTTTGCGGTAGATTTACTGTCTTAATAAGTTTCATCCAGCGAATATATTTAAATTATCTTTCAGAAATCATATATATTATAAAAACGTACAAGACTGTAATTGGAAGTACTTATTCTATCTTTTCAATCATCAATTGTTGATACTTGGAGCAGTGGTAACATACTACAGCTGAATGAAAGAGAGGATCTGCCAAACAACATTTATTATCATCATCAAGCAAAAAGGAAATGATTGCAGAGTTGACATTTGAAATAGTCTTCATAACGGTATACTAATGAGTTGGTGCTGCTAGCATAAAAAAAGCAGTAGTTTGACTGAATATTCTAAAGAATTAAACTCTTATGTCATCTCACATCTCCAAAGAGCAGCCAACAAATGTCTAATACTGCACATTCCAAAAGAAAGTTAATAAAATCAAAAGAATAGAAAAGACGCAGCTATGTTCAGCCTTCCTGTTATCTTGAAAAAATCTCTTTCACTCTCTCACACCTTCACTTTCCTATTCCTTTCTATTTTAAATAGTTTTGTACATCTGTTTCTTCTACTTTTAAACACTTCACTGATACATATAACAATGAATCTTCTTTACTCAAATAACTTTAATGCCAATCTCTGTTATCAGCCCAACTTGACAACACAGATATTGTTCCTTTATTAACTGGAAAACATTAACCATAAAATCACTAGTTGGGGGAAGATTGCATGATTTTTAGTCATTTTTAAATGCAGTTGTAGTCCAAACGTAAACAGTTTCTACATAAAATTTTCATTTTAACCATAACCTTTCATTAAAAATTTAAAAGTTGAAATTATAAACTGTGCACTATAAACTGTGCTTATCATATTTTTATCAGATAAACTAATTATGCTTATTGGCTTTTTGGTGCCTTAGGATGTTCTTACTGTGCAGTTTGACCTCTAACATTATCCTCTACAAAACTTTCCTCTTATTTAACAAATGATTCTCATAAAAATCAACAAGACAGTTTAAGCCAAGTTGGGAAAGACCAATGGGATTATTTTAGCAAATCACAAAGAAACAATCTAATCAATTGGACCATAAGAATGCATTTAAGTTTTTAAGAATATTTATTTTAAAATGATGCTCTAGGCCAAATTTGAACACCATGTAACATCACAGCTGAATGAATATCTGTGTTCTAGTCATATGGTTACAATGCATGTATCTTGAGCATTGAGATAATAGTCTTAAATATAAGACTATTATCTCAATTCTGAAATGATACTTCTCCTGGATCCGATTTCATCACCACTGCCAGCTTTCAAAGAAAGCTACAAAATGAGTGATGGATGGGATCAAAAGTTTGAAGACTGGAGAAACATGAGAGAGAACCTTCACTCAGTGGAAACCTTTAGCAATTGCCAGACTTTATGTCCATTCTCTCTGAGCGATTTGCATAGTGCCAAAACACAGTCTGGCACAAAAAGAAAGCCCTTCGCAACCTCAGTAAGCTGGCCTTATGCCTAGTCACTGCTAGCCTCTGCCAGTTTGAGCCAGTGTCTCAACTCAGGAGCTTATAAGGACATTTCTCCCCATGAATGTCTGACAGGCTGATCAAGAAATATCCCCCACTGAGTTACAAAGCATGTTAAGTCGATCAATGCAATCATGGAGCTGGCAACAAAATCACACAAAGATGAGGTTCATTAAAGCCCAAATTAGCATGCAACTTCAAAGGGGAGCACCGTGATTGGCTCTGATTGATATCGTTATGGAAATGTTGATTGTGAAGCCACAGCTCTTAAGACAGCTGGCTGCAGGAAATAAAAGACCTAATTTCAAAGAGGGAAAATAAGTCATGACTTTATGTTGGGAACAGGGAACTGAGCTGAGGTCACCATGTGTTCAATTTTTGCCTGTAATAAAGTGTCATGCTGGCCTAAATTGGACCAATCTCAGCTCCAAAAAGGATTTGGGATGATGGAAGACGAATTGGAGGTAAACGAGCAGTGGGGAAGCAAAAACAGTTTCAGAATTGGCCACGGAGAGTTGACAGGTTATGGATTCACTTTGACGCAGTGATGTGGATGAGCAGGTGAAGTCGAACGGAACAGAAAGGATGTGTCCCGTCATCTCCCGGGATGTAATTAAGGGTTGATGAAATTATCATGTTCGAAAGGATGCCCATGCCTTTTCTTTTTAATACAATGCAGGATTATCCACCCTTTAAGTACCTGCTCATCAGAAATACTTTTAACTGTGTTGGTGAGAAGAATCCAGTGCATTCCATTTAAGGTTAGTGTTACACACCTCTCTATTAACTTAGATCTGAAGGACGAGAAGAACAAAACTCTTATTATTGCTTAGTAAAAGGGATACATAAGCTTATCACGAAACCTTCCAAAAAATGTTCAACTCAAAAAGAAATATAATATACTGGATTATTTACCCCATTGCATAGACAATCAATTTTCCAAAGATTGTTTACAGAGATTGCATAAAAACGTTTAATAATATATTGGCCCTATACATGAAATAATAATGTATAGAAATGTATACGAGGCTTACAGTTCACAGTTTCCCTGTTTTCTCTAGCCTGCGACTTCTGGAAAATATAATTGTTTTTGTAATCCTCTTTACTGTTTTCATGCATTTAAACAGCAAAATGCTGCTCACTAATAATTATAGATATGTTGCACATTTTTTTAAATCCCAAACTTTTATTTTTTATCTACCTCCAAGAAAGTTACAATGTTCATTCACAAAATGTTGGTAGCATGCAGTATATTTTGTGACAGCTTCAATATATATATATATATATTTTTATAACAATGGACTTATCTTCTCTGTGCTGACCTATTTCCTACAGCAAAATTTAAGAGCTCCAGCTACAACCTCAAAGACTCTTTGCATAATAAACTTTCTTCTCAAATGTTTGCTTTTCAGGTCAACATTTTTCACCTGACTATCATGTTTTCATCTACAGGAGACCCAAATGGAACACTAGTTTTTCCCAGTGTTGTTACCAATTTACAAAGAGGTTTTGGGACTTGGATAAAATGACTTTTGAGTTTTAAGGTTTCAGCCATATTTCGACCACTGGAAAGACTATAATCTGCTCAAAATGAATTTAAGGAAGAGAAAGGTGGCTCCCATAGAAATTTATAGAGAAGACTGACCCTGTTTTAACAGATGGACAATAAAAGACAGGCTGTGAAGAGGGTAAGTGTCTCCGGGCTGCCATTGACACCAGGCTGACCTTTAAAAATAACAGACGGAACATCTTCAGAAAATGGACCAGTTAATCTACCTGTGATGAAGGCTGGAGGAACATGACACATCTTTCATACTCTTCTGCAGTTAGCTTATATATATAAAAAAAATAATAATGTATTACCTTTTTTTTACTTCGGGTAATAAGGGCTCTCTGAGACCAAACATGTAAAACTAAACCTGCCTATTAAGCAATCAAAATTTTGATTATTTTTCCCAGTTGATGAATATTTCGATGAGAATCACTAATGCATGCAAGGACAACAGATTATGTCAGTCAACATGATCTGAATGGCTGTGAGGTAAAAGTGTAATATATGGTGTTTGCAAATTTTACTTTTACCATGTTTTTGATCAAAAGAGAGTAAAACAACCATTAATTATGTGTTTTAAATGGAATTTCATGTGATGGAAAATAACTACTTTTAAGTAACAAAAGTTATACTTTCTTTTGGAAATAATATAAGAAGCACTGCTTTTCAGCCATCTACTGTGAAACATCCGGGGAAAACCATTCATAATTTGTATTTCCGTTTTATTTAATTGATTTACATTATTTTCATTACATAACTCCACTTTCAACCTCTGTATTTTTATCTTCACAATATTTTTTTTCTTAGATTTATTTGTCATCTATTAAAATATTAAAATATCTATATAAAAATTTCAACAGCAACAACTTGTGCACACATAACAGTGAGCAAAGCAATGATTTTGTTTGAAAACAATGTACCTTGGTTTTCCCTGCATTTAGTACCAATTTGATATTAAATGGATGTGACTGATTTATGTCAAATGCAACCTGTTGTCTTTAGAAGTCACCTACACATTTGCATAATTTATTCTTAGTACAAATACAGCTGTTCTGTGTAGGTCTCTCAGTCTTGTTGGAGAACAAACAACATGATGAAGACCAAAGAAATTAAACTAGTCAGCAATACATTTGTGAAGTTAAAAGCTATTTTGAGGACCGCTAAATGTGACATATAAAAACATGTAAGAGTATAGTGCAACTGGGAGAATCTATTGACAGAAAAACCACCAGTTGTGCACTCCACCAGGTTCCTGCTGTGGGGATGCCTTTCAGAATTAGTGTGAAGGTAGGTGGACCCCAATACAGATCAATACCGGAAGAACATCTGTCAAAAGGCTGCAACGGAGTTGTGAAAAGGAGGAAGGTTAACCTTCTGACAAGACAATAATCCTAAAGATGCAACCAGAGCTAAAGTGGAATAGTTTAGTGAAAACATATTTATGTATGTATAATAAAACTCTAGACCTAAATCACTTACAAAAATGTGTGTCAAGACTTGAAAAACTGATTTTAGCAGATGCTGTTCATCAAATCTGATGGAGTTTGAACTGAAGTTTGCAAAGAAGAATGAGCAAAGATTTCAGTCTGTACATGTGCAAAGCTTGGAAGTATTGCAGATATAATTGCAGCAACTTGTTCTGCAAAGTATCAATTCAGAGGGGTTGAATAAAGACAAAGGGCACAAAAAAAGTTTAAGAAAACAATTTTTTCCCATTTTAAATTGTTTTGAGTTTTTTTTGTGGTTTAAATGTGCCACGATGTGAAAATTGTTGAGCAGTAGAAAAAAATACTTTAACTTAATTTTGTAATTTACAATGCTATTTATTATAGGTCAAGAAGGGAAATTTGAATTTTCCAAAAAATCTCAAATGGGGGTTCAAAACTTTACAACAAAAAAGGAAAATTGTTGCATCTCTACCCCCTCTAGTAGCACTTAAAGTAGTGAACAGCAGAATAGCTGGAAGAAACCCAGCCTGGCAACGAATTATCCCATAGCCTCAGCAGCTGATATAAATATTGCCCTTATCTTATGCTAAGTCAGGTGGAGGCCAGACTAATTCTATGTTTCCATTAACAACAATAAACTGAAGAGTCATTACAAATAATTTATTGTTAGGTCTTACATTGTGATGCGTGTCTTCTAACAGGCGGTGAGTTTATTAGATGGTGAAATAAACTCCCGTAATGACTGCCACATTTATGCCCCTTAGCTCAACATACAGATCAATTCATCTTTTATGCTGTCATTTGAGTTGCCATGGCTACAGCTACACCATTTGCTGATGGTGGTGAGAAGGAAAAAGGGATTGGCGATGAAAAGTGTTCCACTTTGCTATCATTGTGAGGAAATGTACAATTCTTAGACTGGCACTTCTGGAAGTAACACCCCATTACGATAATTGGTGGCAGAAATTCCTCTTTTCCTGCTTTAACTATGAAAAAGTCGACTGTCACAAAGGCTACAGCTGCTCAAGCATATCATTTAATTATGGCTTCAGAGCAGACAGAATACAGAGATTACAGCTTTTACTGCGTTGTACAGATTCAGTTTCAAAATCTTCCAAAACTATCAAAGCTGCTTATTTATTAAATAGTCAGGATATCACCTACATAGTTTAATCATGAACCACGTTTAATCATAATTCATCTAAATGAAAAGCTACAGGTACAGCATTCCTTCTGGGCTTATATATGTCTTCATGTGTGGGACTTTCAGATTCACACCAGAGGTTTCCCTTCATATTCTAACAGTCTTCCCATAGCTTTTTAGGTCCATATCCACAAAGCTTAACTTTCTTTGGCTGATTGGTCCAAAGAGAATCTGCACTATAACAAGCTCGAACAGACCGTCCGAGTCATGAAGAACCCATCAGATGGTTCAGTCTACATAATAGACCAAATGGGATGAGAAGGAAATTCTTTAAGAGTTATAAATGAATCTGCCAAAATCTGCCCCAAAAAAAGTATTTGTAATAGGAATATATTTCAAAAATCCCCAAAAAATTTTCCACTTCCTGATTACATTTACAAATACGTTCAATTATTTAATACTTCTTTATATTTGCAATTAAATATATATAAAATATAACATTTTGAGTCATTTGTTTACCTCATCTGTATTCTTCTTTAAGACACAGATCGTATACCTCAGAGCTAAGTATTAATTATCAAGGAAATTACAAGATCTAAACTTGGTCTGCATCATGATTTCAATTAAGATTAAGTTACCACTTGAGATCCATTTTGCTGCATTGAGATCCACTTTGATCTCAATGCAGCTTTGTATGTATTTCTAAAAGCAAAAGGAACTATCTTTAATCCATGAACTGCTGATATGCCAGGTGGATTGGAAACAAATGTTACTGAGGAGCCCTAAACAAATCTTCTCCAATTTTAACTTTTAAAAAGTAAAAAGATGGCAAGGTACTTATGAATAAAAAATAGTGTAGTATTTAAACCTATGTAGTTTTCCACCTTTTAACAACGACAGTGAGTCAGTCTATGACAAGTGGATGAGAACCCTAACCCACAATAGGGCACCAATTACATGACATTTAAAAATTGAACACAGTTAATTTGACTGTTTTGCAGAGAGGTTTTAAATCCAAATTTGCAGAGCTTAAATAAAGTATGTGAACCTGGCTCAGATCAAAATGTGCACAAAAATTAAGCCACATTTAAAATTCACGTCTAATCTGTTTAAACCTTAATTTTGTAAGTATCTCAAACATCTTGAAGCCTAAGTTACTGACAACAAATGCAAAGTGTTTGTAGCTGAAAATAGGTTTAAATCAAAAAGGTAAAAAAGTTTATTGCTTCTTCCCACTTGATTTGGCCTAAATTTAGCAAAGATGAAGGAAAACAAAGAGGATCTGAGACCATGTGGGCTTTTATAGAGAAACTTCAAAGCACAAAAACAGGAAGGGAAGCTTTGTGTCCACACTGAAGAAATGACGCCTGAGACTGTGCGTGTGGATCTGTCAGCATTCACATGACTTTGCCTTAATCTGTGCTTCTTACACCCAGAGCTTTGATTCAGTTGTATCCTGTAGGTGTTACAACCGCCACCTGTCTACTGTCACCTGATGATAAAATACCCCTCTGCAAACAGCACTTGTCCTGATTTTGAGAGCGCATTACTTCTGACTCTTCTGCAGAGTTGATGCTAGATCTCCACTCTTCTAACAAACTGTAACGGGCCAAGCAGTGCATTAAGAAGCCTGTATGTTTATTAACAACTATGTAAAACTGCTTTTCAGCCCGCCACCTGTTTCACAGCACTGTAATCCTGTTTCTAACCTACACAGAAAATTTGTTCAGCAGGAATAGGCCACCAGAGATAGCTAATAAGGTAATGTTTTTGTTAACTCAGCATTCATCTCCACGGTTATACATAATGGTGAGCTGTATGAAGCAGAAAGAGAAGGAATGCCATTGAGTTTGTAAAGTTAAGAAAGTTACTATTTTGCTTTTCAATTTTTAGAAACATAAATTATAATTTTCACCTTCATTGAAAATAAAGACGATTGAATGTATGTCAAAGGCGACCCGGTGACAGGACAATTTAGCTGGGGAGGGGCTTATTTTGGGGGTGAAGCAATTTTTATTCAACCCTTTTGCATTTTTATGTCCCATTGGCAGTGAGTTACATACTTAAGGCCCAAATCTTCCCTTTTCCTTTAAAGAAGATATTTTTAAGTGCTACTGGTGCAGCTGCGGTTGATTAGTACTACTGCTTAGTATCTCTCCAAGTTTGAGATATTAATTCATGACCCACCAGAGGTAAAGAAACTTCCAAAATCCTGGGCTGAATTTGAACACAATCCTATCCCTGCTTGTGATTCAAATGAGGTATGTCCATAAAGGATACAATCATAACTGTTCAAACAGTAGATGCTTAGAAAGCAAATAAAAGATAACTTACTGTTAAAAGCCACATATGAAAACCTAGCACCAAGCCTTCTCGAACAAAAACTATTTACATCCACAATGTCCCAGCTAATGCTCACCTCTATAATAGTCCACAAGTCTTATGATCTAAATCTAACGTCATCTACCACTCAAAACCTTGAAAAGTCCCTTCCTTGTATGTGTTTATCACACAGTTTCGTCAGTATTACCGTTAGCCATGCAAGTTAGCTGAACAATAACACTGCACACTACTTTGTGTTTCTTAGTGGCCTGCGAACAACAAACTGTTACATTACCGACTGGACCAGAACCAGTACATTGCATGTTTGGAATTTAGTTTACACAGGCGTTATAATCCGTCTTGGGTGGGCCCGATACCTGTGGCGCTGGGCCTGGTCAAAGGTACAAGACTAATAAAGCATTTAGCAGTTGGAAAGCAAGAATCAAGAAATTAGGACTTGATGAAAAATAAGTGGGGTTCATGTTTACTGTTAGCCCTTCCAAATGCTTTTGACAACATGAAACTTAGAGTAGAGATCCACTGATTTGAGTTTTTTCTTATCTTAATGTTTTTGGCCTTATTTGCATGCTAAAATGTCACACTAATAACAGTGGATTCAAACATTTTTCAAACTAATTAGTTTTTGAACTCTGAATTTAACTAAGTTCATCAAACAAATCAGTAAAGTGATTAAGTATTATGTCTACAAAGAGGCATATTGATTTTTGTTCTACAATCAGACAAATTAAAGAGAGGAATTCGGCTCTACTAAATAAATATATCGGTGGATGCCAATATAAATATCAAACAAATCATAAAGCAATGTCCAGTTAAAACCAATGAGGTCAAAAAATCCAATTGGATACCCTGAGAGAACATTTGTTAGAAAAAATTGGCAGTGGAGTGGCCTGTGGAAGTATAATAATATATACTCATTCTCAGCTAAAAAGTATTTTGTCATCTATTACATTTTACTCCCAATGAGACAAAGTTGTATTTTACAGAGAATTTGATCAAAAGCTTGTTCAAGATAATCTTTGGAAAAATATCTTAGGATAATATGAAGTAACAACACCTGCTCTTTTGATGTGAGGGTGGTTAAATGCATCCCAGAAATGGAGAAGCAAAGGACAACATGTAGCAATAGCACTTTTTCTTTGTTGTGTGAATAATGTTTGAAATCACCTAATAGTGAGGCTGCATTAGAATGGACAGTGAATATTGGCAATGACACCAGCTTTCCTTGAACACAATGTGAACCTTTTTATGGTACCTTTTATGGTATCTTTTAAATAAACTGCACATTCTCTCCTGCTTAAATAGCCTTGAATATCAGCCACATTTCCCTGAAAATTAAATATGCGTATCAACCATATAACGCTGTCACAATAATAAAAAATAATGTAGTGTGATGCTCATCTAAATCCCTTGGAGCCTTATTTTGATCTTTAAACAATTAATAAAGGTAACCCGGTATGACTGTCAGAAAATGGGATTTAGAACCAACAAGGTGATCCCTCAGAGTTGGTATAAAGTAGTTAATTACCTAAAGGAAATTTCAGTGGAGGAACTTTCAGAATTTCAGAGGAACAGTGATGAAAATCATTTTACAGCCTTTGAAAAGAAGTCCAACTTGGGTATTTTGATTTGAAACACTTGCTTACTGATTTAGCCAAGTTTGATTACATTCAGACTTTACAAAAAAGGGCTTTAAAATGTCAAGATATATTTATGGCATTGCATCTTCATACATGTATTGGAACATGCTTTGACCTGATGTTTGTAGTTATTTTTAGATGTGTACTGTATGTGCACCCTGAGGCGCACAGTAAGCTGAAGTCTGTGTACTGTATGTGCCGGTGAAGAAAATAAGGCTTTACAAAAAACATTTGCACTCAACATTTTAAACCTTCATGGGAACCATACAGCACAGAGAACATACAGATATTTTATTTTCTGCATGACTGGGCAAGAAGACTAGTTCAAGGTTTAAATGTGACTGATATTTGGACTTCTTTAAAAACCTGTACTCTGATTGTTGGAAGGCAAAGCTGTAGATAAAAAAGGTTAATTTTTCTTCTTTCTGGTTGAATGATTTTCCCTGGTGACCCTGTTCTTTCCACCTGCCTTTAAAGTGTGATCTAACAGTAGCACAGCTAGATGAGTTTACTGACTTCAAACAGACCACCAAGAGAGAAGACACAGCAACGTACAGTTATATGGACTGATCGCGAGCCGCACAACACGAGCTACACGTCAGCAGCAGCGGTGAGCCGTCAGTCAGCTCAGGCATATTCTGCCTCTGTGAAACACAAAATATGCTACGAGATCTTGAGTATTAAAAGCGTTTCGTGCAGAGAATCAAATCAAGTGGATGAATTCACAGTAGGAATTCCAACTCCAACTGCGAACAGCCAGAGAGCAATCAATCAGTTGTTTCTTTAATCTCGTGTCTTCATCCCTGTGGACTGCATCACTTTAACGCATAACTGATTTTATTAAAAAAAAATTTCATACAAGCTCCATATTAGTAGAGAGTGTATAGAAAGATTCCCTTAAGAGAAGTCTAAATATGATAACAGCTATGAGTTAGTCATCCTGGGTTTATTTCTTTTTTCTGAATTTAGTATAGAATAATTGAACTCCATGTTGGAGAAAAAGAACAGAAACCCTGCAATCTTTGGATTGTTTTTTGCCAAAGGTGTGCTGTGAACAAAAGCTGCTCCTTAAGCCTAAGAGACATTCTGTGTTTGTGTTCTTTCCTCACACAGACAACGAAGCATCACCACCTCAGGTGGAGTTTGTGCATTCACTCGCTTCCTGGGGCAATCTCCCCTTTGTGCGCACCACTCCAAGAAGATAAATAGGGAGGGATCAGAGGGAAGCGATGCATTCAGATGGCAAGGGCATGAAGTAACAGGACAAACAAGATCAAAGAGACATAGATGAGGCAAGACCAGAGGACAGCTGTGAAATATGCAAAATAATAAGTAGCTGAAGCACTTAGTCATGGTCAAAATGTGGGGAGAAACCCACAGAGAAATTTTCTCTTATTTTTCCCATCGAGAAAACTTGAACATTTGTGATCCATCTCTGATCACCCAATCAGCGATTGATTCTGGGTAACTATTTCAGGTGACTATTACTTATTTCTATCGCAGTCAAGGGACGAAAATTTGCCCAAAAAATGTAAACAATATCTCACCGTATGTGAAATATCTTCCATAAGTTAACACTCCGTGTTTAGCACATCTGCCAATATGTTACAATAGGTTACAAAGATTTAATAATTTTAAAAAGCTATCTGATTTTCTCTATTAGTCAAATAAGAGAAATGTCCAAATCTTAAAATCCAGTTAGAACACTAGAGGAAACCAGTTTGAAAAGTCAGATCAGATGTATTCTGTGCACCCCATAATTAAACAGGGTATCCAAGCAGGTATTTGTTTAGGATTTCATCTTCATAAGTGTCTCCATACCTCTTCCGGGGCTCCATTAACCACAAACCGAGCACAAGGACATGCTCTTCAGCCATAATGGCACATTTCAGTCAGAGTTAGGCGTTTTCTTGGCGAGGAAGAACCTGACCTTAAAGCTCATTCATCCTCCCTAATAGTTTGCTCCAAACTTCTGCTCATGTGCCTGGCCCATCAGCTAATTCTGTTAGGATAAATACCGAAAAACAAATCGACATCTGGGTTCTTCTGGTTTCATGCTGTTGATGTGTTAACATATGTATTTTGGCAGGTTTTCTGCTACTCACAGAAAAAACTTCAGTCATCTTCGGTGAACAGCGCTAACCCCTGATCCACCTGAGCTGTTAGACACGCACGGCAGCTCTGCTGATGAAACGGTGAGGGTGAAAAATAATTTAATTTCCCCAGGACACAAATGGGGAGATTTTATTCATTTGTTATCATCTAATTGACTACTGCGTGTAGACTTTCTAACCTGTCTCCCCTATTAATGTGCTGCTTTTTATGTGCTTAATTAATGACCAATGCAACTTCATAAAACCACTCAATTACATCTGGAATTGAAAAAAGCCGTAGCAGCTCTCGCGCTATAATGCACCGCTGGGAATGCCAAGGAGATATTAATCAGCGAAATGGAATTCAGCGAGACAGACTTAGTGCTCGGGACAGAATTAGATTATTTTTCATACTGTTGTCATTCTGCTTCTGTGGCAGTATTGCAGTTCAACTTCTCTTGACCTAAAATCCACTTTGAATCAACTTAGCTGTCAACAATCTGCTGCTCTCCTCCAGCCACCCCCCCCCCCCTTTCTGAAACTGAACAACCCACAGTATCTGTCTGAAATGTGGGAAGTAATCTCCAATGTGCTTATTTGGTGAAGAGCTGGTGTTTTGTATCCAGACATTCGGCACACGTACATTAGAGAGCATGTTTTTCTCTCTAGCTCATATTTAGAGAGGACTGCCACCCAAGCCAATTCCGCAGGGTCTTGTTCTGAATAAAAAGCCTTTATGGCAAACACAGACTGAATTCAAAATACTTTCTTGACAATAGGATCCATACTATGTGCTTTAGGGTTTGAAAACATAATGCTATCAACCCAGACATGTAGGTTTTCAACTTAAACCCTAGGAAAGCAATAGGAAATTCAGTTGTACTATGAGTTTGTTAAACACAAACTTCAAATATGATTTTATACTGGCCTTTGTGCATCATGATAACTTCTGAAAACAAAAGATTTCATAAAAAAAATAGAATATTGGATGCAGGGGTGGTTTGGCCTTTTCTTTTAGAATTAAATGACTTGCACTCCAATTTTTCTTACAATTATACGATTATTTTACTGTGATCTGAATGCAGTACCATTCTGCTAGGCAGCAAATCAGCCCCTAGTCACTCATACATCTCCATTTCTATGAGGGCAATGATTGCATCCAAAGCCATAAGGAGCAATATTTTTTTCGTTAAAGGGGACCCATTAACCCTTTAAATAATCCTACATAATGTGCTCAGTCAATAAAAAAATGCTTTCTTTAAATCAAATTATTTTCCACAAAGAAAGCAAAACATCCCAAAAGGAAAGCATATCTCATTTAAAATAGCAATCTTAGCTTTAACAATGGTTTTCAAATCAAATGTATACTAGGAATACTTATGAATTGCATTTTTAGGTTTTTTCCTCTTAGCAGTGACAAATAGTCTTTTTTAGGAAAGAAATGGGAGCTTAAGCTTATAAGATGAGACCCCAAGGCTGGAAGCTATGAAAAGTCTCAGGCCCTGATGAGACAAGGCTGACATCATTTAAAACACACCATTGGTCTGCCTGGATTCATTTGTTTGACTTGTTCAATATCCTCTCAGCTTGACTTCAAAATACACAAACAAATCAGCAAAGCAAAACAGAACTTTTTTCACTCTCTTAACAGGACTGTGGTTTAGGTTTGTGCTCATTTGGGTCTGTCGCAAAGGTTTCCCAGGCTAAGTATAATTACTGCAGCAAGAATGCTATGTATAGCAACAAACACTAACTGAACAGCTTTTATATGGGAAGAAAACTAACATTTATGCAGAGAAAAAAAGGAAATGCATCAAGTACGACAGTGGAGAAAGGAAAATAGGGCCGTGAATTTCTCTTGCAGTAGAAAATAATTGTTCCCTTATTCATGTTTTAATTCAAACAGTCAACGATCCCTATAAGCTCAGTTTGGCTACAGGCCTAAAAAACAAGCCATCTTCAGGTTGACTGACAGACTTATTCATTCAAGTAAGTTTTTATTTGCATGAAACAAATAAATGTTAAATAGGCTGCACTCTCTGATTCATGTAAATGTTCCAACAAGCTATAATGCACAATGTGTGAGCTGCTGGTTGTGAGATGTAATTTTACCCGATGCCTCTTAATTCCACAGTAAAACTGAGAGCAGAGAGCAGAGTGTAGCCGAGTACAGTTATTTTAACGCCGCACAAATGGGATTAGGTGTTTGTACATGGAGCAGAATGGGGGGTTTGGGACTGGGAGCTTTCCTTTCACCCCTAAGCCTGCGGTGGAGGCTACAGAGCGAAGCAGGTTACTCTGCGATTATGATGATCCACTTTGATCTGAGGAAATGAAATTTCTTCCAGGACCACTTTTCAGTCCTCAAGAAAAAAGGAGACAAATAGATACAATGCACAAGCTGCCGTATGGCTTACACAAGCAGAAGAACACACACATTCTTTAAACATTAAACATTTACAAAAGCATATTTGCCAGACAAGGATATGATCATTAAAACATCTATACAATGTGACTTGAACAATTGGAGAGCTGGATAGGACTCACTGGTACAGCACTTACATGGTTTGAATCTTACTGTACCTCTAAAATAGGAAGATCTTTGTGTCCATCGGGAATTTCTCATCAGAACAAACATAAATCACATGTGGGGTCCCCTAGGGCTCTATCCTGAGACCCCTCCTGTCCAATATTTATATCAAGATTATAACAGCCAATCAGATAAGTTACCATAACTATGCAGACGACACACAGCTATACATTACATTGTCACCAGGTGACTTTGATTGTATCCAGACCATAAATGAATGCATTGAACAAATCAACGACTGGATGTCCCGTGACTTTCTCCAGCTACACAGAAACAAAACAGAAGGAATTATTTTTGGACTTAAGGAGGAACGATCCAGAATCAGCACATAGCTTCAGCTAATACAACTAAAAACTACACATCAGGCCCGTAATCTAGGTGTAATAATGGCCTCAGACCTGAACCTGCAGGGTCACATAAAGGCAACAACAAGGTTAGCTTTCTATCACCTGAAGAACATCTCTAAGATTAAAGGACTGATGCCACAGAAGGACCTTGAAAAACTGATCCATGCGTTTATCTTTAGTCGGATTGATTACTGCAACAGTGTCCTCACAGGTCTACCTAAAACAGCAATCAGATAACTGCAGCTGATCCAGAACGCTGCTGCCCGTGTTCTCACTAGAACTAGGAAAGTAGAACACATCACCCCAGTTCTTAAGTCCTTACACTGGCTTCCTGTAGCTCAGAGAATAGACTTTAAAATACTCCTACTAGATTAGAAATCACTGTACGGTTTAGCACCAAAGTATGTTGGAGATCTGCTGCCACTATACCAACCCAGCAGACCACTCAGGTCCTCCAACTCTAGCTTACTAAACATTCCTAGAATTGGAACTAAACAAAGATAGGCAGCTTTCAGCTTCTATGCTCCACAAATCTGGAACAAACTTCCAGAAGAATAAAAAAAATGCTGAATCGTTGGGCTCTTTTAAATCAAAGATTAAAACTCTACTATTCAGAGCTGCCTTTGAGCCCTAAATTGCGCTTTCTGATCACTCTTTGATTCTTGTGGTTTAATTTTTATTCTTATTTTTTATTTCCTTTTTAAAGGATTGTGTTTTATCTGTTTTTAACCTATATTAATTGCATACATTTTTTTTCTTACATCATCTTTTCTGATCCTGTCTATCAGTTAAACCTATATGTTTGTTTTTGTAATCATACTTTGTAATCATGCATTTAGTATCATTATCACTGAATCATGTAAAGCACCTTGAATTGCCTTGTGTTGAAAGTGTGCTATATAAATAAAATTGCCTTGCCTTACAATATTTCCCTTACATTTTTTCCAAAAAATATTGTTTTCCTTGAAGCTTCACCAATTCATTAAAACAGCCTCTAAATCATAAGCATAAAACATATTCATTTTAAGTGAGTCAAATATGTGCTTCATGTAATTTGAATGGCACCGTTTTCTTTATACATGTACTAAGGTTATGAATATAAACAGCTCTTAATTTAGATAAAAACACAAACAAAAATGTATATTTATGTCGGATGATAAGACAAGCTGGCCAGGCGGTCAAATGAAATCTCCAAACATGCAATCATATTGCAAAGTCAGTTTTGTTAAAAAACAATAAAAAACTCCCATATCCATGTATAATCTTTCTTATCTATCGATTTCTGTAACAGAAAGGGATTTTATTGCAAGTAAACATCACTAGTGATAAAAAGTGTCATTAAACAAGTGATGGCGAAGTGATTTTTAAATGAAAAGAAAAACTTCATTTAGACAGTTCTTGTAGCCTTCTACCTGTTTAACATTATACTGAAGAAAGTTTGAACAACTTGTTTCAACCCACTTCATGTTATCTAACAAAATGTGCTATTTGACTCATCAGTTTCCATTCCTTAATTCTCATAAATTATTTGTTGGATTTACAGGAATCTTTTTGGAAATGGAATCTGCTTTTATTTTTGTTTATACCTCAAGCATCGCCTAATACATGGTAGAATTCATGGTAATTCTGCGATCGTGAGATGGCCAGGAGAAGAAAAGTGCCCAACTCATAACACTTCCTCTTTCATGTTTCACAGTGCAGACACAGTTCTTTTAATGGACTGCTGTTTTAGTGCCAACCTCTCATGTCCTCTGTTGTTGTGTCTGAATATTTATATTTTAGGCTCAATGGTCCATATAACATTGTTTTAGAAGTAATAAAATATTTCTAATTAATTTAAATTATGTTTTTTTGTTTTTTGTTTTTTTTTATCTTCACATGTTTCTTTGCTTGGGTCTCCCACATGGACCACTGTATTGAGATGACCAGAGATCAAAGCAGTCTACTGCATGTTTACAATGGGAGCAGTCAGTGCCAAAGCAATTCCTAAAGAAGCTTTTCACAACTTTTGAGGGTAATTAATATATTCGAGGAAACTTCATAAAGCTTGGTATTAAGCCTTGGAGGGATATATACCCAATCTCAAAGAAGATTTACATAAAAATAAAGTGAAATTCGAGGCACAGATCTTCAGATCTCAAAGCAAGAGGGAGACACCTCATCTGGTATTAATTTTCTTCTGTCTATCCAGCCCAGAAAACAGTAGAGGTGTTGCAGGTCCCAGTGTTTCTCAATTGAGCAAGGCGCTGAGAATGTCAGAGTCTGTTTATTTCCAGGAAACTGGTAGTTTCATGCAATTGGTTTGTTTCTGGGGAGGGGCTGAGCAGGACTGAGCAACAGGTCAATTATGTCTGCCTTTCAATGGCTAAAGAAATATTTTATAAACAGAACAATAAATTATTCCACATGTCAATCTGTGGGAATTTGTGTCATGTAGTGGAAAGTTAAAGCTTTAATTGAGCCAAGTCACAAATCAAATAACCTGCTGGTTTGGTTTCACATAACCCGAATGACCTTCATATGTCTTGTTTGAATCAATGCCTGTCTGACTCGTTAAATCTTAACACTGTTTTCAGTAAATTATGAAGACAAAGTGTGAATATTATAACATTTTAATCCAGATTTCTTATTAAAATTATGCTCAAAAGACTGTCACATTATGGCAAAAACTGCTACAGATAAACTCTCACTCTATACCTTCTCATAAATCACAAAAAGCACCATCGTGTAATCACTATACAGGCACACTCAGTATCACCTCTGCAATATATCAGCTCAGTCTAGTCTCCCCCACCTGCACCGGCTAATTGTTTATTCCACGTTTCAACCACATTTCATTTTTATCTCTCTCTTTTCCTCTCAGCTCAGCTTATGTAAGAGACAGCCAGTTTGCTGTGGATGGAGTGTGAGTATAGGCACTCTCCCCCTTCAACCAGTTAGAGAGTATATCCATGTCTCTCCCCAAAGGATAGTTGAAAAGTGATCTTCTAAATGCATATTATTGTAAATACTAGTGCTTCCCAGACCACTGAGGCTCAGATTTATTCAACTCACTCCCTGAATACTGTAGCTGTTATCTGGAGAGAGAAAAAAAGCACCACAGATTAAAATTGTTTCTACAACTACCAAACACCTTGCCCCAGCGATGCACAGTCATGGCAGGGAGGATGAGGTGCTGCTGGCTGCTGCCATAGGTGATGTGAAGGAAATAAAAGTATGTGACAGAGACAAAGGAATGTAGACTGACTTGCTAAACTAAAAAAGCAGGCTTGTTTTCCACAATCAGGCTAAAGCAGTGTGAATGCTGAACATGATTTCTGACCGACAGAGAAAAGTGTATGCTTCAATGATTTCGACCATTGTGCTCAAAGAAAAGGCCAAGACATTCCACAGAATGACAGAGTAAGCAACACATCCGGCTTTTGTCCCCATACTCAGCAGCGCTGCATGCAAATCCACAGGAAACATTTGGAGAAAAGAGAACCTCCCTAATCCAAGAATAGCAAAAAAGTACCAAGGTGCTTCAGCAAGAAAATCATATCACAATATGTTGAATCAGTGCCACAGAGTTCAGAGCACATAGTCACTGCAGAGGTGAGCTGACTTTCAGGTAATATTGTGTGACTACAGCACATTTAGAAAGGAGGTCAACTGAGGATGAAACATTACCTGGAGGAGCTGTGTGGCCTGGCATTAGTCATGACTAAGCATGACTTTGCTCTGTTCTTTTAAAAGCAGAGTGCTTATTCACACAGTACCACTGATGAAGAGAACACAGCCAACACTGGATATTAATTATCACCTTGACTTGCAGTGAATTTTTTTGATGAATGCATCTAACTATGCTGTAGAAAGGCATGCTTCAGGAATAAATGGAATGAGGAGGCATAAGTTAGTTACTGGTAAATAAATAAACCAAGGTTAAGAAAATAGACGGCTTTAAATTAGAGGACATTTTGGTCATACTATTGCTAGCATGCAAAGTCATTTTAATTAGATACTGTTTTGTTGTCAGCAGCTCATTTTTTATGTACAAAATAAGTTCCACACAGTCATGCTTAAAAAAATAGTTTAGCTTATAGTTGGTTACCCTGATGTAATCCTCTAATTTTAACCAAATTCAGTACACCTGCAGACCTGGGATGTAAATGATTCAATTTATGAGCAGCTGGCACATCTAAAATTGGTATATAAGTAGTGGCATCATGCATGGAGCATTAGTGTCATCAGGCAAATGATCTTAAAGTCAGAGAAAGCAGAGGGCAACTAGACACAGAGGATAGATTGTAGTTTTTTTTATGAGGCCAGGTGGTGTTTTGCAACTGGCCAATCTGTGGTATATATTTTTAACTAAATGCATGATGATGTCTGAATGCCCTCAAAAATGCTACTTCTTTCAAACCATTTTAACTTGAGACGAACAGCATTCTATATAATTTTATACACAGTGTGTATGAATCTTCCCTTGCAAAACCAGTCACATTTTGCTAAAGTGACTTGAACCAAAACACTGAAATATTGGCTCTTGGAAGTCTCCACTATTCAGTATTCATTCAGCTTTATGTATTTATATGTCAGTGACACAGATATAAAAAATTGTTCAAAGATCCAAAACATTTTAAGAAGAAAAAAAGAAAACAGAAAAAATATTTAAAAAGAAGCAAATATTTACATGAAAGCATTTTAAGATAACAGTAAAAAGTTCCACAAATTATAAATGTTTCATATGTAGACACTGGAAAAAAACAAAAAATATATCTTGATTTATGCAGTCAAATTCAACTACAAAAGTGCAGGAAATATCAAAGAGCTGAACATTTCTTACAATCAACTCTTGGAATGGGATGCCATGCCACACCACGCTGGGATCATTATCATATTCTATCAGGAGACAGTTTTTTTACTCAGCTTCAAGGCATTGAGGGCTGACGTTAAGTGAGCAACGAATTATGTTTAGCCAGTGTGAACATGTAAAAGGTAAGTGAAGGTCACAGCATTCAGTCTTAGGGACAGCTTGGTTTCAATGTTAATGCAGGCAGCAAACAACACTGTGCGTGAACATGACAGCAGAGTTCCTCCTGATTCTTAATGATTCTTTATGAAGCAAAACTGACAAACTTCACAACTGATGGGGATCCAAATTTCATTGTTTTTCTCAGCACGATATTTGTGTTGTCTGAGCCTGTGTTAGCGATGTATTGTGTTGCGACCCAAAATGAAAGAAAATTTGCAGACAGAAGTGGGTCGACTAAATTAGAAGGTGAAAACAACAGGCTCTCGTGCGCACATTTTCCTTCACCAACTAAAAAAAGCTTCTAAGATGATTGTATTTTTAAGGCAATGCTCTGGAAAACACTGCAGGACATAAATACATTTTAAAAGGGTTGCAGTGAGTAGGAATAGGAATATGTTGCCTATCACATGTCAAAAAGCCATAGGTGAAAATCTTTGACAGGTTGATTTCTTTGTCCCATAATAACTATAAGCAGCCAACATAAGAGTAAAACAACAAATATTTCAGTTCTAAAAAAAACCATAAGACTTTATATTATTAGGTATTTATTTTTGGAGTCACTGTTTTGACCTTTTTATTTGTTGTTTGACAGGACTGTAAATAATAAATTCATTACGTGGCTGTTACAATTTATTGCCCAATTCTTAATCTTTACCTGCCCAAATCCGAAAAAAGACTAACATTACTCCCTAAATGTTCCTCTTTCTCAACCGTTTTCTCTCCCTCTGACTTTGATTCCCATTTGTTTCTCTTTCTTCACTCAATCCCACATGGACTGAGAGGGTACATCATACATGGGAGGCCACCAATTATACCAAAGTGAGGATACTATTCTAAAACCCCATTACTCTAAATCTCCCTAACTTTAAATCATGGGATTGTTCAAGCTCTAAAATATCAAAAGACATTTCCCTAATATATTTTATAATCTAAAAATTGTAATCCAGAAATGTGTACTGGTCCCTTTATTTCAGTAATCCGACATAAGAGGTGAAACTAATATATAATATAGACTCATTACATGCAAAGCAAGATAGTTTAAGGTTTACAGTTTATGAAATGTCCAAATACAAAATCTCAAAATTCTAATATTGTGAAAAGATTCCTTATTTTAGGCTCAAAAATTTGCACAATAAAAAGATGGCTGTCAAGGATGATGAACAATGATGCCGGTGACGCATTACGTGGTAAGGAATCCAAATTGCGATGAAACACTGGTAATGCATACAGTATGTGAACTGATAGTTGTCAGTCATCCCAGGTTCAAGTTATGTCTTTAAAAAATGAGAAAACTAAGACTGGAAGCTGTTGAGATATGAAGAAAAACATACAAAAACAGGCAGATGGACCCCCCTCCACCACCAAACGACAAAAATCTAGCCATTTGAGTCATGTCCTTTCCAGAGTCTTCAATAAAAAGATAAGAAACAATGAATAGCCCATGAATTAGAAAGATACAGTGAGGATGGTTAAAGCTTGCCATATTTTCCTTAAGAAAAAACAGATTGAAATAAAAACTTTTTCTGTATCCAAATCTCTTATCTCTGGTCATTCATCGGAAGCCAAACACATTGTGAAAAATGTTATAAAATAAAGTACTTCTCAGTTTAAAAAAACAAAAAACTATGTCCATTAACATCAGCTTTTTTATAATTTTATCCTTTAAGCAAAGAATGATTGAAGAATGAATGAGGGTTTGTCTCAAATGATAATTTCTACTGAGACTAAGTGTTTAATTGAAGATTATAGCCAATGTCTAAACAGATAAAAACAACCACCATGTGCAATCTTCTGCTGTATGTTGTATTTATTTTATCCTATGGATATTAAGCAGTGAATTTTACCTGTTGTTCCCACTGTTAGTACTACTCATGCTGTCTTCAGTGTGTTCAAACTTTCAGACTTTCTAACATTTTCCTCACTCAGCTTCCATGTTTCACTTTCACACACTCCTGCATCTGCTGAGCAACGTATGAGCACAATCTTCCCCATCTTCCTCACCTTCGGTGATCAACCTTGCTTGCCTTCTTCGTTTCCTCTTTTGCTTGCTGATGATCATTTGAGCTCTCTGCCGGCTGCATCTTGCCTCTCTCCCTGCTGCCTCAGCTCAGCCCACGGGCAATTTTCACACAAGGCTGATTGAATTTATTCTCTTTTCCTCTGCAAAGTCTGCCTTCACTATTCACTGTTCGTGCTAGAATTATGAGACAAGAAGTTCTCATCGCAACACACACATACATGCACTTAAGTGGACAGTGACAAATTAAACACGAGGCATGAAGGACTGCTAAAAAGGCTGCAGAAAGCATGATTTGTTAAGAAATTTAGACTTAGTTTACGTAAATAAACACCTATAGGTAACAAATGCCTCAAAAGACCAGATTTCTAACGAGCAATAATGTATGCAGATGAATACAAGAGACTTGAATATATTCCTTGTACAGAACAATGGGGTGTTATTTGTTTTTTCTAGCTAAAGGGTTGAGCTAAAATGAACACCCATATAACAACTTATTTTACAGCCATTCATTATTCACAAATATCAAATAATTGCAAGATTAAAGATGTTACATTTGACCATTTGTCTTTTTTGCTGTTATAAATTGAAAAATGTAATTAAGCTTTGAGAGTTTATTGGATAAAGCAATCAATTTAAATCATTCATCTGCTCTCTGTGAGTATGTGTATGAACACTATGTCGTAGTGAACTGAATAGATGTCCAATAAAATCTGACAGAGGCAGTTTTTTTTAAACGTTCTTGGAAACACTTAGTTCTGTTATGGCGGGGAACAAAGGACACTTTGAGTAAATTCAAGAAGAAAAAAATATTGTGGAAAGAGAATCCATTTGCAAATGAAAGGATAATTTTGCAGTTTCAAATTACTGGTATTTCCTAAATAAAACTTTAATCACACATGAAGCACTTAATTTACACTGTAACCATCAGTGATGAATCAGGAGGACCCAGAAAAAAAAAGAAAAAAAAAGGGTTTTTTTCATGTGCAGTCTCAGCTGAGAGATACATGCTGTATCCACAACAAACCGTAATCCAAAATCATTTAAAGCAAAAGCAGTACTGACAACTGCAAATACTTTTAGATGCTGATACACATCATAATCACTTATCAAAGATCAATTACATTTTTTGCTGATAAAATGCTTTAACTTAAACATCCAGTGCTATGTTTGGTCTTTGTGATAAATAAACCAGTAGAAGTAAACCACTAAGGCACAGTCAATTGTACAGGGGAAGCTCTGTCACACATCTTGAAGTGTATTTTTAAATGATCAGTTAAGGGAGTCCCTGACTAAGCTCCTGACAACTGTTACTGGTCTACTGTCTGGAATGGAGTTGGCCAGACCCTAAACAAGGTGCACAGCCAAGTTTTAACAGTAACTTAGTTTGTGTACATTACTGGTTGAATCTGGGTTTAAATTTCAAGGTGAGAGAGTGCTGGTGTTCCATGTTTATGTCATATAACTTTTCTGGCTGCTTCACTCAAATATCCACAAATGACATTCACTACAAGAAAAGGACACTTGATAACACATTTTCGCATTCAATATCATAAAACATTTGAACAAGTGTTTCACACATTGAATGCTGTCTGTGAATATATCACAGTATATATGTTAGTTTTTTTTAAAAACAGCAAGTTAATGTGCTAAGCCTCAGGAAAAAAACAGGTGTAAGATATGAGTTTATAGAGGCTGCAGCAGAAACTGTTTGGGACAAAAAGATCAGTTTCTGAAAGTAAAAGTGAGAGTAGAGGCCACCCCATCATAAATCTCATTAGTGAGTAATTTGTTATACTGATTAATATTTTTCTTTACTTTAAAGCTACCAATTTTAAGCATATGATTTGATCGACCTTAATTAAATGTCATACCGTAACTATGTCTTAGCTGATGCCTGCTCTGACATAATTACCGCAATTTTCAGACTATAATCCATGTGTTTTTTTCCTCTCACTTTGGAATCTGCGTCCTTTACAGCAATGCGGCTAACTTATAGATTTTTACTGGCTAACAGTTGTTGGTTCTGAACTGTCGATTTTTACGCATAGTTTGAAAAAAAAGCGAGAAAAGCACCCAGAGCACAGATGTCCACCAGGGCCATCCCCCATTGCTGTGCGAGGGGAGCCGCTCTCTGACACAGGAGAGTAGTAAAGGTTAGTACCACTTTTTGATGGGTAGATACATATGACTATAATCACCTCCTTCAGCTGTAAAAACTAATTCCAAAGATATTTAATGGGGGAGTGGGTGGGGGGCAGGCACAAAAGATTTAAGACTGTAACTGTATTTTACTTTTGTTGGGTCACACACAGCCATCGGTTGACACTAATATGCACACTAGCTCCACGAGAAGTGTGGTGGGGGCAGAGTCTATATATATCAGACAGCGAGTCCCAGCCAGCTCTTACCAGGGAAGACAAAAGCAGCCACCTATCCCTCGCTGGCGATGGGAAGTCCCGAGTTTCTGGGAGAAAGTCGCTTCAAGGAACTCAAAGACCACCAGGGGAATCCTAAAGATTGATAAATGAAGCACTGTGTGATATTCAAAAGCCGACGAAACCCCCTCTGAGTTTCAGACTTTTGAACGGCAAGAAACAGAGCTGAGAGCTGCGCGGTGGGAGTCCGAACCAGCCAAGGCCAGATTAAATCGACGACATAGAGCCGATAAGAATCACCTTGTTGGAAACCGCTAAAGGTACTGTTTAGTGAAAGAATTGCTGCTTAACCAGTCGGAAGACAGGCTAACTGCACCTCCCATGGCCAAGAGGATCTCCATTCAATCCATAAGTCAAAGGTGTTCAAATAGAGATGGGTTCAGAGAATAGTAAGGACAGAAACTAATCTTATTAGCCGTGTTTGAGACTCCTTTTGGAGTCTCAAACACGGAAGTTGTGATGATTGATGATAAACGAGCTGGTAGCAGCAGCTGGACCGCTTAAAAAAACACATTCAGTGTAAGAACTGGTTCCATAAAGACTAACCATTAGCCTTCTGGGGCTCCAAGAAAAACACACATACTAAAAGTACATCCCACATGGTCAAACAACAGGAGGTTATTAATGGTCCGGTGTTGTTGCCATTCTGCTTCCAGTACTTCTCCAGCAGACAGCGTCCCACAAGGAGTCATAATCATCTTCCGCTCCCCGGCAACCATTTACAACAGCACCAGCTGCCCAATATCCTCTGGTCAAGCTGGATCCACAATCCCATAATAGCCTCCTGCACCGTATCTCAACTGATTTAGGTCCCGACAGCAGCGACAGACCTTCAATCTGTTGGTTTTATCATCCGAATTGAACGCCACACTGCAGGGGGAAGTCTCTAATGGGGAGAATCAGGGGGAAGGTGGATCTGGTAGCTATAAATCTGGCTCTCAGTAACCTGTACAAAGACCCATGTAATGGACATCTGCACAGGGTGAAGCATATTGATAGGTTGGTTAGTATTTCAAGACTGAAAAGGATAAGAGTCAGGTTAGACAGATAATATTAAAAGAACGAGAGCTATTTAGTAGCCAAAGATGATCAATCAAAGGAGCGAAACAAATTCAAGATTAAACGTTGGTCTTAATTTAAGATGCTATAGGAATGTATGACATGTGATGTTTGAGTGACGTGGTATGATAAAGGCAAACTTAAAAGAAAATGATTCTCTTATACTGTATGTTCATTTTAGAAAGTGCAATCAGTGATTCATGGAACAGTGAATAAAATAGAAGAATATCTTCTGCACGACTTTAATGGCAGGCAAATGTGGAATAATGGATCCAGCAATATATTCTGCTCTGGTAATGTATTCAGATTTCAGTCATTCAGCAGCAGTGGACGATTTTACGCCGCTCTCTCCTCAACTCAGCTGGCCTGCAAATCAATGTCCATTAAAGCGACCGAATGTTCACATGTCACTGCATCTTCATTCCACTAATGTTGCTCAGGCACATTTCGCAGTCTCTTCCCTCTGACTGCAGTGTTCAAAACGTGCAGCTGCTGAAGGGAAAATGTGCACGCTCCAAAAGGCTGCAGATGCTCATAATGGCGACACATTGACCTCCAGTGACTTCACAATATACTGATAATAAACTCGACCACTAGGACTGTGTAGTTGTCATTGACAATTTTAAACATTTATTTATTCAGCTAAAGCTTCCTGGGTTGTACTTCTTCTCAGGCAGAGCCAGTTTTAGTAGCTACAAAGTCTTACAGTTTCAGACCTGAACACAGTCCATTGTAGCAACAGGTTGTAGCTACCTGCAGCTTCACTCAAATTAATGTTTCAGCGCCAGAGACACCTTAAAAATGTTCCTGAAAAAAAATCCATTCTTCCTCTGCATCATTTAAATGAGGCAGGAAGCAAGAGATTGACAGGCAGCCAAGCAACATTTAAAATGAATTTAGTGATCTTAATTAAAGATATTCCACAAAGATGATAATTCTTAAGTGCTTCTACTTAAACTGAGTCAGATGCTAAAAAAATGCCTATCCTTGAGTGAGCCAGCTGAGAAAATATAGTACCTAGGGGGAAAATTGTAGACTTCACCATTCTTTGTAAGTGAGGAAGCTTAACAAATCTGATAAAATCCCTATTTTCCTCACAGTATGTAAAGCAAAATGTAGGTAGAAAACCTCAGAAGCTACTGCAGATAATTCTTGTTTCTCTATTCATTTTGACAAGAGGGGGGGTTCTAGTGTATTTTTTTTTCAGACCACATTTAGAAAGATGAATCTCATATGTTTAGAGCATAAAACATTTTGTTTTTTAACAACTGCATGTCAACATCAATCACAAAGCAGCCAATCACGTTCCAGCATCCAAATGCATTTAGGCATCTAGTTGTGGACAAGACGAACCACTCAAGCGAAGAATCTACTGGGGTTTATGGAGAATGGTCCTCAAAATAGGAAATGTGCATTGTGTGAAGGTGAAACTGTTAAAAGTACTTAGTTGATGTCAGAAGAGAATAGACAGACTGGCTCAAGATAAAAGGGCAACTGAAACTCAACAAAACAGCATCAAATGATGCATAACAATATCTCAGAACACACACAATGTTAAACCTTAAAAAAGATGTGCTACGGCAGTAGAAGACCATACCAGGTGCCAATCCAAGCAGCAAAGAAGAAGAAACTTTTTTAAATTCAAAATAGGCCAAGTCATTGGACGAAAAAGATTGGAAAAATGTTCCATGCCTGGGAGGAGTTTCCACTTCAGCTAAAACATTTAGATTGTAGTGTTAGAAATAGGCAGCGTAAACTATATAAACTTATAGATTCATCCTGCCATTAATCAAAGCATGTAATGTTTGAGTGACGTGGTATGTAACATATTAACTATTTTTCGGTTTTTCATTCCCGCAGTTTCCTAGCAGCTAATCAAAAGCAGGTCAACTTATAAACCTTTAACCTTAAATGTAGAAAAATTGTGTACTTCACTAACAACATGACATCACTTCAAGTAGAAACAAATCAGCTCCTGCATTAATCCCAAAATCAATCATTTAAAATCCCAAATACAAGCCAACAATTTATGATACGATTTCTGAAGATATGCATTTAAACAGCAAATAACAATGAATCTTACAACACCTCACGATTCAATTCGATTCAGATTCTTGGGGTGACTATTCGATTCAGAAGTGATTCTTGATTCTATCTGATTTTTTTAAATCTATTTGCAAATTT
This sequence comes from Apricaphanius iberus, assembly GCA_028564705.1. Classification (NCBI taxonomy): domain Eukaryota; kingdom Metazoa; phylum Chordata; class Actinopteri; order Cyprinodontiformes; family Aphaniidae; genus Apricaphanius; species Apricaphanius iberus. Next base: position 1,061,458 of record JAPXFQ010002454.1, on the reverse strand, counting down.
CTTGATCAACTATTATCAAATATTATCCTCTATACAATGGAATATGTTGGTTTATCAAGCTGCAAAGCAGCCAGCATATTTAAAGAATTATCTGTAACTATAACCATATCTGTAATTGGTAGATTCCATTTATTTGCTACGGCATAGAACATCACATTCACACTAGTGGTTGTATGCTTTTGTGCATTACTCGTGTTTGTAATTCAGATGACTCGATCTTTCAAGTGTAATAGTGTGATGTAGTGAGTCATGAATGTAAAGAACAGGGCTGTATTTTAAGTTTTTCAGCTTATAGCACCGGTGCTACAGGGGTTGCTGGTTTTGTAGCTCTGAAAAAAAGTTGTAGCATCAACACCAAATATATTTTAAAATCTCTTAAAATCTTGTCTTCATGTCTTCAAGAAGATGCCATGATACATGTTATATTATTTTACCTGAAGTGTACTTTTTAGAGAAGGGAACTGGTACAAAATTTACAAGCTATCCAATTGCAACTGGACATCCAAGACCTTTTAAACAAATGCTTAGTTCTGAAAAAAAAACTTTGAGATATTTTAACTAGACCAAATTAATAGAAAGAACATAGCTTTATTTTGTTCTTTAGTACTTAGTAGAAATTAGGTCGGACATATTTAGTATGCACCAAATGTTGCTTACCAACCACCTTAAACAGAACTTTATGGCTTATGTTTTATTTTCAGTGTTCTTTGTCAGACGTTTTAAAAGTCCTACTTTAGTGAACTGTGCCACAGGTCTTCAGCTTTGCCTGATGTTTGTGTGTGGCTTATAAAAGAAAGATCCCTCTTATAAAACTTCAGATTTCCAAAACACTACCAAAGACTGGTCATTAGCATGGAACAGTCCTTTAAGGTGGCCCTAATATTTGCCTTTAGCGAAGACGGCGCAGTTTTTCTCTTTCATCCTATACACTGAAGCATCAGGCTACAGGCTAGTTAGCCAACACGTTGGTAGTGTGTCAGACTTGCTGGAATAACAGACTGTGGAGACAGTTGCCTGACAAACACTACGCACAGCGAATAATTAGGCTATAAATATTTAGAAAACATATTTTTAAAAATCGAAACTAACATTTTGGATCTTGTTAAATAGGACTTGAGAGTCGGACGTGAACCAATTTTTTTTTCTAATACCTCTAACTAACAGTATCCCTGCTCATTTAATTCACTTTGAAAAGGTTTATTGTTTATGAGATAAGTGTTTAAATGAATGATTAGTATGTAACACCCGTGTTCAAAATTAAATACATAAATAAAACATTATGAAACAAATATCAGCATGAATCAATATTAAGTAAATATATAATGTGACAATGAAATAGTCAAAAAAGGAATTCTGTAAAAATGCAATGCCCAATATTTATATAATATATTTTAATTTTAGAATATATATTAGTATTATTTTATATATATTTAATTAAATATTTATTCCACTCCCATTTTATTCATACTATAATTTATTTTAAAAAAACAAACAAAAAACAACAAAAACACAAAAAAAAACAAAACCAAACAAACACCAAACACAAAACACCACACAAACAACCCAAAAAAACAACCAAACAAACAAAAACCAAACAAACAAAAAAAACCCCAAACACAACAACCAACCACCCCCCCCCCCACACAAAACAAAAAAAACACAAACCCACACCAACACAACAACCACACAAATATTATTAATATTATTATGAAGTAAATTGCAGTGAAATAAATATTTAATGAAATGTATATATTATACAAATGTATAATCTAAAATAAAAAAAATGAAAAATATTTCAAAAAATGGGCGTTGCATTTGAATTGATTTCAGTTTTTAATAATATCATTGTCACATTATATTTTTATTCAATATTTATTCATGCTGATATTTATTTCACAATGTTGTATTTATTCATTTAATTTTGAACACTTTGGCGTTCCATAGATTAGGACCATAAAATATTAATTGATGGTTCTTTAAAAACAAATCCCTCAAGTGATTTTCCTTTGAAAAACTTATTTTGCAATCACCCAACCCACCCCCTGCTATCTAGTAAAAACATTCTCGGTTTAACCAAGCCCAACGACAACTTCATTTAGAAAAAAAAGAATATATAATTTAAGCAAAAATGATCTGTATTAAAATCTCAAATTTCCTTCGAATTTGTAACTATTCGCCATTGATGTTTTCTTTTTTTAAATAGAATTAAAAAGACATAAGCAAGAAGAGAATTAATTATAAGTTTCTTGGTTGCAGTTTGTTGACACATTACTTCTCACAAACACTCAACTGTCACACTCACACAGCGTGTTCATCACTCAAACTGCCGGGTTTGTTGGAGATAAAGGAAGCAGCAGATCTCACCGGAGAAAAAGGACAACAGACATCTATTAATCTTACCTCCTCTCCTGTCAGGTAGTATGCCGAGAGCAACCCGCCGACGTAACGGATGTTCACCTCAAAGAGTGATGCCTCGCCATTCTGTTGAACCAAGAGAGAGGGAGATCAAATTGTCAAATGTCATAATTCAGAATTAAGACCTGAAGTCAGGGATAGAGAAGTGGTATGAAGGGGAAAATGTCCACATTAGTAAGTCTTCTCCCTCCCCTCTCAAGCTGTTAGTTTGGGAATTCTCTTGAGTACACAAGAGCAACACTCCAGATGTGAAGATAAATATTTCAAACATAGACTGCAAAGTCTGTGAAGTGTATGATGTGAGCTAGTTTTATCTCTTCCAGGTGTTCTGCTTTGCATTGCACAGCTGTTTTCTTCGATATGATGCATGTCAATGAAGCCTAATACTGAACAGAACTTATTTGTGTTATCACATCAGCTTTTGTCACAACACTGGTTTGATTTTTATTCTCTTTTACAGCTCAGGGCTCAATGACATAAATGTGAAGATAATGAATTGCTCTGAACAGCTAGTTAGGACAGTTTGCAATCAAGATCAGTGATTCATAGATCTAAGAAGGAAATCAAACATCATTAGGGTTGCAAAAGCCAATACATGTATGGAAATCGATTAGAAAAAAAATATAAAGCTGAAAACAAATTATGTAGTTGGGGGTTGAAATACACTGTGGCAAATTTTGACAACCGATTCAGATGCACGAGTATATTTAAGTACAACAATGCTGTTTCTTAACCACATCCACATAAGCACACTCCTCGCTGCCAAGTTATTAAGGTCATCCCCTTGACAAATGCTGTGCACTGTTCCATTGCATATGGATTAAATTTAATTTAATTCAGCTTTATTTATATTGCACCAATTCACAACAGATGTCATGTCAAGGCGCTTTACAAAAAAAATCATTGCAATTCATTCATACATAAATCCTGATCAGTTTAAAAGTTTTCTATTTCTATCAGATTGCCTCAATTAATTGACTTGCAGTTGTGCCCGTTGATACTCTAACCACAGAAATCCTCTCAGCAATCCGTCATTTAAGATTATTTCTAGAATGCCTGGACAAGGCACTCTGAATCCGAGGCCTTTACACCTGCATTCTACATTCTCCAAACCAAGCCGTAACATAATTAGATGTCTCAAGTATAACTAGTCACTTTTCATTAAATGGTCTAGATGTCTAAAAAGACTCAATGAAAAAACAGACTGATTTCTGTTAGCATCTCTAAACAATTCATTTCTGGGAAGAAAAGAAAAATCTAAATTCGCTGCTTTTATTTTGAAAAACAACAGCAAATCAAACAAACAAAAATACTCTTATTTCAAAGGTAACATTTTTCATTTCCAGATATCAGCATTTTTATAAGCACTCAGAGTCCTACAGCAGTGTGCCACTAGGCAGAGAAATATAAATTACCACGAGACATATTAGCTCATAAAGTAGTTAATTGATTGGTCTACAATACAGAGTTTTTATCAAGACATGGGCATTAGAATTTACAGAAGTCAGAGTTAAAATGGTGTGCACAGTTCATGGCTATATATTCAGTTGTCAGTATGGTGGGTCACACTTTATTGCTTAGCTAGAATATCTACTGTTGTAAGATACATTTTCGTCCTTAGTCGGAGACACCCCTTATATTTTATATCATATATATATATATATATATATATATATATATACACACAAAAAACAAAAGACCATATATATATATATATATATATATATATAAATATATATATATATATATATGTCGAATCTTTCTATAGTCGACTGATGGTCGAATAATATTAATGTGCAGACTTCGCAGGGGATGCCTGTACGCTGCAAAGACTTGTGGGTAATGCATTCATGTTAATTTTAGAAGTTCACCGTTTTATATTATAGTTTGTGTTCCAAATGTAGTCGTGTTCTTTGATTATCCTTTGAGTTATTTTGTTGTCAGTGCGTGCTGGTGTTTGTTCATGCACCATTTTAGAGATGGGATTACACAGGAGTTATATGTGTGCCTTGACTGCAGTGTTGTCTACCTCTGCCCACTCATGCAGGAGTTGTATAAAACACTGCCCCTTAGTAATTGTGCAGTGCAGAAGATGAGAGATTTCAGAATCTCTCTCGAGTGACTTCTCTGCTGGGTTTGGTCACAATGTTAATTAAACATTTTGGGTTATTATATTTAGTTATATAGGTTAATTATATTCACAGGCTGTTAAAACTTAATGTGCTTGTATAATACTAGTAATTCTATGTTATTAGATACTAAGCATCCCTATAATGCCAAAATAGAATGATGCACTTTCACATGCAAAAATTTCACCAAGAGATAGGTGGTCGAATCAGGCTCTGACTATCGATGCATCTAATCTTCAACTAATCGGCGTCACACCCAATATATACACGCACACACACATTAGGGATGTAAAAAATAAAAATAAACGATGCACCAATAAATTGTGATATTTTATCTCATGATATTGTATCAGTATTTGAAATCGATGCTGATTTGATTTAATTTTTTAGAATTTTAATGAAACCATCAATGATGACAGTAATTTTATAGTAAAATTTAAAGAATAACTGGTAGTTGGTGGCTATTTTCACCTTCCTCTTTACAGTGGATCGACTAGATCTAATAAAACTCCATGTTTTTACCTTAAAAAGATATGAAAAAGGTAGGATTGTTTAGACTGCTTAAGCAATTTTTTTACAGTTAGATTAAGATTGAAAAATTACAATACACAGTCTCACTTAGTATCGCAATATATCATATCATCCCCCTCTATTGTGATACATATCCTATCACCAGATTCTTGCCAATACAAATCCCTAACATAAACTTCACACTAGACATTACAGAAACATTTTTTACATTGCAGCTGGGTAGAACAAAAAAACTTGAGAGCAATAATTCAAAAGTTAATTGACTGCATTCTACTTCCCATCAACTGATCGTACAACAGCAGCCTGTGGGTTATTTTAAAAATATGGCTCTGGTGGCATTGGTTTTACAGAACACTTCGGCAGGAAGAGTGGCTTCACTTCAGTTTAACTCCATTGAAGGGACAGAATGTTCAGGATGTTGGTATTACAGATAAATGGGTAGTTCATGCTGAATCCCCATGACAGCATTCGTTAATTAGGAAATTCTGCTGTATTCCTACAAGCCCACAGTTAGACCCAATCCTTAATCATTAGTCACTGTGTGGTTAAGACCATCGAGGTGAACCTCTGCTTGTGAGAAAGTCTCTCAAACCACCAGGCTCCCATGCCCTCTCCTTCTCTTTGTGTGCTTGTTATAAAAGAGATCTCGCTCTCCAAAGACATCTAGAGGCAAGCCAACTTTAAAGAGTCAGCCTAGAGAGGCGAATCCATGTAATTATGTTCCCCAGTGTTTTGTCTCCTCTTTTGTCTGAGAGTCTCCTGCAGTTGCAGGGTGGTATTGATTAAAGAAGAGTGAGATCACTAGTTAAAACATTGTTGTTTCTCTGCTGTATGACGTAAAATTGTTTGAAAAAAATTTTAAGCTGAATATCACAGATAATAAGTTTTTGCTGACTGGAGTAAAGTCAACAGTTATTGGGGCGATAACTATTCTTGAACATTTCAGGAACAGAACCTCTTTAACATCAGTGCAAATCTGTAGACAAACTCACTTATTTAGAGCCTGTCCCTTTCCACAACTTTAAACTGTATTATAAAAGCTATGAACTGCACTATCTTTCTACTTTAACATGGCGTCGCTGTGGAAGATTTCTTGTTCTAAACCAAATAGAAAATAGCAGGTAACACTGCATGTGTGTCCATGTGTTTCCATAATTACTACCTCTCTTGAACGGAGAGATGAAGCAGAATGGTACTTATTGACTTGGAGACCCATTGAGACAGAAATTGCCATTTCAAGTATGGATGAGAAGGAAACTGTAATTGGGTGCCAAAAAGGGCAATTCTCTTCACTTTGAAACATATGATCGAGATGGGAATTGTTTCAGACCAGTTCATCTGCTCTTATTGTTCTCCATACACATTTTAAATTAAAATAACATGCCTAAGTATCCAATATGGAAAGATGAATATAAATCATTACCATACTACCATTAGCGTAAAAATCCAGTGTGTTGGTGTGTTTACCTACCCAATGTTGCCACGAGAAATTTGCTCCCAAACTTACCATGCTACCCGATTTTTTTTTTTGTTGAGAAAAAAAAAAAATCTAGAGAAAATTGATTAAATAAAATGCTTTTAGGGTAAATATTAAGCTGTGGTTGTTCTATTACTTTTCTCAACCTAAAACATTCACATCATCATCACGATATGCATTTTTAACGGCGCCACAATTAACACTAACACTAATACTGAATACGGAATTCAAACTTATTGACTTTGATGCTGCAAGTGTAAATTTTACATTAAATGTGAAACTTGAATGTAGAAGATAGTTCCCCATTTTCCATCCTTATAAAATACCATTTACATCATAGTAATTATGCGGGCCACTAGTGAAACATTATATTCCTCAGAATTATTTTATTTACTTTGAGCAGTGAGGGTTAAACAAGAACATTTTAACACATTTTTCTTTCTTCTTGCCAAGCTTTATACAGCTCTATGATTCAGGTGAAACAGCAGGGCTTTTGTAGAAGCGAGAAGCCATAAAGTCCACAGGCTGGTGACACTTCCTGAAACAAAGCACCTGCGCCTCTGGCAGGGCAGCTGAGCTGTCTTGCCAACCCAGAAATGAGTGGCCGATTCTTTAATGGCAGCTCAATGGCAGTGATTAGGAATAGAGTGTCTATTTATCATCAGCGATTGTGGCTCTTAGCAAGATATGCAAGAGCCACAGTGAGAGGAAACCAGTGAGCGGACAAAGGTTTTGTCAGTCAGGCTTTCATTTCCCAGAGCAACCTCAATAAATCACTACGGGGCATTGTGAAAGGCTTCCATTCAACCAAGGACTTATCTTGTGAACATTTAAGGTAAAAGAACAGGCATGTTGGCTGTTCTTAATGTTTTCATTTGAATCCAATGCGTTTTTCCAGGAACATCCAAAAAAAAAAAAAAATACTTTACTGCAAATGGAGTAACTGTTGAGATTAAAAATCTCAAAGCTCTGACAGCACAGTAAACAGGGAAATCTGTGATAAAATAAATTGATTGTTGTCATGCCATGAGACAAGCTTCCCAGAGCGAAGATTGAAAACAATGTGGAAATCCCCTAAAAGGATGCTTTATGTATGATTACATGACAATACTAAAATTTATATCTTTTGTGCAAAATATAAAATCCAATGCATCTACAGAAAATTGTAGCCTAAGCCATTTTCCTAAACAGTAAGGTGCCATTCAGGTTTACCCACATCATTATTGATTAGTATTCAACTATTATTCCTGAACCAGAGACAAAGTTAGACTTATATAAAGAGACAGGTAAATCAAAAGTTTCCAACATCATTTAGAGAGCCAAGTCAGCTGGTGTTAGTCCAATGTGTTTTATTATGTGTTATGATGTGTTTTAGTGGCTTTGGAGAGGGAAGTCTGGGTCTCCCTGCTTAAGGTGCTGCCCCCACGACCCTATCCTGAATAAGTGGAAGAAAATGGATTGATATCATCGTCACTATAGTACCAGTGTAAGGCATCTATCTATACAATATACAAATTCAAATAAATGTATTTTTAATAAATAAAATGTTCTAGTTTATTGTACCTGTAGGTAAAACCAGCACTGAAACTCACTGAAAGCAAAATTATTATTTTTTCATTTAGTCCTATGATTAACTGTTCATGGTGAATAAGTCCAAGATCTAAATGATGGCGGCTCAAATACATCAGTTACCATTTTCTTGGTATACTGAAAAGCAACAATGAACGTAATACAGACAACTGTATAAGAACATCAAGCTACAAACTAATTTAACAGGTAACTCTTTAATTCTTTTTGGATAACTTTATGAATCACCATCACCACAATAAGATTGTAAAAAAATATATATATATTTTGCTAAAGATTATCCAACTGTAAAAATCCCATCTACTACGCAGCAAACCACCTCTGCAGTGGACATAAAATAAAAACTAACAACTACTTATTTGCGAAAACAAAGTCTCCTTCAAATCTAGAGTAAATGCTTCTCTGGCTTCACTAATTGTTTGCTTTATGTCCCTCAACTCCTCGCTTAAAAATACACAACAAAAGCCACTGGATACTACTTTTAACAATGCTTCAAATATTTAAATGAACCAACTCATGAAAGGTAAATTTGCTTTTTTATGGCTCAACATAATGTAATTGCTGTGCAGGAGGAGCCACAGCAGAACAGAAAATTGATTAATGAGGGTAATGACTCATTGGGCACACTGCTGTCGAAGCTTGTTGGTGTTCTGCTTCACTAACACCACACAATTATACTGACAGTCTTTGCTGCTCAGTTCTCAGCTGATGAGAGTTCCACAGTTGTGGCAAAGATATCTGCTGTTTCTCAGCCCAGATCTGCCTGCGAGCCTGATGGCATGGCTGGCTGCTGCGCTGCTGTGTGCCAAGGCGCTGACTAGACTCTGAGCCCTGTGGGGGTTTCCTGCTCGGACGTTAATGCAATGATTTACTGCTAATAAAGAGGCCTAGCTGTCACTGGGCAGATGACTCTCAGCATTGCCGCCATCCAGGTTTCCACAAGCTTCCACAGCTCAAATCCCAATTAGACCAATGTGACAGAAAGAAAACGACCCAATGAGCCAAGGCTGAAAATTAAGCGGATGATTGCCTCTCCAACCAGAGCTGGTGATTCATACTTAGTTGCTGTGATTTAACTTAACGCTGCTAATTAACATACAGAAATCATGAAAGGGACCAATCTGATCCCGTTACTATAATCTCTGCCCGGGCAGCAGAGCTAAAAGCTTCTGCCTCTACTAGCAGAGTTTCCCCAGGCTGATTTTCCTCTGGCCAACCTCTTATTTTTCTTGCTGGAGCATGATTATGGTGGGGATTAGGGAGAAAAGTCTTCTCAACATTAGCAGTCTAGTCATCAGAACGACTCTGACCATCATTATACAAAACAAGAAAGGATTATTAAGAATGTTAAAATGTAAACAAATTGAAACTTAATCAGAGCAGCAGCCAATAGGCCCATGGCAGCACTGGAGGAGCAGCAGAGATCCACTACTCAGATAGGCGATAGCAAGATACTGTAAAGCTTAGTTAATGCTACTCCGTCTTTGTCGAAACAGATTGACGGAAGAGCTCTCCGTCACCTACTCACGGACGGGCAGAGTAGAGTCCCATTTTCTAACTATGTGTCTCCGAAGAGTTTATGCCTGTGATTGGTCAGCTCAGCAACAGCCAGAGATCGATTTAACAGAACGGTGCTTTATAGCTGTATCGCTGTAATCAGTAGCTAATGCAGTGTCTGGGCACTACATGCTTCATATTAAACGGCCAGTTTATCTAATATGGTATTTTCTAGATTTTTTAGCTCAAGGTATAGATAAACAAAAAAACAAAATGCTTTGTTTGTTTATATGCATTTGTAGAGTATTCTATGACCTGCACTTCTAGTAAAAAGCTTTACAGCTTAAACAAAACTCTCATGAAACTATTAATTTTATACTATAATAAAAAAAAAAAAACTGAACAGTACGGAATAAAATTGTTGTAAATATAAGCCAAATGTAATAGTTCTATCAACATGCCTGTGGTGCCCTTAAGGCAAGACATAAGATTAAAAGTGTTTAATTGTTAAACAGCATGTTTCGAGAGTTTATTTAAGGTTTAAAGTTTTATTTTGAAATTGTTTTAAGCGGGTAACGCTTCCGGTTTACCGCGGGCACTTCCGGTTCATACTCGTGGATAGCCGACAGCAAACTTTAGCGCCGACCTGACTAAGGCTCATAAAGGCAATGCCGTAAGTTTTGTTTTAGGTCTATATAGATCGGGATATTTTAATTTGTGGTTGTATGTGGTACAAATGTTTATTTTCGTATGTGACGCTGAATGTCTATATTTCAGTTTTCACCGTCTGAAGAAGATTAAAGCTTTCAAATCAACCTCGACTCCATCGTCTTCTTCAGTGGTTTAGCTGCGTGTCCACTGGCGACATAAAAGTGAAAAGGCAGCATTCAGAGCTTCAACAAAGGTCAAAATGGCAGCTAGCAACAGGTCTTATTCAAATGCTTCAAGAGCCTCATCCACATCTTCAACTAGCGCGGCCTTTGCTCGAGCCAAAGCTGAAGCGGCTAAGGTAAGAGCATCTTATGCAAGCAAGGAAGCACAACTAAAAGTGGAAAAGACGAAGCTTGAAGCAGAATTACAACTGGAAAAAGTGAAAATTGACACAGAGTTGGAAGTGCTAGAATTACAAAGAGAAGCAGATGCCGCAGTGGCTGAAGCAGAAGTGCTAGAAGAGGCAGAAGCAAACCAGGATGGAGAAGGGAGCAGAAGGTCTGTCTCAGACAGAGACAAAAAAGAAAGGACAAGTGAATATGTCAGACTTCATACGAGTGTGAAAACACCTATTGAATCTGGACCAGTCCCAGCCACATGCAATCAAAGTGTTGAGTTAGAGGGCACGTTTATAACTTGGGATCCTCCAGAAAAAGAAGTTCCAGACGCAGAGCCATCACCAATCAGCACTAGGCCGAGGATTAACGAACACCTCACAACTACGTCTACCCCACATGTGTCCTTCTTCCCCAAAAGCGAAAATAAACCAAAAATTAAACAAACACCGGAAGCCCTCAGTCCATTCTCCAGTCCTTTTACGCCTCATCACAACTCTCCTGCAAGCATGTCCCATCCAGCAGAGCCGTTTGCACAGTATATGGCACGCCGTGACCTCATTACATCAGGTCTCTATCAATATGATGATAAACCAGAAAATGTTAGAACATGGTACTCATCATTTAGTGGTGCTATAGCAGATGTTCACCTTACCCCAACCCAAGAGCTTGATTTAATGTCAAAATGGTTGGGTAAGGAATCGAGTAGCCTAGTTAAACGCATCCGCTCTGTGCATGTCAACAACCCTGCAGTAGCTCTCCAAAAAGCGTGGGAACGTCTCCGTGAGTGTTACGCAGCTCCGGAAATCATCGAAAAATCCCTCTTCCAAAGATTGGACAATTTTCCCAAAATCACAGCCAGGGAGAATGTGAAGTTAATGGAACTAGGAGATTTGTTACAGGAGATCCAAGGAGCAAAGGAGGATGGTTACCTACCCGGTCTTCTATATCTCGACACATCACGCGGGATAGGGCCAATCGTGGACAAACTCCCATTTGGAATCCAGGAGAAGTGGATGCCCCTATTTGGAAGACAGGCATAGAGTACCCACCAGGAGAAGTGGATGACACACGGCTCACAGTACAAAGAGGAACATCATGGCTGTTTTCCACCTTTCAGCTACCTTTGCAAATTCATATGCAAAGAAGCCAAAAAACGTAACGATCCAAGCTTTAACCAACAGCTCAACCAAGCAAACTTAAAGTCAGAAAGACATAGCTTTAAGAACTTTAGCTCTGCTAAACCCATCTCTGTGCACAAAACAAATGTTTTGCCTTCTAACAATGACTTCAGCAGGAATTGTCCGTTGCATAACAAGCCCCACCCACTCAAGAGATGCAGGACCTTCAGGAACAAAGTGCTCGACGAAAGAAAGGCCTTCCTCAGAGAGAAAGGAATATGTTTCAAATGCTGCTCCTCAGACACTCATCTTGCTAGGGACTGTAAATCTACAGTAAAGTGTTCTGAATGTGAAAGTACAAGCCATGAAACTGTCATGCATCCTGGTCCTCCAACACAAAACTTCAAGGCTCCTGCTCCCACTCAAAATGATGGCGGGGAGAGAGAAAGCATCGCAGACAGTATTGCAGTAACCACTACATGCACCAAGGTGTGTGGCCCAGGTCAGTGGGGTCGTTCTTGCTCTAAAATCTGCCTCGCTAAGGTGTATCTGGAGGGTCACAGACACAACGCGGTTAAGGCTTACGTCGTTCTGGATGATCAGAGCAATAGATCGTTAGCTAGGCCGGAGTTCTTTGAACTTTTCAACATTAAGTGTAAACCAGTCGGTTACAATCTAAGAACGTGTTCAGGCCTCACTGAAGCGTATGGTAAAATAGCTGAAGGCTTTAAGATTGAGTCTTTAGATGAGTCTGTGGTAATTCCACTCCCTCCTCTTATTGAATGTCAGGAAATTCCGAATAATAGAAGTGAGATCCCAACGCCAAGTGCCGTGCTGCACCAGCCACACTTTCGGTCCATAGTACAGCACATTCCAGAGTTAGACCAGAAGGCGGAAATACTTCTGTTACTAGGGCGAGATGTTTTACGTGCACACAAGGTCAGGGAACAACTTAATGGCCCTCATCATGCGCCCTTTGCCCAACGCCTAGATCTAGGGTGGGTCGTAGTCGGGGAGGTGTGTGTAGGTAACATCCATAAGCCCACTGTGAACTCGTTTAAGACGGTCATTCTTGAAAATGGCCGCCCTACAGTTTTTGAACCGTGTGATAATTTCCGTCAGCTAAAGGAAATGCCACATATTAGCAGGTTCATTAGAGCAACTGAGCTAAGTTTAGGCCAGTCAGTTTTCAATCGCACTGAAAATGATATCGTGCTGGCGCCTTCAATAGAGGACACGCTCTTTCTAGAGATCATGGGTAGAGGCATGTACAGGGACGACGACAACAGCTGGGTCGCTCCACTTCCTTTCAAGGAGCCTCGTCGAAAAATGCCCAACAATAAAGAGCTAGCAGTCAGACGCTTCATGTCTCTCAAACGAAGCATGCAAAGGAAACCCAACATGCAGCAGCAGTATGTGGAGTTTATGGAAGGAATCTTCTCCAGTGGTCACGCCGAGGTAGCACCCCCACTCAGCACAGGAGAAGAATGCTGGTATCTCCCAACCTTTGGGGTTTACCACCCGCAAAAGCCTGAAAAGATCAGGGTTGTCTTCGATTCTAGCGCCCAGGAGGATGGTGTCTCACTCAATAGCATGCTCCTCACCGGCCCAGACTTAAACAACAGTCTCATTGGGGTTCTCCTCCGCTTCCGAAAGGAATCCGTCGCTGTCATGGCCGATATACAGCAAATGTTTCACTGCTTCATGGTGCGAGAGGATCACAGAAACTACCTCCGCTTTCTGTGGCACAAGGACAACGACGTCAAAAAGGAAGTCATTGACTACCGAATGAAGGTCCATGTGTTCGGGAACTCACCGTCTCCTGCTGTGGCTGTGTATGGACTGCGAAAAGCCATCAACGCCGGGGCCAAAGAGCACGGGACTAATACAGTCAAGTTTGTGGAGAGACACTTTTATGTCGTTGATGGACTGATCTCTGTGCCTTCTCCAGCCGAAGCTATCGACTTGCTGCAAAGAACACAGGCTTCACTCGCTGAGTCCAATCTGCGCTTGCACAAGTTTGCTTCAAACTCACCTACGGTCATGCAAGCCTTCTCTCCTGAAGATTATGCTGCAGTCCTCAAAGATCTGGACTTAAGTGGAGAGGAGACCCAATCGCAACGCAGCTTAGGTCTTATTTGGGAGACTACAACAGACACATTTACGTTTTCAGTGGCCGCAGTGAACAAGCCATTCACTCGCCGAGGTGTCTTGTCATCCGTTAATAGTGTCTTCGATCCATTAGGTCTATTGACACCCATCACCATTCAAGGAAGAGCTCTACTCAGAGAACTCACATTGGAAGACTCTGATTGGGACGCACCACTGCCGAAAGACAAGCTAGGCAAATGGGAAGTATGGAGAGATTCCCTCCAAGATTTAAAGGAACTGCACATTCCAAGAACCTACACGTTCACCTCTTTAAGTCAGGCAAAAGGCAAGGAACTGTGGATGTTCCGACGCTGCAACCAAAGCTATAGGTGCGGTAGCTTACTTGAGAGCAGAATATCCAAATGGCAACATCGATGTCGGGTTTGTCATGGCCAAGGCACGACTAAGTCCTCAGCCAGAGCCTACAATACCAAGACTCGAACTGTGCGCCGCTGTCCTGGCTGTAGAAATAAGCGATCTTGTCAAGAACGAGTTGGACATCAAGTTCGACGCAGTGCACTACCATACTGACAGCAAAGTAGTCTTGGGCTACATCTGCAACGAGTCAAAGAGATTCTACACATATGTGCACAACAGAGTGCACCGTATCCGTCAGTCTTCGAAACCGGAGCAGTGGCACTACGTGCGCACCGAGGAAAATCCAGCGGACCATGCATCTCGCTCGCTCTCAGCATCTCAACTAACAAAAACTACTTGGTTCAGTGGCCCTGTGTTTATGCGCCGTCTACCCTTGGAGACAAAACATGAAAACAACAATTTTGAGTTAGTTGAGCCAGACAAAGACTGTGAAATCAGGCCACAGATAAAAATCTGTGCGACTCACTTCCAAGAGAAGTTCTGTAAACGCTTTGAGCGTTTCTCAACCTTTAAGTCTTTAGTTCGTGCAGTTGCCTTCTTAATCCACATTGCAAAGTCGTTCAACGGTTTAAATCCAAACAATGAATGCAAAGGATGGCACACATGTCGGGTTCACCGTACACCAGATGAGATGGATCAAGCGAGACGCGTCATCCTCAAACAAGTGCAACAGACTGCCTTTGAAAAAGAGTTGTTTGCACTCAGCGCTGGCAAACCAGTCGCCAGGCAAAGCCCTCTCTGTAAGTTAAGCCCAGTCCTGGACAATGGCATCATTGCAGTCGGAGGTCGACTCAAACACTTGGAGCTCGAGAACTTTGAAAGAACTCGAACTGTTCTCCCAAAGTACAGCCATGTCTCTCTCCTGCTCACTCGCCATTACCACGATCAAGTGAAGCACCAGGGTCGTCATCTTACAGAGGGTGCGATAAGATCAGCCGGTCTCTGGATACTTGGTGGAAGGAGACTCGTTAATTCCGTTATCCACAGGTGCATTACCTGCCGCAAACTGCGTGGGAAGCAGGGAGAGCAACTCATGGCAGATCTTCCACCAGAACGGCTGAAGGCATGTCCTCCTTTCAGCTATGTTGGCCTAGACGTTTTCGGGCCTTGGACAGTGTGTATCAGACGTACCAGAGGTGGACATGCACAAAGTAAGCGTTGGGCAATCATGTTTAGCTGCATGAGCTCGAGAGCCGTCCATATCGAAGTAATCGAGTCTCTGGACACAAGCAGCTGCGTAAATGCTCTGAGACGTTTCTTTGCTCTAAGAGGCCCTGCCAAGAAACTTCTCTCCGATCGGGGCACCAACTTCATTGGAGCTTCCAAGGAGTTAGGCATGGACAAGGCCATGCGACAATTCCTGGATGACCGCGGGTGCAGCTGGGAATTCAACCCACCTCACGCATCCCATATGGGAGGCTCATGGGAGCGCATGATCGGGATCGCTCGGAGAATACTGGACTCGATGTTGCTCCAAAGCAAGGTAGAACTTACTCACGATGTATTAAGCACACTCATGGCCGAAATCTCTGCAATCATAAATGCCAGGCCATTGCTTCCGGTTTCTTCA
The DNA here is from genome assembly GCA_028564705.1 of Apricaphanius iberus. Classification (NCBI taxonomy): domain Eukaryota; kingdom Metazoa; phylum Chordata; class Actinopteri; order Cyprinodontiformes; family Aphaniidae; genus Apricaphanius; species Apricaphanius iberus. Next base: position 1,045,556 of record JAPXFQ010002454.1, on the reverse strand, counting down.
GATCCAGACAACCCGTTCATTCTCTCTCCTTCGATGCTGCTGACTCAGAAATCATGCCTTCCTGAACTGAGCTCAGTTCAACTAAGTGTGTTAATGACTGTTGTTTACCTTTGGAAAACATTGAACTTAGATGTGCTTTTTTTTTGCTTGACCGGGTTTGAAGCAACCACATCTCTCTTTCATGTGATTTAAATCCACTCTTTTTTTAGAGTGAATACCAATGAAAACCAAGAAAACTTTAGACCAAAGTCTGACTTCTTTGTGCAGAAAAGAGATGTGATTTTTTTTCTAGAGGGCCACAGCATTTTCTTTTACCCCTTTGTGTACATGGATGTGTGTGCAAATGTACAGTATGTACATGCCTTTGTTGATATGAATGTGTGTCTACTCGCTTAAAGCATGATATAAATAAATGGTTCATGCACTTGCTATAAAAATGGATGTTACACAAACTTCTGCAGGTAAGGAATGAGTCCGGGTTGCATGGACAACTCCAAAGGAATAAAGCCGCAGCTAAGGGCCTTCTACTACAATGAAACAGAGATTCTAAAACACTATATGTAAACTAAATATGATGTCGTAGTGTATATTTATTTCAAGACTACATCGTAAAAATGATGAATTAACCAGAAATAGTTAATTTTCTTGAAATAATTTGTTGAAAAGGTGCAAGGTGAAAGAGTGAACATGAAGTAATTCAGTTTAAATCTCTGTAAAGTATACTTACATATAGTTCTTGTTAAGGCTAAGCTACTACATAGTAAAAAAAAGCACTTAAAATCAAACTGGATGCAGTTCTAGGCACACTAATATCTTAAATGGTTGGAACATTTAATGAAGGACCTAACAGGATGAAAAAGACCAATTCCGTCAAACTATGGAAATCACCCCAAGAAAAGCACTTAGATAATTGGGACAAAATAGCTGCACTGATGAATAATTTATAATCATTTGAAATTAGTGGTTGAATCCACCAAACAATACAAAGGCAGTTTTGTGGCTGATTGGTGTTACTCTAATGAACTTGATGAAGATTTTTTCCCATTTGACATCAATCATCAGAGTACATTAGCATGTTCCCAGAGCCAGGTCTTCACATTTTATTATACTGCTCATTGCAGTATTATTCTTTGAGCCCATACTAATGAAACAAATTGTAAACTAATCATAGGAGCCTATGGTACCTCAAGTTAAAATGTAATTTAAATTTTCAGTAGCACATCAGGGCGCCTAAATTTTTGTCCCAAATTTTTCTTTTTTTTGTGGGAATAGAATTAAAAGCGTGTTTCTTTCTAAATTTTTCATAGAGCTTTTTAACTGACAGACATTAGACAGTAATGGATATCTGCTGAAATACATCAATATGTCTGCTCCAGTCTTGTTAAATTCTCATGATCCATTTTCACAAATTCTGCCTCGCCTCAGTGAATGCTTAATTTTGTCTCAAATCAATACAGTGCAGTTTAATGGTCCGAGCAGAGACATTAATTTGGGATACTAGCTTATGGTGAAAATCTTCAAACGTTTTATTCAGTTGTTTTTTTATCTTTGATGGCACTTATCCTCAAAAGCTCTGTAATTAATAAGCATACAGCATGTCCCTAAACATGATCAATTAGGCACATAGAGAGAAAACTATATTTACATCATAAACATCTACTAAATGCTTTACTTTGTATAGTAACAGCATACTGAATATTTAATCAAATACCACCAGGGTGATAAATTATAGCTGAATTACGACCCAACCCAGCCCTCCACATCCTGCTCTTTCAGCCGAGGCTGTCTTTTTATAAATTTGTAGACGCAAACGGACACAAATGCAGAAATACAGCGAGCAGCTTGGTGTGTACAAGCTTCTGCTTTCTCCCGGGGAATCCGGCAGCCTCCCAACCAGATCTTCTATGATAATGTACACGCCTCATGGGACTTTGCTATGCTCACACTCTGGGGTTATTATTCACCCTGCTGCAGTCCTCTGTCATGACTGTGTGTGACTACCTGCTTCCATCTCTCATCATCTACTGCACACACCTCCCACTTTATCCGGCCTTGCTGACTGAGCAGCATCCCTGACTTTTTCTCTCTGACAGTGGAGGCAGTTTGCTTCCAGGCTACCAACAAAAAGAGATTGGGGACCAAAACAGCCTCATGGTCTCTTAAATTTATACTGATAATACAAGACACGTAGTCACAGTAAATCTTTTATTCTGCTGTTTTCCCCAAAATAAGGCTAGATATTTAAAGTTTAAGGTCAGTTAGTACTACAAAAATAGGTTTGGCTTAACAAACGCCAGAACAACAAGCAAGATAATGTTTTTACTAATAGTTTTAGTGCTTTATTTAAATTCTAAAGGTTAATATAAATAAAGTTTTGCCTGCCTCTGAAAAAGCCTCTATAATTTAATATCGGGGTTAGGAGTTTGCCCCGTCAATGGTGGGTTGTCGGTTCAAACCTCCTCTCCATTCGTCTCGGACCTTGTGTCCGTGGGCAAGACACTTCACCAGCCTAGCATGCTGGTGGTGGTGAGAAGGCCCGGTTGCGCCTGTGTATACGGCAGCCTGGCTTCTGTCAGCGTGGCCCAGGGCAGCTGTGGCTATAATGTAGCCAACCTCCATATGTGTGTGAATGGGTGAAAGACCGAATGTAGAGTAAAGCGCTTTGTGGTTCTCTGACTGAAAAAGCGTCAAACGCACGCAGGCCATTTACCATATTGTCTTGCTTAGCCCTTTTTGGCTTTATCTATAATGGCATAATGATGAATAAGCGTATGAGGTAAAGCAAGGCTTTACTTATTTCATTTATTATATCTTCAATGATGTAGTTATTGACCTATTTTGAATTAACTTGTATCTATATTTTAACATATATGATATTATTATATGTTATTATATGAGATACCTATAATAATATTATGATTACCTATGATATAGGTATTTAAATTATCTATAAGACTATGTTCGAATAATTAAAGGTCTCCAGATCAGATGCCTAATGATGATGCTGGTGCTACAGCTTCTGTAGGCTCCTCCCTCTTCAGGTCATCCCTCCAGCCCGCTATAAAATCACTACGACAAACTTAAGCCTGCAAAGTATGACTATTGAAAACTAATTGTACAAAATCCAAGCTAAATACACTTAAACAATTGGGCTACTTTTGTAATACTCGTGACTTGATGACATCAAGTCATGAGAATTACAAAAGTGTTTACTCGGTTAGCATTCTCTAGCACAAAAACAGAGAGAGAAAAAAAATCAGCTCAAATAAATTTCCAGGTTTGATTTGAACACCTCTGCTGCTGGCTTCTTCTCTGTCCGGAACTTCTCTTTGCTTATTTCCACAAAATTATTAACTCAAAGTACAACAAACCCACCGAAAATACAACAACGTGTAAATACAACAATGTAACACAAACTACTACACAACAACAGCAAATCAATGCTTGAATGGAAGCATTCAGCCTTCCTGTCTAGAGCATCACTTCTCAAATGGAGGAATACCACAGAGTTCTGCAGGAAGAACATGAGTTAGACAAATAGAGGTATAAATAGTATAAATAAATAAGCAAAAGGAAATAACTAAATAAATCTGCTAGATTCAGTTTATTTATATAGCGCTATTTCTCAACTAATGTTAACTCAAGGCACTTTACAAGAAAACAAATTTTATAGTCATTGTTGCTATTTTAGTGTTTTCCATATAAAGTTTGCAATTCTATAATTTTTTTCTTGACTGTGCCTGCTCTGTAATTTAAATGTTATTTTACGGGTTTTATATTAGTAACTATTCGTGAATTTCCTTACTCAGGGTGTTTACCAACGATACCTAGTTACTAATTAGGAAGTATGTCACTACCATGTGACCATGGTAATGGGATACTGACTATGGTCGTTCATAGTATGGCAAGGCATTGATATACGGCTTAATTAGTTTATAAGGCGATAACATACTGTATGCCTCAATTTTGATACCAATGGCTTGCCATAGAAGGGTGTAACCTGACTATGCTGATCAGATTAGAGGACACCTAACCCATTATTTGTCATTGAGAAAACACTGGGCCTTGGCTGGTGAGTGAAACAATAGACTTTGAACATCTGGGGATAGATTGAAAACATTCAGAACTGACGCCATGGGAAAATTGGTATTGATGGGATGAATTTACCGCCCCCCCCCCACAGACCACAAGACCAGTCTGCCTCTGTGTATTGTGAAATATATCATGGATTCCATTCAGTCCTATGATAGATATTAAATACTGGGTGTAAAAAGCAGGCATTCCTCTATCACTTATTATTTTAGCCAACTAAATATACAGAAACCATCTACCAACTAAGTCTTAATCAACTAAAACTAAAATAATTAAAGTTGTCCAATTTGGGAGTGAATTACTTTTAGTCATAGGACTGAAACTACATTAATTCCAGAACAATATGCCTCACTCCATTTAAAAAAGAAACGGACATGCAATACCCCAACCTTGGGACCTTTGCTGCATGTCTTCCCAACTTATCTTTCTTCTAAATACTGCAAATAAAGGCCACAAAAAAAAACATGTTGCCTAAGTGGGAATATAATTATTTCAGGGTTGCCGTGGTGGAGCATTTTTTTTAAAAGAGGAAACCAAATTTTTCTTCTATAGAAGCTCCTTTTGTTTTTATCATCGCTGTCACATCAGCGGCAGTGTGTACACATACAGCAAAACAGTTCAGGCTCCTATTTTTTTTATCATCTTGGTTCATGTAACCTGTTACCATCTGTGTGTCACCTCTATCCCATATTTATGCAGCAATGCTCGCTTTCAAAAACTGTTACAGACACTTTTTTTCTTTCATTTTTACATTTGAAGCCATGTGTTGGCATTTCTGGAATGCTGTCTACAAGTGACAATCAATGATAAACATTTGGTATAAGCTAGCAGAGGAGTGCATGATTTAAAAACATGTGAGCATTCACAATAATGCATTATGCAGAATGTCCTCTGTCACCACATCCTGAGACAGATTGGCAGCTCAGCTCAACCTCAGCTCAGAGGTGTGGCATCTTTGAAGAAACAATCTCCTGACAGCGCAAATGACAGTTTCTCTTCAGATACCTTCATGACTGGGAGCAAGTGCAGCCTCGTTTAAAGCAGACAAGAGGTCAGGAGGGGTCAAAAAACAGCTCTGTTGAGGTAAACAACAACTCAGCTACGGGTCTACTTGTTACCATCTCTTACGGCACTGAATGGCATCTTTGTCTGGGAGTACATTTGCAGAGCAACTGCTCTTATGGAGGGTTAAAAATTATATTTTTTTAGATGATGGAAAGGAAAAAAATAATTATGGTATTTCTAAAAAAAAAAAATGATTAGCACACAAAAACTCCTGCTGTTCTGTCTCAGGATGTAATCAACTGTGCTGCAGGGATTCACAGAGGCTAAAAAAATTGTTACAGGGTAAAATATTTATGCCTTTTTCAAGGATCTTTACAAATTTCCTTTACATATTCTAAAGTGGTCGGCCAAAAAAAGTACCAGCATGTTTTTTGGCATTCCTGTCACTGCATTATAAAGTTGTCTGAAAGTTGAAAGCTGAAATCTGAAGGGTCCTAATAGAGTCTCTCACTAAACCTCTGCTTTCTTTCCGAGATCTTGTCTAGCCTGAAAGCCAGATTTTTTTGTCTGGATAAGAAAAAATATAGACTCTGGTTTTCTGCTTCAGCATCCCATTTTTAAAACAAAACCACATCAGCAACAATAAATCCTACAGGGCTCGTTCTTAAGAAAAAAATATCTAGAGTCTAACTACACTGTTTAAAACAAACCTTGGCTTTGTTTTGCCATTTTTTGCGGCTACCCTTTATCTGCATATTTTGAAAAGACTTCAGACTAAAGCAGATGCCTTCAGGAAAGTCATTTAATTTTGATAGTATGCAAACACCACCACAATTTGAACAGATAAACACTCATTGCTTTTGACAGTGGAATCTGTGCAATTTGTCAGAATGATATATTCTGTATGAATATAAATAAACATTAGGAAAGGGCTAAATAACGGAAATCCAGGTATATAAAAGTTTTAAAAGCGAAGTTATTTTTTTTAATTTAACCTGGACCATATTTTTAGCATTTATTATGTTCATTTATTCACCCAGACAAGTTTGGAGCTAGTTGGAGTCTTTTGGAAGAGGTTTATATTGAGTCATGTTCAGCATATATTCATATAATGTTTTGAACAAAGAGAAAGTGACCCTCTTAAGGTATTAACCGCCTCAAAAGTCCTTCATTTAACCAATGCTTGGTTATTAATCGTTAGCACTACTCCCCGTTAAGGTTAGAACATCTCTGATGCGCTACTTTGTTTTCTTCTGGGCTGTTCTAGAGGCTTATAATCCAACTATACTAACACATGATTTCAATGAGCAGGACTTTCACTCTGTGCTCCATGGCGGTCGGCTAGACAGAACTCGCTACTGCAGACAACATGGTTCGCGTTTGTGTGTTTGTAATTTGCACTAGCTGAATGACCAATTGGACTAAGTTCAGCTTCCACAACCTGCTCAGACTACACCAGCAATGGCGGACGGCTGTAACATAATTAAAATCGCCGGGTTAGTGTAAGTTAGAATCGGTTGGATTATACGCCTGTAAAAACCCCAGAAGCCTACACCGGAGGACTGCCGAGACGTTCCAAACTCACAGGGGAATATCGCTAATTATTCAAAACAAAAAATGGTTAAATGAAGGAGTTTTGGAGCAGATAACTCATTATTTAGAGTCTGCCCTTACAACTCCTCTTATATGGATATATGCTTATCGTGACTGGATATAAACTTCTTACGACAGACTCCAAGTGGCTCCAAACTTAAAACTGTGTAAATGAATGTAATATTTGCTAAAAAATAAGTCTGAGGTTGAAAAAAAAGAACTTTTCCTTTAAGGTTCAGTTTCACAACCACTACAATTTTCCTTCGTATTTTTTTTCCAGCAGAACTCCCCCCTCCCAACTATTCACTTCCAGCCAGCTGGTTATTGGAAGGCTGCTAGACTGTTTTGATTACTTACAAATAAAGACACACTTTAATGTTAAGGATTTTTATTTTATTTTTTACAAAATATTGTGTTGAAACTAAAGGGGCACCACCTTATGATTTTGGGAAAGTAACCATGTTTTAAAACTACAACCGAAAAAACTGCAGTATGGGGCATGTCTGTGAAGTAGTAGATTACAGGGTTGTGACCCTTAAAGGTACCCAAACTAATTAACAGCTTATCAATTTATCTATGCACTGCTTAAGGGTTTTCTTTATTAACTTGTCATTTGAGTTTAATAGAGTGGTCCCTCACTTTAATGCGGTTCACCTTTCATTGTACAATTTGACATGCCTTCTTTACAAGGTACTAACGCGCAGTGTTCTGTGTCTTGATAAATTGGAGGCAATTGTCAATCTCCTTTGTGTCGTGTCTCCTGTGCATGCCAAATGTGTCATGTCTGGTTATAAAGACAAACCTGAAGAAACCATTTCATATCAATACCTTTATGTTTTAAATCTATGAAAGTTTGAACTTAGAGTATTTAAACCATTGAGAACTGTGAGTGAATGTTAAAGTATGTCTGAGAAAAGTGTATAAAGTGGATATAAAGGGGTTCTAAAGCCTTAAAATATATTTATAATATTTGTCAAAAATAAAGATGACTGCTTAATGGATTTCGCCTGTTGCAGGTTACTATTAGAACGTAATCTCCGCAATAAACGAGGGACCACTGTAATGCATAAGATTTTCTGTGATTTTATCTTGTTATGACTTTCGATCCATACATATTTACTGTAAAGTTTAACGGAATTTTGCAGTATTTATTTTATTTGTTTTGTTTTTGAACTTTATTGCAAAGCAATTTGGTCAACTTAAAGATGATTTGTTTAAGCTGTGCTATATAAATAAATTTGATATTAAAAATGGCCTGATAAACTTCAAGTGTTATTCTATAAAAAACAAAATCGCTAAAAAAGGTATAATATTAAGCAATTTATGTATCAAACTAAACATTTTTTACAGATAAAATCCCTATAACATCAATACATTATTTAAGCAGCACATGGAAAAAATCCTTTTCATGTTCATGTTTAAACTCTTGAGGTTAGTTTTTTTTAGTCAGCTATTAATATACTGGAAAATAGCTGTCATGAACAGGATAAAAGCAAATTTTTTGATAAAAACATAAGTATCTGTTGTTTTTTTTAAACATGTTTACATGTTCAAACATGCTAATGCTTTTGGACAATAAAGAAAACAAACACCAAAAAATATTAACAATTAGAAAACATCTATTTATCTTTATTTTTACTGAAAACCCTAAACTAACCAGTTTTATTTCTGTTTCCTTCCTCAAAGGTTCAGTTCACATTACCATTATATGAAAATACAACTAAAAATACAACTAATGAGATATTTCAAACTGAACCAACCATCTGTTGTGTTGCAGGTCTAGCTGTAACCTTTTCACCAAGGACATTCCAACATGTTTTCCCTCCAAGAAAGGAGACTGATTTTATAATAGGGTTTAATTTGCATGCAGTTTTTAAGTGCTACATGTTGCATTAATTGTTGATAACATTATTATACTTTATAATATTTATCACTAAACTCCAATAGGAGAAAGAAGCCTTTTCTTTTTCCCCCGTGTTTTTTGGATTAAATAGATTATTTGGATGAGGGTTTGCAACAAAATGAGGTCATTTAAGTCAGTCAATAATACTCCCTTAGTTTACTGTAAAACTACATTTGAAGCAGCATCATTACACTCATTTTATTTTTCAGATCAGAGTCCCTCTTTACACCTCCATGACAAACAGAATTGCTTAATTTTAAGATTAAAAAACTCACCAGAACATAACAGTAGAAATGCTGATATTCTAAAGCAAACTGATAAAAAATAAAGTTAATCTTAAAATATTTCACCAGTGTTTCAGAAATTACTGCCAGAGAAAAGTTCAAGTTACGATGAAGAGGCTTCATAGGAATGATAGAATTCTCGAGGGAATCCTTTAAATTACATAAGGCAACAACTATAACATCAACACAGATTGAGCTTCACTGTGGAGATGTGCACAAATTTTTTGATTACCCAGTGTCAGAGCAATTTTAGCACAAAAGCAAATACACTATTTATTATATAGCCTGCAGGCTAATATCATGTGATACAGAACATAAATAGACTGTCTTTGTGCTTCTCTGTCTTTATAAAAAGTCAGCGGTAAAGACAGTAGAAATAAGTAAATAAAAAGTAAACACTTTCCTTATACCTGTGGGCTCCTCAAAGGCATGTTCTATGTAGAATGGATTTTTTACACTGCTGGATAAAGGAATAATAGTGAAAACGACTTGGTAAAAAATGTTATTGAAATTAGAGAAAACTACTGTTAAGATAACATGCCATGCCTAACCATTCCCATTTCTGATGAGCTGACTCATGCTCTTTATTGTTGAAGATCAGCCATAAATGGAAAGACTGATTGTGATAAAGCCAGGGTTGTATGTGAATATTTTGAATTCTTAGTTGTTACATTTTCAATCAATATGTTTTTTTTAAATTTCAGTCCCAGTTTTATTAGTCTAAGTAAAGCAGCTTCTGATCAGGACTCTATTTGATGCCAATTTCAGCTTTAGTGAGTTAAAGTATTTTAGACTTTAAACTCCAGACTGGCAAAAGCAATTTGTTTTTTGTTTAGTTTTTTTAAATGGTGAAATATGTATCCAGTAAAATTATAAATACCATCCTAAATTCAGCTAATCTCCAAAAACCTTAAAAAAACTGAAGTCAACCTTTTTCTGTTTTCACAACCAGAATAAAAGCTAAAGAAATCATAAATTACCATAAAAATAATATCCTCACTATAGTAGATGAAGGTTTAAGTGTGCACAGTATTAAGAAATCACATTTTCGCCCTATTTTTGTTGAGTATAGGAATGATGGTGATATTAATAAGTCTAGCTATTCCTCTCACTCATTTCTGTCTCATCTGTTACTATAATACATTTAAAAAGCAAAAAAATAAAAACAACAACTGCATTGCTGATCATGATGATATAGAGATGACAGTGCATTTGCGATTTGTTGTGTAGCTCTAAAAATGGTTTAAAATATGAATAGAATTATCAATTATTATTCAGCCACAGTGGCTAAATATCCTTACAACATGTTAACGTGTAAGCTCCAAGTCTCGGACCAGGAGCCCCAGATCCCAATGAGCTTGTTAAAGCATTTGCTTTTTCACAGACTTTGTTAAAAGGGTACGATGATGAAAATGTCAAAGCTGTAAAAAAAAATTCTGGCTACTACAACACTGTCCAAGCATTCAGCCTGCTCTTGTAAATGGCAGCTTTTTTATGTGGTTGTGTTAAAAAGAGGTTCCAAATGCAGACACCAGACTGGAGGCAAACAAATTTAGAGAAACAGTTACTAAAATGAAATGTCCAAAAACAAAAAGACGCGAAAAAGAAAACAATTAGTCTAAAAACATTTCCATTATAAAGTCAAATCCAGGGCTTTCTTTACCAGTTCTCATACAGCTCACAACAACACATGGTAACATTATTAACCACTATATCACAATAACAAGATCCCCATGAACACAGCACACCTCTACAGAGGCATTAAGAACTGAACAGACAGAAAGAATAATGGTAGGGAAAGTTATATGATCAAACAATAAGGAGGTGATAAATCAACAGAAGCAAAACTGAATGAAATAAAAAAATCAAACTGAGATGACAAATATCTCTTAAACAGAGAATTGGTTAAAAAAAAGGTCAATGTGACCTCTGTAAACCAAGTCTTCTCAAACATTCACGACTTCAGACAACTCAGTTATTGTGTGATTTCGTCCATCCTCTGTCAATTTATGTATTTATTTATTGGTTCACCAACTTATCCTATTGCTGAAAAGATTCACACACCAAAAATAAAAATAAAGGTTAAGGTGCAGTAATTTGACTGCACCCAAGTGAGACTCTGATCAAATAAAGTTCCTGATGATATGAGAAGTGCTGAGTTTTAATGTGAATGAGTAATAAAATCTGAGTGGGGATAATGGTAGAGTTTTAAACTCTTTATTAAGTATTCACTATTAAATAAGATCAGGTCTAACAAGTTTGGAGAGAGCAGCTACTGATCCAGACCAAAACTTAGAATCTAAACTGTTCTCCAAAGTAAAGCAAAAAACATTTGTGAAGCACTTCACGTAAATCAAATAAAAGTCTGCTCTGCAGTGATATTCTTACAAAATTATTGTGTTTATGCAACAATATCTTGTTAAAAATGTGGCAGAAACATGGAATAGTTTTTGTTCTGATAAGAGGGTCGGCCACCAGAATGATCAGGGGTCTCATTTATAAAACATTGCGTAGAATCCCTACTAAAAGTGTACGTACGACCAAAACAAAAGGTTTGCGTACACCAAAACGATTTCTGATTTATAAAACCATGCCTATGCACAGGTGTAAGCAATTTCCATCCATCCATCCATCTTCCTCCGCTTATCCGGGGTCGGGTCGCGGGGGCAGTAGCCTAAGCAAGGAGACCCAGACTTGCCTCTCCCCGGCCACTTCCAGCTCCTCGGGAGGAATCCCGAGGCGTTCCCAGGCCAGCTGGGAGACATAATCTCTCCAACGGGTCCTGGGTCTTCCCCTGGGTCTCCTCCCGGTGGGACATGCCCGGAACACCTCACCAGGGAGGCGTCCAGGAGGCATCCTGACTAGATGCCCGAGCCACCTCAACTGGCTCCTCTCGATGTGGAGGAGCAGCGGCTCTACTCTGAGCCCTCCGGATGACCGAGCTTCTCACCCTATCTCTAAGGGAGAGCCCAGCCACCCTACGGAGGAAACTCATTTCAGCCGCCTGTATCCGCGATCTCGTTCTTTCGGTCACCACCCAGCGTTCGTGACCATAGATGAGGTAGAACGTAGATCGACCGTAAATCGAGAGCTTCGCCTTTCGACTCAGCTCTCTCTTCACCACGACAGACCGGTACAGCGCCCCATGACTGCAGACGCCCTACCAATCCGTCCATCGATCTCCCGCTCCATTTTTCCCTCATTCGTGAACAAGACCCCCAGATACCTAAACTCCTCCACTTGAGGAAGGACCTCATCCCCAACCCAGAGAGCACCTACCCTTTTCCGACTCAAGACCATGGTCTCGGTTTGGAGGTGCTGATCCTCATCCCAGCCGCTTCACACCGGCTGCGAACCGCTCCAACGAGAGCTGTAGATCACGTTCAGACGAAGCCAACAAGACCACATCATCTGCGAAAAGCAGAGACCCGATCCTGAGGTCACCAAAACGATCCCCTCAACACCTTGGCTGCACCTAGAAATCCTGTCCATAAACGTTATGAACAGGATCGGTGATAAAGGGCAACCTTGGCGGAGTCCAACTTACTGCCGGCAATGCGAACCAGACTCTGACACCGGTCATATAGGGACCTAACAGCCCGTATCAGAGGGCCTGGTACCCCATACTCCCGGAGTACCCCCCACAGGACACCCCGAGGGACACGGTCGAACGCCTTCTCCAAGTCCACAAAGCACATGTAGACTGGTTGGGCGAACTCCCACGCACCCTCCAGGTGTTGGAGTGGAAAGCAATTTCCCTTTATAAATAACGGTCTTCTTGGAAGTTTGCGCACGTGAATTTGGCTCATATCCCGCCCTGAACACGCCCAAATCTGGCTATAAAAGGTCAATGCAAAGCAGGACATGAATATTGATGCATATGAAGAAGAGGGGAAATATGGCAACAACAAAAGAAAAACAAGAAGAGAAACTTTACGGAGATGTTGATTGAAGTGCTAGTGGGTGAAGTGGAGGCTAGAAGAGACATTTTATTTGGTGGACACAGCAGCGGTGTCACAAATAAAAGGAAGAACTGTGAGTGGCAGCATGTGGCGTCTGCAGTGCAGACTGTCAGCGCAACTGACAGCACGGTACCCAAATTAAAAATAAAATAAAAGTGGTCGGACCTCAAAGTTGAGGGAGGAAAAAAAAACACTTGCCTCCCACCGCCAGAGTGGGTCTGCTACTGGAGGGGGTACGTGTACACCCGAGCTGACACATTGCTACCTTAAATGATACAATAAAACAATTTTACATCCTGGCCGATCCTTGCTCCCTGGGTGAAAGCTTCCTGTCGAGGAGGAGGCGGCTGTGGGTTGGGGTTCTCTTGCTGGGGAGGGGGTACGCCAGGAGGGAGGGGAATTTCCTCGAACGGGGCCCTTATAGTAATATGGGTGCAGTCAATTGCACCGATTATGTTTGGGAACCCGGACATTGCTGCAAATTGCATCTTAATTTCGGCCTGCTCCCCCACAGTATATGCAAACGTGATGTATCGCCTGCTCATCTTAATGATCCCATCCAAGACTGCAGGCATTATTGCGCTCAGGGACGTCAAATGATTCAATTTCTTAATTGGTACACAGTCCCGGCCCTTTTATCTGAGTTGAAGGTTTTGAGATAAATTTTATGTATCTATTTTAATATTGAAAAATGTTTTAGAAGAGCTATAGCTCACTGCTAAGCTACAATATAGATATCATTGCTTGTTTGGATGTTTATAATAACATGAATCCATAATTAATGTTTGGTGTGAGGTGAAATGATATGCGTGAGAGGAGTAATATGCAGTCTGGCTGCAGTTCACCACCTCACCAACTGCGTCGTCGATTCCCTCGTCTCCAAAATGTCCGTACGCACGGGTCAGAGTTGGCGTACAGGTGCGCACATTTTCCCGTCAAGTCTGTTTTTTATAAATCACAACTTTTGCTTTGAAAGTGGCGTACGCCAGTTTCAGGCCCTGTTTTGTGTGTACGCAACGTTTATAAATGAGACCCCTGGTCTGTATGCACAGCTACTCCTTCAAATTCAGCAACAGGATCAAACTAATCATCCTACAACCCTGTGGTCAGGATGCATCCAGATGAATTTTATTTGTTCATTATGCAGATAATTAAAATTCTGCTGTTTTGTCTCTCTAAATACTGTTTTACAAGTGGAAGATGCTTTTATTTTTTTAGATTTAACACTTATTTTAAGTGAGATAATAAGCAGAGGCTGACATCTCAGCCAGGGTAAAAAGCAAGAGACAGACTAAAACCTGCTGCAAATACTGTCATTTCTTTACTACTGTAACACCGTCCTTGTCAAGTCCTTGTTTCACTGTTAACAAGTTATAGACCAGCTGTCAGTTTGAGTCTAGCTCTGGATGACAGACAAGCCTGAACAGATGAATTGAGCTTTGCAGTCTGGTTCAGTACATCCAGTGACAATGTAATGTAATTGGGAAGAAAAGTCTACATGAAAATTCCACCATATAAATGTTCCTCTGCTGCTTCATCCCTCATTATGCTCTATATGACAACAATATTATAAACCTAAATACTATGAGTATTACTACTTTTATTTATCATGCTTGTAAAGGTTTTAGAAATACAACTGAAGTGTATTGACAATATATATGAACCTACATGTGTGATAAATATATATATATTTTTAACTAAGTCTGTTTATATATAATTTCTGATCCAACCCATAGGAAAGTAACCTAAGTAAACATTAAAAATGCATCTGAGATGCCTGATTGCAAAACAAACAAAAAACAAAACAAAAATCAATAACACAAAATAGGTCAAATCATAGTAAAAATGATCGATCAAATTTCAAAATTAAGTATTTTTAAGTGGCATTTAGATAACATGATTAGATCACACCAATATTCTGTTGTTTTGGAAAGCTTGATGAGCCAGTAGTGTTTTACTGTATAATAAATAAGTGTGTTGTGGCATCTACACAAAAAAATCCAGAGAATCTTTGGACACAGCTAAACATGCTTGACAGCATGATGTGTGTCATAATATGTGCATAATATAGTAGATTTGCTGTATGAGATCCAGTGAAACTGGCTAATCATTTCAGAGACAAAACAGCAGCAGCTCATATTTAGCCACTGTCTCAAAATGTTGTCATAGGATTTTAAAATAATCCGACATGTAATCACATCTTCCAAGGCCCTAAGCAGCCCCTAACCGAAAACATTTATAATAGTTTGCCTTTGAGTACATACATATTTGGAGATTTAATTCATACTGTCAGCAGCGAGTTGTATCCAACCCCAAGAGCAGAGAAAGTGGAAGTAGTTCATCCAGTGGTGAAGGAATGGGGGGCGAGTCTGATGGATGGCAGATGACAACCGTGGCAGGGTTCACTGTGAACTGTAAATCTGTCTTTCTGTCTTTATGATTGGTGACACTGCGGCTGTTAGTGGCTCTTTCAGCACCAAGAGTTGCAGATACCACTTACTAGCTTCTGGCCACCAGTTAAGAGTCATAAGTGTTCTCAAAGATGAACCATAAACCACATCAACCTTCCGCTGTGCATCTAAAATCATTTGCATGCTTGAAGGGTAGAACTAAAATATTTAATGCTTTGATGTGAGGTAGTAATAACATTTAAAGCATGACCCTAAATTGGCAGTGGTTAAGACTTTAGAGCTGTGAAGAATAAAGTACAAACAACATTACGTCAGTGTGGTGTAGTTCAGATTATAAATAAAGACTTGCCCTCAGTGGAATACAGATTTGGACACAATTATATACATCAAAATACATTTTAAAAATACACACCATTGCGGCAAGTATATCAGGGTTATATTGCCAGCATGGTGTGTCTTTTGAATGTGCTTTGGCTGCATTGCAATGGGGAATATTGCGGCATTCGTGCCAGCATCCTTGATGGTAATAACATCACACTATTCCCACAAAACTGGATTTATGAGTCAAAATTACACCTTTGCACAAGAGAGCATGATGATATGTGGAATGTAAGGTGAGCCCCAGCTGGCAGCAGTACTCAAATGCAAGTAAACACTAAAAAACACTTGATTATGCCTCATTGCTGTCACAGGCTTACCACTAATGAATCCCCCAAAGGTGCACTGATGCCAGTATTGTCTTTTGAAACAGGCTTTAGATTCATCCTGTTCCCCAAAAAGGGTCAGCATGTAGACTACATTGCATGTCCGCAATCAGGATTTATTTATTTTTATTTTTTTACACACAGTTTAATAACTTTGAAATAAATACTACAGAATTTAAGTTTATTATGATAGAAAACATTTAAGGTTAAATCGATTAGATTATCTTCTTTGGTTCAAATCATATCTTTCTGGTCACTCTCAGTTAATTGAACAAAGGTCATTCTACCATGAGTCTCCTCTCACTTTTGGTGGTCCTCAGGGTCTGGCCTTTGGCTCCCTTCTATTTTTCATATACCTCTTTCTTCTTCACAACGTTTTCCAGAAATATAATGTCCAATTATTTTGCTAGGTAGGTGACATCCAGCTCTATATTTACAGGATGCTGAGTTCTTCTTTACCACCCTTTTCCTTCTGAATGGTCAACAGGATTTAAAATCATGGTCTTCGTCCAACTTCCTTGAATTTAACAACAAAACAACAAAGTTTATACCCACTGGCTCTCCTTTAACCATTTCTAGGGTTAACAGTTTTCCATTTTTCTTTGAAAACTCCTTCATAATACCCTCCACTCAAGTTAAGAGTCTGTGTGTCAGTCTCTGTGTAATTTGCAATAGTACCTTATCCTTTCAACCACACTTAAATGTAATTAAATCTACACACTGTCATCTTAGTAGTATTCATTGCCTTTGAGTTACCTTACTCGACACACCACAGCTCTATCAATTCACAGTTCAGTCACACCACATCTTGACTTCTGTAATTTTCTTTGCTTTTACATATAAATCAATGGTGCCAAATTAGTTAAACTAATTTAGCTTTCATTCTTAAAGCATCCAGATTCCTCCAAGCACAAATCAGAATTCATGTTTTCTATTTTAATTCCATTTTTATCCATTTGTCTTCTTTTACTTTTAGTAATTCGTTTTAGTTTGATCATTAGTGTGTTGGCTTTTTTTAGTTTGAGTGATTAAATGTATTTTCTTCTTTTGTAAATAAACTTTGTATTTTGAAAGTCACTGTTGTCCCTCTTATTCAACACACACACACAAATGGCAAGGTTTCAGGAACAATAGACTGTAAAGAATTATCTCCTTAAGATTATGAGACTGATATAGATATTTGGCTATTAAAATATAGTTCCTGGTAGTCCAGGTGGTGCCCCAAAATATTAATAATTTTTCATGAATTATTCATCTCATTGACTGCCATAAGCAGTCCCTTAACCATTAATAGCCAAATAGTTGCATTTTTACCTTAATTCCGCAACAGAAGCTAGTACATTGGATAGTTACTTGGGGGGGAGGAGTAATACAAAAAACTGAAGAAACCCAAGTGTTTTCTCTAGCATCTCATTAAAATAATTCTAAAAAGTTTAAATTGTATGCGTGGAAGGTTGACTGTTAAAAACTTAAATTACTTACTTTGATACCAGTAAGTGTCCCATGCATAGTAGACACAAAACTGAAATTAAACTTTATCATTTACAAGTCAGGAATATTTCTTCAGGCAGTACAACTCAAAGTTTAGAGTTTATTGTCATAAGATACAGTGAGTTGACCTGGATTTAGAATATTCCATTCAGCAATAGTTTTGTCTTCATGTTTGTCAGAATTACACACCACTTCCAAATTTTATGGCATTCTGTAACCATGGCCTAGACAAGACCTCTCTTATTTACTAAATTTACAAAACCACAGACAAATTGGCCAGTGCACTTGACTGGCTGTGGAGATCCACACAAAAACCACCCTTGTTTGGCACTTTTACTGCCTTCCTCTCAATCCAACATATCTGTGCTGGCAACCCTCAGCTGCTCCCGACCAAGTCTCTATAAACGCTCTCACAGATTTTCACGGCTTTTTCTCTCCTCTCTCCCACAGCTTTTCTATCCAAAACATCCTTAAACCCCTCTTTCACACTTTCTGTGGTATTCATCAGATTTTCTGCCTCCTAAAAACATTTCAGCTACACACAGAATCCTATCAGCTGGTAACACGGCGGGGCTGGTGGCCACACAGGAAGCTGTTTTAGATCTCAGCTGAAGTGTCCTGAGCTTTGAAAAACTGTCAAACGCAGTTAGAAAACAGACAGAGCTCAATAAAAACTCAACAGAGCAACCATCAGGGCCACTCATCAAAAGTGAATTAAGTTTATGTAGTGAGGGGCAGCAAGTTTGTCACATTAAAAAAGACACAATAAATGCAATTACCTTTGTTGCAAATAGTTTTTACTAAACTTAAAAAACACTTTTTTTACATTATACCTTTTCACACCGGCCTAAAAAATTTTTTACTTAAAATGTAGGGAAAAAAAATTCATTTTGTAAACTGTACTTTCATTGTTTTGCTATAGTTATTCATTATAAGCAGTGTTCCATTGATGGGGGGAAGGGGGATGTCGCCCCTCTGGTTATTAATTTATCATCTTTGGGGGGGGGGGGGGGGTGAATTCTTGAATCCTTGTACCTTTGCCTAAAGAACTTAAACAACATAGGTGAACAGCTTCAGAAATTGATGGCTGCAGCATACAGTGCAAGAGGTGATTCTGCGCAATCAACGCAATTTTGAAAGATGTGAGGAACTGAATGGTAAAAATACTCAATCTTCCCTTCATGCCTGCAAGGAACCAGGCAGGGATCAGAAGCAAAAATAATTTCGAAGTTTAAGAATATGTACACTCAGTTTAATAAAGTGTGCGTATTAATTTGGAATCAGATCAAAATCTGGGTTTCAATTAAACCAAGACTCTTCATTTTAAATAGAGTAGAAATCTGTGATACACGGACGGGTTCATAGTGGAGTCCATGATGATGTCCGTCTCAGGTCTTGCTTCAACAAAGCGACACAAACCATGACACTTCTAGTTCTGTGATCCATAGTTGATACGAGATTCTATTTCTTGAATATTCTTTATGGTTTATGCTGAATAAATCCGATGTTTTTGTGACCAAATAATTATATTTTAAACTCATCTAGCCAAAGAACATCTTTCTAAGAGTTTTGGTCTCCTTGCACGCCTCCTGCTTTAGGTGCCATTTAAATGCATTTAAGGGTTTTGGGAGACTTTTTGCATCTTGAGGCCTGCTTCTAGGGTAAATTACGTGCTTTCATTCCCTGATCTTAGGATGCTGACAGTTGTTTTGAAACTCCTCCACTTAATGACTATTGTCGGTATAGTGAAATAGTTGACTTTCAGTTCTTTCTAGACTTCATTTATTTCCTTATAAAACTTATAAGATGCTCTATTTTTCTGGATAGCCAAAGACAGCCCTATTATACTTACCATGGTGTTTATTCTTAGTTCAACAATCAGGAGCGAACTAAACTAGAAGTCTGAGGTTTACACAGATCAAACTGCCATCAAATGTAGACAAGTCATTTTCTAAACATGTGCATCTGGTGGTGATTATGTACCTATGTGTGATTTTATCTGCTGTAACTAGGTATGACGATAGGGGTGTCAATTTATTCACCTAATTGATCCCTTTGCAGGAAAAAAAATGCTGGAATGCAGTTAGAAAAACCCATTACACACTTTGAAACACATTGGAACAAGATGGACAAGAAGTGTGGAAGGTTTTTTATTTATCTATTTTTTTCTATTTTTCCAGCTTTAGTTTTTTATTGCTGGGATTTATCCAGTTGTGTAAAATATAAAAGGGTGCTTAAAGATTTGTTGTAGAAATTTACATTTTACAAAACTAATAAACTAATAAAGCCTGAAGCCTCATATCACAAATGTAAAGGTTGACCAAATGGCAAGCAGATGGTGGTAATTATCTTCTTCACATTTTCTGATCCTGGTTCTATTCAGAAACATTAATGAATGGCACACACAATCTGCTCCTTTTCAGTACAACTAATGGATTAATACTGTTCCTGTATTAATCACT
Organism: Apricaphanius iberus; assembly: GCA_028564705.1. Lineage (NCBI taxonomy): Eukaryota > Metazoa > Chordata > Actinopteri > Cyprinodontiformes > Aphaniidae > Apricaphanius > Apricaphanius iberus. The sequence goes on along the minus strand of JAPXFQ010002454.1, from coordinate 1,025,649 downwards.
ACCTCATTGGCAGGTTCCCCTGTTTATTTCCTCTACAGAGCGAAGAAGAGCAGTAGTTAAGCTGTGATAGAAGGGAGGGATCCTCCAAGTTGGATTCTTTTAGATATTAAGGTTAAGCTGATGCTTTTAAGATTCTAAGTGTCTACCGGTGTATCATACATTTTTTTTAAAGACATTTGTCATACAGAGCCCTAATTACACAACTGTTTTACATCAAGACCCAAAACTGAATGGTTTTTAGTACATTCACCCACAAATCTTAAAAAATTGAATAATAAATATAGCAGGAGAGAAAATGGTTAACAATTGCTGCCTAAACATCAAAGAATATTAAAAAGAAGAGGAACAAGGTAGATTTTGAAAAAATGAGCACACTCTTGTCACCAAAATGTTAATAAATGTAGCACAGTTTTACATAAAGCACAATTTTCAAAGAAAGAACCCCAATTAACAGCCACATAGTAGCATATTTTTTGTCTTTAGATTTAAAATGAACAAACCAAATTAATCTTTTGAAAAGAAGGGAAAAAAGACTCACCGAGTTTAGATCCAAACTAGTCTGCACCCACTCCTTGGCATCATTGTATTCATCCATCAGTCCCATAATATATAGTGTGTCCAGTGAGTCAACGATAGAAGCTCCTCTTAGTCCCCCTGCAAAATGCAAGAAAGGAAGATTTATACAGAGACCTGACATGTAATTAACCGCATATTTAAAGCATTAAAAGTGACATATAAACCAGTGCAAAAGTTTGCGACTAATCTCCAAAATGGTCCAACAATAAAGAACCTCAAACCTATAAGCAAAATCTTTCATGGGTTTAAAAATTTTCAAGTTGTTTTCTAAAGCCTTGAAAGACTTTGATATCTTTTTTCTAGGCCTGTGTTGCAATTTCCTTCTGTCTTAAAAAGCATTTGCAATGTCTACTATACATCAAAAGTTTAACTACTGCAATCACGTACTATGTTAAAGTATTACATTATTTTAAAAGATATACTACATTTATTAAATTACTAAATTAGACAGCCAGCTTCTAAGTCTGTTTTTAAATCCCTTCTGAAAATCTGGCCCTTGTAATCTTATGAGATACAGCTTTTATTAAGTTTTTATTTTATTTTTTATGCCGTTGATAATATGGTTTTAAAATAAGTGTTCTTTATTGGACTTCTCTCCACAGTTGCTACATGGATAACTGGTTTGAATAATGCTGCAGAGTAAACGAAATGCAAGCAATCGTCTACTGTTACCATAAGGTCGTCCAGGACAAGTGAAAGTGGCAAGACAACGCCTCAATGCTATCTACTAGGTTTTCTTAGACAGAAAACTTTTCAAATAATTTCGAATGTTAAACTGAATTATGTTGAAACCTGTGTACCCCCAATTATTTTTTATTAAATAGTGAAACTATTTTTGGTTTTAAAATTATTTTAACTGCAAAGCACTTTGGTGCGTTTGTGCTGATTGTTTTAAAGTGATTTTTGAAAAAAAAGTAGGATCGGAAAAATCCTTGTTCTTTTTTAAAGAATTCCCCCAAATAAATTTGTCTGTCAATAAAAAAAAAGTTTTTACATCATAGACATTTGTTTCAACAGTTAAAGCTGTTAAAGTTAAATACTGAAATTTAACCATTAATTGTTAATATTTTGATTAGCAGCAGAACTTGAGAGCATGTAAGAAAAGATGAAAAACATAAAAGTCTCTGATGCATTCCGTTTCCCTAATTACCGCGGTGATGCTAAAAGATAATAAGAAAATTGCTTGGTGGAGCCCAGATGAAAATCATCCTCTCTCGGAGATTATAAAACACCCGCTGAAAACCATCAGTCACAGCCACACGAAAGTCAAGTTATTTAGGAATCAGCCTGCAGAGCAGAAGAAAGAGGTGACACACTGATTGTTGTATACATTTAGCAGCTGGTTCTGGATTACACTAAGCTTAAGTATTTTCCTCTTTTAACTGTGTGCCACTGTGCATAGTGAGTCTGTTTTTATGAATTTCAGTGCTTATTTCTTTTCACAACCTAAATGAGAAACTCTAGGAATTATTTCATCCTGCTTCCATGCTTGGATCATTTTTCTTCCAATACCACAAAATGTAATGCAAATACAGCCTAAGATCACAAAAATCCAAGGGTCCAAAGGAAAAATCATCATTATCCTTAATAGATAACTGCAAAAGAGTTGAAAATAAAATTTGTGATACCATAGGTTTAATAATAAAAACTGGTGAAAAAGATAATCCAAAATCCCGGAGGCTAAAACTCTAAATTTCAAAATACAACAGAGTGGAAACTGACCTGGTTAACTGAGTGGGGTGATGAAAAAACATTTATGCACATCCCTGAGAACACGTCAACGTTAGATGGCTGGATTGAACTGATGCAACCATTCTGCAACCTGGTATATCAAAGACTGTAGCTCTTCTCAGGAAACTCATCAAATATGCAAACAGTAACCACACCTTAGAGCATCAAAACCCAAATATGGGGGGGGGGGGGGGATCATACAAATCTCACGACCCATTCTAGATTAGTTGTTGAAGGTGTATTTACCATGAATTTGTGTATGATAAGATTTAATCATAACATGAAAATTCTGCCCTTTCTTTTGAGTTTTTTTGTGTTTTCTTTAATAATACTTGGATTCACAGTTCAAAAAGTCATTAAGCCAAATAAATATAATGGGAAACAACATTTCTGCCAATATGATTATGTAATAATACTTTACATAGAAAGTTCACGTTAGGCAGATGTTGCAGTAAGAAGTTTGTGGGTTTGAACCCAAGCCTCTGGTCTTTCTGCATGGAATTTGCATGTTATCTCTGTGCATGCGTGGGTTCCCTCCGGGTACTCTGGCATCCTCCCACAGTTCAAAAATATGACTCTTAGGTTAATTGGTCTTTCTAAATTTCCCTTAGGAATGAGTGTGTGCTTTGCTCTGCAAGAGACTGATATGTCCGGGGTGTACCCCAAAACTCGCCTGATGATTTATCGAGATAGGCACCAACCAACCCCAACCCTCTTCATAGGATAGACTGTATAGATAATGGATTTATGGACAGATTCACAGTTCATACAATATTAATAAGTCAACATTTGACTTTTCACTCTTTTTTGTAAAGGCAGACAGTAAGGATAGATGGCTTGAGCAGGGTTTGGGCACAAAGAACTTTGAGGAGGTCATAAGTGTGAGTTTAAAGTTTGTCATGTAAGAAAATGCATAGTTTACCAGAGGTTTTACTTTATATTCGTCCTGGTATCTGCTGATATCCATAGATTACTTTGTTATATGAAGCAAATACCTATGTTTCAAAGCCTTGTTTGTTTTTACCCAAAGTAATTACCTATAGTGTTTACTAAATACCTCTTCCGTGTCTAAACCAATGTAGGTATTTGCCTGTGTACTTAGTGATTTTTGAAGTCTAAACAAGTTGATATGAAAGAAAAAAAATATCTAAAAATTAGATATCCAGAGATCTCTACCACCATGCTTTAATCACGTGAGATTTGATTATTTTTAAGACATCTCTTTAAGACTTGGCCTAGCAAAGTTTAAAAAGGCTCAACTTCACAAGATCAGATGATCTTCCTAGATGTCATAACAAACTCATCTTCTGTCACACTTCACTGAAAGCAGGAAACTGTAATGGTACATTAATGCTTTGTTGGCCTGACATTCATAACTATTGAAAATTTAAGTAAACCTACACAACCACAACTATGATTTAAAACACAAAACCAAAATATTTCCCTTGAAATATGTTCTTATAATACTGCAACTATCATAAAACTCATCTTCCACTGTCTGAGCATCCATGTGTTTCCCTGATGACAGAGCATCTCATAAGAGAGCAGCGCTAGTTGACAGAAGACCATCTGTTGAGGTTACTGAGCATAGCTTTGTGTAATAAGCTGCATGGTAGTATCTCATGAGTGATACGATTGTCCTTGCGCCATTTTTGCAGAGGAAAGAGTACAAATATATTTTCATTTGCATCTGACTTTACTTATCGAACAGTCTTCTTGTAATCTGAAAAGAGAGGTAGCGATAGTAAAAGCTGAAGAATGAGATGCGATCAAATATATATGACCTGTGGTTATCCTAACCCAAAAGTACTACTCCGTAGCTCGAAGCAAAGTAGACGAGTGTGGAAAATTCCTTTTGAAAACAGCACTAGAGCTTGGAAGATTGATTGACTCCGAGGATACAGGGAGCAGATCAATCCATCATCGTGCACTCCTTTAGTTTCCTTGTTCTTAGACTCCATTTCTTTCTGTGGGCCTGAGCTAAAAATGGAAGCACAGTGAAAGATCCTTATGAAGACTTAATCAATTAAAGTGCCTTTTTATGTAGTCATTAAGTTGGATCAAAACATAGACACACAGCAGAATTAAAAATGCTTTAACCTTTCGAAAAGCTAAAGCAAAAAAAGGGTATTTGTAGTACTATTATTCCAACTTTTTAAATTTGTAAATCATGAGCAGAAATTAGCTGTTTTGTGGAAGAATTACAAAGCAGTTCTGTAAAATGCTGAAATTGTGAAAAGTGTGTTTTTTTCTGAGAAAACTAACAAAGGCCCAATGGACAATTTTGGCCAGCTTATAGCACCCCCTAGTGTCCGTTTTGAATGACCCTCACAAAGACGAATCGCTTTCCCCTTCCCCACGCTGTGCAGCAGTGTTTTCGGCGGAAGCTCTTTTTTGCTGTCGCTGATACATGCTTTCTTAGTTTCTTCGGAGGCTCCATGTTGTAAACGCTAAAACAAATGCTAACCAGGTTCTCTATTATTCTTTGCAGGAGCATAAACATGGATTGCCGTAAAGCAGTACTGCTTCACACAAGATACATGACTATGCAACACTTCAGGCCTCCAGTCCAGAGCGCTTCGAGTTGGGCAGGATTGACTCCACAAGGAGCGGACGGGGGCAGTGAGGCTACTCATTAAGCATTTAAAGGGCTATTTTAGCACCTACTGGTTCAAGAAAATGATTAATAAGCATGACAAAGTTATCAAGTGTACCATTAAGGCAAGAATTACCTAAAACCTAAAGTACAGCATATCTGAAGGGTAGACAATTTTAATTTCTGTTTAAGTAGGCAAGGCAATTTTATTTGTATAGCACACTTTCAACACAAGGTAATTCAAGATGCTTTACATGATTCAGTGATAATGAAACCACATGATTACAAACAAAACATATAAGTTTAACAGTAATCAATCAGTAAGAAAAGATAATGTAAGGAACAAATGTATGTAATTAATACACAATAACTTAAAAAAGAAATAAAAAAGTAAGAATAGAAGTTAAACCACAACAATAAAAAATAATTTAAGGAACTTTAAGTAAGCTCTGTTTCAGGATTTCCCCTGGACTCTGGCCAAAATAACATCACTAATGGTTATTGTCTCTCATCCCATACATGAAGAAGTTGCTCAGCTTCAGAGCTAATTCGGTGACACCCTGCAACATCCTAGGTGCACTTTTGCAGGTCCCTCCTCACTGCAGCTGTGGACTCTACAACCAAAACTGCTCCAACAAACCCAATAATCTTTACATCCCTGCACCATTTGACTTATTTAAAAAAGTTTTTTTTAATCCAATGTAAGAAGGCCCCTCCCAAAACACCCCGCCCCCAGCAAGCTTTCCGCTCCCTCTACCCTCTATACAATTGGGCACGCGCATCACCTGTGATTATACAACATGTCATTGTGTACTTTATCAATAAAATATTATATTGATTTGCTTTAATGAATATGACTGTCTTACCTGTACAGTAGAAATGTGTCCAAAGCTGCATCGGTTTGAAGCCTTTTAGCATTCGATGGCAGCCTATCTCCATGTTGAAAAGCATCTCTGATATAAATTAAGGGGAGAAGACATATTGACGTAACAACCTACTCGGGTCTCGAAGGCATTTTCGAGTTTGTCGCTGTACTTTCCATGGTTTTTTTTCTGCGCACCCTCATCTCCATAGGTTTTTGCAATGCGCATGCACCTTGATTGACAGGCGACAATCAACTTGAATTCTATTTGATTAAAAAAATTGCCGGTCAGTCCGAATTGCATAGGGTTCTATGGGAGGAAGGAGGGGAAAAATAACAAATGTCGTGGAGAACTAGCCTTTTATCTAAGTACTGGACCAAATAATTTTAAGGATATATCAGACTTAAATACATTATCCAAAATGCAGCTTTAACAAACCTTTTTGAAGCTGCTATTTGCACATGTGTTTTTTTCAGATTATATTCTGCTAACTTCTTGGAAAAATATATATTTACTTTTTAAATTTTTATTACAAAGTTACACATTCACATTTTGTAAATAGCTTTTTATTATTATTATTATCATACTCAGGAGCACGTTCTAATCGGAGTATGCCACTTTATTTTAAATAACTGCACAGTACTTTAGTTTTTGTAATTTTGTCTGTGATGTACATACAGTACAGACCAAAAGTTTGGACACACCTTCTCATTCAATGCGTTTTCTTTATTTTCATGACTACATTGTAGTTTTCAATTAAGGGATTGAAAACTATGAATGAACACACGATGTATGTTATTACTGCATGTACTTAAACAAAAAGGGTGAAACAACTGAATACATGTGTTATATTTTAGATTCCTCAAAGTAGCCAGCCTGTGCTCTGATTACTTTTTTTTTTTTTAACGTGTCCTGTCTAGCAGTATGCTACTCAGAATTGGTGTCTGAGTACCAAGTACAAGTCCAACAGTTTTACTTTCCCAAGCAGAGTATTACAGCTTCGCTGTAGTACGCCACTTGATGTATATGTATGAAAAATCTTTATTAGTGATTACTGTGGGTTCAATTTCCTGACGTCATGGACATTAAACTGAGACAAGAAGGAAGAAAGGAAGAAGGTGAAGAAAAGAAACCGGACCAACAGAGGTGCGAACCGACGACACAAGACAGGGAGTCAAACAAAGAACACAAGAAAACATCCCAGTCCTCCACCTCTGCCGGACGGCAGAGAAACAGTAATACAAAACAAAAACGACAAACTGTACAGAACCAAACCAATAGTTCAGATCTAGTAGAATAAACTAAGAATTACACATTCACTACACACAAGCATTGATTAATGAACATAATACAAATGTTTCTGGTAAGCTCCTGTGAACAACTAACTAATGATGATAACCTCAGCTTAAGATATGTACGTCCTCACCTATGTCCCCACACCCATGTGTGTGCGAGTATGCAGGTCGGAATAAGGTTTCCCCACGCAACTGATTGATAGCTGGTGTAAGGAACCGTCAATCCGTCCTACAGGAATCGGCACAGACATGGAGGAGGCAAGAGATGTATGCATCCAGGGTCCCATAGAGTACAGAGGCCACAGGCGGATCAGCGCAAGGTCGATCACCCGCCAAGAGGGGAACAGATGGAAGCCCCAGGGGAACACCCACCAGCCGCAATGCTGGGGCCCGAGAGATCGCAGTGACGAGCCCACGGGCTCCGCCGGTAACCGGCTACGCCAGGGCGGGCTCGGATCAGGAACCGGAGGCCACGGGGACCAGGGGCACCCCGCCCCCCAGCGGGGCCACAACCAGGGACCAGCCGACAAGGGCCCCCCACCGCCGCCGCAGGCAAGGAGGATCCGCAGCCAACCGACGGACAACACACGCCGCCGCCACCCCGGACCAATACCCACCGCCAACGACCCGGCCCGCCTCCACACACCCACACGCCAGGGAGCCACAGCAAGAGCCACAGCGGATGTACGCCCTCCCCAGGCCGCGCCCAGCCGGCACCTGGACATCCAGATCTTCCAGCTTCCGGGTCCAGATCCCGCCCCACGTAGGGCGCCAAGATCAGGGGCCCAGCTAATGCCGGACAGCCCCACCAGGCGAACAGACCAGCCAGCAGAAGTCCTGGAACCGGCAGTCTGTACTGTATATTATTCTTAATTTTGTTTTGTATACTTTATTACCATTCTTGTGTGATTGTGAAAGCTTTTATTATCAGCTAAATAAAGGATTATTCTGTTCTATTATCCTGTACCTCACATTCAACAGGCTACATGCTTGTTATATTAGTCAAAGACAATCACCCGTCCTTCCTAGCAGGCCAAAGCACTTTGAATCCACCAAACAGCAGGAATATCTATTAGGGTCATTTCAAGAGCCATCCCAAGAATCACAGCATTCTCATGATCTTCAGAAGGGAAGATTTTGGCCTGAAATAGGCTTAAAAATTTTACCAAGTGAAGCAGGATTTCAGAAAAAAAGTATGGCCATTCTAAAAATCTGTAGTTTTGTAATATTGTTATATGAACAGATATGTCTAGAATTAAACTTCATACCAGCTGCCAACTTCACCAGAAACCATCCACCATCAATCATAGAATCCACAATGAATTTGATAATGTATCAGTGACCAATCTGAAACCATCTGTAAAAAAAAAAAAGATTAAGCCAAAGCAGAACTTGCTTGTGAAATATAACTGTGTACCAATACATATATATAAATCCGGCAACCACTGGCTATGAATTAAAAAAGCGAAAGCTTTGGTTTGGTCAACCCCAGATCTTTATACTTCGGAGATGCTGTGGGCTGACTTGAAAAAGGCTCTCCATGCAAGAAGCCACTCAAACATATGACAGCTGAAAAAGAGGAGTGAGGCAAACTTTCCTCAGGCTGATGTCAGAAAATCAGAGATGCATAAAAGAGGTGTCTCGTGAAAAATATTTCAACAAAATAGTTTAAGACTAGCATTTAAGGTAGAAGGAGTGGTAACTTTTTCCTAAGCTTGAAAACACGTTCTTGTGGATAACTTTTTATTGAGTAAAACAAGGCACAGATTAGAAAATCTCTTAAAAGATTACTGAGTGTTTAATGGGGTAATTTTTCCCTCGACCTATTAAAAAGACACAGGATATTCCATCCTGGATGTCATGGTACAGCCAATGAAGATCAGACCCACATGATAAACTCTAGGCTGCAGTTTGCTTCATATTTTTACTGACGTTACTGTCTCTCCTTTTCTTTAATTGTACACACAGCATTTAATCCTTCAGGAGTTGCTTCAGAGGCAACATTTCCCTGTAATTTAATTTAGCAAGCACATTCAGCTTGATATGCATACAAAATATATGCTTAAATTCTTAAAAAGGAAATCCTTCCTGTTTAAAATTCAACTGACACTGGAATTAAAAGTGCAATAGCATTAAGCAGATAAGAAGAATCAGATTTCAAAGATGAACTGTTTAATTCACCCAGGGGAAAACTAAAAAATAAGGGCTATAATTTTCTAATTTTAGTGGCTGGCTCATAACATGAAACTGATATTAAAATAAAAAGGATGGGATCAATATGTAAGCCAGGCGACTAACGTCATAAAAGTGAATCTAATTGATACAGAGGGGAGGTCCATGTAATTATCCTGTCCTGTTACCAGTGGTTGGCAGTGTCCTATTATCAATCAAAAGGCCAATCAGTGACTTGTTAGCACTACCTTGCACCACAGATGCAGTAGCAGGCAGTTACATTGTGTGATGTTAATAAAATCTGGCAGAAGGGGTAAAAGCTTAACACGGTTTAAAATATGCACAGAAGGGGAGACTCTGAACCATAGGATTTTTGATAGAGAGCACAAACAGAACTGTGGCAGAGAAGAAAGTGGATGGAGGGAGAAGGATTGAACAGAACATGAAAAGGGTAGTGAGAAACAGTGATTGAGAAATGTCACATCCATCAGTCAACCCAGGCTTTTCAGGCAGACTAAAACACCAACTGGGTCTTTTAAACTCATGAGAGGAGTAAAAAATATAAGAAATGGAAAAGGAAGCAGAAATTCAAATGAGTCCTTTTTTTATCAAACTCCAGAATTAAACCTGAACATTTTTTTAGAGGATTGATACCTGACTTTTATAGATCTTTTCATATCAACAAATCACCATTTCACACAGATTTTGTGGATGCTTCTCTGGTTGGAAGTTAGTTTCCCTTTTATAATCTACTGTAAGGTAATATAATTATATTACTCTAATATCTAAAAGAAAAGGTTCACCTCACTATTAGCTATCTGAAGTCATAATCTCTCATATTTCAGAATAGTCGACTGGCTCTAATCACGGAACCACAATAATAAATTGGAATGGGCTACCAAACCATTAGGATAACAAGATTATCTGCATGTTATCTGAATTTTTTTTTTTAATTCTATTAAACTTTGTATCCTAGAATTGAGATTCTGGTTAAGATCCAGTTGCTTATTTTGTAAAAGGAGTGTTTATGACCTACCAAAATAAAGGGACCTCCTGTTGGTAGATGATATTTCCTTTCTGACTGTAAGTATATTGCATAAAATTATGTTACAGCATTTATTTTTAGAATCTCGTGTCTCCAGGGTAGATATGAATTGGGGCATGCTTGGCAAAGTCTACATGATACAAGGAAATTTTAATATTTAAACCCTGTTGTTGAATATTGTAATATCTAATATTATTGACTCATATTGTTTGACTCTTTTCTTTCCCAGATCACTTCCACGTTGTGAGCTTTAACATGCCAGCCGCTGATAGCTACACAAGAAATGGCATGGATAGCAGTTAAAGTCTGACAAACAGGCAATTATAATATTGGTATGCATAGAAGATATTGTATCCAACCAGTCCTTTGCAAACGAGAGATTGCACACGTTATGAAACGACAATTGTTATTTGATATATTGTGCAGCTCTAATAGTTTGTATGAAATTCCCTATGGCAGGCAGTCATTACAGGAAAAATTCAGGTGTGAAACAACGAAAGCTGCTCAAGTATGACATGTAGCACAGGCAAAAAAAAAGTTTAATTTATTGTTCTGCAGAGAACTCTCAAAAATATATGAATACCCATTTTCTTGAAATATACCAGCAAACAAACAAAAAAGAAAGTGATTGGTGACTTTAATTAAAAAGTTCACCACAATACTTGTTTTTTTATTGCTAAAACAATAAAAATGACTATTTTGAAAATATTTAATCTTTATGGCCATTATAAACAGAATGAATTGTATATGAATGGGAGGAGGGATAATGAGTCTTGTTGCATGTGGATGCTTTGTTTGTGGTTCCTGATAAGTCCATGTGGCTTTTCTATCAGTGATACTGGATATGAAAGACAGATTACATCTGCCAAACTCATGCCCATGGTTGATATACCAAGACTAAACTTCTTCACCCAAGGATACCACATTATTTACTCGATTTGCTGGCAAAGTAACCATCATCATCGTAAAGGAAAAGAAAGTCATCGGTATGTCAAGAGAAGTAAATGGTATAATGCAAAGGTTCTACTGATTCTTCTCTTGCTCAGTGGCGATATACAGATGAACCCAGGACCATCAACAAATCAACATATAACTGAACCAGTAAGTGGATCGATTGAGTGTAACTCAAATTGGAGAGTGAACTGTGGGGAAGAGATCAGTGAACCTTCAGGGCACAAGATGGGAGATGTTGGGTGTTTGGCCAAACTACCTTTGGATATCCTGCAGGGTGTATACATGCTTGAAACATCAGAGCTCTGCAGTAAACCTGTCCCTGATTCAGAGAACTTTGGTGAGTCTAAACAATCTCTTTTCCATACACAAAATGATATGTTGTCTGGAGCAAGACAAACAGGCAAACTACAAGTACTTCATGAAAACTTAAAGACAAAAAGAGCCATCAACCATGCTGCACAGAAACAGAAACAGTTTAAAATATTTCAGACTGTGAATCATGCCAGAGTGATCTGGGATTCAAAACTCAAACCAAAGGGTATTTTTGGGGGGCACCTGAATATCCGAAGTATTATACCAAAGAGGGACCAAATTGAACACCTGCTTATGAACTCAAACCTGGACTTCTTAGTGTTAAGTGAAACATGGTTGTCTACCAGTGTACCATCATGCATGATTGATATTCCTGGCTATAGTTGTTATAGAAAGGATCGACGATCACGAAGAGGAGGGGGAGTCATGATTTATATTAAGGATACTTTTAAATGTGCTGAGGTACAACTAGACATTGCTGGATTAGAATGTTTGGTGTTAAATGTTATATTGTCCCCAAAAATGAATTTTAATCTTGTGATCCTGTATAATCCACCTTCATATGATATGTCTTTTTATAATAATCTTGAGGAAATGTTGAAGATTTTAAATGGGCGTATTGAAACTGTTATATTTGGAGATTTTAACATAAATTGGTCAGACAAACATAGTAAGCAAAAACTGAAATCAATTATAACAAAACATAAATTTAACCAGTTAATAAAAGGACCAACAAGAATTACAAAAACAAGTAAAACTCTTATTGATTTGGTATTTACAAATAAACCTGAACGGGTAATAAAAACATATAATCTTTTGACAGGTTTGTCTGATCATAACATGATCCTGGTAGTTAGGAAATTAACAAAGAAACGTTTGCAGAATAATTTTCATCAAATTTTTAAACCAGGAAAAGTAGGTATTCCTAAGAGCAAAATGTTAAAAATTGAAAATGATATGAAAAATATAAATTGGGATGATGTATTACAAACTGGTGAATTGGACAAAAACTGTGAAACTGTGATGAGAACTATTGAAAAAACTATTCAAAAATACACACAACCGCTAAAATGTAGACAAAATGCATCTCTACCATGGTTAAACTCAGATATCTACCAATTAATGAAAAAGAGAGATATAGCTTTGAAAAAGTCATTGCTTACAAAAACACAGACAGATATTATAAATTTTAAATCATTAAGAAATAAAGTAATTAGTGTTATAAGGAAGGCAAAAACTGAATATTTTGAGCAATTGGTTACAGAATCAGGAGGAAATAGCTCATCTCTTTGGAAGTGTATAAATAAACTTCCTAAAAGAGAGGGTACACAAAGAAAACCATTAGTGGAGCTAAACATAAACGGTAGATTAAGTACTGATAGCACTGAAATTGCCAATGAATTTAATAGATATTTTACTCAGTCTGTGGAAGAGCTTGCTATGTGTTTTAAAACTATACAACCACCCCAAAATGTAATAAATGACACACCCTTAGCTTTTCATATCTCTGAGGTTGAGGAACATAAGATACTTCAAATTATTAATCAACTGAATAACTCAAGGGCTAAAGATATATTTGGAATGGATACTGCATTTCTAAAAACATTTAGTGCTTGTTTGCTAAAGCCACTGGTAAATCTGATAAATTTATCAATTAGAGAAAATAAATTTCCTTCAAATTGGAAAACTAGTATAGTAACTCCGATTTTCAAAGCAGGATCAGCTGATGAGGTTCAGAATTATAGACCAATTTCTATTCTTCCTGCAATTTCAAAAATTCTGGAAAAATTGGTAGCTGAACAACTTATCAATTATTTAGAAAAACATGACTTACTTTATTCTAAACAGTTTGGTTTTAGGCCTAAGCATTCAACAGAAATGGCAAACTGCTATCTCACAGAATTTATTAAGGAATCTTTAGATAAAGGGAATGTAGTAGGTGCAGTGTTTTTAGATCTTAAAAAGGCATTTGATACTGTAAATCATGAAATTCTCCTACAGAAACTAACCTTATTCAACTTCTCCCAACAGGCAATGAATTGGTTTAGATCATATTTAGAATCCCGGGATCAGTGTGTTAAAATTAATAATTCAAGATCAGCTTTAATAAATAATACGATGGGTCTCCCTCAAGGGTCAATTTTAGGGCCATTATTGTTTTCCTTATATGTGAATGATTTTCCAAACTGTTGTAAGCAAACAAACTGTCAGTTATATGCAGATGACACAGTAATTTATGTATCTGCAAAGACTCCAAGTTTAGCTGCAGAAATATTAACAAATGAAATGATTAGGGTGTCACAGTGGCTACATAACAGTTGTTTAACCCTGAATTGTACAAAAACAGTCTCAATGTGTTTTTCAATCAGAAAGAAGGAAATGAGTGGTTTTATAATTAAGATCAATCAAAAGGAAATTGAAACAGTTGATCATTTTACATATTTAGGTGTTATTTTAGATTCTCATTTGAAATTTGATATGCATGTTAAGAAGGTGTGTAGAACAATCAGAACAAATCTGAATTGTTTTTACATGATTAGACCATATATATCCTTGAAAGCAGCCAAGTTATACATGCATGCAATGATTTTTTCACACTTATCTTACTGTGTGACTGTCTGGAGTCAGGTTTCTCAACTGACTATTAAACCTGTTAGATCCTTATATAAACAAACACTAAAAGTTTTGGATAAGAAACCAACCAGATGGCACCACTGTAACGTTTTACAAAAATATAGTTTGCTTAGTTTTGAAAATTTTATAAATTCATCTCTTACTAAAATGTTTTTTAAATGTTTAAATAATCTTGCGCCAAAAGTTATATGCAAATTAATATCAAAACAGAGTAGTAGGGGGATCACTACAAGAGGTGCAACTACACAGAACTGTGTAGTACCACAGAGAAAAACTAAATTTGCACAATCTACATTCTCAGTTCAAGGTACACTGCTATGGAACAGCTTGCCAGCTGAATTGAAAATGCAGACACAGTTGAATATATTTCAAACAAAAATGAAAAAGTGGTTCAAACAAAAGCAGATATGTGAACATTGATAGTTGTATATAGTGTCAGCTGTTTATTCTATTTTATTTGGTTTTGCATTTTATGTATATATATATATATATTTATTTTTTTTATAGAAAAGCCTAACCAAGGACTGGGGCTGCAAATTAGCCTTTGGCTAGAAGCCTATATGTACTGTAGAGCATCGGCTGCATGAAACTGTAGCAAAGTTATACTGCATTGTCCCTGTTAAATAAACTATTTAATTAATAATGCATATAATAGAGTTACAGTAACTTAATAAAGTATGTGAACGTTTTTTATCCTTGCATTAAATGTGTAACAATTCTGTTATCAAATAAAATACAAGCTTGAAATATCAAGAACTATAAAGAAAAAATGAGTAAATACAACACTTGGTGAAAGGAAAACATAATCAGGTTAATTTAATTTTATACTCTGTGTCCATCCTCAGGTTAGGTGATCACCAGTAAGCAATCAGAAGAACTTCCTTATGATGTCATTGTTTTCATGCAACTAACAGAACACGCCATTGGAAGAAGAACCATCAATTAACTTTATCAAAATAACCAGGTTTTCAAAGTTTTGGTGCCATAGCACTAGATTTTTTCCCAGCTAAAAGATGAAAAGACATTTTTGTCTGTCAAAGGTTAGAGGTTTTGCTTTTATAGATTCAACATATGATGTATTTCAATGACAACAGTTTTCAACTCTAGAGTTTCAGCAGATCGTTTCTTTTCACTCAGAGTTCAACCTTGATTACCCTATCTTTACTTTCAGCTGGGTTGTAGAGGGTAATATTTGCAAGCAGCCGGATAAATCAGTGTATCTGACTGAAGGGCCTTAAGGCCTTGTTAACTATCCAGAGATAAGCAACCAGAAACAGAATGACTTTGAAATGTACAGTTTCCTGCGGTGAGTTCAAGCCAGTTTCCCATTAACATGACTATGTATAAAATGTAAATGCAAACACAACAAAAAGCTGTTATACATAATATAAAACAATACAGGCAACACTGACAATGAGGGATTAATGAAAAACATTTCAGTTGACACGAGCAGCAGTAACACCATAAAAGGTGCCCGATGTGCAGTCTAATCAGATTATTGTAGACTAAACCAGTGGCGTACACAATCCTGCACAACCTCTAATTTGGAAAGTGTTCCCTTTATAGTTTAAATGTATATTACACATGTAAATTCATTGTTTCATTCACTTTTATTAATAATAAAACACAACACCTTTACAATTGTTAAATACCACAGAATTTCTCCCTTGCAAATAACAGATGGTCAATTTAAGTTTCTTAATACCTGATCCAAGCTAAGAGTTCTAAGGTAAATAAAATGCAGGAAGTAATATCAAGCTAAAATTCTAAATACAGATTTCCACCTTTAGAGTGTCAGGTAAGAAAGTTTCTGCAGCTAAAAAGGTAAAGCAATCTACTCAAGCAAATAGTTACTATTTCATTACCTATAGTTTTTTTCAGAGCTCAAACATAGCAGACAAACAAACACGTGTTACATCACTTTAATACTTTCCACTTTAGAAAATTTGCCAATTTGATGCTGCCAGTGTTAAAACATTCAGAAAATGCTGTAAAAATGAGTTGATTAATCTAAAGTAAAACCACTTTAAAAAAAAACAAAAAAACAGAAAATAGTTTGAGAATCCGTATAGAATTTCTTACCTGACTGAAATATAGAGTTAGGAGATTTTACTTGCAAATAACTGTTGCCGATTAAGGAACTGTTGTAATAGGGAAAAAATCTATAACAGGTAGTAGTGAAATACTCTTCAAGACTTGAGTATAGAAAAGATATCTGATTAACTCCATAAACAACACAGTGCCATGTGTTCTCTTCAGACGGGACAAATGACCTCTAACCTATATTTAAAACTCTTCATTCTCAATAAATTAGGCCTCAACAGAAACGAACATTTTCCCCTTAAGAGTGTGTTAAATCTGAATAGCTTTGAAAGAAAAACAAACACATTTTTGGGTCCTGTGTCGTGTTTATTTTTCTTCATACAAAAAACTATTCATATTTAAAAAGGTGTCTAAGAGTAGGTGACAGCCACTGTGACAGTGCTGTTTGAAGAGCTCTGTTTACTGAATAACATTGCTTAATTTATAAGGAAAAGGAAAGCAGAGCCAGCTTCAAAGAGTATATGCAGCTGTGTGTATTGCTGGAGACACAGATGTAGCACCATTGTCCATGAAGGTGCAGCAGAAGATGAAGAAGGCATGTAGGAGGTTCACAAACTAACAGTGCACACTGAAATGGTAAAAACACAGCAGACAACTGCAGAACGGCTGACATGTAACATGCTATGAACTCCTGCTGAATCTAAACGAAAACCAAAATCTTATTAGTATTCTAGCTTCAATTTCTAAGGCTTTTCACCGTATACCATGGTTTTATCTGTTGCTCTGCTGTAAATTGTTAGATGTTTTCTACCATGAATACACTTCTATATATTTTTCCACATTTAATCTTTTTTTTTTCATGATGCCTATGCCATTACAAATACTGGATGATGGTGTAATCATTGAGGAAAGAACATTACATTCAGTGATGAGCAGCACAATCAGCACTGTGTGTTCAGAAAAGTAAGCACAGTCCTTCCATGTTCTGTTAACACATCTGTATAGTGCCACGCTGCCATGGTTACAAGAACCACGCATACAAATAATCTTCTTTGCATCCGTTTAGTGTATGACAGCAACTACAAACCCTTCTAGACTTACAAGGAACACTGTGACAAAATTTCCTGGCATTAAAATCACGATTTCACCCCTTTTCACCAAACACAGCCTTCCTAACTTCCCTTCAATGTGTCTCCATTTGCACCATTATGATAATCGCCCCGTCAAAGTGCCCTGCAGAGTAGGGTATCAGCTGGTGCTCTGTCACTGCCAGAGCAGTTTCTTGGCAAGACAGCAGAAAGAACAAAAAAAATGGATACATCAAGGGACATTATACCCGGAGCCAAAGTAATTCGATCAATTATGAGGCCTACGGAGGCAGAGACAACAGGGCCATATTCTTCAGCTGCAATTTAGAGAAGCAGTAGATTTTAATTCTTAAACCCATATATTGCCAAGTCAGCCCTACCTGTTTTTATACCTGTAAATAAAGACTTTCAGATATATTTACTTAACCATTCCATTAATTCTTTAATTGCCATTTATGAATTTTTATGAATAATGGCAATAGATCATAAATACAGAAAAATACATGTGGTCCAATATAACTTGAAAAAATCTGTGTACTGTGCAAAAGTTTATTGATTTTAGTAATTCAACTAAAAGGGTTAACTAGTATATGATATAGACTCATTAGATGCAAAGTGAGGTATTTCAAGCCTTTGATATATTTTTTATTATGGCTTACAGCTTATGAAAACCCCAAATTCAAAATCTCAGAAAATGTTAATAAACCAATAAAACAATGACTTTAAATATAGAAATGTCATAACTATGAAAAAGTATAATAATGGATATGTCATTATTACCTGGTTTGGGTCCCTTTTTGCTTCAAATAAGGGTGGCATGGATGCTATCAGCCTGTGGTTCTGCCGAGGTGTTAGAGAAGACCAGGATGCTTCAATAGCAGCCATCAGCTCTTCTGCATTTTTTGGACTCATCTTGGAGTCTTCTTTCTCTTCGCAATACCCAATTGATTTTCTATGGGATTCAGGTCAGGCAAGTTTGATGGCAAATCAAGCACAGTAATCCCATGGTAACTGAACCAGGTTTTGGCACTTTTGGCAGTGTGGGCAGGTGCCAAGTCTTGCAGGAAAATGAAGTGAGCGTCTTCATAAAGCTTGTCTGTGAAAGAAAGCATGAAGTGCTCCAAAAAATGGCTCCCCAAATCAACACAGACTGTGGAAACTTAACACTATTCTAGTATCTTGGATTGTGCGCCTCCCCATTCTTCCTCCAGACTCTGGGAGCTTGGTTTCCAAATAAGATGAAAAGTTTGTTCTAATCAGAAAAGAGGACTTTTGACCAATGAGCAACAGACCAGCAGCAGCTTGATAACAGAATTGGGACATTTGAAGCCCATGTCCAGGATCCCTTTGTGTGGTGGCTGTTGATGCACTAACTCCAGCCTCAGTCCACTCTTTGTGAAGCTCCCCAACACTTTTGAATGGCCTTTTCCTGACAATCCTCTCCAGGCTGCAGTCATCCCTGCTGCTTGTGCAACTTTTTCCTTCCAAACTTCCCTTTCTCATGACTTTTTATTAATGAGTTTTGATACAGCACTTTGGGAACATCCAGCTTTATTACAATTACCTTTTAAGGCTTTTCCTCCTTATGTACGGTGTCATCGTTTTATACACAACTGTCTGGTCAACAGTCTTCCCCATGATTGTGATACCTACTGATCCAGACTGAGACCATTTAAAGCAGGGATGGGGAATCTTGGCCCTCATCCTGCACGGTTTCCATGTTACCCTGCGCAAACACACCTGAATAAAATGAACTAGTAATTGTGCAAGACTTCATTGGCTGTTGGATCAATTTGATTTGAGTCAGGTGTGTTGAAGCAGGGTTGCCTGGAAAACTTAGAGGAATGCGGCCCTCGAGGACGAGGGTTCCCCACCCCTGATTTAAAGCCTCAGGAACTCTTCGCAGGTGTTTTTGATAACTGTAATTTCCAGACTATAAGATGCTATATTTCCCCCATGCTTTAATCCCTGCGGCCTATACAATAGTGTATGTTATTTATGGATTTTTACAGCCAACAGCCACTAGAAGTCTAGCCTGACGTAGCCATACTCAATTCTAATCAGAATGTGAGTCTGATACTGCTCCATTGGGCTGTGATTATGGGACGTGTTTTAACCGAACAAGGAAAAAAAATGCCTCTGCACTCAATTGGATAGACCTGTAACCAATCAGAGCACAGGAAGTGTGTGACGTTGCTCTGCAAAGCAACGGACGTTATCTGTTCCTCTTTTAAAATTCCTCTTTTAAAATGAATGCGCTGTCAATATCTTCTAGAACAGAGTCGAT
Organism: Apricaphanius iberus; assembly: GCA_028564705.1. Classification (NCBI taxonomy): domain Eukaryota; kingdom Metazoa; phylum Chordata; class Actinopteri; order Cyprinodontiformes; family Aphaniidae; genus Apricaphanius; species Apricaphanius iberus. The sequence goes on along the minus strand of JAPXFQ010002454.1, from coordinate 1,006,053 downwards.
GGCAGAATCTACACATCTCAGTTCTCCAGCGGCAGCCATCATTGTTGTAAACAAATTCAACCCAGGCGCTCTTTGGTGACGTGGTTGATTACGTTACTGTTTTTCACCTGTCAATCATTGTAAGCCCGATTTTATTGGTCCGAACAGATCTTGTTCAGGCATAATTGCTCCTCAACGGGGGAATGCCAGCCTGAACTTCCAGACCATGTTGTGGGCTGGACTAAGTGCGGCTGACACCCAGGCTACTAGAAGACCTCCTCGATCTATGAATTGTACAAGTTACGTCCTTCACCAAGAGATAATGTGCCTTTAATAAACAGTCTGGAGACCGGAAAAAGAGTGTGAGAGAGAGGCAGTTTGTGTAAACAATTAAAGCAAATGTGGCACAGATCGACATTACGAGAGTGAGACAGTTTCCTAAAACCTACTTTTTATTCACACACCGTCATTACGGAAAAACAAACAAAGAAATGCATTTCATGCCGCTTTTAATTTAAAAGAAATAGAGCTGTTTCACATACCCTTGGAATCAGTGAATCAATGGTGAGAACTTTGCGTGAAGAACCATCTCAATGCAATAAAAATGCTTTTAGAAGTAATAAAAGCTAGCCTGAACTTGTAGACTTTCTTGAAGATTGGCTGAACACACAGAGAGAGAGGATGGCCAAGGTGTTTCCACAGTGTTGAAATATTAATAAAATCAAAGCCTCCCCAAACACCAATAACCTTCTCAACAATCCCCCCTGCACAAACCCTTACATATGGTAATTAAACATTAAAACATCTGCGTCGTATAATCAGGTGCGGCTTATTTATGTACACATTTGTGTTTTTTCCCTAAAATAGGCTGGTGTGTTTTATAATAAGGTGCGCCTTATAGTCTGAAAATTACCGTAATTAGCTGATTAGAGTGTTCAAATTGAGACTAAAATATTGAACCTTTTGACAACATTATAAATAAAAAAGTGACAATAGATTACATAAAGCAGTTTTTTGTTAAAAATATTACCTAATGCAGCGTTAAGTACATTTGCTGTCAGTAGACTATGAGTAGATATAAGGAGATTATCTAAGTCCTTTAATTTAAGTGGTATTAAATTTTCCCCCGAGATGGGTACCAACCAACACTTGCTTGGTTTGATGTGTCACAAGGTATATGGCGTCGTCTTTGTGACCACAACAGTATAAAATACCAAAATGACATGTCTCTGAAATCATTCCCAAATACGAAGAGGACCACTACACTAGCAAATGGAGAGTTTTAGTTCTAAAAATGTCTGGTTAATAAAAACTTTGTAAAAAAGGTAGCGTGGAAATTTTGAAGCAGAATATTGCAGTTTTAAAAGGATATTTAGTGACATCTGACCTTTAGACAGTCAAGAAAAACAGCCAAAGTAGTCAAAAGTGGGTTAGGTGAGCAACTGAGTGGAACAAAGTAGTCAAATCTACACAAATACACTTTTTTTTCTTGGAGGAAGTTATCAAGCATATTTTTTATGATTTATGAGAGATATGAGGCAGTAAAATGGAGGGTAAAAACACAGTTTATTTGGCTGCTATGTTTCCAGTTTATGCAAAACAAGAAGTCTTCATATTTCCCAACTCCTGCCTTGCTCTTGAACATTAAACAGAGCAGCACACATGCTGTTTATTTTAGTGTTTGGGATTGGGTTTAAATCTGGTACAAATGGCTTTCGGAAGGATTATTTCTAAACTCTAAAGGTTTGTAAGTCTAAAGAGCCAATCAGTAAACTCTCGAATGGATTAATGAAATTGCAAACAAACAAAATCTTGACTGTCCAGACATGATTAGCGAGGCTCCAGACTTCAAACTGCACACACCAAAACGTCAATCTAATTGCAGCGATTTAATTTGCCACTCTGGGAGAGCATGGCGTGTCAGCGCAACAGCCCTGTCTGATATGACAGCCGCTCAGATGAGATTACATACTGCATTCAGTGCAGTATCAAACCCCCCTCCAACCTTTTCCCCCAAAAAACGACAAAAAAAGCCTTTTTTGGACTCATGAAACAGACACAGCAATGTTGTGACAAAGCAGGAATCATACATGTGATGCTCTGTCAACCAACTAAACCTGATTACAGATGACATCTAGAGGCTCAGATTAGGCAGTCGAAAAAGATGTGGAACACCTCAAATTCATCTTAAATGTCATGCAGTGTACAAGTATACGAGAGCAAATAGTATACGAGAGCAAATAGTATAAGAGAGCAAGTAAATGTAAAAAAAAAAAAACATTTATAATTAAAAGTGCTGTTGCAGCAGAGTTCTGAGGCTAATAAAAGAAATTCAATTCTAATAATTTGATTATTTGTAACTTTACAACATGCAACTGCTTCCCTATCTAGAATAGCGTACTGCGTTTGATCTAAATGCACCTTTTCGACCCAGTAATTGCACACTGAAAAATATGCAGCCCACCCAATTTGGGAGAGGTGAAATAACCCTGACAAAGAGCACCCGTCATATGGAGAAATTAAATCAGCCATCGTAAAAGATTAGTGGCTGCACTTCAGCCATTTAGAAGCAGAGCAAGAACCTGTAACCACATTGATATGTGTGTTTAGTGCATTGCGAGCTGATATTCAAATGTACCAATGCTTCGAACATCGAAGCAAAATAGAAAGCATTAAAACTAATATATAAAAAAGATTTTAGTGGAGGTACAAACATCTAGTATTACTTTTTTCAACGATTGTCATCAAGTTAATCTACAAAACGATTGTTACAAATTTCCACTGATGCATTCTGAAATATTTATTCAGCTGAACTAGAAGTTTAACGACTAACCCTTCCTGTCTATTCCGGTTTCCACTTAGCCATAGCCTGTTGGTATCTTTCAACTACTTACAAGTTCCAACAGCACCGGTGCAGTGCTGCTCAGAAACTTTGTGAAAAGCATTTGAGGACCTTTGGGGAACTCTGGGCTTTGCTGACCCTCTTACTAAATGAACGCCTTCAACAGCCCTAGAGTAGCACTGAACAGAGATCTGTGACCCATTCTGGATCTTCTAATTTGACCGACAGCTTAAACCTGATGATTATTTTTACTAGCATCCACATTAAATACTGCTGTTTAGGCAACACTTGGGCTTTGTGTGTTCACTAATCCTAAAATAAACTTTTGAGTCATGCTGAAAAAATGTCCAATTCCACTCCCCAGTAGACTACAGCTTTAAAACTTCTGTGCTGCATTTATTGCTGTCTTAAGTTTTTTGTGAATAATTTTGGCTATTTTGATAAAAATTAGAAATTCCCTAATGAAGGAGTTTCAGGTTCTTATATAGTGCCAGAACCTGATTGTGTTCTGATAGAGATATTTTCAGCATTTCTACTCAGACATTTAATCTCATCATTCTTCTGGTTTGGTATAAGATTAATAAAGGCGCTGATCAGATTACTGCAATTTCTGGACCTATCTTGAATTATACTTACAAACTTATCATTGCATAAAAAGCCTCATAACCGTCCCCTTATATCAACATGACGCTAGATATCTGTTAAATCTGTAAACAAGACCTCTGCAGAGATGAAGGGGGTTCAACAAAATTCAGTCCGTAAAGATGGTGGTTTAAAAAGTTTGCTGTTGCTAGTCCATAACTGGAAGCCGCATTCAGTTCCATTCAAATAAAAGATATAATATACTGTATTATTCCAGTAGATAAATTAAATGCATAATCAGGCCCTGTATAAAATTTGCCTCATGTTTTAAATCAAAAAATTACACAAAACCAGTGTTGCTGCCGATCCTCAACACTCCCAGACACCAATATTTCAGATATATATATATATATATATATATATATATATATATATATATATATATATATATATACTGGGATCCAGGGGTAAATTCAGAAACAATGAACAAGTGCTTTGTATAACAACGACTAAAGCTAATATTTATTCAGAAACATTACTTTTGTAATAGTATATAGCATTCAATTCAATTCAATTCAGTTTATTTATATAGCGCCATTTCACAACAGATGTCATCTCAAGGCACTTTACAAAAAGAGTTATTACAATACAATGTTTAGTGTAGAAATTACAGAACCACAGAAGATTGCGTCGTGGAATTCTCAGCAATCCCTCATACTGAGCAAGCATGCAGCGACAGTGGGAAGGAAAAACTCCCTTTTAACAGGAAGAAACCTCCGGCAGAACCAGGCTCAGCACAAGCGGTTATCTGCCGCGACCGTCTGTGGCTTGGAGAATACACAACAGAGACACAGAAAGAGCAACAGAACCGATGCACAAGTTTGTTGCAGGACGTGGAGAATTTTCCGTCACTGCAATGCCATCTTAGTCAGGGTCGTCAAGCAGGGCTAATCCGGAGCACCTACTATAATAGAAAACAGGTTAGTGCTTGAATTGACAGCACATCATGCAGTTGGGGAGAAGTAGGAGAGAAAGTAGTCACAGACCCTAATAATGTCCTCCAACAGCCTAGCCTAAAGCAGCATAGCTACTAACATTAACCTGTCTCCTAGCTACTAGGAGACCTGGCTACCAACACTCTGTCTTAGTCCTCCTGACCCGTGGACGGTGTAGGGCCGGTAACGGCCCCCGTCATGCCGGGGTCTTCTCGGAGTCGGGTTGTTTGAGAATGCAGCCCAAAGTGGGTGGTAAACTCCATCTAAGGCTAAATACCGGCACGAGACCGATAGTCGACAACTATCTTAAGGAAAAATAGACAGAACTGAGAGGACAGAGTTGAAGAGGGCGAGAAACGTTTAAGAGATAAACGGGTGGGGTCCGCACAGTCTGCCCGGGGGATTCAACCCGGCAGGTAATGGGCGGCCGCACTGTGCGGGAGGATCCCCTTGAGGGACCTCTCTCCGGCGCTGGCTGGCCCCTGTGGGGCACATTTCTTCCGCGGCGGTAAGCCGCGACCGGCTCCGGATCTTTACCTGGCTTACATTAATCTATCTCTACCTAGCTACTCTACCTCTTCCTATCTCTTCCTAACTTTTGACACTCTGCCTGACTACTAACATTAACCTGTCTCTTCCTATCTACCTGTCTGACCTGACTCTAACTACCTATAAACATATCTCTAACTGTAAGCTTTGTCAAAGAGGAAAGTTTTTAGCCTAGTTTTAAAGATAGACAAATTGTCTGCTTCACGAACCAACCCTGGGAGCCGGTTCCATAGGAGGGGAGCCTGATAGCTGAAAGATCTGCCACCCATTCTACTTTTAGAAATCCTAGGAACTACCAGTAAACCTGCAGTCTGAGAGCGAAGGTCTCTGTTAGGAACATATGGAACAATCAGGTCTCTTATGTATGATGGAGCTAGATTATTAAGGGCTTTATATGTCAGAAGGAGGATCTTGAATTCTATTCTAGATTTTACTGGGAGCCAGTGAAGAGAAGCTAAAACAGGGGAAATGTGATCTCTTCTTTTAATATTCATCAGAATCCTAGCAGCAGCATTTTGAACTAACTGAAGACTTTTAATTGTATTCTGTGGACTACCTGATAATAGACAGTTACAGTAATCCAGCCTTGAAGTAACAAAGGCATGGACTAGTTTTTCAGCATCATTCCTGGACAGGATGGTTCTAATTTTTGCAATATTCCTAAGGTGAAAAAAGGAAATCCTACAGACTTCTTTAATGTAAGTTCTAAATGACATATCTTGGTCAAAAATGACACCGAGGTTTTTTGCTTTATTACTGGAGGCTAATTTAATGCCGTCCAGGTGAAGGGGCTGACTAAGTAGTTTCTTTTTCAGAGCTTCTGGTCCAAAGACGACAACTTCTGTTTTATCAGAATTTAGAAGCAAGAAGTTTAGAGTCATCCAAGTTTTTATGTCTTCCAGACATGCCTGTAGTCTACCTAACTGATTGGATTCATCAGGATTTATGGATAGATATAGCTGTGTATCATCTGCGTAACTATGGAATTAGCATATAATACTTTAATGGAGCAATTATGAGCACTACAGAGTCTACATTTTCATATAAAATCTGACAGTATACAAGAAAAGTAAAATTTAGCAAAAACAATGCAGATTACCCTCTTTTAAACTCCTAGGCTCTAATAATCCAATCCCCTTAAAAATATCTTGCATTGCTCAGATGGAAGACAATTAGCTTTTTACTTTGTCTTCTCTAAAATCAAATTTCCCCATTGAAATTTATGAATCACAAAGGCTATTTGCTATAAATTGCAGGGCTGAAGGTAAAGATGGTGTCTATAAAAAAAATGTAACTGTCTTAATATCTCCACAGTAATATTAACAGCTTTTTTTCTGACTATAAGGTGCTAACTTCTTTCACATGCTTTGGAACATGTATCCTATTCAACGATGCAGATTTTTAATATATTTTTTACTGGCTAACATCCTCCTCGGGCACTGTAGTAGGAAGCCAAAAGTGAGGCAGACATGTGGGGAAAATTATGTGCTGAAGAAAACACTACCCATAGTTTTCAAGCACACACCCTCATCATGGAAAACAAAAGAAATGCATATCATACATCTTTTAGATTAAAGGCAATCTAGCTGGCCATCAAAGAAGGAAATAGAGCTACATCACATTAGTGTGACACTAATGAACCGATGGAGAGACATTGGAGGTGGTAATAAGACAACAAAAGCTTTCAGAGGACATGAAGGAACTGAAGAAGATGACTTCAGAAGCTTTAGTGAGGAAGCCGAAAATGAAGTTGGTGACCAATGACCTCTCTGGTAGGCTAAAGTATTATTTATTGTCTAATCGGGCATGTTACTGTCATGTTTTGTTGATGCCATACTGCCGATTCTGAGGCAGAGTTTGAAAAAAAAACAAGTACGCCTTGAAACTAAAATTTTCTGTGTACTGTCTTTCTGTGTAAATATCTCATTACAACATTAAAGCGTGAGGCTCATTTTGAGGTGCAGCCTATATATACAAAAGATTTATTGTGTAATGCAGCTTATATTCAGGTGCTCTCAATAGTATGAAAATTACAGTATATGCACCTGGCTCCAAACTCTTACATAACTTCCAGTCGATCTGATTCAAATACCTACCAATTTACCAACTTGAGGATGTACTACAACCCCTGGCAAAAAGTATGGAATCACCAGTCTTCGAGAATGCTCATTCACTTTCTTAATGCAATAGAGAAAAGGCAAAACACAAACATGAAACAAAACTCAGATTTCTAGAAAGGGCATCTACCTGGCTTTTATAAACAGTACAAGAAATGAACAGAAACTCAAGTGGGAATAAATTGCAAGTGTTTCTTTGGAATAAGGGGCTAGAAACAAATATGGAATGGTGATTCCATACTTTTTGCCAGGGGTTGTATATCGTTTATGTCAAGAAAAAATACAGGTGACAATATAGACCACGTGTCAAACTCAAGGCCCGGGAGCCAAATCCAGCCCACAACAGCCATTTATGTGGCCCTCCAAACTCTAGAGAACCATATAAATATGACCTTTAAGTTTTATTTATGTGTACCTAAATACTATTTTATCCGTCCAATTAAATCTGTGTAATTTGAATAATCCTAAATCCCATCACATGACATGTCTTATAAAGTGCCTTGAGATTACGTCTGTTGTGTACTGGTGCTATATAAATAAGAGGACTTAATTGTGAAAAGATGCTCAGTATTATTTTAAGAAGTACTTGTTTAATGCAGAGACATATATTTATTAATATTTTAACACTTTGTTGTAGATTGTTATATCAATACTTTCTGCTGTCCTTTTAAGGACATTCATGATCTTGATGTGGCCCAAAATGGAAATGAGTGTGACACCACTGCTATACACTGTACATATAGACAGCGGTAAAAAGCAAAGAGTAAAACTATTTGACTGGTTGTGTGCATCTTGAGAAACAATATTGGCTGCAGGAGGATGAAATGTCCTGATTTCAAGAGAACTGAACATCAGCAGTCGGGGGAAACAGCCTCAGTCTGCCTTTGTGAGCAACTGAGATAACAACAGTGCGGAGAGGAAACCATGAGACAAATGTCACTAAATATAAACAACCCCACATTTATATAACACAAAACAGGATTATTGCAGAAGTTACTGCAAGCATAGAGACATATACACAATAATCTCTGAGGATTCTCGACTGACTGAGTCCACAATGATAAATGGAAACAAAGTGCACTGGTGAGCAGGTACACAGGGAGGATTTATTCTGCCACTTTGTGAAGACTTCAGTTCGGGGCATGAAGCGATGAGCCAAAGTTAATAAAAGCAAGGTGAATTTTTAGCATCAAAATAAGTGAATGAAGAAAAACAACTAATGCAGGCATAATCTTAAATGTTTGGCAGAGAGAGAGAGATTACGACTAAAATAGTCAAAATCTGATTACCCGAACAGCATGTCTGAAATTGTAGTCGGCTCCATGATTGATTCTTGATTTACGTCATGAGTGATAACATACACAGAGACAGTAAGATCCTAACAGCAAAGGTCAAGAAGTAGTAAACATACTGGCGTGAAGGCTTCATCATAATGCAGAAAATTTGGCCTCACCCCTTGATTTCACCAGTGTGAGACTAGATCCCTACAGTTGTATATAGGACAATCTCCTATAATCCTCTTGCCTCGGCATACATGTTTTCATCATCTTTGCTATAATCTTTGCAAAAAGGCTCAATTCATGCTCACTCAAAAGTGATTTTTTTTTCATTCCCAAAAACAGAAGAGTTGAAATACATGGTGACGCCAATCAAATTGTTATTTTCAGTGATTCGCTTAGGCAGTTGAGGAGAGCAGTTGCGGGGGCGGGGGGGCGGGGGCGGGGGCGGGGGCGGGGGCGGGAGGGGTGCGGGGGGCAGGGGCTGACCATATAATGTAAATGTAAGTAACAGCACGATGTTCATGTGCATTTATTAACTTCGTTGTAAACACCAGAATATGTATACAAATAAAATAAAAATACTCTTAAGTAAAAGACGTTTCCAACATAAATTATAAACTTAATTGTTTCATATCTCCATTCTGCTCTTCAATCAACTTCACTGTTGTCACTATCTTCCCATTCAGGATCAGAGTCCATGCCCAACTGAAAATATTGCAGCAGCAACAATATAACACTTGTAGGTGTACATTAAAATGCCACCATTAAAATAAATAAAAAAATCTGTACATTTTTAGATTTGAATAATGAATGTCCCTTTTAGGATGAATACAGAATCTTAATACTACTCTCAAGCACTTAAACTGACCACTTTTCTTCTTTAAGAAGCCTTCCAGAGTCTGCTGATTGGATTTTCTTTTTGGTGGCATCTTTCTCACACCTCTGAGCAGGAAGAAACCATGAACAGGAAAAGATTACTAATACTTATTATTATTATAACAACTACTACTATTATGTGACTGGAAGCGCTGCTCTGGCGGTTGCAAGCCCTTCAGTGACCGGATCAATCAAGTATCTTTGAATTGAATAATAAGCAGGCTATATTATTTTCTCAGACATTTGTTCAAATATAATATTACCTTACTGCTACTATTATCACTAAATTATCATCATTATACAACATATAAAGTAGCAATAAAACTGATTTGCACAAAATAAAAAATAGTCAATACAAGCTGGCATAGTATGGCATCAACAGGCTTTCTGTGGCAAATCTCTTATTTTCAGTTCACGACACGTTCACAGTGGTGGCTACACAAATAAAAAGCAAATACTTCTCCCTTATAAAACAAAAACACACTCTTACGAATCTGTTTGTTTTCACTAATTGAACGCTTGAAGGGAGGACTGAATTACCAAAATGACGCTCTGCTTCTCGTCGATGACGGCTCCTACAACGCCCTTTCCGCATTGTCCATTTAGATAGACCCGAGTCAAGAGCCCCATGATAACACTGGGTACAACTAAAGAGGGCGGAAGGATATTAGTGCAGTACGACCGGCCAAAAGTATATTAAAGTACCGAGCGGAGCAGCGGAGTTTGAAAGCTAACCCAGTTCACATAGCATTCTGGCGGACAATAGAGCCGTGTCACAGCCACAGACTCATGCTGAAGTATGAAAGGGAAAATACGATGGTTGTGCTAACGTTGTGCACAGCATTGCGCGGAATCATATCGTGGTCATAAATTAGTAGCCGGCTGGACTTCATCGAGTAGTCTGCTATATAGCCGGCAGCCGGCGCTTGTGGAAAGCCCTGCATAAAGTGCATTCTGTAAATTTTTAGATATTTGCAAATGGTTCAGCATATAGCGTAGTTATCAAAGGGATTAAATTGTTTAATTTTTCAAGTTTAACTGAACTCAGACGTTACTCTTCCAAAGATATTCACTGAAAAACTGTGTTCCCAATAATTACTAAATCTAGTTTTAAATGACATGTATCATCATACTTCAATGTAAACAATTTGTATTCAAAGTGGATGAGTAATTCTAAAAGACATTTTTCTGAAACAAGAGCGGTTTGAGTCAGCTTGACTAAAAACAGTTATCACTTCCATGTATGGAGGTTGACGTTGCATCTGTGACAGCCCAATTTTAAGGCCTGTGATTCTCTATGGCTGCTGACGAATAACTAGTTGCTTTCTTGAACAAAAAAATGTGATTTCTAAAGGAACATCTCAAATGTATGTGTGGCTAATTAGTGGAGACAGAAAAATCTGAAGGGTGTCTGTCATTTTGACAAATTAGTATTCAAGCCCTTGACTACATAGTGAATATACGCATACATTTTCAACTTTATGAACGAAGTACAGTTAATTAAAATCAATCAATAAAAAAATTAACTACTGAATTGAACTAATGAATTGAAAATGAACTACTGAATGTGTTGTGATTTGAAAAATAGACAGAAAAACAAATTGATTACGACTGGGGTTTTTTTTACCCTTCAGTCAAATTGATTGTTAAAAAAAAATTGTAGCACATACTATGGCTAAATTATTTTTCCCCACTTTCAGGGCAAATTAAGGAGAATAATTAACTGCATTTGGAATGTGTGTTCAGCCCGATCCGGTGAGGGGAGGATGCAGCCCGGTCCGGCGGCCCTCCTCAACTTCATCTCTCTCACAATGTACATTCCTAATAGACTTAAGATTTAGGGAGAAAAAAATATCCTTTTTCAGACTCAACTGACCCTAACACACCTTCTACTTTTCTTTTCTACTACTCTCCAGATATATTTTTTCTGATGTTAATGTGATTGTTAACCCAGCTTTCTCTCAGTGTTTTTCTCCCCATAGAAGCGCCATCCGGTCTGGTTCGCCTATGATGCGCCCTGCTGGATGGGGGGTGTTGGTCCGAACGATGCTGAACGAGCATCATCCATGCTGTCTCTTCTCTGTCTTCTCAGACCCCTTTGTGGTCGTGGCAGATGACCGCTTGTACTGAGCCAGGGTTCTGCCAGAGGTTTCTTCCTGTTAAAGGGGAGTTTTTCCTCTCCACTGTTGCTACATGCTTGCTCAGTATGAGGGATTGCTGTGGTACGAGTCTGCATGATCCGGGCACAACCTCACGCCTATGATTCAACGCAATCTGCTGGGATTCCTTCCATAGAATACTTAACTGTTTGAAATGTTTGTATAATTGTATTGAGATGACTTTTGTTGTAAAGTGCCTTGAGATTACATTTGTTGTGAACTGGTGCTATATAAATAAAAGTCAATTGAATTGAATGTGATGGTACAGTAATATTTTAAAAAATAAAATATTATTAAAAAGTTTGTTTATTTCAGTAGGAACATGGTACAGATTTATTACAAACAGGCTGGTGTTTTAACTTTAAAAAAATGAATACGTTACATCAGACTCAAATACAAAAATAGGAGCTTAATGAAAAGTGCTTAACAGTTATTTTCAAAAGGTACTTTTAATTCATCAGACATGCCGAATTGAGACACACATTCTAATTGAATCTCAAAATTATGACACATCACACTGTGGACCTCTACCCACCCATTTACTGCATTGTAGCTATACACTAAAAAGTATATAACAGACTAACTAGGTAGATAAAAGCTAACACTGCATGGCTAGGTAAAGTGTTGTGGTAAAAAAGTGTGATCAGATCATAAAGCGGAAGGAACTTATATAAAATAATATTACCAGAAAATAAATAGACATCAAAGCTTTTCTCTGAACAATAAAAGAAAGATAATGATCTATATGTGACCTTATTAACACACATAACACTTATTTACAACCTAATGTGAAACATAAAAATCAAACAGAAAGACACAGGGAAGTATTGTAGCTCAATAGAAGGACATATTTTTTTATAAAAATAAATTCCAGACTGAAGTTAAGAGAAAAAAAAAGTGGTTTAACCTATAGAAAATATAGTTTACCATAGACAGATGATATTTATTTTTTCTAAGCTCATTTTATTATGAATTATTCAATTACATGAATCTATCAAAAAAAATTAAAAAAATCAGCAAATCTGAGGAGAAAAACTTAAATAGCAAACTGCTAAATCTACATTCTTGTAAAGCGTAAAATACAGGGCCTAAATCTACACCTTGCTTTATTAAAGCATGTTTACTCCTGTGTGTCAAGTTATATAACTCCCCCATTTGTGAGAAACTGGAATTTCTGCAAGTAAAAACCTCTGCTTCCATAGCTTATTTTCAAATGTCATTGACTGACTTTTGGGGTTTGAAAATGTCAAAGGAATTCCTGCAAGACTGCAGACAATGGCTGAATTGCAGATTCAAAGGAAAAAATAATAGCAAAAGATATTAAAAAATGCTCCATCAGGGAAAATTTGAGGTGCTGCTGTTGGATTCTGCTGCCATCATCGACACTTGTCAAATCTAAAGCTGGACCCCATAGAATATTGATATTCATCAGGAATCTCGATGAAATATTTAAAAATCAATAATTAGCTTCTTTGCAGTTTAATAAAACTGTACCGTGAGAAATATTACAGGATGCACACTGCAGTGAATTGAGACAGCATTTCTCTCAGCTTTAACATTTTATAACATGGCAGGTGTGGTCGTTCTACAGCGTTATATTGAAAAACTGGAATTATCTAAAAACCTAGAGCCTGAATCTTTAAAAATAACTCAATGCTATATATGATCATGATCACATCTGGTGATAAAAGGAGTCCCAGACTGTGCACAGCATATTGCAGAAGGCAAAACATGTTTTCTTGTCAACACAAAATAATTTTGATAAGAATTACCCTGCCTCACTGACTAATGAGGATAAAACTTGAAAAAGATAGCAGATCTTTAAATATATTTGCTTATGCATTTAAAAAAAAATTTTTATATCTAAAAAAATCCTGATATTTGCCAACATCCATTTCCACAGATGAGGCATGAGAGTCATGGTTCATGCAGGTTTGGGCATCCTTGGATCCAATTTTTCTGCTGCTCCCACAGCAGCTTGACTGGATCTTAAACCTGTTGTTGCTTCACAAATAGTGCTGTGTTGGAAAAAAAAAACATGGAAAAAAAAAATCGATTCTGAATAATTTCTTATAAAAACTGAACAGAATCAATTTGCAAGCCAGAAAAAGAAATTTAATTGTTGAACATTGTTTGCCCTTTTTACAGCTAAAATTGGAAGAAATGGTCCAGACTGGGTTGAACTATTATTCTCCCAGAGTTGGGTCATCATATTACAGCCGTATAATTAAGTTAACAGCTCAAAAAAATTCACAGCACAGAAACATATAAAAAATTGAATTGGAGAAGATTGAACTCAATCAAAACAGATTGGATTGAGAACTCTTGAGAATCGGATCGATACTTGAAATTTGAATCGATACCCAGACCTATTTACAAAGTTTTCCTAAACCCTTTTTGCTGTGTGGAAAGATTCCCCACAATAAAAGAGAACCATTTCCTTAACAGGGCGAAAGTGTGCTTTCTTCCCTTTAAGGAAAGGTAGATTGTGTTTGTTCCTCCATAATAAACTCCTCCTAACGCATTAACTTTGAGGTCAAAATGTATTTTTTCCGAAATACGAAATCTATCCTTCACATCGACAGGTGTCACGTTTACGATCTATTCAGCCGTATTAATCTATCCTGTCAGAGGTCTTAATTTAAAACTTAGGCCATGTATATGAATCTAAAATTTGTTTAAATTCTGTTTTTTTAATGAAGAAACATAAAATTCAGAATGAAGGATTACTGTGATGGAGTGGTGGGACCATCCCAGATCTTGGCTAGCTATTTGATGCTAGCTGCTTTAAAAGAAAGATAATTACATATTGATGGAGCCCACTAAAGGCAAACATGGACTGGGTAGAAAGGGAAAATGTTTGATTTTTTTTGTTACTATCTTCACAGCAGGTGACTATAATGTGACAGGTGTTGACAGTCGCCATTTGAAAAGACATCGGAAAGAACTATAATGAACCTACCCTCCCCTTAACTGGCTCACCTTGACAATACCCCCTTCATGAACGGGTAGGAGAGTCAGTGGGAGGTAATTGCGAAGGAGGGGAAAAAAACGGTCTTGTTTTCACTAATGTGTGGGTGGAGGAGATCAGGTAATCGTCCATAGAAGCAGTTGCCAGCTGAGTGCTTTTTATAAAAATGTTCCTCTGATAACAAAAAACAGGAGGAGTTTGCAAATGTATAGTTTGCACAATTATATATATATACACACACACACACATATATATATATAGATATGCATGCATGAGTGTCTGAGTTGTGTTTTGTCTCTACGCGATGCTTTGTTCTGCAATTATGCCACCTTAGACCAGGAAGCTCTGTCATTGTCTCATGCTGTTGTGTTGATAAGTGATGATGTAAGACTGTGGAAATTTGTGAAAATCCCTCTTCTCTGAGGGGTTCCAAAGACCCAGAGGAACTCCAACTGCTCTATAAAACATTTACATCACCTTTTGCAGCCCCTGCAGCCAAAAAAGACTGAATAATAAATAGCCAGAGCTTCATCGCTAGGGCCATCAATTCAAGCTAAATCAAGTTTTCCAACCATCTCCTCCTACCCCCTCTGCTCTCCACCATGGCAGCTCTTTACATCATTTAAAGAGGCTTTGGGATTTCTTAATAAACGCTACTGGTTTTAAATGGTCCCTAGCCATGCGATGAAAAAAAAGGTGAAGGGTTCAGCCTGCGTCAATCTGCATTGCTAGAACCATTCTCAGCAAATCCTCACAACCTTATGCTCTTTAATTGCACCTCTTGGGAAGGTGGGGGTGTCAAAAAATAGGAGGTTAAGCAAGGTGACGGTGCAAAATAAAGAGATTAAATAATTATATCATCAAGGCAGTATGATAGAAAACCCATTTCTTTATGCATAAAAAAAGGTCTTAACAGTGCCATTTGTTGCAGACAGGGAAAGAGCTGTGTAGCAATTGTGCATAACAGCATGTGGCCAATCCCCTAACAGCCATGGGACGTCTATTGTTGATGAAAAATCTCCCGGGGGAGGGAAGGGCGGCAGTTACACGTAATGTGATGTTCCCTCTTTTTTTTAGGACAATCACAAGTAGTGTCCCAAGCAGCTGTCGGACCCAGCATTTAACATGCCGAGCTCTTTAGTTGGTGACCCACATAAGAAGCCACAGCAGTAATGACGCTGTTCACGAGAGAGGGTGGGAAGGGGGGGCATCTCTCTAATCCTCCACTTGGTCTGTGTGATCGGTTGGCTTCTTAGGCACTATCCACACGTAGCCGGGTATCTCACAAAATGGAGATATTTTTTTACGGTTTGGCCTGTCATCCAGACGTAACTGGAGATTTTCGGCACCAAAAACAAATCTTTTTAAAAACTTCGGCCAAAGTGGAGATTTGCGTTTTCTCCGTTTACAGTATCTGCATGTGGACGGTTGAAAACGGAGTTTTAAGAGCCGTAACTTCACTATCCGCGACAAAAAATGCTCAAACATCACTTGTGCAACCTGTGTTTAAATTAAAAAACAGTATTTATGCCATTATAGCTGTGTTGGCATTATCCATTGTTAAAGCGCGTTTTGCTTGTTTGCTTATACAAGCTGCATCACTGCTGCGTACTGACATTAGAGGATAGATTTGGGAGAACTACTGCCCTTACTGGTTTGCCACGTCTATGAATGCGCTGAAAAAACCCATTTATCCGGTTACGTGTGGATAGAGATTTTTTTTTTTCAAGGAGCAGAGGAAAATCTTTGTTTTAATAAAAAACACGGCTATGTGTGGACATGGCCTTAATCCTGAGCAAGCATAAATTGACAGTAGTATATGAGAACTCTAATGAGAAAAAAAGGAAAATTGGATTCTATACATTTAATTTAATTTTTTACTAAAATTAGGCTAAAATTAATATACTGAAAATAAAATAATTTCCTTAGTAAACAAAAAAGCTTTTTTTTGTTTTTTAACAAAATTGCTGCTGGGAGAGTTTTTTCCCGTCCTATAATCACAAAGATAAAAATGTGTAGGCTACTGGGACTTTAACTATTAGGGATACACAACACAGATACTAGTATAAGGGCTGATACCATTCAAATGTACTTGTATCGGTTACTTAACAGATAGCATTGGCCAATAATTAAAATTTGGAAACTCTGCAATCATTTTACAGAAAGGTTTTATTTTTTACTTGATTTTTTTTTTGTCTTGTCGTCATTTTCATTAATATTTCTTTTTTATCTAAATCACCATCATATGTTGTAATGAGAAGAAAGTAAAACCTTCCTTCCAACTCATTGGATTTTCTTGTTAGGTTGAAGTATCACCATTGTTACTCGGTATAGGCAAGTACTCAGATTCAAGTATCTGTATCATATGGGTTTAAAAAAAGTGGTGATGTTGCATCATTATTAACTACAACTGTTTGCTTTAGTCAGATTATGATGAAACTTTCGGGACCAAAATCCCAAGAAATGGGTAGAGGCTCTTCTATAGTTTCTTTTAACCTGATGTCCTCTGTCTAAAAACAATTAAATGGGTTGTCGCTGGTTGTTTGAGTAATATAATGAGCCTATATAACATATAGCTACATCGGTGCAGAAATGAATCACGAGACACAAAATTTCTAACGTGTCCTTTTGCCTATCCAGCATGTGGGTGTGCTGACCAGATGAGAGCATAAGAGAGCAGCAAGAAATTGTGCAACAGGGAATGGTCGAACTTCCCTTTGTCTGTTGGTTCCTTTTTGAAGACCAGAAGAGACTATGGCACTCTGTTGGGGGGGCTTTTGACTAGGGCTGAACGATAAATTGCATTCGCAATTAAATCGCGATTTGGTAAAATGCGATTTCCTAATCGCAAAGGCTGCGATTTGACTTGATGTAAACATATCTGCTAAAGTCACGTGACTTGCAAACAAAGCAGGGAGTGAAGGAAACGCTGCACTTCAACCAGTTATAAAATGACCAAAAGCTTAACAGAATCCAAAACTACACAATTGTTGGTACCAAAGAGGAACAGTGCATCAGTTGTGAGAAATTATATCTGCTATGAAAACGTTGATGCTGCGCAACGCCAGGTATTATGCAGATCCCGTCTTGGTATTGTTGCTGCCTCACGAGGTAGGCTACAGTACGAACCTTTATCAACACCTAAAAACATCACACCACCATATATGAGAGTTGCACGGCTAAACTGACCGCCACCAGTGTTTAAATTTCCAGTCAACAAACTTCGAGCCGACAGGGATCGCTGACCGAGCTGTTTGAAAGAATCGCTCCTTACCAACATAAAAAAACGCCACAAGGAAATATTTCGTGCTATGACGGGCTTTATAGCCAAAAGTTTGCTTTGTTAACCATGATGAATAAGCTAGGATTCAATCTCATGAACACATTTTAGCCACATTTTCCCTGCGCTGTATAAAAAATGCCGACGGTAAGTTAAAGCTGCACCGAAAACAGCGGAGTATTTTGCAACAACTGACCTGAGATAAAACCGCTCTACGGAGCCATACCAGAGTCTGAAAATGCATTAGATCGATGAAGAATTAAAAATCAGAGCATGTTCCTTCAAGCATCCTCATTCTTGGACAACCACACGGAGGAAAACATTGCAGCCGGAGGGAATTATTAGCTGGGATCAAAAGGAAGAAAACCTTGATTGCAGAACGACACCGATGACGAACGACTGTGATGATTAAAAGTAGATAAAGTAGTTAATATTTGCCTTTGTCTTAAAATAAGTAAATAATCTTATGGAATAGAATAAATTATGTATAAAAATCTGTTTATAATACACAATATTTTTGATTGCATTAATTAAAAAAATGCATGACAAAAGCCCCAGAAAAACAATTGCACATTAAATCGCAATCGCAATATTGAAGAAAAAAAATCGCAATTAGATTATTTTCCAAAATCGTTCAGCCCTACTTTTGACTAGGTATTGACAAGAGGAATACTAATTAGGGGAATAATTAGGGAACTGAGGATTTTTTTGTGAAGAAGCATCTAAATTTTAACGAAAATTAAGTGTTTTTCTTTTTTACTTTTTCAATGTGAGATTTAGGTTTTAATTATTGAGGGTCCTGTTTTAGCAAAGTATGAAGTGACTACAAGGTAAAAAGCTAATTGAACAGACTGGCAGCAGATTAAACTGCTGGCACATTTTGGACGATAAAACTCATATTTCCAACTATTATTTTGATCAAGCTAGATAAGCTATTTATGCTCTAAAATTACATTTTATGAATATTCTCAACAAACTTCTTAAAAATACCTCCAAACTTTTAAATATCTTTCTGCACCAGACAGATCTAAACCTTCACAGTATGTGTGTGAGCAATTCAGAGGACTCTTGTGACCTCGAGCCTAAATCTCAAAGGATCTTAGCAGAGCAGCCCCGTTACTGTCCGTCCAATCTTTTTACTGAAACTGAAGTAAAATGTAAAACAACTCTAAGGTTTCAAGGACAATAGAATGACAGACTGGGTTTACTTCAGGGACCGTTCTGCAACCAATTCTCAGGCTGGTAACAAAGGCAGGGAGGGAAAAAACAAACCAAAAAAAAAAAACTTCTGGAGGCTGTCCAGCTTGCCATCTCTTCACAATCAGCTTTGTTTCCACATCAGAGAAGGCAGCTGCGTTTATAAGGCACACGGTCATAAAAAATTAATAGAATAAATAAGCCGTCTGGCTTAATTTGTTTCCAGTTGTCTGGTAGTGAAAATCTTAAGAGTCTCAAGATACACCCACATTAATATATTTTCATTTTAAAAATGCATGACCCTGAATTCTAACTACTACAAGACTGGCAAATTTTTGGTGTAAAAATCGTGGGATTGCATTTTTACGTAGAGAAAATGTGAATACGGCTAGGCTGCACAGTAGCACAGTGCACTGTTGCCTTGCAATAAGAGGGTCCTGGTTTCTAATAACAGCCGGGCCTCTTTCTGCATGGAGTTGGCATGTTTTTTCCGTTATTTCTAACTGGAACTTCTCCACTTTGCTGACCGCATCTACTGCCTGTCACTTTCTCCCAGGCAGTATTCTTTTTTTATTGATTATTTATTGATTGATTTTATTGATTATCACATTTTTTCAAGTATACAGCAGGAGTGTAACTGCTGGGCATGAAGCAGAGGAACCTTAATCTTAATTTCTTCATTTTCAGATGGATTCAAAACTACAGCTTCCATCTAACAACCTGTAGAATTTCTTTCTTGTTTAAATAATTGAAAATAAAAAAACTGGAATCAGTGAAAAGTCGAAACTGGCAGATCAGACAAAGGACATTGACACTGGCCTGATAGGGGCATCTCTTCTTAATGTGAAACTCTTCCTTAGGGATTATGAATGCCAAGACCCAACAAGCTAACACCAAGTAATGTTTTTTTATCCACTTTACATGTCTTCATTAGTGTGCATGGACTGATGTTCAAGGGTCAAAATCAACATCTTCCCTTCACTTATTATGCATTAGCTCTGCAGGAAAAAGCCCTTTTCTCTGTTTAACGTCCTAATTTAATTCACTGCTAATGGTTCTGTGATGTCAGGCTTTAAGATAAGTGGAAAATATATAGAGCCACTGGTGCTGGAGTGGAAACTCTTCAGCAAAAGTGGGTCAGGAAATCTCTGGGGGGCAAATATTTACATTTTTTTACACTCAGGGCTTTGGCTTTCAAGCTTTGGACAGATGTCCCCAAATGACTCTGCATTACTTTCAGACACTTTTGTAATTCATTCATATGAACTCATGGGGTTTAAAACTTCTCAATGTCCCAAAGAGTAAAGAAAATATGGTATTATGGTTGCTGCTCCAGGCTGAGTTCCAGTCCAAACAGAACTTTTTCTAACCCTGTTACACTCGCCTGTTCACAATCTATCCAAGGGTGAACTGATAATTGATGGATATTGCCACTTGTTACTTTTTCACTCTTCTAAACAAGCTCAACATAAAAGTCAAGAAAACAAAATGAAAACAATAGTGCTAAATTTCTATGTTCTAGTCCTACTCTTCTAAAAACACCAGTCTTTATCTTAAAGCTGCCAGTATTTCAAAATGTTCAGTTTTGGATCATATTTTCAGATACATTTTAGAAACAATTAGTTCATGAAAAAGGAGTTATAGTTAAAATGATTTTTGTTTTTAGCTATTTTTAAAGAGCTTTAAATCAAAACTGACTTCATAATAATGAAAGAAAAAAAGAAAAATGTTAAATTCCGTTTGGATGTTTTCTAAAATGCTGGCATCACTTTTTTTTTTGCGCAGGTTGATTTTGATGATAAAACAAAGTGAATATTTCAACTGGACACAGGTAAACATAAATTAAGATCCTCAGATTTTATTCTGAAAGATATTTTAGGGAACAGACTTTTAATACAGTTTACTGTTACTAATAGTACAATTTATAATAAGAACCATATTTGCACTTCATTAAAGCCACATTCACAATGTCTCTGCAAGTTTCAGCAAAGTAAAGGGATAGTTTGCTATTTTTAGACTTAAAGTTGTATCCCATCCTTACCAACAGAATAGAGCGTACACATCAACCCAACTCTGATTACATCCTGGTCAGAGCTCTTGTCGTTGGAAGTTTTAAAGAAAGTAATCTGGGCCAGTTTCCGGGGGCCATCAAACTGTACCGTTTTACTTCAGACAATTCTATGCATTTGAAAGAATGCTTCATTTGTGTCACAAAAAAACGGCGGCCAAATTCACACCTCATGATTAGTCGACACAATCTTCTTTCCATTCCAATTATTCCGCGCTATGGCCAGTGTTAACTGTTTCGAGCCACATTAATTAATAAAATACCTAAATTAACAAATTACATAATAATGCAGTTAAATGCATCTTTTTCTACTCTGACCTGCATCATAATGCAAAGACATTCCTACAGTAAAACTTTCAATATACTGATTGAGAGCAGGTTTTAACTAACTATCAAAATCCCTGAATTCAAGCTAAACTCTTGTAAACAAACACTCTCCCATAAATGAGTTGGTACTTTACAATCAGGATAAATCTTTTTTTAATCCATTATTCCCTGAAGAAACGACATTAATTCAGATTTTTTTCCAAGTTTATTGGTTCAGCTAAACTGAATGTAACTGAAAATCTGATGGTAATTACTTTTAAAGGTCCCACAGAATCTCTGTTTAGGTTCTATTATCTCTGTAGCCAGTCTGTTCAAGGGGAAAATTCTCCTTACGTTTCAAGGATCTTGAATTCAGTCTGTATCATCTCTTTCCCCATACTAAAAAAAAGGGGGGACTTCATAAAAATAAGCAAAAGTCCATATCTTTTTTTTTTTTTTTTAGCCCGTGCACAACTCTTCCGATGTCTCTGGTTCAGTGAGCTTATTTAGCAACAATCCTTTACAGCTAACCCTCCCTGTAGAAGGTGTCAGTGCCTGTCTGGTGGACAATGGACTGTCAACAGTCCTTCCTATAGATGTTCAGGACATAATCATACATCTCTCTTTATATACATTTTTTCTTTGTTTATGTAATATTTGGTAACTGTTTGAAATGTAGAACTCTGTTTATTAATTCTATGAGGTTCACTTAAAAAAAATAACCAAATTCATTTTTAAATGAAAAAAGGGGGAAATTTTATCTTTTAGAGATGCACCTGAATAACGATATAATTTTTACACTCAAAGCAACACTTAAAGTCAACAGAATCAGCCATATCATCCAACTGACATCAATCAATGCCTTACTTCAGTCACGGTAAAGAATCTGAGCCTGAATGAAAACTCCTTCAGGGTCAAAGCTGTTTTAAGCCTGATTTATATAAATTACCATATTTTCTGGACTATAAGCCACTACATTTTTTTCATGTTTTGAACCATACTTTAAAAACACCCCCGGCTTCAGCTATCAGGCCACGTCCACACTAAGCCAGGTAATGCCTTAAACGTATAAAATTTATTCTACACCCCCCTATCGTCCACACTAACCCGGCGTCGTTTAAGGTCTGTGGCCGGATAACTATTAGCCAGGTAAAAGAGCCGTGTAAATATTAATTCAATGGCTAAACGAGCTTGTGTGGACAGCTTCCCCGGATAATGAAAGGAAGTGGTGTCAATGAATGCTGCGTCAATAACAATACGACACTACAGACAAAGGCAACAGCGAAGAGTAATAAATCGATCTCGTCGTCTGTCCACACCGAAAACTCTCTCTTCTTCTGAGCAGCTATTGTTCTCTTCGGTTAACAGGACAAGCATATATGTACTGTGCTGTAGAGCTTCTTGTATATATTATGTAAGCGCTGGCGTCACGTAGATTATAAGCGTTTTTCGTGCGTCTTTACGCGCATGTCCAGTATTTGCACAGGTCGGTATGGGATTGCGCAATCATGGGACCTTAAACGGGGCGTAAATGCTCGTGTTGAGTGGATAACATTAGGCGTCTAACTCCCCGTATAACCTTATCGGCTTAGTGTGGACGTAGCCTCAGTGAATGGGCTCTGTGACTGGGCTCTGTCTACACTCTGATGACTAGCTGTTTAGCTTTAGCCAACAGAGCTGAAGTGAATTTAAATAAACTTTATTAAAAAAACTAAACCAAAGGTTTCAGCCATTAATATTATAAAGTGTCATAAAATGTTTAAAAGATTAAAAAGTATCAAAATAAGGTTTTAATTTAAATGACTAACATAATCTAAAAAATATCTATAATATAATGGTTAATAATATTACTTTTTCTTTGTACTGTATTTACAGTACTGATGTTACTCAAGTCTCTTGATTTGTGTCTGTGTCTTACAAATTTAGTTATGATAAAAAGAACCGTTGGAAACATTTATTAATTTAATTCTTAGTTAAAATTAGGTAATTGAAGAATAATAAAATGACCTGGGAGGCACTTAAAATATTTTACATTTTGTGATATTTATTAATATCGATCAATATGACTATTCCTTTATCGATATGCTCTTTTTCTTTATCGTCCAGCTCTACCAGTAAGTTATTCATAAATAACTTCAAAGAATCTTCTATTTCTGCCAAAATAATACAGCAGTGTTCTGGTTTCCATTCCCTTTTTGCAGCAGCCGTTCTTCTGCGATACTGAGGAACGCAGGATTTGACCAAAATTATTTCTGGAGCAGGAGACAAAGCAAATGTTAACAGTCAGACTAAGCGAGGCCCTGATATCTGATCTTTCATAACACTCCAGGAGATTTGATTTTAAACTTATATGAAGTAATCTAAAGGGATCAAAGGGGAACAGGAAACAATGAAGACCTACAGATAAAACCACATATTTAGATGCACTCTATAAATAACATCACCCTTTTTCTTTTATTATTGCTGACCAGAAGTAAATCAGACCGACTGTTTCCCTTTTGTAGGTCAGCATTGTTACCTTTTATTTCATATGCTTGGTATTCATATGCTTCAATACATGAATCATGAAAGATTTTTTTTTTTTATCTTTGAAAATGACAATATTTTCTTAATTCTAACAGTTTTCCAGGATTTTAGCTACCTTGCTTAATCATACACCCTGTCTTCTTTAACAGAGAGTCGGTCATGGCAGATGGCTCATGCTACAGTAAGCAAGGTTTTGCTGGAGGTTTCTTCCGGTAAAATTTTTCTTTCTGCTGTCAATACATGTATGCTCAGTATGAGGAATGGCTGAAAAGGCAGCGACACAATGCCAGCAACTGTCCACTATCACTACATCGTCATCCAAGAGGTGCTGCAGTCTGATGGGTTGTCCTAAGGCTGGTACACACTGTGCGTTTTTCAGCAGACAAAGGAACACTTCATGCCACACTGTGTGAGCTCTACCGAGCTTGAGACGTTTGTCATACTGAATGGCCCGAGATTTCAGTGAGTCAAACAACACAAAGTCTCACTCTCAATCCCAGGTTGTATTTTTATGATTAAAGAAAAGCTTTAGGATTGGCCGAAATCCCACAGTGCGTTTCCAGCTTTAGACAGAATACTTTAAAACCAATTTCAATATTAAATTTAACTTCACTCTATTGTTAGATACCTAGGATCAATATGGAATGTAAAAAATTGTTCTGTATGATTGGACTCAATTTGCCTTCTGTGTTTTATATGACATACTTTAAAGTAGTGCTCCATAAACAGTGTTGAGAGTAACGCAAAAGTTACAAAAGGGAGTTACAAAAGTGAGTTTAAAGTGTACTTAAAAATATCCACAAGTTGGCCTTCATTTAACTCGACTATTGGAGGCTTACAAAACAAAGACAAAATCATCTTGGTATTCCCAAATT
Organism: Apricaphanius iberus; assembly: GCA_028564705.1. Taxonomy (NCBI): domain Eukaryota; kingdom Metazoa; phylum Chordata; class Actinopteri; order Cyprinodontiformes; family Aphaniidae; genus Apricaphanius; species Apricaphanius iberus. Next base: position 981,451 of record JAPXFQ010002454.1, on the reverse strand, counting down.
GCTCACATTAATAATAATATTCGGGTTTTCTCATTTAGCAAATAATATTGGTAATCCTAACTGACCAAGAAAAGTAATTCCTTCTTTATGTAAAACATGTTCATGGATAATTTTCAAACAGTTAAGAATAACATTTTGATAACGTGATCAAAAATAGGTTATAGAAAAGCCTCTCATACAAACATAAGAGTGGGTTTTTAAACCTAATAACTCTTCCACTCCCACACAATCCTTCAACAAAACATAATTACAAAAGAACTTTCAAGCTACTTTCTAATTGACTTATTAAAAACAGTCCTTCAAAAGTTAAAAAGAAAAAAAAATTCCACAAGCTAAAAAAAGTTTAAAGAAGAAGTCTTAAGAGAAAGACCCTGTCAGGCATGAGAGTCGTGACACCGACAAGAAGGGAGAGATTATGTTAAAAATAGAGAGGAATGCAGGCTAGAGACTGAAAGACAGATTAAAGCAGGAGAAACGGTGACAGGCAGGCATTAAGGAGTAAATGTCTCAGTGCTTGAGGGGGTGCTTTTTATGAGTTACATGCCGCAGAAATGTTCTGGTGACTTCCAGCACATTGACGAGCTTCTGACGATTATACCGTTTGTAGATTAGATTCAATCGCGGTGCATCTCTGTCTGCTCTCGGGATTAAATTAAAGAACACAGCACTCAATTTCATACCTGGTTTCCTGCACCACCTATCCCAATGTGACATTTCCTGACTAGAAAGATGCCCTTTCACTGTTCCCCCTAGGTACTAAGATAATACTCTGTAACAAAGCAGGGAAAGGGTAAATGATGCCAGCTCCTAACAAGACGGGAAGATATTTTCCTTGTGGGATTAACCAAATTCAGATTAAAGTAGTTGTTCCTCTCTCTGCATATTTTGAGCATTTTGAGATTGAGCCATTTCTTAACAGTTTTTCCAATGATGAAAAGCCAATTTTAATCCATCTTTTTTTTTCTTTTTTTTACAACTGTTGCATATCAATAGGATCATAACTGAAGTGCTCTACTTAACTGCTTAGCTCAGCTGCACTGCTAAAAATGGCAATTAGCTGCTTGAAGCTAAAGATTTCTTTTTTTTTTCCTAATTATAAAAAACTTTCATCCTGACGGTGAAATTATTTTTAAAATCTAGAATATAAACTGCAAGTAGGGATGTCCGATATTATCGGTCTAAAGTCATTATCGGCCCATATTGGCATTAAAATGTAATATCGGAAATTTTTGTTATTGGTTTTTATTTTTTTAATAAAATGAGTTTTTCAAACCATACACATATTATATATCAAACTCTTCAGCTACTTGTTTTCTCTCTCAGAATGTAAAAATATGACAGATTTGAGGTTTAGTTTTTGAGATATTATTTGTTTGAGACAACTTTCAATATATCAAAAGGTAGGTTAATTATTGTCCCTGCTTAAATGTTTGCTGTTTTTTTATTTTTTATTCTTGTTTCAGTTGTTTCCACTTTACCTCACTGCTATAAAGGAATGTTGTTTACATTTTCTAAAATTAGAAATTTGTCCTGAGTGGTGGGCCTTTGTCAGTATTCTCTGTGTGAGAAAATGTTCCAGCTACTTTTGAAGACAAAATAAAAATGGCACCCTTGTCAATTGCCTAACTAAAATTCTAGTACTTATTATATTTTCTAAATATTTAAAGCTCAAGTATGCATGATACATGATATTTCATTGTGGTTACCTAAAAGGGTTTAGTAGTTTTTTGTTTTTTATGAGGGAGGGTCCCCACATATCGGTATCGGTTTATTTCAGTATCTGAAATTATGAGTTAGTCTATATCGGTATATCGGATATCGGTAAAAAAGCCAATATCAAACATCCCTAACTACAAGGTTATAAAATAAAAATCTCTTAAAAATTAATTTAAAGGCAGACATCAAATATTAATGATAAAGAAGTAGTATTAAAGAAGGTGTGTTAATATTCCTTTAAGTTATACAAGAAGCAAAGTTTTCAAGTCTGAAGTACAATAAAAAATTCTGATTATGAAACGAGTGCAACTAAGGAGGCTAATCAGCTGCTAATTATTCATTTCAATTAAATTTTCTCCAGATGATAAATTGATACCTCAGTTATTCAAAGATTACCATCCGTTCTGACAGTCAAAATCGTTCAATCACTTAGTATCAATGTCACGATATTAGGAAATTAGGGCTGCGTAAATATTTTAGCTTCATCAGTCCTGATTGGTCACACATTCAGTCACATTTGCCCCTGGGCAAGGTACTTAACCCCAAAAACATCCTACCGAGCCATGTTGGTTGTCGGTGTATGAATGTGAGTGTGAATGGGTGAATGTGGCTTCAATGTAAAGCGCTTTAAGATGTCAATATGACTACTATATAAGTTCAGTCTATTTATCAGTCAAAGCATTTAGAACCAATCAGTGAACTCCCCATAACTTTTCTTGGAAGCAGTTGGGTGTTTAAATTCAATCATAAATACATTCTAATCAATCATTCAGTTCATTATTCTAATCAGTTATAACGTTTTCTAAGGTCTAAACAAAATTCTAAAGTGTGGAAGTTGATTAGCTTTTTTTAGTATCAGTTGGATGATTCAAATGAAGATGGTGGAGGAGCAGAGACGTAAAAAAAGTTAATGAAATGTAAACTGATTTTCCACATCATTAGACATGTCTGCCGTTTATTAAGACAGCAAAAGAGCAAGAGAGATTAAGACTAAAAGCAAATACTATTAATTTCTAAAAATATTTCAGCAAAGTCGTTTTGTCATTCTACCATTCAACCTCTGTTTCTTATGGAACATTGTGGATTTTGGAAAGTGTGGCAGCGTCTGCGGAGCACTGAACACTCCTGTCGTGTCCTAAGATTGAGCTTGTCCGATCAGAAGAAGACTCCTTAGAGTCTACCAACTCTACTGAAAAGAAATGTCTACAGATATGATAGAGATAGTACTGAGGTTGTCTGAATCTATAAATCTCACATTTAAGTAAAGGATCTATATGCATGTGAAACTAAAAAAATTTTGAAAATCTTGAAAAACTTCATTTATTTCAGTAGTTCAACTTAAAAGGTAATATAAGCTAATCACATGCAAAGCTAAATATTTAAAACATTTATTCGTTATAGTTTTGATGGTTACAGTAGGGATGTGTATTGGCAAGAATCTGATGATACAATATGTATCGGGGGGGACAATACAATATATTGTAATACTATGAGTTAGTATATCTATTGTGATTTTTAAAACTGAATTTAATCATAGAATAACTGTCACAGCATTCTAAAAACTCCAACCTGTTTCATACCTAGCACATCCAGTTTTATTACTAAATCTGGTTGACCCATTGTAACGAAAAAGGTGAAAATAGCCAACAACCACCAGTCATACTCTTAATTTTACTACAAACACGTCTGTTGTGGCGGTCCACTAGGGGCACTCATCGCCAGATTGGCCAGGGTATGTGTCACGGTGGGATTGGTTGCACAATCAGGAAGTCTTGTATATATGGTGGTGTTTATACTTACCTTGTTAGGATTCTGGTTGTGAAGTCTAACAATAAACTGCTGGCATCTACTCCGTTCTCTTCGCGCCTCTGTCTTGCCTTCCACACTGTCATCATTAATGGTTCCATTCAAAATTTTATATATATATATATATTGATACAATATTGTCATACACAATATAATGCTGTATGGGTATATGAATCTTGAGGCTTCTGAAAACCCCAAATTGAAAATCTCAAAATTAGAATATTGTGAAAAGGTTCAATATTTTAGGCTGAAGGTATCACACTCTAATCAGCCATTTAATCCAAAACAACTGATCCTGTACATGGGCTTCAAATGTCGTATTCCTCTTGACAAGCTGCTGCCGGCCTGTTGCTCAGCAAAATATCTCACTTTGAATGTAATGAATATATATCATAAATTAGTTTAATCTTTTACATTGAGTTACTGAAAATATTGAATTTTTGCACAATATTCCAATTTTTCAAGTTTCACAAATGCATACGCTATACGGCTGAATTTCCCCTTTATCGGTCAATAAAGGATTATTCTGTTCTATTCTTCCATTCTATATTCTCTGTTTGGATTACCCACCACAGACACTGCTGTTTAGAGTTACAGTTAGTAGAGCTCATTGCACTAATTACTACTATAATGTGCTAAAGTCAGATTTAAATATTAATGGAAATTATTATTTTTATTAAAAATAGTAAAATAGTAATTAGCTTCACAGCATCTACTCACTTACACATACATATCATTTTTATTGCCTCTCCTCCGGTAGGTCTTGTGGTATCGAGCGTTGGGGCTATTTCATAAGTTTTAGCAGTTTGATAAAATTTGATCAGCTCTGTTCCAATATCTATTATATGGAGTTGCAGACTGGGTCATCAGTAGATGATCTTAAAACCACAGTTTGTGATCTTCCACAATTTTTTTTCGGGTGTGAAAAAGATAAAAAATACGAGTGTCAGTTCATTTTATGTAACCTAAATCAGAACCAATCATGGAGCTCTGACAAGGAGGTCTAGAGCTAAAAAAAACAATGAAAAGGCCCTTTTTTGACTTTTAGTATGACCTTATCTCTAAGGTCTGTCGCTGGCTGAAAACCCCATACTGTTAACTGGGTGTGTGTGTTGGTGGGTGGGTGGGTGCAGAATTATTTCTAATGTTATTGCAGTCTGATTCAAATTGATTTGTGAAAACTTCTGCAACCCTAACAATTAAGCATAATTTACTCAATGTTTCAGCATGGCTGAAAGAAAAAAGTATCTCCTGTTACGAGAATAATCACAATGACAGCTGAATTTTTAGCCTTAGGTGCTGAACTGAAAAACTGATTATCTAGGAAGACATCTTTAAATAGTATCACTTTATATTATGAGCTCACATAAATCTAGTGATTCAGATCACAACTTGAGGTTTTATTTAAAAAAAGAGACTGAAAATATATTTTAATTCAAATATTTGAGAAACCATCTTTGAAAAGCGCTTTATAAAGTTTTGATTTGATATATCTATATAACAGAGCTGATACTGCACTACAGCTTTAGTGAGTGCTGTCATTTTTCCTGCGTCTTGCTACATGTATTCCCCTAATTGGCTACATTCTCTTGCTTGTAAGACGGAATAACTTCTCTTCTTTATCTATTAGACTGCTGGTTCCCTTACTTAAAACATTACAGGAGCTCACAGTACATTCAAAGTTAAGCACAAAGGGTCAGGCACCTTTCTACACACCCCAAAGTAAATTAAAGCAAATAAACACAATTACATTTAAAGCACGTTATGGCCTTACACTGTAGAATACCTCCACGTAGTGTTGTAGCTGTGATTATCAGCAGTTGAAACCTGACCATGGGCTTTAAATCAAAGCCTGCATTAAAGTGAGAGTGCCGTTAATCGCTGGGGTGAAGTATAAATCCGACTTTACGGGATCAAAGTAGATAACACACAAGTTGTTTGTTCCAAATCTTTAAGGTCCGGCTATACAGTGACTGTTGCTAATGATATATTCTCTTAGAAACATTTATAAAAAGGCTGAAATTCAGATTAAATGCTATGAAAATGTTTCAGAGTATTCATTCTGCAACCAGACAGTGAAATAAGTCCTAATAGAGCTTTAATACAAACAAATCAGCATAACTGAATCTATCATCATTTCCATCACCCTTCAAGTTTCTGTTTCAACAACAGCACAGTCTATTAGCCTTCAGTGTCCTTGGCTTTTATTCCTTCCTAATGATGCATCATATCACATGCTGGGTAATTAGAGGAATACTTGATATCTCATCTTGAGACCGATCCAAACCTAAAAGCTCTTTGAAAACCAGCAGCCTCTTACACCCTGAAGGTTTTATTGGCCAAAACAGTGAAATATTCAGAACACGTGCAAGAAAAGACCAAACTAAATGTTCAAACAGCTGGATTACATTATAATTGCATCAAACAAGTATTAAACACATAAGCCTGTTTTGCAATATGCATAATTCCAAAACTGATATCACGAAGACAACTTCCTTTCAGATTTTATTCCTCTTTAAAATTAAATGTACAGAAAAACGAAGTGTCCTAAAAAAAACTAGAAGAAAGTTATTTTTTTGTCTCTGCAAGAAAGTGAGCGTCCCAGAAAAAAATAGGCTGGGAAGAACTTGAAAAAGGCTATAATGACAAATAAATTGGAGCATCGTGAAAAGTTCAATAATTCTTGTCACTTCTTACAGAAAGAGAAACTCTAATATTACATAGATTCATTCCCCATAGAGTAAAACATTATCTTGTAACGTTGAATAAAATCTATTTACTTTTACATACCGGCCTTATGGTAGAGTTTTAGATGAATGACTGGTAAAAACAAAAAGCTACATAGAGTGTAATTTGCAAGTTTGCCATGAATCATTATGGGAAAATGGCAAACATGGGGATGAAGGTGCTCTGCTCCAATGAGGCAGACATTACACTTTGGCATACCTGCAAAACACCAGATGTGAAAGAAAAGCTAAGCCTGAACACATCATCTGTTCTGTGAAACACAGTGGTGGCAGCCTCATGGAGTGAGGAGGTGTTGCTTTGGCATTCTCTATCAGATTCCAGTCAGGCCTCTGGCTGGGCCACTCCAAAATGTTACTTTTAATTATTAAATGTATATTTCTTGGTCAAAACAGCCCTGTCCAACAGAGATATTTTTCTACGGTTTGGCCTGTCATCCACATTTAAACGGAGATTTTCGGAACCAAAAACAAATCTTTTTAAAAACTACGGCCAAAGTGGAGATTTGAGTTTTCTCCGTTTTTAGTATCTGCATGTGGACGCCCGAGTTTTAAGAACGGTAATGTCACTATCCACGACATAAAATGCTCACACAACACGTATGTGTTTGTGGTCCAGCTCTCCTGAATCTAATGACTGCATTGCTTCCTCGGCATGCAGATGAGTCCTGCTAATGAAGTAATTATGCAATTTGGCGAGTTGCAGGAGAAACACAGCCCAAGGTTGCAACCCAGGTTGCTCTTGACGACTGGAGTTTGACACCCGTGGTTCAGATCGAAGCATAAGAATGTGTTAGAGTTGGTTTTAGCACCAGCCCTGTTTTTTCCTCTTGACAACATCAGCAGAAAGAGAGCAAGGCAGTCTTATGACTTTTTTGCATCAGAGAAAACTGCAGATTTCTTTGCTCTATATAAGCACAATTAAAAGTTCAAAACTTTGTTTACAAACAGCCTCAGGGCTTTATATTCAAGGTAGTTTAAGGCAGAATTTACTTCAAACAGGGGCTTCCAAATGCCTCTCTACTTCAGTGGTGATACTGTTTCTGTTATTTTTCTTCAGAAAGTAATTCTGGATATGTTGCTTTGAAATGTAATCCCTCATATGATTTAACAGCTCTGGTTTAAACAGACTTCTCTTTCACAGCCTCACAGGAGCTGCAGCACCAAAGGGAACATAGCTTTTTTTTTAAAAGCTTGTGTCATCATCATCTTCAATAATGCTGAATCCCTACAGATAAGAGGGAGTGGGACCTCAGGTATAGAAGACACACCAATCCAGTCCTATTAAGAGCTGATCCGCCTTTTATTAAGGCCTGCATTGTGGGTTCTCCCTCAAGCACAGCAGTGAGAAGAGCTTGATATGCTCCAATGAAGAGGACCTGAGGACCCCTTTGGATCCAGCTCCAATTAGAGGCTGGTGGAGACTCATTTCCCCGGCATTGTGTGAAATGTCCCATGCTGAGTGAAAGATTGGGATGACATGGTGCCAATAGCAGAATATGACGCAAAACATGTAGAAGTTGTTGAATTTAATGTTATGAGTCCAATTCAATTAATCTTTTAGGTGAAAGCTACCTCTTAGAACATCCAAACAGCTATAAACAGGGTATATGCTAGTCTATTTCAAGATAATATGTTCCACAATGTAATCTAAGTGTATTAATTAAAATAAGATGTTTTAGTATCCTTTAAAAAAAATGTGTACTTAAAAAAAAAAAACTTAAAGCCCAAACTATGATTTTCCTGTTAAATAATCGGACCTAAAAATAAATTCCATCAGTGCAATATGCCTGTGGATAAAACAGTAAAAGCAAAATGAAAACAGCATTTAGAGACAATTTCATTCAAACCATGCTTAGTGCAACCTCTGGAAACTTGATCTCTTTTCTGCTGATGCGAACGGCTAGTGTCTAATTATAGAAAAACAGAGCAATGCCCACAAGTGAAACAATCAATACTACTTTATTCCTGTCCTGTTTCAAATGCAGCTCTAAGAAAAGCTTTAACTGTTTAACTGTGCTTGAATGATTAGGCAGCTTTAGAAATATATGGAAAGTTGCTGTAAATCTTGGTAGGTTTTGGGAGTTTTTTTTTTATAATCCTAATCCTTTTTTAAATTTAAATTCATCGTTTCTCCCAGTAAAAAAAATGTGGAGGTGCATCTTAGTTATATCTCGATTTTCATTTTTCTAGTAATTCAAAAAGCATCAAATGTTAAAATGCTTTTGATTTGATGATTATGGCTTATAAAAAACAAAAATGTTGCTAGTCAAAATTGTTACAGAAGAAACAAAAACAAGATTTTTTAACAAAGAAATGTCCACCTATTTAGGATTATATCCATGCAGGGAACAGTATATACACCATCTAGCCTACTTGTTTCAGGCTTCATTTGCAAGGATTACTGCATCAGTGCAGTGTGGCATGGAGGCAAACGGTGTATGGTACTACCACACCTTCTCCATCTGTCCCACATCTGTGAAATGGCTTTGTTTTGGAATACTTCCAAGACATTCATCTACCTCAAATTCTCCTTTCACTCAACTTCCCAATACATCCTTGTGGAGTTCAGCAGTCTTCACCGTGATCGAAACATTAAATCACTATGTTAGGTATTTTTCGTGTTGTGCGATATTTATTATAATTTTTTTCATAAACTAGATTATGAGTTTTAAAGGTCTCCTTAAACTGAAAATTTTCAAAAAAAATGTCCTTTTTAAATCAGTCACTCTGAGTTGCATAAGCATGCTGCATGTGAACATTTTCTACACCCCCCATTCCCTTCAATAGCCACACAAAGAAAACAGAGAAGGAAAAGGGCACGTCAGAAAAAGCCAGTCCCTTCGACGTCACAGGGAAAATTAGTATTCATGGACTTGTCTACCTATCAGAGATGAGACTTGCATATTCTAAATAACTAGTTAGAGTCATGATACTGACTCACTCAGATGAACATCAACCTCATTAAACAGCAGTGAGATTACATTTTCCCCACATAAAACAACTCACAAGAGATCTAACTGGGATAGAGGACAAAGGAAATTCATTGAAAAAAATGAGTGAATAAGACCTTTAGTGAGATGTGAGCCATAGGGAAAATGACCAAATATTTGAAATAAATTACTATATTCAGTGTATATAACACAGGAGTTTCACATTTTGAATTGAATTAATGAAACAAACGTACTTTTTAATGACCTTTTAGTTTCTTGAGATGCACCCGTTTTCTGATTAATATATCTCACTTTTTAGATCATTTCCACTTTGGGGGAACCTTTGCAACACCTTTATGAGAAGCACACAAGATGACTTTTTTGCAATTTTGCACCACCAGCAAAGTTACAGAAACTCACCAAACATATTGCCGATATGGCCGTTTTTCGTCAGAGGCCGCAGCTCATTTTTGCCCCAGGCGTATCGCTTGTAGTTGTCCCAGGAAAACTTCATCATCTGCAAAACAAGAGCGAGGACACATCGGTCAGTGAACAAAGAAAAAACCAAGCTCCTTGAAGCCACAGTCGTAATTAAATTGGGATCGCTCAAGGCAAAGGGAATGATGGGTATTGATCAGGGTTGGATAAAGGACAAACACACAATTATAACACATAAACCACACTGCTAAACAATGCAACTGACATTTTCCCTGCAGCAGCTGCTCCAAATTAAAGATTGACTGGTACCAGTGGATGGGGAAAGAAAACTATTTTTCTCAAGACGAAAATCATTGAAAATGAAAACTGTTTTGTGGATTTGTTTTGCAGAGTCCCAAAATGAAACTACCAAAAAGTAAACAAACAAACCCGTATGTTGAAGCTGATTTTCTTAACTTTCCCAACACTCTTGTAGGAAGCAAACAGGACTCAGTAGGACATCAATCACCTGCTAAAACGCCACAGAAGATTTTTATATTTTCTTTTAAGCCCCTCTCCAATACCTTCCTTCCTTCCTTTACCAGTTAATTCACAGTTTATCACATCTTTATATGGTAAGTGAGTAAAAGCAGTGTAGCTACAGAGATTTCTCAATGATTTACACCAGAATAACTCCTTATAGCTTGAAAGTAAACATTATGATCCAACCTTATAGATAATAAAAGCTAGCTTCTGTATGAAATCAGTTTTAATTTACATATTTAAAACTTTTCAGGCTTTACTCTGAATTTTAGCGGAGATTCAAACACATAAACAATGACATGTGCAAGTCATGGAAAAACAACAACAAAGTGCATGCTGCATGACTATCAGGTTATCTGTGAAAGTCCACAGAATCTCTGATAAAATCACCAGGATGTGGAGATATGACAAGATGATCAAATAATTTATATCTACCACAGCAAATAATTGACTTAATTGACTAAATAATTTAATTATTGGACCAAAGAAAGTTGGGATCACATAATGGACCACATAAATCATTATTACCAAAGCCAAATTGAACATTTGTTTTACATCTGTGGTGGAAAAACTAATATTAAAAATCATCTGTTCTCTGTATTCAACTGTAACTCAGTCACTGTGTGCTGAGTCTTTACTATTGTTGATCAGTCTCACTGAAATGACGCTGTAGACTTAAGTCATGGTCAAATGGACTGATAGTAAAATTCCTACTTTGTGCGTTGCCATGGAGATGACCCTCTCTGAGTGATTGACCTGACATCCTAAGAGATAGTGGCTTCCCAATCAAGCAGAAGGCGCCTCCAAGAGTTACCCTGAATAAGTTTCTATCTATATGAAGATGATAATTGTAAGGTTGACTGAATTAATAAAAGGCTGTGTTAGTTAGACAGACACAGGCCAGTATTTGATCAACCTGAGTTACATTAAACCCTCCAAACTTTAACAGAATCAAATGTCATATGCATTGTATTTGTATATTATTTTGATTATTATTAAATCAAAGTAAATCATTTGATAATTGTATATAATACTTTGGATGGAGTGTAGTTCCAATCCCCATATTGTGAAATATGACTGCATATTTCCATAACCAAAATCATCCTGGGCAACCTTTTTAATCAGCAACAAGCATCTGGTGATATATGTATTACAATACAGGGGGGATGGAATCATATATTGTGATATATCGCGACACTATCAGTAAGAGTATCTTATGATTTTTAAAACAGAATTTTAACGTAAAAAACTGTTAGAGCATTCTAAACACTCCAACCTGTTTCATACATAATGCATCCAATTTTTGTTACTAGAGCTGGTCGTTCCACTGGAACGACGAAGTTTTAAAAAAAAATAGCTAAATTATCGCATAAATATTGGCGTTGATATTTTCTTACATCTAGTATGCATAACATTTAATTACCTCCAGTTACAATTTAAAAATAATAGTGCTACTTTTAAACATTGTATGCAACCCTCAATACCACAATTTAGAAATTAATGGAAAAACCTGTATTTAGGTTTTCAGTTCTGAAAACATATAAACAATATCCATACAGTTACAGTATAATACTGACAAAGAGACCCATTTTTCAAAAGTAGATATATATCTTACTTAAACAAGGTTCAGTGCCATTAGCTAGGATTATGAACTTGTTTTATGGTAATAAAACAAACAGCAGAACTACCCCAACATGTGAGCAACCGGAACACATGGAACAGGAAGAAAAAAAATGTGATTAACAATCCAGAGAGCAGTGTTTGGCTTGTGAAGGAGAATAATTTCCCCAATGACTAGTAACTCTCTGTTCGGTGGGGAGAAGTTTGATAGATATTATGTGTCTACAGGCAGTGAGTATGCATAAAAGTGCATTGTGATCTAAGTCCAACATATTTCAACTCGGACCATGCCATAGGCTTCTTTGGTAGAGGGTATCTACCAGGATCTAAACAAAATTATCAGACAACCCAAAGCTGGTCTCCCTTCACGTTTCCCCTCCCCTCCCGACGCACAGCTTGAACAGAAAAAAAAAAAGCGTCCCTCAGACAGAACGACACCGGCTCTAAAAGCTGTTTCGTTTGCTAGCAACACATCAGTGGTGTGCTACAACGTCTGTATCTGGAGTTTATCAGAGCTATGCCACGACTCAACGCTGCTTTTACTCATTGGCTCTCTCTGTATTCATTGTCGTGGTTCTTGAGCAGCTAATTAAATAAATATGTAGTGTTGGAGTCCGTTGGTCGGACCGGGAGCTGGTAAACTTTGCAAACAACTGTTGTCTGATCTGCATCGGTCTTCTTACTTCCAAATGGCATTAATAACCATAACTTTACTGTTTTCCTAATCCTACTATTCAGGAAGCAGTGCATAAACCTAGCGTGATCCATCTATTTAATATTTACTAGCAGCAGCCGCCTCGCGTGTGGGTAGAGCCGTGCATCTCAAGGGGGGAACAGATATCGACAAAACACCCCTCTTTGACATAGGAGACATGCAGATAGTGAAACAAATAAAAACCAATGGGTGCATGAAAAGAGCGAGAGAGAAAAAAAACGTTATTGCCAAAACGTGCTGTAAAGTTAAGAAAATGAGCGACCGCAGGTATCGTGTCAAAATTTGGATGCTTTTCAAATATTTTCCGCGGATGGAAGGTAATCACTACATGATGACTCTGGGTGATGCTATTGTCATCTATTATTTAAAATTGAATTTCCATGTTGTAAATTTTTAGAAACTATTCATGAAATAAGACAAAATTTCTATATCATGACGTATATTGTTATCAGGATATAGAAATTTAGCCATATTACCCAACCCTACCTGTAGGTGCTGCTGTTGTTCTGATAGCAGCACTTAACAGATCAAAGTGAAACTCTATAACCCTATAACCCTATAAGCAGATTTTTAAAAATAAATAGAGATTTAATCTATTGATGGAAAAAACATTTTAACTATTTTTGGGGCATTAGGATCACCTTTGAATTTGACAGAGCATAAAGACTTGGAATGGAAAATCTGTAAAATTGTTTGCGATATGATTTCTTTGAAGGAAAAAAACAGACAATAGTAAAATTCTTTGCTCTTTTTTCCCCCAAAAAATTGCCAAAATCTTATCTCACAAATCCAGTACTAGAGCAAAACTGGCTTCTTTTTAGAAGAAACCAAATGGGGGTTGTCGACTTGTTCAAAAAGAGGGTTTTCTTTTTACACGGTGGCCCCATCAAAGTAAGACAAGACTGTAAAGTGATTTGTCATCATTTTACTTCTGAACATAAATCGGATTAAAGACTTTCAACCTTCCACCATCTTAAATCATATTTAAATGGGTTATAAAATGTAAGTCTTTCTCGGCTTGTTTATTTATCTCCACTGACATTTCCTATTTCCAACAAAAGGGCACAAGCATTACATATGGAGCATATCTGCAATAAAAGGCACGATCAGGGAAGCAGTCTAATTAAAACTTATGTTTCTTTTATATCAACAAAAATCTAAAATGCATGAACCCATGAATCATGCAAAATGCATGCACTTAAGATGAAAACTATTTTTGCTTCAAAGCACATCTGATTGCAAAACTTACAACCACAGATATATCAATACAACTTGCTCAGAGCTCCACAACACATGTAAAGAAAACAGGGAGTCTTTGTACAACATGCCATCAGTTTGAGAGACTGGATGTCATAAGATGGAGTTGTTTTTCTCCCCAAAGCACAATGTCATCTCTTATCAATACAACATGACTCCTCTTGCTCTCTGGAGGTGGGCTCAAATAAGACAGAGGAAAACCGACAACTTGAATCATTTTCCTGCAGCTGGAACTCGTTTCAAAGCCAGCAGAACTCCAGCAATTTCCCAGGGTAACAACAAAAAGGCAACAACTGGTCAGGCAGGAGAGATTTCATCACAAATTAATCACAAGCAATTTATTCATTTTTGTTTAACCGTGCCAATTTAATTTGCAATCTGGCATTTGGGAGCTGCACAATATATTACTGCATCAGTCTACATAGCAGATGCTCCGATCTATTAACAAATCAGAAGAACATTTAATAAGGTTTCCTTTTGTGGATGTGTTTGACTGACACAAAACAATAGAAGATAGAAGATGTAACACAAGTATAATAAAAGAAGAAACCAGTCATGAATCACAGGGAAGAAATATTCTAACTGATCTCTTCCCTCACAAAGCGTTGATAAACATTTGCCAGTCCAACCTCTGTGTGACCCTGCTGCACACTTTGTCTCAAAGAACAAAGAACACCCAGCAAATACCTAATATTTTATTTGATTCCGACATGGATTCCGGGAGCGTGCCAGCAACCTCCATTCCTCTGGCAACTTTAGAAGCCAAGAATCTCAAGAATTACGACAAAAGTATCAGCAAAAATAATTTGCGACTAAAACATTGCCAGCATGTTTCATGTAGTGCAGATCTACACAGATAATTATCTTTCTTCATATTGTCTCGATAGCCATATTTACATGAACAAAAGTAATCAGATTAAAAGCCTGATTAAAATAAAAATGCTTCATGTAAACATGCCATTTAGATTACTCTGACCCAATGACACTTATTGGGATCAAAATTTCATCCTGATTGAGACAGGTGGGTTATGCCGATAGTTAATCTGATTGCTGTACATGTAAACCCTTATGCTGAATGTGGGTCATTACTGCGCTTGTGTGTTAAGTCATGCGTAGATGTACAATACGTCGGCCTAAAGAAAATAAAGGAATTCGGTTTATAATTTGATTGTATACAAAATGATGATTGACATAAATAAATAAAAGCACACTCTGAAGAACATTTTACTGCTACATTTTAAATACACGCAGAAATAGAAGACTGCCAATTCTCCCTCTACGGCAGTTTCCGGCATTTTAGTTCTACGCTGTTGTGCGCATGTCCAAATTATTTATTCCAATCAAATTTATAGCGGATGTAAATGCCATTATCTGATAGATTTTTCACCCCCACGGACACAGTCAAATTCTAATCTAGGATAAAATCGGATTAAAGACATGTTGCACATGTAAACGTAGCTAGAGATCTTTTTTTTTTCACGTGGGTTACATTTTTGTGTTTAGCTACACAATGTCAGCTTTCTATCAAGTATAATATCATAATTAACTGACTAATACATGATCATTTCTGTGCCTCTAACACCTCAACTTTGAAAACTTATGGTTTACTTTTTTCTTTAAATAATCACAGCTACAAAGGGGGGATGTGAGGAAAGGAAAATATCATCAACCATTGGTAGAGCTGCACAAAATATCAAACTGCAATTATTATCACAATATCAATTCATGTAATATCCTAAAAGACAGCATGAATAACTCATCTGGTAAGACTGCTGCTTAGTATCATTACAATGCAATATATATATATATATATATATATATATATATATATATATATATATATATACACTACCGTTCAAAAGTTTGGGGTCACATTGAAATGTCCTTATTTTTGAAGGAAAAGCACTGTACTTTTCAATGAAGATAACTTTAAACTAGTCTTAACTTTAAAGAAACACACGCTATACATTGCTAATGTGGTAAATGACTATTCTAACTGCAAATGTCTGGTTTTTGGTGCAATATCTACATAGGTGTATAGAGGCCCATTTCCAGTAACTATCACTCCAGTGTTCTAATGGTACAATGTGTTTGCTCATTGGCTCAGAAGGCTAATTGATGATTAGAAAACACTTGTGCAATCATGTTCACACATCTGAAAACAGTTTAGCTCGGTACAGAAGCTACAAAACTGACCTTCCTTTGAGCAGATTGAGTTTCTGGAGCATCACATTTGTGGGGTCAATTAAACGCTCAAAATGGCCAGAAAAAGAGAACTTTCATCTGAAACTCGACAGTCTATTCTTGTTCTTAGAAATGAAGGCTATTCCATGCGAGAAATTGCTAAGAAATTGAAGATTTCCTACAACGGTGTGTACTACTCCCTTCAGAGGACAGCACAAACAGGCTCTAACCAGAGTAGAAAAAGAAGTGGGAGGCCGCGTTGCACAACTGAGCAAGAAGATAAGTACATTAGAGTCTCTAGTTTGAGAAACAGACGCCTCACAGGTCCCCAACTGGCATCTTCATTAAATAGTACCCGCAAAACACCAGTGTCAACATCTACAGTGAAGAGGCGGCTGCGGGATTCTGGGCTTCAGGGCAGAGTGGCAAAGAAAAAGCCATATCTGAGACTGGCCAATAAAAGAAAAAGATTAAGATGGGCAAAAGAACACAGACATTGGACAGAGGAAGACTGGAAAAAAGTGCTGTGGACGGATGAATCCAAGTTTGAGGTGTTTGGATCACAAAGAAGAACGTTTGTGAGACGCAGAACAACTGAAAAGATGCTGGAAGAATGCCTGACGCCATCTGTTAAGCATGGTGGAGGTAATGTGATGGTCTGGGGTTGCTTTGGTGCTGGTAAGGTGGGAGATTTGTACAGGGTAAAAGGGATTCTGAATAAGGAAGGCTATCACTCCATTTTGCAACGCCATGCCATACCCAGTGGACAGCGCTTGATTGGAGCCAATTTCATCCTACAACAGGACAATGACCCAAAACACACCTCGAAATTGTGCAAGAACTATTTAGAGAAGAAGCAGGCAGCTGGTATTCTATCGGTAATGGAGTGGCCAGCGCAGTCACCAGATTTGAACCCCGTTGAGCTGTTGTGGGAGCAGCTTGACCGTATGGTACGCAAGAAGTGCCCATCCAACCAATCCAAATTGTGGGAGCTGCTTCTAGAAGCGTGGGGTGCAATTTCTCCAGATTACCTCAACAAATTAACAGCTAGAATGCCAAAGGTCTGCAATGCTGTAATTGCTGCAAATGGAGGATTCTTTGATGAAAGCAAAGTTTGATGTAAAAACAATCTTATTTCAAATAAAAATCATTATTTCTAACCTTGTCAATGTCTTGACTCTATTTTTTATTCATTTCACAACGTACGGTGGTGAATAAGTGTGACTTTTCATGGAAAACACAAAATTGTTTGGGTGACCCCAAACTTTTGAATGGTAGTGTATATATATATATATATACACACACTACCGTTCCAAAGTTTGGGGTCACATTGAAATGTCCTTATTTTTGAAGGAAAAGCACTGTACTTTTCAATGAAGATAACTTTAAACTAGTCTTAACTTTAAAGAAACACACGCTATACATTGCTAATGTGGTAAATGACTATTCTAGCTGCAAATGTCTGGTTTTTGGTGCAATATCTACATAGGTGTATAGAGGCCCATTTCCAGCAACTATCACTCCAGTGTTCTAATGGTACAATGTGTTTGCTCATTGGCTCAGAAGGCTAATTGATGATTAGAAAACCCTTGTGCAATCATGTTCACACATCTGAAAACAGTTTAGCTCGGTACAGAAGCTACAAAACTGACCTTCCTTTGAGCAGATTGAGTTTCTGGAGCATCACATTTGTGGGGTCAATTAAACGCTCAAAATGGCCAGAAAAAGAGAACTTTCATCTGAAACTCGACAGTCTATTCTTGTTCTTAGAAATGAAGGCTATTCCATGCGAGAAATTGCTAAGAAATTGAAGATTTCCTACAACGGTGTGTACTACTCCCTTCAGAGGACAGCACAAACAGGCTCTAACCAGAGTAGAAAAAGAAGTGGGAGGCCGCGTTGCACAACTGAGCAAGAAGATAAGTACATTAAAGTCTCTAGTTTGAGAAACAGACGCCTCACAGGTCCCCAACTGGCATCTTCATTAAATAGTACCCGCAAAACACCAGTGTCAACATCTACAGTGAAGAGGCGGCTGCGGGATTCTGGGCTTCAGGGCAGAGTGGCAAAGAAAAACCCATATCTGAGACTGGCCAATATATATATATATATATATATATATATATATATATATATATATATAGTATAATACAATACAATAAATTTACCTACAAAATACTTTACTTACACAGAACTCAATACCCAGACCAGATAAAGATTTTACAGGCCGAGATCCTGAAATAATGGAAAATAATGAGAAACCAAAACAGAACAGTGTGAAACAAACAAACAGATTTTGTGAACAAAGTATGACAAATTCACAATCAGCTTTATTCCTCATATGAATTCCCCCTGAATTAACTTATTTCACATCCCCAAACCCAATCAGCCCAGACAATGATGTTCTGGGACAGGTATAAAATGCAAGTGCTGTCCTGCAAGTCTCTCCTTTCCTCAACAGCAACCATGAGTACCAAAAGAGAAATAGGAAACTATTTAAGGGCACCACTGATCTGGGAGCTGTCCAGGTGGATCTGCCACCTGGACAGCTCCCCATTTGAAAAACAAATACCAATCGCAACTGCATGTTTTTCGTTTAGTCTTACTAATTTCATTTTATGAAATTATCTTTTTACACTGTGTAGAACCATTGAAGTACTTTGGAGAATCTTGCAGGGACAAGAGGATTAAAGAAAATTAAGAAATAAAGGGAATAATCAGACAGATGGTGCTATTTTAGGGAGAAACTGTCTTCTAATGTCATTGCTTTTATAGTTCGCTTGTTGATTGTAAAGGAAATAGAACTGCTGTGTAATTTGAAAGGGCTCCCGTGAGAACCACCATCTGTTTCCCAAAATGATGGTCACCTAGTATTATTACTGAAGGCTTGCAGGAAGTTCTAGCAAACTGCAATTCATTTCACAGTGGCAAGCAAATGATACAGGAAGCTGCTTCCATTAGGAAAAAAGAAAGAAAAATAGCCATTTAAGGCAGAAATGGTAAACCTTTTCTGCTTTTAATCCTTCAAATCCGACACTTTTGATGTTTATTTTTCAACAACCTTGGTAGATATATCTCCAGACAAAACATGTTTAGACGTGCATGTAATTACTGAGGGCAGTTCTCACTGTTTCTGAAATAATTTCCACCATTTAACTGCACCTTCAGCTTCTCTTTTATGCTAAAAAGTCATAACAATAAAACCCAGACTGCATACAGAGATGAGACTTGGCTTCCTGCTGGGAAACACTGAAAATGCTTCATTCCATCAGAGAGAAACTGATGTTTGATCCATGTATCACACTACAGCTGCTGGGCAATGCAGTGGGTCAAGGTGTGGGGGGGACGGAGATCAAGCGGCTGTGGAATCATCGGCGTAGAAACACAACATCAAAACAGAGGCCACGCAGATCAATAGCTGTGGCTGTGTGTTACTGATGCAAAAAGTGCCTATCTAAAAAAGGCAGTGGAAGAGCAATCCTTATCCAGAGAGAAACAAAGCAGGAACAAGTATGATGCCAAAGTAGGTGTCTAATCATGCTTAACCATATAATTTCAGTATCTGACCGTTATTTAAAATGGTGATGGAATAATCTGAAGGCCTTGAGCCATTTTGACAGATTGCAATTCTCACTTCTGACCACTTGGTACAGACATGGAGACATTCTCAACTTCACGCACAGGCTTCAGGTAACTGAATCAATCAAGTGATTTCCACAAGAGTATCTGAGCATCATCTAAGACCTGGACACCACACCCAGCAATTGTGAAACCACATTTATGGTTATTGGCCCCAGCAATTTTAATAACAAACCAAAAGTTATGAATTTGAGTACAAGAACACAGTGTAAAGAGTGGCAAGAAATCTTTTCACATGTTGAATTGACTGCTTTGAGTCTGCTAACAAAAATAATGGCGAAACAAGGTGTTGCGTGGCGCACCGGTTATGATGGGAGCCCCATTTTCAGTGGCCTTTGCACTCAAAACAGCTGTCCCTGGTTCGAAGGGCGGGACATTTGCCGAATGTCTATCCGATACTTATCTTCCAATTTCTGTACTGTCCACTTTAAGTAAAGGTCGCTTTGGCCATGGTGTCTTGAAAAAAAAAAATTAAAAAAAACATTGCAACATGGTTTATTTGTAACTGCAATACAATTTCATCTTTACAAGAAAAATACATAGTGCCAAACAGGACTTTAATCAATACAATAAAAAGAAACCAATGATTTCTAGAACGTAATTACAGTTAGGAGAGCATCAAATATGTGGAGCGCTGCAGTAGCAGCTGCAACTGTTACCTTTGCCGTTTCTCTGCTTTATCTTCCATGATCTTTGTGTCATGTTTTATTTCACCAACAGTTGGGAAGCATTGTATTTAGACTTTTAGAGAACTTTTTTTTGAACAATTTAGATGTTAAGCACCCTGTATAACATAAAAATGTCAGAATTACCTAAATAGGTTGAGCAAAACCAGAATATATTTTTAAACTGGGTAATATAGATAGAATCTGTTAGTTTTGACATTCATGTGCTTGTATTTTCCAATTCCAAATTTCACAAGATGACTACAGACGTCTCCTCGTCATGTTTCTGCTTATGACCATCCTATGAGAATACAGTTTTTTTGGTACCTTATAACTTAAACTTTCACTTTTAGTAGCCACAGTTTCACATAGCTATTAACACATAATATTTTTTCCATTTAATTTTTGCATCTTTAACTTCTTCTCTTTTATTATTTATTTGCTTGTGTTTACTGGAAACTTTTCTTTTAGATTGTGTTTATGTCTTGACGAGAACTCCTTGATAAAAGAGATACTGTATCTCATAAAAAAATCTCTAAAATTTGCATCCTTTAGTTAAAATCTTATATATTGATAATCACAGCATTAGGGGTGTGACGGTTCATGGGTATGTGTTCATCGCTCGGTTCGGCCTGTTTGGTTCGGTCCACTTGTGTACCATTTCAGTGTTTGTTTTGATCACATAATGTAAATGTATCATTAAAGTGATATTAAGCACAGCGGAACAGAGTTCCTAGGCGAGTTTCTGTATGGACACTATTGATTGATGCACAGTGGAGCTGCACGAGCACACTGAAGTGAATAAAGGAGCAGCAGCATCATGGCAACAACGAAAGAGAAGCCAGAGCTTGAAGACACTCCCACCTCACTACGGTCTCCTATTCGGAAAAACTTTTGCTTCCCCGTTAAAATTCATACCCGGGATAGAAAAGTGGATAAATCCAAAGTTGTATGACGACATTGTTCCACGGAGATTAGTTATGTGTCAGGCAACGCATCAAACATGTTAACGCACTTCAAACGGCACCATGCTTATCTTAATATCACTTCCACTTAGGCCTGTCGCGATAATCAATAAATCAATTAATTGACCAATAATTAAAAATGCGCGCGGTAACTTTAACAGGCTCGATAATTTTTCATTGACTGAAGTCGCAGGATAATGAGTTAACGTTGCTGCATCAGTCTCGACTGGCTCCTCTCGGTTTAGCATAAAGAGTGAACCCTCCTGTCAGCCGCTGTGTCTCTGTGTTTGTGGAGGCGGAGCACACGCTGCCAGCGTGATCATACCTGGCGCTTGAGCAGCGGAGAGCCCCGTGAGGAGGAGAGTAGAGGAGTGGATAACCATGGAGTTGGCTTCTAAGCCGACGTGTGGGAACATTTTGGATTTAAACCAAATGAACGAGGTGAACCACAAAACATTAGTGAGCCGTCATGTCGCATTTGTTTTTAAACCGTTTATGTTAAACACGGCAACACGACGAATCTGCACGCTCACCTCAAACACAACCTCCCCGCTCCAGTTTTCCCAGCTGGGTAAAAAAAACATCTACCAAAGAGGCAGAGGGACCCTGAATTTCTTCCCGTCAGTCCATCATCCCGGGGGCATTTATGAAACAAACAAAATATAAACGAGACAGTGCCAAATGGTGCGCACTCACAGACGCCGTGGTTCGCTACATAGCCAGATGCAACCGTTTAACACAGTGGAAAAGACGGCTTTTCGACAAATGTTACAAACAGGATTGGAAGTGTTAAATGTCTGAACCTAATGTTTAACATATATTGAAGTGCAATTTTGTTTACAGACATGTTATGTTATTGTTTCAATTGTTTTTATTTAAGTGCTTTTTTTTGTTCATATGTTTTTCTTGGTCATTATATTTATTTATTTTGGATATTTACAATGTCTTTTCATAATACAATTCCAGTTTCAATTCTTAAAAAAAAGTTAATATATCTTTAATCTTTTGTACTTGCATTTTTATACCATTATTATTAGATTAGCTTAAAATGTATGTAAAAACGGCAATATTATCGTTTATCGCAATAATTACTGGGGCAATTTATCGTCCAGCTAAATTTGTTATCGTGACAGGCCTACTTCCACTAACAATAACGGCAGCCTTGTGCAACTACCACTAATGTCAGCATTTAAACAAACCCCTGTCAAGTATTTCGGATCAGGCAAAAGGTTAATCTTGTCAGCCAAAAACTTGAATAGTTAGCTTGTTGATATTCAAGCTAAAGCTGTTGCTATTGTGTTAAAAGTTATCAGGTCCTTACTAGTAATTACAGTATTTTAAAATGTTACAAAATGCATATTTCATTATAAAGAGTGCAATTTATTTAAAATATCACCCAAATGGGTCGCTTTTATTCATTTTAAGCAAGAATTCTATGGTGTATTGGCAGCTTTACAAAATAAAGATTACCAAAAATTAATCGAACCAAGCCCTTCAAGAGACTGAACCGAACTGAATACAATTTTAACGCACCATTACACCTCTATACATAATAGGAGCTTTATAAGATTAACGTTTAATCTGATCTAGTATAATGTGGAACACACTAAAAGGGATTTCATGTACACATAGCTTGGCATATTACAGTTCTTTTACCAATAAAAAGTCTAAACGACTTTATTGTAAACATTAGTTACAAATAGTTGCTTGTACATTTTTCAGTGGCAGGTAAAAATGTTCTTCCATCATCCGCTGAGACTTCAACCGTTTAATACCTTCATAAATCAATATCAAAAACAGTCATGTTTGTTTTCACACAAGGTCTTTTTTTAATACGAGGATTGAGGTGATTATCGGATTATAAATCACCAGAGGACACAAGATGCTGTGTCATTGACTGCATTCACCAGGACCTTTGGCTGCAAAAATGTGAAATCAGCTTTTTGGGCGAGATTGTTTTCTACTCATTCTCAACACCTTTTCCCCTTTAAACTCATTTTACCTGTAATCATTGTTGTTCAGTCATCTCCAGCTTACTTAAAATATGTTCATTATTACATAAATTCAATAATATATATACACTCACTAGATCCCCACGTTGTTTAGGAGTTATATCATTCGCGACACGTACTGATTTCTTTTTAATTTTAGGCTGCTTGCAGTCAACTGCAGTCTGCTGCTTATTTGAAACTTTAAACTATAGCTTACTCTGAGACAAACAACTCCAGACCAATCAGCGGCTACCGCTGCTGCAGAAGGATTTCATATTACTGTACCGAAAAAAGGGGTCGGTTCTGAATGGACGCAGGTAATGGAAACACGCCTAAAAGCGTCCCGTTCCATACTGGCACTAGTGGAAATGGGGCATTATTGAGTAATTAGACATGTAAACCTGTTGTATTAGGCTGCATGATTAGTCCAAGTGGAGTCTACAAATGTTGGTTAATGTAGAAAAAATAAAATGGAAGTTTTGCATCAATTTTTAAAAATGAGGATAGGAGTGTTTTATGATTTTAATTTCACAGATCTGGGATGTGACACTTTATTTGTGTTAAAGACTTTTGGTATTTCCAGCATTTAAGTTACACTACTTAATGAGATACACACCGGCCAAAGTACAAATGAATGGCTAGTTAATGCACTAATGTTCCATTTTTTATTTAAGATAGTGTATACTGGATCAGAGTTTCTGGAATGGAACAGCAGATCCAAAATGATAGCATACCCAAAGATGAGCCTGTAGGTGTCAAGGCCACTGATTCCAACAACATGTCAAAGCACAAAGAAAGAAACATTTTAAAGATAGTTATGTTTTCTAAAACTACAGTAAGGTCAAACTAAGAAGGAACACTTTTACAGAACAATTACTGGCCAAATTGGGAACTTCTTCAAACCAAAAAATCCCAACAAGTTTATTTTGATCCAGACATCTCAAACAAATTTAAACTGAATCAGCTTTTCAAAGTCTTGTATTGACTACAAATCTTGGCAGTATATGAGGAACTGCAATAGAAACTTTTCAAGGTGGCCTTCATTAACATCAAAAATTTGATACCACCAGTATGTGGATGTTTGCAGGTAAGAGTGCAAAAAAACTACCAGAAATGCAACCTGTAGAGCATCAAATTATGAATTTATTTAACAGAGTTGAAATCAAACACTGAACATAAAAACATACTAAGACATCATATTTCTGTTTGTTAAAATAAACAATGAAAATATGTTTAAGCAGATTTTTTTTCCTAATATGGTATAGACTGAACCCCTAATTATCTGAATATATATTATAGTCTAAGAAAAGCTAATGTTAACATTTACTTTTATTTTTCACATTGAAAACTCTTGGGAGCTTCAACCTGAAGGCCAGTTTATGCTTCTCCATTTTGACGGAAATGGACTGATGCAACGCCATTATCCATTGACGCAAGCGCTCCCCGTCCCCTATGCAAGGACGCACGGAGTCAAGCCCCATTTTTTAACCATCTGTCTCCGTCAATGGAGAGCATATGCCTGTGACTGGTCAACTCAACAGCAGCCAGAGATCACTTCACCAAAAAGGGGCTCTATAATCTCTGTAATCAGTAGTTAATGCAGCATTTTGGCACTACATGCTTTATATTAAATGGATAATTTATCTAATCTGGGGCCGTATTCACAAAAAATCTTAGGGCTAAAAGTAGGTCCTAACTGCCGAATGTAGGAGTAACTCCTAAAAAATGTGGGCATGTCACTCTTAAAATTAGGACTCCTAATTTCTTAAGATAAAAGTAGTTCACAACCACTTTTAGGCCAAAAATAGCTCCTAAGTCTGAGAGTCCTTAAAAGAAGTCAAGAGGACTCCTAACTCCCTAAGACCTATTCACAACGACTCCCAAAATGGCTGCAGCCAGACGCAATGTGTTGGACACTCTGGATGATTCAGAATTAACCAAACGATACAGACTAAATCGTTTATTGCATATGTGGTGCGGGATGCAATAACGTCTCCAACTAAACGTAACAACCCGATCAGTCCAGAAATAAATGTTTAGCAAAACTAAGATATTTAGCCACAGGGAAAATGCAACTTTGCAACGCAGACGACTTGGGTATATCACAACCATCTAAAAGCGCTCCGTCGACCACACATTATCCAACAATTCATCCATTTCCCATTAGACATCCAGCAACTGCATCGAATTAAAGCCGATCTCGAGACACCGCTGGATAAGATGCATTTATGTTTCTGCAAATTTCCACCCATGCCTCCCTTTTCTTCTTATTCGTAATCCCGGCTCCGAATCGCCCTTTGAGGACCGTCCTCCTCTCCAGTACAAACTGTGCCAGTAGTAATAATTGGTCCTGCGACCAATTAGGTTTCCTTGTTCTTTTCTCGCCACTCATTTTCAGTTCACGAGGTGCTTTTCACAGTAGTGGGGGGGGGGTATATTTAAGATGTGGCTGATGTGCTCATTAGACACCCTAATTGTTTACAGCCTACTTGCAATCACTCTCTTAATATGATGCATCCATTCATCCATTATCTGTACCGCTTTTAACCAATTCAGGGTCGAGGGGCGGGCTGGAGCTTATCCCAGCTATCAGCAGGCTTCAGGCAAGATACACCCTGGATAGGACGCCAGTCTGTCGCATAATATAATGCATTTCACGTTTTTTAACTTCACCCTCTCTGTAAGTAGGCTATTGTGTGTAAGTTTTATGAAGTGTCAGTCTCGTGGCCAACACAAAGATGTCATCATGCATATTTCTGCTATTTGCGCTGTTCATAATTACGCTTTTATCGACATTGAAGTTTTCCATTTCCTGGTTTCACACATGTCATTCAATCACACTGCAGTCCATCTATTTACTCATGCATAGGAAATTACGTTTTCCATAGTACCGGGACGTCACTCTTCATTTACTTTTAGGAATTTGTCCTACATAAAAGTAGCTCTTAGTGCGTTTGTGAATATGTTATAGACGACAACTCCTATGTAAGACCTTTTAGCGCAACTTAGGAGTAACACCTAGCGGTAAGATAAGAGTCTTTGTGAATACAGCCCCTGGTCTTTTTGCGATTTTGAAAACGAGGTGTAGGAAAACAACAAAGAAGGCTGCTGTGTTTTGTTTGTGTGTTTTTAGCGTATGCTATGAGCCGCACTTTTAGTAAAAAGCTTTCCAGCTTAAAAACTTACTGTCATCCATTGCTCCTTGGGGGGAAAATGTGTTAACAGGCTGAAGAAAAAAACCCAGAAACTTCACTGCAATGGTAGGCACAAGCTGACATGAAAAAGTTAGCACCTCCTGCTGTCCTGGTTGAGAATTGCTTTGTAACAGAAAAATCAATGGAGAGCAGAGATAAAGAAACAGAGAACCATAAACGAGAAACCTCTCTGTCAATAAGTCTGCGTCTGAGTGCAAATTTGCTGTTGGAGAAGTATAAACTAGGTTTAAGTCCCAGGCTAAAACACTGGATTGACATCTTCTCTGGTGAATTTGATGTTTCTGTCCACTGAGTTTATGTGTTCAGTAAAGGCTTGCACCTCTTTGGTTTTGCAGCTAATTCCAGAAGGAAAGCCAACAAAGTGGTTGAAAAAGAAAAAGAAAACAAACGAAACAATGTAGTCATTCCATATGTGTCGGGGATTTCTGAAAAACTCAGGAGGATTTTTAACAAACACAGTATCCCTGTGTATTTCAAACCCAGCAACACACTCAGACAGAGACTAGTACATCCCAAGGACAGAACACCACACGCACACAAAAGCAACCTGGTGTATGCAATCCAATGCAATGAAGAATGCAAGGACCTCTACATTGGTGAAACCAAACAACCACTGTACAAACGCATGGCCCAACACAGGAGAACCAACTCCTCAGGCATGGACTCTGCTGTTAATTTACATCTCAAGGAGAAAGCCCACTCCTTTGAGGACAGCAATGTCCAGATATTAGACAGAGAGGACAGATGGTTTGAAAGAGGAGTAAAAGAAGCCATCTATGTAAAAGTAGAGAAACCATCGCTAAACAGAGGAGGAGGCCTGAGACATCACCTATCTCCAATTTACAATGCTGCACTTTCATCCCTCCCTAGGAGACTCAACAAATTAGCCTCTAATAACAGAAACAACTGTGACTCCAATGACTGTCGTTATAACACAATAGGGCACTAATGAAGCCGAAACCTAACCTCCACCAATAGGCGACACGCCAACGACCGTCGTTAAGACATGGAGCACAAAGGATCCAATGACATAATGATTCTTGTTCAAGAGGTTAAATAGCTGAGTCTCCACACCAGTTAGTTGGACCAGTCCCAGCCTGGTCAGCGGCGAGCATGAACTGATGAAGCCTCTTGGATAAGAGGTGAAACGTCTTCCAAGACAAATTACCAAGTCCAGTTGCGTTTGATTGAAATTTCCTTGAGATAGTGGTTGGCAGAATTAATGCTAGCTGGCACTGGTGCTCTGGAGACCGCTTTCAAACAGTTTTCTTTCCTCTCCCAGTGTCTGTGGAGCAGTAAGCTGGACCAATCAATAGACCCAGCCTGGATAGTTTATGGAAATGGAATATATAAGAGTAGTGTTTTATAAACTTACTGGAATAACAGGAGCTTACACAAGAAATCTTGCACCCCTAAAATTTTCCTGGAACTGTCTGATTATCGCTGGCTTTATTCTTGTTGCTGACAGCAGCTCTCTCTGCACAAACAACCTGGTAATAAAATTGCAGAGATGGTGCAGAAAATGTGAAGTTACTGACAGTAAACACAAACTATTCCAAAGCTTTTACGGTATTATTACAGAGAGTAAGGTAGAGCATAATAGAGAAACAGAGGAGGCGGATGCATTTACTCCAAGTGACCATCACAGAGTCTTGTGGGGATTCAAGCAGAGTATTTTCTAAGAAAAGCACTCATGGAGATCAGTTTCTGCTTAAATACACAAGGGAGAGAAAAATGAAGTGCTATTCACAAATTTATGGGGGTAATCCCAAGACAAAGAAAAATGAACTGAGGAAAAAAGCTCATTTCTTAAGTAAGAAGTGTCTTTGGTTTTATATTGTGGTACTAAATGTGATTCTCCTTGGATGAGAAGCAAATCGTCTTCAAGGAACCAAAGAAGTCAAATTCCCTTCTTTTTAAACTTCTTTGGGATTATTATAACCTGGATTAGCGGCGTGCGATTTGACGATTTAAGACCGTGAAGCGATCTACACGTGTGACGATCTGTCATTTTTGGGAGACCGTTTTATCCCGATTCACAGTTCTGCTGCTGTATTTCTGCCTCTGTATGCGATGAAAATCCTCCGCTCTCTCCCTGCTCTAAGCGAATTACCCCCCTCCCCCTTTGCATGTGCGTAACCGTGCGCAACCTGTAAACAAGCATGCCGTGGCCGCGTCTGAGAGCGTAAATCAAGTTTTTGTTCCGGAGTCAAAGTCCTCATCCATTTAATGGAATTGGTTTGGTTTTTTTACCAGTCTACAAAGAACAAACAGCATTTTCAAAGTTTGCAAGGAGAGTGTCAAGGCAAGTGATAGAAACACCGTAAACTTGTTTAATCACTTGGAGAAGGTATCCCAAACAATACAAGCCGTTTGGCAGCTAAAGGTATAAAGCCGACTGCAGCAGCAGTGGCTAGCGCTTCTTCTTAGTTCAGCAAGCGCTAGAAAAAATAATAATAAAACTTACTCCTTACGACACAGACAGAAAACTATCCGTGCTACCAGGTGCCCAGCTGCCTTTTTCCCCCAAACACCACCATTCCACGAAAGTACGCTGAATGCGCAGAGAGTTGCAGGGAATATTAACAATATGTTTGGATGGACAACACAAAATATTTAAACCAGTTAAAGCTGCATTTACCCCGTTGTATGAGGATTATTAATTGACGTATTATAGTGCAATACATCTTGCACATATTTCCAGCTGCATGTTAGTCTATTATTTTAAAAGATTAGATTTTATTCTATTTTTTGAATATCTTATTTTTTACATAAAGTTCATGTTTGATTTCTGTTTTAGTAGACAAGTCAAGATTAAAATTTTATAGAATACATTTAAATACATTTATGATATGGATGTATTTTTCACTGAGGTTATTTGAAAAATGAAAAAATATATATATATATATTTATTTATTTATTTTTTGCCATATAACACAAAGTTACAACAGCACAGACTGCCTTGTAAAACTACATGATGTGTTATTCAGTGATTCAATGTGGTGAAAAAGGTTCACTTGGGACGAACGAAAGCAGAAAGTTCACAGTGAACGTGCTTGGACCCGAGATATTTTTTTCCGTGTCTGAAAGAGTGCAGTGCAAGTTACTGGACTTTTATGAAGACTCCGGGTGAAACGGCTAACGGCATACATCAAGCACTAATGAACTCTCTGGAAAAATATGGACTAAATATCAGTCACATCTCAGCTTATGCAGCAGATAATGCCAATGTTAATTTTGGTAAACATCATTCCGTTTACCAACTTTTCAGCAGTACCAACGATCGTATTCTTAAGGCAAACTGCCCGGAGCTACGAGGAGCTCACCTAAACACACCTGGAGCAGATGGTGACCGCCCTGAAAATGACAGACAATCAACATGGATCAACACAATGAGGATTTTGTGCTTGCCATGAGGAAATGCTGAAGGCAAGACAAGATACAGCAAAAACCACCAGCGAGAAGTGGATGGTATTTTTTCCAAAACATGGGCAAAGCCAACCTGAACAACATGTTCAAGATTGTCTCATTTGTCGTCAGTGTACCAGGCTCAAATGCTTTTGTTGAGAGAATTTACTCTCTAATGACCAACAAGCGGTCAGATTCCAGAAACAGATGCAGCACTGAACTGATAAAAAATGAACTTCAACTAACTGTGAACTATGACATGTCATGCAAGGAATTTTCTGTGGCTGTGCAAAAGTACAAAATGATGCTTGAGTCAGTCAGGAGCAGCAAAAAGTATCCATGGAAAAAGTAAACATGGTGAGTCATGATATCTAATGGCTTTTTTGCATTTGTAATCTGCATGTTAACTACTATAAATGTCAAAACCGTTATCCTTTATTTTTGGTATTATTCATACATGTGAAGTCATGTGTGACCATAAGAATATATTACCTAGTATTGGTGCTGAAATGTATACATAATTTTGAATATTTGAAACAGTCTCGGAGTACTGTATGCGTGTCCATGCAAGAAGCATACACTACCGTTCCAAAGTTTGGGGTCACATTGAAATGTCCTTATTTTTGAAGGAAAAGCACTGTACTTTTCAATGAAGATAACTTTAAACTAGTCTTAACTTTAAAGAAACACACGCTATACATTGCTAATGTGGTAAATGACTATTCTAGCTGCAAATGTCTGGTTTTTGGTGCAATATCTACATAGGTGTATAGAGGCCCATTTCCAGCAACTATCACTCCAGTGTTCTAATGGTACAATGTGTTTGCTCATTGGCTCAGAAGGCTAATTGATGATTAGAAAACCCTTGTGCAATCATGTTCACACATCTGAAAACAGTTTAGCTCGGTAGAGAAGCTACAAAACTGACCTTCCTTTGAGCAGATTGAGTTTCTGGAGCATCACATTTGTGGGGTCAATTAAACGCTCAAAATGGCCAGAAAAAGAGAACTTTCATCTGAAACTCGACAGTCTATTCTTGTTCTTAGAAATGAAGGCTATTCCATGCGAGAAATTGCTAAGAAATTGAAGATTTCCTACAACGGTGTGTACTACTCCCTTCAGAGGACAGCACAAACAGGCTCTAACCAGAGTAGAAAAAGAAGTGGGAGGCCGCGTTGCACAACTGAGCAAGAAGATAAGTACATTAGAGTCTCTAGTTTGAGAAACAGACGCCTCACAGGTCCCCAACTGGCATCTTCATTAAATAGTACCCGCAAAACACCAGTGTCAACATCTACAGTGAAGAGGCGGCTGCGGGATTCTGGGCTTCAGGGCAGAGTGGCAAAGAAAAAGCCATATCTGAGACTGGCCAATAAAAGAAAAAGATTAAGATGGGCAAAAGAACACAGACATTGGACAGAGGAAGACTGGAAAAAAGTGCTGTGGACGGATGAATCCAAGTTTGAGGTGTTTGGATCACAAAGAAGAACGTTTGTGAGACGCAGAACAACTGAAAAGATGCTGGAAGAATGCCTGACGCCATCTGTTAAGCATGGTGGAGGTAATGTGATGGTCTGGGGTTGCTTTGGTGCTGGTAAGGTGGGAGATTTGTACAGGGTAAAAGGGATTCTGAATAAGGAAGGCTATCACTCCATTTTGCAACGCCATGCCATACCCAGTGGACAGCGCTTGATTGGAGCCAATTTCATCCTACAACAGGACAATGACCCAAAACACACCTCGAAATTGTGCAAGAACTATTTAGAGAAGAAGCAGGCAGCTGGTATTCTATCGGTAATGGAGTGGCCAGCGCAGTCACCAGATTTGAACCCCGTTGAGCTGTTGTGGGAGCAGCTTGACCGTATGGTACGCAAGAAGTGCCCATCCAACCAATCCAAATTGTGGGAGCTGCTTCTAGAAGCGTGGGGTGCAATTTCTCCAGATTACCTCAACAAATTAACAGCTAGAATGCCAAAGGTCTGCAATGCTGTAATTGCTGCAAATGGAGGATTCTTTGATGAAAGCAAAGTTTGATGTAAAAACAATCTTATTTCAAATAAAAATCATTATTTCTAACCTTGTCAATGTCTTGACTCTATTTTTTATTCATTTCACAACGTATGGTGGTGAATAAGTGTGACTTTTCATGGAAAACACAAAATTGTTTGGGTGACCCCAAACTTTTGAACGGTAGTGTATATAGATTAAAAAAACTGAGATGCTTTTTCACGCATTGTTGATTAGTTTGGTGTTGTCATTTTTTTGTATTGGTCATTTTTAAAATACCAAAAAAATGTCCCTTATTGGGTTGAGAGAAAGTTGGCAACCCTAGTAAGGTCTCCCAAACATTAGGATTCATGACCTTTCTTTGGAAGGCATAAAAGATTCAAACCAAGATTTAAAACTTGTAAAATGAAGACAAATGAGGCCAAAGCAGTTCAAACTGGGACAGAATTAAGGAAACATGAGGGGAAGTGTCTCTACAGAGCACCAAGAAAACTAAAAGGAAATCCACTCTGACCACAGCCGGTTCATTCTGCCTGCTGTTGTCAAGTTGTATAGAAATACTTTCTGCTGCACACCGCAAGAGTTGAGAACGTTTTTCTAACCTGAGGCTTTAAAAGTTCTACATTCATCCATTGCACCAAAAGTTGTTTTTTTTTGACTGCATAAGTTAAGTTGCTTAAGAAAACGTACACTTATTTTTTCAAGCATCTTTTGTTTTAAAGATACACGAAAGAAAATTAATTAAGTACATCAAGCTGATGTTTATAAGGTGTTCCAAAATGAAACTTTTTTCAAAAAGTGACAGTTTTTATAACATATTTATACATGATCATCACACTTGACTGATTATTTACATTATTGTTTACTTTAACAGGTGTTTATTTTTGTTTTTATCTGTGCTTTTTTTATTATCCATTTAATTACTTCTCACATTAACTTGCTATAAAAACACCATCATGGTCTTGGTTTTTAATTTAAAAATATATTTAATTCCACTGCATAGACTAATAATCTATACCACTATAAAATGTCTTACTTTAGGAAGCCTAAATTACCAATGTCTAACAGGAATGCAAACAATTCAGTCTCCGAGTGGAGAATTAATTATATAAGCCAAGTGTGAAAACCTTGCAAATTTTTCTTCTGTTTATTTGTGGTGTTCAAACCCGTTCATAATACAACCATGATATTTACAGAGCCTCAAACAAAGTTTAAAATTCTTATCCACAAGTGCGCTGGAAGCTTTGAAACACCTTCTAGCCTGAAATGATTCTTCAAACAGTGAGGCGAGCCTTTGAACTCCAAGGTGTCATGAGTATATCAGCCTCAGCACTGCTTTCATTTTAAATTTGTGACTTCAGTGGAGTGAAACAACAGCACAAGTTTTAAATGTTGTTAGTGGTGGATTAGTCTAGCATGCCTTCCAGTTAAAAACAAAATTTACATTAGAAATACCAGCAAAACTGAATTGCTCGTTAGAATAAAATGATAGCAAAAAAGGGTTTATGCTGTCTCTCAGCCTGATTAGATTTATGGGACTTTATGGGTTTTGATCATTCATTGGAACTCTTTTAAAAAGCTATTTGAAAAATAGCCTGTGGACACAAGCAGATAAGGAGGGAAACTCATAGTACACAATTTGGGGATTTATTATATATAAAATGAATTTTTAAGTGGAAGATTTGTGTTTGTTTCCTTTAAAAATAATTTTAAAAGAGCCGTATATTCAGTCCATTTGCTTTTAAGGAGTGGACAAATATGTCAGAATGTTTGACAGACATATTCTCTCATTTTAATAAAATCTGAGTTCAGAAAAATTATTTTCATTCAACAAAGTTGGTATTTTGAGACGTTTTTTTAATTTTAGTGATAAGCACAATTGCAGTGGCTAGTTAAACTAACTTAACCAAACTTTTCATTTTTATTTCCCATTTACCTCAACTCAAAAACTTTCCAGAAGACAGCAAATAATTCCTGCATATTACATTACAAACATATGTTATAATCTCATAATAGTAAAATAGAATTTCCTTGGTGACTGCTGAAAGAAAGCTCCACTCATCTGTCAATTTGACCAAAGATTTCGCTTCTTTTTTTTTTGCATTACCAAAGAGTAATTGAATTGCAACCTGGAACTATTTTTGTAAGATGTGCTCATTGATTCAAAAAAACTAAACCAACGAAAACAAAAACGCATTGAAACTGGCTAAAAACAGAACGTAAACCCATTTCTCTAGAAAAAAAGCTCCTGTTTGGAAATATTACTGGATGCAAAAAAGACAAGTCACAAATGGCATCTAGGACTTCCACCAGTTCCTCTACCTGAAGGAACATCTACAGTTTGCTGACCTCAAGTAGCATGTCCTTAAAGCAGAGGACTATAGATTACTTCAAAACAGAAGATGCCCAACAAATGAAGTTGCCAAATTCAGCTCGATTTACTTGTGTTACTTCATAAGCAGGAAAATAAGAGGATAAGATTTTCTGTATAAATAGCACAATAAATTAAGTACTAGATTTAGAAGGTGTTTGTTGCATATTAAAACTAAGCAGAAATAAAAACATATTTTTATTATCAGCCCTTTTTGCTTTACTTTTTTTCTTCAAGTTTTGTGGAAACCACATGAAACTTATTTTTTTTCCCCAAGGTTATATTAACAGAATCTTGTACTGCCAAAAGGTGATTTTATTATCTCAGACAGCAGCAGTGCTTCCAGGCTACAAATAAGTTTCTGAAGGAAATCCATAATTCCGACTTTGAAAAACTACAAGAAATGCCAAAGGAAAGTCAAAGAGGAAGGGTTTCGATTGAAATGGTAGCCACCTCAGGTGGTTACTAAAACAGATGACCTGAACAAAGCTGTTAAATATACAGTACCTATAAGAAATCATGCTAAGGCATAGTTTTTAGTCAGTCTCATCTCTGTATTCCGGGTGATTAGGTGTGTTATTGAATGAAAGCTTCTATATCATAGCAGCACATATCGTTAAAAATTAAAAATCTCTTAAAGCAACACTATGTAGTTTTCAACATTAATAATATATTTCCAATACCCTTGTGATGATACATCCACTAACAAAAGGTTGAATGACACGCATGCCATAGCCTGACAGGGTCTGTATCGCTTTCCCTGGCACAATTTGACTTCGGGTGCGGGTAGCTACCTGTGCACAAAAAGAACTACAAAACTCAACTGCTGCTTTACGGCAAAGCTCACTTCCGCAACCCACGTGAGCCCAACAAGCATTTGTTTGCTGGCTGCTACCGCGCGTGAGTGAGCAAGTTGTAATGTCCGAAGCAGCAACCAAACCAAAGAAGGCGAAGTCGGAGGAGACTCCAAAAAGAAAAAGAGAGAGTGACAAACTAAAGGGCCGGACGAGAATCAATATTGGTCGAGCGTTTACTCGCTGGCGTGAGCTAAAGGAGGATGAGGGGTGCTCGACCGGTGCGGACTTGGCCGTCATTCTCTTGGACTAGTAAGTATTATATATATGCCGCCGTATATATGACATGCTGACATAAACAACAATATACCTGGGATGAAGACATTTGACAAGCAACTAAGGCTGCCCAAGAAGTGAAAATCTGCAACGTTATACGAGGGTATCGCTTGTCAATGCACGTGAATCCCCTGGTGTAACCATAACAGATTTTACGACAGTAGAAGACAACACCTTTTTCCCATCTGTAGGGGGACCCCGAGAGCAAGAATTTCATGGTAGTGCTTTAAGTAAATACACAGAGGGGTGTTGTTCACAACTTAAAAAAAAGAATTAAAAGAAAGAAAAGGCAGTATGAAAAATGATGTCCTGACAGCAAGAGACGAGAGATTACTCACATATTAGTGGCACATTTCATGCTTGCAATTTATGTTTTTCATCCAAAACGAATGTGCCATTCTGTGAATATTATTTGGAACATAATACTGTGTCTAAAGATTATGTTGAGCTGGAACAACTGTTCTTTTTGGATAATTTTACACCAATATACTGTGTATATGGATTTTCTGAACTGCAGAATCACAGCTGTCTGTGTTTTAAAACTGACATTTTAACCACTGGGACTTTTGTAAAATGTGTACATTGATATAAGAAAAAAATGATGCAAACCAAATTTGTTGAGTATTTAAGATTTGTAAAACAAAAAGGCTTTTGTCACAATTCGTAAACAGGCACCTTACAAATATAGCAGGGACACATACAGTACACACTAGATATCAGTCCTTTAAGATGGCAACTTGGAAGCTGCAGAGAAAAGTATGAAATTTGGTACAAAAACTGACACACAGTATAGCTAATTGGAAATTGATCTTAAATATTACTTAATGTGACCTTTTAACAACAGTATGCTCCAAACACTTTATTGCAACCCTAAGATAAGCTTTGTCTATTCCTTGAGGGAAAGTGGGGCTCTTGAAAACACTCCTTCTGTCACCTCCTGGGCCCTCAGATAAAAGCCATTCTGAGGTGCAGAAAATTTTCCAGATAAATTCAAAAGATGAGTTAGAGGTTAGAACGAGAGCCAGTTTTTCATGAGTGCTGACTGATTCTTGAGTGGAGGGCTCTGATTTACTTGCTCAGTAAGTCAACGACAGATCACAGACGACTGTCTACTGTAGCTACAAGTTTGTTCAGGAGGAGTGAATACTGCGAGTTAATAACTCGATGCAATCTGCTGGGTTTTCTTAGATAGAAAACTTTTGAACTGATTAGAATAATGAACTGAAGGATTAATTGGGTAATGTATGTAGGATTTAATTAAAATGACTTTTCTTGTTAAGTGTCTTGAGATGATGTGTTGTGAATTGCTGCTATATAAATAATCTATCCAAACTAAAATGATTGCCTTCTGTTGTACTTTGTTTCAAAGGCATAACAGGCAAAAGCCAATACCTCATGTTGGCCACAAATGGGAGGAACCAATTGAAATGGCAAACGAATGAGCCCACATGTGGTGGTTTTAAGTGATTTGTTGACATAAAGGAAACTTTCAAGGTGGAAAGATGGAATGTCAGTTTTTATGATGAACTGGCCAAACTCATGATAACAGTCAGATGACACACACACGATGGAGAGGTGTACTTCAAGCTCAACTGGATGTAATGTCCCCCCTTAAGGCTGGATGACGATTACTTCTACTGGAATAGCCATGAAAAAACATTAGTATTGGTTGATTGTGCAGAATGTTTTTAAAATTTACATTATTGTTGCTGCTTGTGACTTTGTAATTGTGGTTGTCTTTTTTTACTAGGAAAAATTGTAAGGTTTTCACCAACCAAGCATCAGTTCATGACAGCAATTGGTGTCTCTACCTGTTTTGTAAAGCAATGATTTAATGTCATTTTTATATTTTTCTCCTTATATCTAACAGTAGTTTGTTGGAGTTTCAGATTTCATGAACTAACTGTTTAAAATGGAGATTAGATACAAATAAATGGACAGAGTTTAAATAAATATCTCCATAGATCATTAAAATACCTAAAACAATGAAAAGAAAATGATATGTAAATTGTTCAATTAAATGGGTGCAAAGCTTTTTGTTTACAGTAAATAGGAAAAAATGGAACCTTTAATGCCATTTCGGATGTGTAGGCATATTTTCTCAACAACAACGCCCACTGTTTAAGAGAGGAATCACAGTGAGTGTATATGGTCATAACCACAAAATCCTGGAATGTGATGTTTGGTTTGCTAGAAAATCTCTATTTCCATGTCCATGAAAACTTTGCGTACACATTTTATTTTTGGCTATCAAAATGGACTTGCATACAGCTTTATGCTTATTCCTAATATAAATGTTAAGGCTTAGGGAGAGTTTCAGAATGATGGGAAAGGAATAGTGAGGAAAATGTATTTTCATTTCAGTCAATTTTGCATTCAAAGTATTTACCATCGATGTTGCAATTATGATGCACCCCTACAAACCAGAACTATACTTTGTCAACAGCCAGTAAAAAGAGAAACTACAAGCCAAATTGGAATAACATATTTCCACTTTTATCACTTTGCAAACCTCTCTCAATAATGCACAAGTCAGAGACCATAGACAAGTGAAGTAGCAGAATAAAGGTTTTAAAACTGTGTTGGTGGATATTACTATGGAAGAAACAGAGCTGACAGGATGGAGAAATTGGTTTATGGAGACAGTGTTTCTCCTTATATACAACCCGCTTGTTTAGATCCGTTTTCAGTTGGAAAATTTCAAGCCAACGGCACCCCCGCTCAAACCTGAGACAGCCAATATGCTAGTCAGCAGCTAATTCCTAAATAAAATACTATATAAAAATGATGTGTCAACTCTGCAAATTAATGAGAACACTTTTTTTAATGCTAATGCCTACTGTATAACCTTTTGGTAAGTTATCTTTTGCCAATAAAGAAAGTGAGGCACAAACTAATTATAATACACACAAAATACCCCCAAAATGAACGCATTTAAAGATAATATATAATAGGCATGAAATACCTGCTCCATACTTACTAATAACAATTTGAAATGGTATTAAATACATTAAGAAACATTAACAAGGTTTGTAATGTGTTTGAAATACACTTTCAATGCAGCAGGAAAAAGGAGAAAAAGCATCCCTTCAAGTTCTGTAGAGAATTGATAAACCTCTCATTAATTAATTGCATTTAATCTGAGAGACAAGAATCCTTTTTAATCTTAAACTTCACCCCCTTAAAATGAATAAAGCTGACAAAATTGTATTTATTAATGAGCTCAAAACCCTCCCGCAGTGTTTGAATGTGCGACAAAGATCAGGAATTTGTCACCGCAAACCTGCTATGTCCTGCAAGACACCACAGGAGCATTTCAATAAATGCCTGAGCCTAGTGCAGAAAAATCCCTTCAAGATATAAAAAAAAATGTATACATTTGAACTTAATCTCATCAGAACAGCAAATAGCCATGGAGTCATGACAAAAAACTATTATGACTTAAAGTATCTGGAAGGACAATTATTTAAATAAAAAAAAATGTCTTATTATAATTAACATCAATAATTGTAACTTTTCTTGTAAATTATAACTTTTCATTTGAAAATGTAGTGTTCCATAACAGTTTGGTGAAAAGCATATTGCTTGGATGTTCTCTTTTTGCCTCTTTTGTAACAAAGAAAAGTTTTAAAACTGGTAAATTATGAATTAACTGATGAACCACATTTGTTGGAAAACTGAGGTTAGCTTCATTTTTCCACACCCAGGATGGATTACAGCCATAACTGTGGAATCGGAAAAATAACTGGTAACACAAAATGTGGGCTAAAACATCTTAAAATGGAAAGCATCATTCCTCAATCTAAAGAAGTGTTTATCCCATTACAGCCGTTTTAAAATCAGCATAGCTTTTAAGAAAAACATAACAAACGAACAGGTTGGTTGCACTGTAATAATCTAAAGATTATTTGCTGATTTTGTGTATAAACAAACCGCCGTACCTGTAGGAACCGCAATAGGAGTAAATACTGAAGGCAAATCGAAGGCCAATGATTTGAGACAATGATCTGAATCACATCAGGAAGTCCATCTCAGAATGGCTCAACCGAACAACAAAAAACTTTATGAGGAACCACTACTGATAATACATCCCGCTTCTCTTGCTTTAAGACAAAAACAATTAAAACTAAAACCTTAAGTAGTGACCATAAAAGCACATGGATAAACCTGAGTTTGCATCACATGGTTTAAATTATTAGCGTGTAGGATCCTGCTACAGGCAGGGAATAGGACAAGGTGGATCTACGGGCACAACAAAAATAAGCAGAGGCATGAAGCTGTATCCAGTGTTTGTGTCCTTGTGTTCCTTTGCTTACTGACAACCGTGCTTTCCAACAACTGCAAAAGGAACAATGTGTGAACTGGAGTAGGTTTTGGGGAATGCAGCCCATGTGAGCAAATCAAACAGAACTGATGTAAATAAGTTGGTACAGCCCAGTTTGTAAATACTATCCAAGCTAGAATGTGAAGTTTCATTTTTTAAAGAAAAGTCTAATGAATGAAAGTTATATTATGTGACAGTTTAGATTACGTAGGTGCTAAACTTAATTACTACTGTTTATTGCTCGTTCTTGTTAAGAGTAAATCGGCACAACACTTTGATCACGCCTCATCATTTATCAACCAAAACCCATTATTTTATTCCAACTATTACTGTTCCCAGTACATGATGCTTCTCATCTTAAGCTTGTGCAAAGGTTTAAATGCTGTCAGTAAGTTTCTGAACTGCAGTGAACCAGAAACATTGTGCTTTACGGCCAGTTCTCTGTTTGCCTGGGTTTCAATCCATTTTACCCTCTAAGATACGTCTTGGGAGCAGAAGAAAATGAGTTAGAGTCTGTATTGTGCGTTGCTTTTCTTGGAATGGCCATTACAAAAAGTCCACAGAGGAAGAGTGAGCAAATCAACCAAACCAAAAGGTCTTTCTGGACTTTTTCTGCAAGATTATTGTTTCACCTCTTGATCCTTTCTATTTTTATTGCTTTCAGTCCTTCTGCTTGTTTTCCCTTTCCTAGCTTAGGCTTATCTTTGCTTATTTATCAATTTTTTTCCCTCCTCTTGTTCCTCTCTTTGTGTTTCAGCACAGACCCTGCAGTATTTATTTCCCTTTTAATCTACAGTCTCTTCTGGTTTTGTTTTTTATGATTCACAACCCCAGGGAGGTCACACAGTCAAGACAGCATGTAAAATATGTCTTATTTGTCTGTACAAACAAGCAAGTTAAGACCTATAATTTGGCATTCGTTTTCTATTGAAGATGAACCACAGAAATGTAATTGCTGTTCCGCCACAGAGAACAAAAGTTGAACACTGGTTTAAATAATTAGCCTAAGCTAGGAGCCTAATTGACACATTTCAGTTCAACTGGCCTCTTCAGACAGTAGATACGGTTGATTCAGATACCTGGCAAGTGCAGCTTCTGTGCTGGGATTCTGATACTTAGTTTACTCCTGTGTTTGTCTCTGCAAACTGCTGATAAGTCCAGAGAAAGGCTTACATTACAACCTCTTTCTTTCCACCGTCTTTATGATCATACCCTGGAGCTTTCATATAATTCTCTAATTGTACATGTCTGCAGGTGTCTGTATGCGTGTGTTTGAAGACAAGGATGAACCATTGGAGGGGAATAAACAGCGGTAAAGACTGGAATTTTGCAGGATTTGAAAATTGGACGGAAAAAAAAACATCAAGACATGGAGAGGGTGTTATTAATCTGCACGGCGGTGAACCAACGCAAGTATTTGCATCTCCACTTGCATTAGTTGCTCAGGAGGCTGTATGACGTGAAATCTGCAGGTAGCTGACAGTAAACTGCGACACAGGTTATCAGAAGCAGTAAATAAGAGCCTGATAAATATGCACTCCGTCATGTTGCATGTTTGATGCTGTGAATGTTTTTGACAGCAAAGCCCTACAGTGATCTGAGTTAAGTCACTGTAAATTAACAGTAATAGGAAATATATATGGAAAAGTCTGAGAGTGAGTTGTTAAATTGGTTTAAAACTGGTTATGGAAGCAAATATGTGAATTCACAAGCACACTTTAATTTCTCTGCTGAAATTGCTGAGGTTACCTTTATGTGATTAAAGTCCTGATTAAACCCCATCGGGGCTGAGTCCAAACCCACCAAACACACTGTTGGAAATGGATGGTGTTCACTGACTGGATATTGATCAGAAGTGAAAATCCAGGCTTGATCCAGACAAGATCGATATGTGGTTTTAGCCTGAAGGCCACAGTGCCAATATGTTCAATATGGTTGAAAACCACTAAACCATATTCCCTTTTGCAAATACAGCTGTTTAATCTACAGCTCTCTCACCATTTTCCTTTCACACTGCATAATTTGGGAAATATTTCTTGAAACAAGAGAATAAAATTTGAATATGCTATTCGAACCAAAGCATATCAAATATTTAAACAAACCTGGTCATAGAGTAAGTTCTTGAGAGGTTCTACACCCACCTGAGAGTAAACGCCGAGCCATATTATTGCATCACTACAAGTATCTCCTCCCATTAATGTTGTATCCTCCCTCTGTTCTTTTATGCATTTTTCGTGAAGGATAGTCGTCAGTGAAAAAGAGTTTCATTCGGCAAATCATATTGTTCTGTTGCATTTCCCCTACCACTGAATCAGTAACGAGCTCCCACCTGCCAACCGTCTTCCCCTGCCCTATTCTTGAAGATCAAGAAAATCTAGTAAATCTATATAGGAAGAGAAAGCATAAATCTTTAGAGATTCTTTAGCCTAAAGAACTGATCCATACCTGTACTTTTATAAATCATTTGCATTTCTTTATCCAATGTTCACAAGGGATGGGAAATTAATCTTTCATTTATCATTATGGTATTGTTTTTTTTATTTTCAGAACAATCCTCAAATCCCAAAACAAAGTATTGTTGAGATTGTTGCTTTTACATCTATTATCCCAAGTTGGCCCGGTGAGAGCAGCAACATATATCAATATCATTAGAAATATAATTAGTTGCCGTCTATTGCAATACATAATGTAGTTGTTTCCCCGAAGTAGTCTAATAAATAACAAGTAGTTCTTTGTTAGTTTTTGGTTGTTTGCTTCTTTTAAAAGGAGCATTATGTGGGGTTTCGACGGCAGTGAAATCAAGTCATATTTAACTACTGCTAAAAAGGCTTCTTCTGATTTTTCTTTTTTTCCTGAGGTTATATTAGAATGTTTATGATTATTGCAAGAAATGTCACTAATTACCAGGTCTTCGGTTATACTGTTTTTAGCATTAAAAGTGTTTAAATAAAAGGACAGTCAATGTTGTGGTCTAAGCAGATTTTCCTCTGGTTTTAAAGTTGTGGTATGGAAACTAAAGAAGTGCCACAATTGTTAAGGTGAGAGTTTTCTTGAAAGAACAGCTGGCATCTAAGAGGGCAGAGCAGTAGGTGTGTTACAGCAGCAGAGTGCAGGCTACCTAACCAAGCTTATAACCTCACTAACTTACAAGCTAATATGTTGGACTCAAAGTTTTACTAAAAAAAGAGCAGGGCAGCAAGAATCCTAATTTATGTAATCAGGTTTTATGTGGAATGAGTTAAAGTTTGAACTCAATTTAGATCAGGTTAGACTCCATATAGCAGGACTGGACCCATCTGGCTTGTAAAGGACCTTGAGCTGACATTTACTATGAACTGAGAGAGCATTAACTTAAAGTGAAATAATTACTTTTTTTCTATATTCTCTAAAATTCCGCAAAGTGTAGAGGTGAAAATTACCTAAAAAATTTAGGGAGTTCTCGCAGTTAAGATATTTTCAAAGATGAGTTCAGGACTCTTGTGGATTACTAAACTCAAGCAATTAACCATTTAAAAACGTTAATGGTTGATGCTGTCTGAGTAGCTTTTTCTTTGTTTAATTAGCCTTTAACCACTGTCTGTATATATATATTGAAATAATTTGAAGCCCCAAGTCTCTGCCACAAGTACTTTATGTTCCAGAGGCTAAACGGTTTGGGCACCACTTGTTTCAGAGAGTTATTATCTGTCACTCTGCATAGCCTGGAAGATAGTGATTTTGGGTGATCATCAATATGGGTGAAAGAAATGAGCAGTAGTGTTTCCAAAAGGTTTTCAGACTACTAACGGGATTTGCATTTCTGAAGTCTAAAGACCATTTTATATTCTGGCTACAGCTACCTGCTCTTCTTTTCTCTTCTGTAAGTGAGAACACCAAGACTCACAGTCAGGAATGGCTGGCCATCTCATTGACAGAAAGGTCAGATGAAGTTAGCATTGATCTTTTTATTCTGCGAAATACATACTGAGAATGGCCTTAGAAAAGCTCAACTAGGATGTCTGGTATTGGAAGAAAGCCATCTCTTTTTCACTGAAGTG
This sequence comes from Apricaphanius iberus, assembly GCA_028564705.1. Taxonomy (NCBI): domain Eukaryota; kingdom Metazoa; phylum Chordata; class Actinopteri; order Cyprinodontiformes; family Aphaniidae; genus Apricaphanius; species Apricaphanius iberus. Next base: position 937,764 of record JAPXFQ010002454.1, on the reverse strand, counting down.
TCCAGAAGTAGGAAAGTGAGAAGCAAAAATTTTCAAGTTACTTAAAATCGTAAAAAAAAAAAAATCTTATTTTAAAGCAAATGGATCATCTCGGCTCTGGCTTAAAAGGAAAGGACAGAAAAGAGACAGATGGAACGAGGTAGTCCGTGGAATGAGCTAAAAAAACTGCATGAATATCAAGGGAAACTGGAGGAGAGCTCAGAGACTAGAGAATAATAGAAACAGGACAAAGGAAGAAATAAGAGAAGCAGAAGCAACAGAAAGAGAGAAGCTTTCTGGTGTTCCCATTACTCTAAATGTGAATATTGTATAAATCCAAACTGTCTGGAAGAAGTGCTTTTCAAAGACATCTGCTGTCATCAAAATGAGGGTGAAAAATAGAACTCCCTGAAATTAGATGGAGTTTGAAACTTCTACTACATATTCAATAAAACCTTGTTTATAATCTCATTCAAAACATCCCTTTAAAAAATATAGTTTAAGAAGAAAAAAGTGGTTACAATTAAATTTCCAAAACCCACATCACCAATCAGATCAAGCATTGAAAGCCACAATTGTATTTATTTTTTTAAGATTTTGTGACTATTTTGTTTTTATTTAACAGTGGATAGTATATGGAGAGAGAAGTGGGGGAAGACCTGTGGTAAATGTTCCGAAGACGGGATTCAAACTCGGGCAAAGGCGCAGATGGGGTCAGGAATGGGGGGGTGGGGGATCTGTCCCCCCCTCGAGATTCAGATTGACCCTGATCCCCCTCCCCTGTTAATAAGGCAAAAACAAAAAAACAAAAAACGTTAAGCGCTTGAAGCTCCTTATTCCGATTACACTGAACGCAGCACAACGTAACCTGACACCGACTCCAGAGGCTCCAGTGAAAGAAGCAGGAGCAGTAGAGCCCAGATGCTTACGACTGGTTCACATCGGCTGCAGGAGTGGCGGTGTCAGGAAACGCTCTATCCGCTACTCCTTCCATTCACACCAGATGCATATTTCTCTACAGTAGTCGACAAGCGCTTCTGCTCAGATTTTTATTCAGAGCAATTTTTTTCATCATGGATAAGTAAGTAACATCATTACGCCATGTTTCTGTGACTTATCTGTTGTCAAGACACGCACACAGCCAGAGAGTCCACGTAGGTATACTGCTGAATTACTCATAATTTGTTTATCTACTATTCACATTTATTATATTTTCTCTTCCTGTTTTCGGGTGTGACTAGGCAAGGGGAGAGCTCCCTATATTTGTTTTATCTAACATATATTCAAAAATACAAAATGAGGTATGTATATGAAATATACATGAAGATGCATAAAATTCACGTAGTGGTAGAAGCCTGAATGTGCTTATATACAAAACATATACAGAGGGTTTCAAAAGGTCAATATTTGCATTCCAAAGCTTTCCAGTATGAAATCTGACTGAGAATTGTTCACGTGATGTTTTGTATAGCGGAAGATACAAATTTGAAGCTTTTCTAGTAGAGTAGCTGTGAATTTGACCGTTAGTATGAAAATAAGGGCAAATTTGGTTCAAATCGAACTTTAAAAACAAAAGAACAGGTGAGAAGTGTGTTAATAACAAAAATATTCAAAAGCTGTAAATTATAAAACAGAAGTGCATTTGGTGTGTTGGGTTTGGAAAAGGTAATTATTCTTAAAAACCTTTTATGTAAAAAAAATATTTTGTTTAGGTGGGTTTTCAATGTTTTTCAAATAATATTACAACAAGTAAGGTAAGGATAAATCAAACTATTGTATAATATTACAAGACATGAATTATAACTTAAAATTAAAATCGATGTTGTAATCTTCTTGCAGACACACGTGATTTGATCTTTTTTTCATTTTTTCAATAAGTAAAGTCATATCCAGTATGATTGTACTTTAAAGGTAGACAAGCTTATTGGTAAAGAAAAAAGAACCACAAAAAGCAGGCTAGAAAATGATGCTGGGAAATGGGGGTGTGCCATCTTGGGTGCCTCATAATTCAATTATGAAACAATTAGTTTTGTTGCATATGTTCTTCCCCCATTCAGTTTTTTTTTTCCTTCATTCCTTCCATGGCTTTGCTCTTCTTTTAAATCGATTCAGTTTCCATTATTTTAAGTATCCAATGAAATGTATGTCCCGTCTTTTATTTACGTGAAACCAACATATGTCCAAAATGTTTCATAGTCATTTAAAAGTCATCATTTTTCATGAAAGCTCAAATAAATTTGTGTTTGTACTAGAAGTACATTATAGAAGATCATATTTTCATTTCCATAAAAGAGGACACTTAGGGCAACCTTTAAACACTTAAATAATATTTATTTGTTGATTTTAACTTATTTAAAGGAGACTTCTTACAAAAATGATCCATATCTATAGAAATAAAAGAAACAATTAGTATTTTGTATTAAAAATTGCACTGTAACAATAATACATAATTAGGAAAATTTCACAAAGATCTACAAAAGCACCAGTCCATCAAATACACTTAAAGCAAAGTGTATACTCTAGTTTTTACATTTTTGCTGTCAAGCTGAAAAATGAACCCTGACTTTGCAGCATTGTGTCAGTGTGATCAACAGGATCTCTGACACTTTCATCATTCACAGAAACAAATCAGCAAATTATGTACACAGTTCACTCTGCTACAAATTTGATGCAACTACGATGGTATGAAGGAAATTTATTTCGAGGTTCGGAAGTAAAACAATTTTTACTACCATAAAGCTACACTAGAGCTAGAGCTCTTGTTAACAGCAGCTGCCCTAAACTGCGCTCAGGAGATGAACTGACAAATTACATGCAAAATATTTCCTGTGGTTTGTAGGTCTTGCATGGATGAAACATTACCATAAAGGTCCTGCCGGTACATCCTATAACAATGTCCGCACACAGGACTTTTATGATTTAGACATGAATTATTATGAAAAATAATGTAACTTGGAAACTTTTGAATTGTAATTGATTTGACACATTTCAAATCACAATCAATAGTGAAATCAATCAATAGTGCCTTTCAGTGGATTACAGTAGAGTATGAAGAGGCTGGCTTGACAAAAGGATGTTGCTCTAAATCAGTGAGCAGTGGAATGTTTTGTCTCGGTCGGATCAAGTAGCACAATGTCACCTGAAGAGCAGATTACAGGGTGGAGCAAAAAATTGACAAATGACTTTGGCTGGAATAACAAGGACATTGCTTGAGTCTGTAGTGGTGAAGAAGGAGCTAAGTTGAACGGGAAAGCTATCAATTTACATTCCAGTCCTCACAAACACCTTGAAAAATTATGCCAGAGTCACAACAATATTCTGAATTGAAATGGCTGAAGTGCTGTTTTGATTTAGGGTCTGCCTGACTAGATGGAGACTATCCCGCACACAACAGATGGACCATATTCTCTCCTGGTGGGTAAATACCATACATATAGGTGCATGTGTGGATGGAAGATTGCAAGCATCCATGACCTGCAAGAGGCATGGCATCCTCTTCTGAGTCCACAGAATATGAGTACACATGGGAAATAGAGAAGCTGTGTGTATGTAAGTTTGACAATGATGCTTTTTATGAAAATAAACAGTAGGTACTGTACAGCATTGCTAAGAACTGGATAGTTTCAATGTCAGTAAGCTGTGCCGATGGAGCATTAACGGACGAGTTAGCAGATGGCTGAGTGAGTGTAATAAATGGTTTGATGATTAAACTAAATGGGTTTCAGTTCAGAACAGAGATAACACACAGGTCCTGAGATAAACAGAAATAAATCCAGAACCAGTCTCATGAGAGGCAACAGTACAAACAAGCAACAAGATGATCCAGAGAAAAAAATATGCATAAGGGAGTGTTTAACATATCCAGGGAGGATGAAAAAATAAAATGCATAAAAACAGCTAACAGAGACTTCAACACAACTGATGGTATAACTTGTGATAAAAATATTAATAAATAAGCATTTAAACGTCTTTTTGATTTTCTCCTTTAACTTCATGGCAACCATAGAGCTCAGATAGTTAATCAATTCAACGTATTTTAATAAATGAAATTCATTGTCACTCATTCATTGAAAACGTTTCTGAAAAAAAGTCTGCTTTCTGGCACTGAAACAACTTTTTTGTATTTTTTTAATGATTTAACCACTTTATTTTGATGTTATGATATTCATTATGAATTTTACCACTTTATTTTTCTTTGAGTTCCTGTCAACTTTGTTTAAGTGCATGACACTAAGATAATTTAAGTGTTAAGTGTATACCACATTTCAAGTAATGGTCACTTATTTTGGCAGAATATCTTAATTTAACTATACTGAGATATATTAAGTAGTCTCAACTTCAATAAAAGTACAGCTAACTCAAATATAATGACTTCACAATATTTGCCACAATTAAGTTTTTTTACTTACTTTCTTTAAGGTAATCGGTTTCCTTAATATTTTCAAGTAAACTTAACTGTTAGAATTTACAGTGTAAAAGCAGTTCAAGCAGGCAGATCTCATCAATATGCATGCTGTGTACATATTTGTTATATTTGATCGTCCCTTCATTGCTCAAATTGAAATTGGAATAATGATAAATTTGCTACACACTGAAGCCGTAGTACTAATTGCAAATATTAACCCTGGCATCCACCCTAAGACTATACTGAAAACTGCTGAATAAACTAGCAACAATACACATCTCCCAAGAGTGTGCCACATAACAAAAAATAAAGTCGTTACAACATCTGAAGCTACATGTCATTGGAGTTTTATCGGTTACTCTTCTTAGTTAATGTAACACCCAAGGGCTAAAAGAAAAACTAGAGATTCAGATTTAATTTATTTTGTTATTCACAGTTCAACTAAACAAATACTTTGTTAGTCTTTTTTATAGAAATTATCTACTCCTTCTGGAAAGTTACCACATTGTTAACTTCAGCCACCACTAGGGGGAGTTCTGTGGTCCCGGACATTTCCCATTTTGTAAAAATGAAAGACAAGAACTATCAAATGCAGCATAAAAACCAGCAAAATAAAAGAAAAAAAACACTGAGAAAAGAAAGTAGTATCATATAAATATGAAATTGCATAGGACAAAGTACGGCAACACAGTAATGTCAAACAGTTTTTTATTTGTTCAGCTAATATGCAGTGAGGTTTAGAAATTGAGCTGTTTACACATGCATGGATATTAGAGATAAATATCCTCAGAAGACAGCAGCTGATTTAACATCCACTTATGAATGACTTAGAGATGCATGTTCAAACAGTATGCAGATGCACCATTTGGAAGAACATGGAGGACGTCTTACCCATCTAATTTATGGACACTTCAAGTAATTTAGTGAAAGGATGACCAAAAACTGCAGAGGAGGCTAAATTAAATTGTGCCTTTGAGACCTTGTTTTGTTGTAAAGTAGGATAAGTTGGTCAAAGGTATCTTTAATAGCCTAAAGACATATTTAATGGGCTGCGGGTGAGTAGACAAAGTGCTGCCACTGCAAGAAATTTTTTTATGGAAGAAGCCAGAACAGTGCTTTCCAAACAACTGTGAGCTTTCAAAAGCTAATCACTGGTAGAAGAGAAAAATCCTCCAATAGATGTACTTTTTAAATACTTGTCACACCTGTCAAAGAAAATACACGAACAAGTTCAGGATTTGATAATTATGCAAGTTAAACAGGTCTCATACACGTCAAAATTCACCTTGGGGGCTGTTAGTAAATGCCTCCGGTGAAGACATGTAGTCCCTGAGTGTGCTATTAAGGATGCTAAATAAATACCTGCTTCCACACAATTTGTCTTTACCCCTCAGCCTGAGCTCTGTTCCTGCTGGCATAGTCCACCTAATCACAGGTGCCAGAGCATGGACATATGGCCCGAAAACGAGGCGAGAATATGTGCTAGCATCCACATTTTTGGGGTTATTTGCAGTTTTAAAGGCCAGAAGATGACTAAAAGACTGAGGAAACCTTAAGACATAAAGACATTCTCTCACAGAGAGGATCCCCACTGTAGGACATTTTATCTTTCCTGAGGGGGGAAATAAATCACCGACAGATGATAATGTATGCATGGCCTTAGAAATTCCCTGAGAGAAGCCTAAAGCTTAGGCAGAAAAATAGTCTTTCAAAAGGTCAATACAGGTTTACAGACTTCCTGTCAAATATCCCAACCATAATATATATATATATATATATATATATATATATATATATATATATATATATATATATGTGGTTAAACTTATGTATGGTCCCTTCAATGATTAATATAGAAAAATATTTAGTAATTCAATTATTTTATTTCTTTAAGAAAATAAATCTAAGCACTGCTGGTTTCTTGTTATAGTCAAACATTATGGTTCATGCATAAGGTATCCTAGATTCTCCAGATCATGTACAAGGTCTTATAAAAAGACCAAGCAGTCATAAAGATAAAAGCAAAAATAAATGAAAAGTATTTTAACTGTGTGTGAATTGCTTCCTTGTTGTTTTTTAAGATAAACTGTATTAAAATAAAGCTTTTAGTTTTTGTCCTCCATTTTATGTTATTTAACTTCACTCTCCTTGGTGACAACAGACAATTTAATCACAAGCTTTATGTGCAGCAAGATTTACTGTCCCTGTGAAACAAAGATTACAAGAAAGGAGTTCCTTCACACACTTGCTGGACAAGGTATATTTGTGTTTGTTGCTGAGCAATTAAAAACAAAGCAGCCAGAGAAGGATAAACCAAGAAAACGCTCAAATAAACCGGTATGTAAAAGCGGCTTTATTATATTTACTTTAGTTATGTGTACAGCTAACAAAACTAATCCTCCATGAACATCCCAGATCGAATTGACCGAAGGCTTAGAATCTATTTGAAAACAGTCAACATTCAGAAATACTGTCCATTTGTTTCAGGATGTTAGTGACTGATGTGCAATAAAACCATTGTGTTGGGTCACACACAGCCATCGGGTGGCGCTAATCTGCACTCTAGCTCCGCAGGAAGTGGGCGGGGGGGCAGAGTCTATATATAACAGCCAGCAGGCAGCCGCTCCCCCTTCCTCACGCAAGTCAGTGGCCGGACTTGCTCCAAAGGAGAGCTACCTCCCCTCGTTGGCAACGGAAGGTGCCAGGTTTCTGGAGAAACTCGCTTCAAGGAACACAAAGACCACACCAGGTGAATCCTACACATTGATAAAAAAAAACATTGCGTGATCCTCAAAGCCCGATGGAAGGTTCCCCGAGTTGCAGACTGCCGACCGCTGAGAAACAGAGCGAGAGCCACACGTGGTGAGGGGCCTAACCCAGCCAGAATCTGCATCTAGCCGCTGCCACAGACCCGATAGGAGGTGATTGCTGTACTGGAAAGCTCCAGAAAAGATACTCTCCAAAGGTGAACGTCGGGGCTACGCAGCCAGCCAGAGGGAGCCGGCGACCAAAGCCAGGAGTTCCCAGGACTGCCCTGCAGCTTATCAAATTAGCAATTATTTGTTAGCCTGGTGGCTAATGGCCTTTGGAGAACCCCTTCATCAACCATGGAGCAGCTTGGAGCTTAATCATTCATAAGGTCTGTTTGGGCAGAGGCAAATTAGTTAGGATAATTCATTTTAAAGCTGTTTCCTTTCTATTGTTAACTTGTATAAGTTTTCATTCTGCTATATTTGGGTAAATCAGGCCTCAGCCTGAAACTTTAATCAGTGTCTTTAAAAGACTTTCCCGACAAAGAGTGGTTTTAAATCCTGCGATTTGAGCTACTCAATCAAACAGGAGTTTTCCTTTCTTTGTTTTAATGTTGAATAAATGTATTTAAGCTACTTCAAATGCCAACTTATGTTACAGGGAGCTAAAACTGAGATTAACTCACGTGTTCAGGCCCAAGTCACCCACAATGAATACACAATCAGGTTTTCAAATAAATATCATTCCAGAGAAGTGGAACTCCTTTTTCATCAAAATACTGGAATTAAATAGTTTACTGCAGTGATCAATCCATGGATTAAGTAATTCCCCCAAGATTTATTACGCTTATACAGATAATTTTGAAACGAACATTTCTTGATCCAAAGAATGTTAATTTTCCTTACATTGTTTATTGGGTTACACATAAATCAGTTGTGCTAATTAGTTAAACTAATTACAATTGGTAAACTAATTTAGCTTTCATTTTTAAAGCATCCAGATTCCTCCAAAAGCAGAACATTGGAATTCATATTCATCTCTTTCTGTTCTTTTATTTTTAACTATTCATTCATTTTAATAAGTAGAGTGTTCTTTTTCTAGCTTGGTGATTAAAAATGTTATTTTTCCTTTTGTAAATAAACTTTTGTATTGTGTAAAGTCACTGTTATTTATTTTGCACACATACATTTGGCAAGGTTTATGTTCAAATACATGCCAAGAACTCATTCCTTCATGTTTTCCCCTCGGCCCTAGCTGGGCAGACTAGACTATATTAGAGACTGATAAATATACGTATTTGGCTATTAATAATTCATAGAAATAGGTGGTTCACCGAAAAATAATAGTTTTCCATAAATTACTAATCTTATTGACTGCCATAAGCAGTCCCTTAACTTTTAATAGCCAAATAGCTATATTTTCCATTCAAATCTGCAAGAATTGCATCAGTTTAGAACAGGGGCCTAACGTGCTAAAGAGTTAAACGATGTCTTACAAATGAAAAGGTGACTAAAAATGCTTGGCATTTTTTTCTAGGTGTTTTTATGAAATAAATGCATAGCATTACAACCAAGAACTACAATAATACCGTAGGGGATAAAGTCTCAGTTGGGTTGAAATAAATATACGTTTTAGACCGGTTTTAAAATGGACAGCGAAGGCGCCTGTCGAATGTGAAGCCCTGCATGTCCTGTGAGACGGGAGAAAAGCTGCATGCCTGCCTGAGCAATAACACCATTCATGCATGGTGTTACCCTTTACTCATGTAGCAGGACACTGACATTGAACCTTTTGGTTCAAACTATGTAACACAAGAGGGGTGTATGCTTTCCTGCAAGAGACTAACAGAAATCCATTAGCCCTCTAAACAGCTACTTGACTTTGGTCTATATGGTCACATTTTACATCCAGCTTTGTTAGCACAAAGTGAAAAGGGCTGAAGATCCTATTGATCCTACTCCCACATCCAACTCTTGGCAAAATGCATTAGCTTCATTCGTCATTCCCCTCAGGCCGCACTCTGACAGTAAGCCATGAATAAATATGCAGTAATGTAATGTAAATGTAAATGTGATGGCTATAGGTTTAGTATCAGCCAATATAAAATAAAATGGGTTTGTCCTCTGATTATCGAAGAGGCTTGAGCTTAATTCCTAGCCAAGAAGAACAAGAGTGTTTTCTTTTTCCCGACAAGTAGTGGCCATGTTTAGAGAAACACTTCAGGGGAAAATCTGGGAAATAGTCATCAAGAGTTTCAGACGTCAAACTGTTTCTTCTGTGATAGTCTGTGATAATAAATTTTCTTACTTTAAGAGATATATCTGGATTTAAAGGTGTTTTTTTTTTTTATAAAATACCTCATTACAAATTTTTTTTTTAAACGCAAGTGAAACCAAACGATTTAATTTCAGCTATTAGTTTCACAAGTTAAATTACATCAGAGAATTAACTTAAAATGTTCAATATAAATGTGTAAATGATCTTACTACATTTATTGAGAGCAGCTTACCAGCTAGTTTATAGTTGGCAAACTGTATTTATGACAACATCACCATGGTAATAAGAATGGGTTTCCATCTGTAATAATCTTTGCTTTTTTAGGTTCTGGAATATTTCTAAACAGCCAAATTAGTCTTTTCAGTAAGTTTGAGGAGAACAGATTAACCTTCTTTCAGCCAGCTGACAGTATGTGTGCAGCAACAGAGAGGGAAATGCTAAACCTTGAACAACATTATGACCTAAAGCTTTTAAAACCGTAACTTAAAGACTTTAATATACCTTGATGCCAGTAGCCGGTCAATGACTGCTACAAACAGTTTACCTTAGTAAATAGAAAAAATGGAAACGCAATTGAATAACATTTGATTTTAAGATTTAACCTAGTTGTTTAGAATAATGAAATTATACAAAATATGCATTGGCGTAAAAAGAACTATAAGAAAAAGTTTGAGTAGTATTTTCTAACTTTTTTCAAAGTCTGACATTTCTTAGTGGCTTTAGTCTAGAAAGGATTAACTGAATTCACAGCCTTGGGTACTGCTCAGCCCAGAATATGGAGACTGAAAAAACTTTCAAAACTGAGAAGGAATTAAAAACACATAAAACATAAGATCCTGGTGTGGGGGGGTAAACCAATGATTAGAAAGGACCATTTACAGTGGATAGAGTTGTTTTGACTTATTAATTCATTTAATTATTGCCGTTGTCATTCTGGAAAGATAGGTGCTTTTTTTCTGTAGCAATGAGAAAAGAAGGGCCACTGGACAGACTGTTTGAAAACCAACACTAGCTAACTCTGATTACACTAGTAGTGTTTGCATTTGCTGAGGAAGGACATTGATATGTCCTGCTGTCTCTTTGTACTGCAGAGGCATCAGTAACTAGATGCAGCACACAATAAATGTTTTAAAGGTCAAATATGCACACATAAATGACACATGGATGTAACTTTACTCCCATAAATGCATTTAAATTCAAATTATAAGCAGGGAAGGTGTGACATGGTCAAAATGTCCACATATTAGTTCAGTGGAAATGAGCCACTCGTGTCAGTCTTTTAACCCCACTGGGCTTTGAGGAAGCCTATGACACTTTCTCCTCTACCTGCTGAATACTGATCAGACCCATGAAAAGGGGGACAGCGAGCAGAATAAACTGTACTCTGGATAAAAAGGGGAAGTCAAAGTGATGAAGCGCGCACCGCAGGTAGGGAAATGCTTCCAAAAGGGAGCCCAGACTCATCCCGATTAAAATACAAAACCCAAAAACTAATATTACAGTCGAACAATATAGACCTTTTGACATAGTGTAGTTACCTACATTTGAATCAAAGTGAAATAAACATAAGTATTCTGCTGCAAAATCCTGACTGTGACTTCACCATGCACCAGTGTGTAGCTGCTTCACGCTTGTCTGAATCCCACCATGCTTTATGTATGAGAGCACAGATAAAACAGAGTTTCTCTCTTCTTTTCTTATGGCTGCACTGCTGACGCAGCTCTACTCTAGTTTCTTCCCTGCATTTTGCTAAAGCTAAATAAACTACTTCTCTGAGGTTTAACTTATTGTTAACAGCTCCTAACAGCTTAAAAACCTTAGAGAGCACAGGAAGAGAAAACTTTACATAAAAAATATTCAAAAATTGGGCAATGGTTCACTTGTCTGAATAAGTGTCCCAGCTACACCGATAGGTTAATCTCTTTCTTTTCAGCTGCCTTTTTGAGCTCTAATAAATGCTGAATGGCCAGCAGCAGATGTTGTATTTGATATTACAGATCCCTGGTGGAACACGGTTAAACCTTGACAATGTAAATACGACTCAGCTAGTACCGTATATGAATTATAACTGGTTGTAGTTAGTTTTTTTTATTTTTACCTAATTTGTGATTTATTCACACGGACTCTAATATATACTATAATAGAGGCTAATCTATTAAACACATTTTGGTATTACAGTGTGTATTAAAACACAAAGGGTCAAAATTTGCTCCATGTTACTAGGCCATACTCACTAAGATAAAATATGTACATTGTACATAAAATTCAAATAAAAGTTTGATATATTGTTCTAATTGTTCTAAATGTTAAAAACCTGTCTTCAAACACATTTAAAGACAAACTTTAAGAAGGATTTTAACAATTCTTGTTTTTTAATTATGCTGAAAGAGTATAGTCATCTTAGGTTATGTTTTAGGCATCTGTTCTAGGTTCAGCCAGCCTGGTTCCCATTTTCTACTGGCCATAGGCACTAAGCCCTCAGGACCCTGCAAATATTGATGAATGGTTTTTGGATTTATATTTGGGACATAAATCGAGAAAAAACTGTTTATTCCTAAAAATTTATTGGCAAAAAGTCTGAATTATCTGAGAATAAAATTCCCTTTAATGCAGGAAATTAAATCTAGCAGTACTCAAACAAGCCGATCTTTGGAATTAACAAAAGGAACATTTCTTTGAAGGTGACCGAATCTGCAAAGTCCACAAGTAAAGATCGGGTCCGTCCAGTGAAAGATCTAAATTATAAAATATAAACATTTCTCAAGCAGTGCTGCACAGTACCAGGAAAACACAAATGTTGAAATGATGACCTCTATAAAGCAAAGACTTAAGTCTACCATGCATCTCTAGTTTTTGCAAAACAAATGTTGAGAAGTGCATCTAGAGTGGTTAAAAAGAAAAAAGAAAAATTCCATTCCAACTACACAAATTTTAAGTAAAGCACTTGTATCTGACTACAACATCATATGGGCAATGAAACAACTTAGTTGCATGCCAACATCCCTCCAAAAAAATGACACTTTCTCCTGCTTTAAACAACAAACATCACATATAACATTACTGGCATGTAGAGCAGGAATGCGCTGCATTTACCTCATTAGCTAATATTTATTTCTCTGAGCAATTATTTGTGACCGTGTTATAAATAAGGCTAATTTAAAATCTGAGGATCTACTGTAGCTGCACATCTCAGTTTGGGCTTTAATTCACAACAAATAAAATCTTTAGGTACATGAGAAGCATAAAATGTAGCTTGTACAAGGTGATAAGAATTATTGATTTGTTTTTAAAACGAAGAGGTAAAAAGTTCTTGCAGACTCTTGAGAAAGTTAAGGATTTTTATAGCAGATTGTCTGAGGAAGCTATGATGCATCTAAAGATGCCACAGACTGCTGAAGATGACTGGTTTTGGTCCAAGTCTGTCTCAACTGCAGTAACTAGTTTACTAATTTATCAATTTGACTGAGTGTCTTTGTGCAAACTTCAGCCAACTCTTTAATTAGAGACTCACTGAGATCTCCTAAATGCTCTGGATGATGTTGCTCAGCGTCTGCCTGTGTGTTAATACTCCCCTTAAGTTTCCTTCACACAGTCCTGTCAACATCCCAAAGAAGTCTGGCTCATTTTCATGAGTCCCATCGACCTTTAATTGGTCTTCACCATTGTCAAAAGCAGTGAAGTTGTCGATAAAGTTTATCCCATGGGTAAGGCATACCATTTAAGGGCATATATGTACGCAAAGGAGTAATTTTTTGCTACACTGGAATAAGGACCTTCACCAGTAACACGGAGCAGAGAAAGAACCAATTGCCATGAGTCAGAATGAAGCTGAAAAACAGCAGGGTTTAATATAAAGTGATAAATTTGGTCTGAACTGCAGGTTCAGACAAGTCAAACCGGTCTCACTGATCAGAGAGGCTTGGATTAATGCCCTGCAGAAACCAGGCTTCAGTAATTACATCTCCGGAGGTACAGTAAGAGATGGCAGGCGCTCCTTCAATCCGTGCATTGATTCTTCTACAGTGAACCAAAGCATGCATGTCACAGCTTCCCCTGCCATCATCATTTATCAGCACTAGTATGTACCAAGCACCACTGTGCTCTGGCCTTATCCAATCAACATTTACAGTTTTATGTGCAAGTGTTCACTTAGTCATACCACACAAAAGCCTCTGCAAACAGAGATATCCAAGTCCAGCATAAGGCAATAAATTCAGCACCTCTGCAATAAACTTGATAAGGATGGTAAATATTCACAGCAGAGGGGAAAGAAAATGACATGATGTGAATTCTGCTCAGTCACAGTTAAACAGCCTTCATGACTTGTTACTTTTCTTCTGTGGTGTGAGAGCAAGGAAATGATTCACAGGGAATTTAACCCATTCCCTCCTAAGACAAAAACATTGCGAATAAGAGGTAACAAATGACTAAAATAATAATTCCACTGATTAACTATGGCTGGATACAGCTGCATGTCACAGAATATCACGATACAAAGGTGACAATTTGATATATTCCAATACCATGAGGAAGGCTATATATTGTGATTTTTAAAACTGAATTTAACTTTAGAACAAGTCTCACAGCATTCCCAGCACTCAAACCTGTTTCATACTTAAAAAAATAAATTTTTATTACTAGATCTAGTCAATCCACTGAACCGCCGAAGGTGAAAAAAGCCACCAAATACCAGTTATACTTTTAATCACAAAAATTCTTGGCTTCGTTAATGTCTTCAGTCAAATTCTTAAAAATAAGTGCAACTTATGACAACCCGGATTTATGCTGAAATTACTTGTATTATTTGAAAAAAATAACTACATCCTCCAAAAGGAGGTTAGGCCACAACAGGTTATCGCTAAACAAGCTTACTGTTTAAAGTGTTGCATTCAAGCATATTATTAAAAAGTTCAGTGGAAAGTATAAGTGTGGTCAGTGGTTAAAATTCCTCTTTTTCAGATGAAAGTAAAGTTTTGATTTCATTTGGTCCCAGAGTTTGGGGGAAAAGCGGAGTGGCACAGGATCCAAGTTGCTTTGTTCAGTGTGAAGTCTCCACATTTAGTGATACTTGCACAGACATGTCATCTGCTGGTGGTGGTCCACTGCACTACGTAGTCAGCAGCTCTCTCTCTACCAGGGATGTTGAAGTGCTGCTAAACATAACCACACCTGCTTTATTCACTGTGGTATCCCTCTGCTCATCTGGCCAGCAAACTTATCTGAGCTAAACCCCTGGAGAAGTTTTCAGAGAAGGACAAGATATACTAGAACCTTAAGTCTCTTAACACCTCAGAAGGACCACAAGCTGATCTCATCCATGAGTCGCCGTATTGGTGCACTAGATCATGTAAATGGAACAAAAACAAACGTTTAAAAAGCACCACTCCGTGTGTACTGAATTTAAATAACGCATGGGCTTCCCTTATTGAACTGAATTAATGAAAACAACTTTTCGATTTTCTTCTAATTTGTTTACATATAGCACACAAATATGCGTTTTCAAACGCAGAATTTTGCTAGGACTGTACTCCTGTTATCTTATAAACGTCCAGGTGAAACAGCAGTGGGGATTTAATCAATGTTATTTCCCCATAATTACAAAGAAATTTCTAAAGAATGATTATGAAGAAAAAGTTCTTTCACACTCCAAACATCAGAGAAATGTTATCCAAAGCAATTATAAAAAAAGGAACCATTTAAAAGGATTAGCAGAAATCTGATTCACATGACGAGTTTCTTTTTAACAGCTGCTTAAGGAGTCACAAGTGTCTTTTCTTTATTTTCATATGTGCGCTGAAGAGCTTCAAAAGAATTTACAGGAATATTTAATTGGTTCTATTAATTCCAACTGGAGGTCAGAAATATAAAAAGTTAGCCAAAATCTGTCAGCAGACAACAATTACAGACGGTATTCATGCGTGTGGGCAGCAAAAGAGAGAGATAGCGTGCCTCTTTGCTGACAAAACAGGTCGCTATGAGTGCAGAGAGACACCTGGGAAATTTACTCTGCCCCTTCCTCCCTAACCAGCTGTAAGAAGTCTGCAGCTTCTGGTGGGGGAATGAGAAAAAAAAATGCTGAGCTCAGTGACTGCATGTGATTTAAGCTTCTCTGTCTATATGCTTCCACAAGATCCATATGATGTATCGGGAGACTGCTGCAGAGATGCCAGGAAGGTTTTAGCGATGTGGCTTAATTGGGTTTTTACAACCAAAGCTTTCTTTCTAAGACATGCAAGGTCACAGAAGGAGTGTATCTTATCTCATCAAGCAAGAAAGGGAGCAAACAGCTTGTTGTGCCTTAGGCAAATCAATTTTAATATTTAAGTAAAAAATGAGTACATTGAAAATTATACTTCATTTTCTTAGTGGTGCACCTAGAGGTCTGGATTTCAAATTTTCCTCACTGCATCTCTGAATAATTTGGCCCAAGGCTGTGCATGTGTAAGCCAGCTGCAGAGAGCAGCTAAGAACAAGCTGCACATGTAAAGGCTCTTGTCATATTTTAACTTGGCTCATTATTTTTCTACTGTCTGCATGTGCATTGCTGCAGGTAAAGCATGCACAAAAACAAATAAGCAGAAACAAACCAAACCACCTTCAGCGATGTGAGAAACACACACTGGGTCTTAACAGAAAAGTCAAAATGTTGTTCAAGTCTTCTGCCCTCCAGACACACACTCATATACAGCACAGCAGGCAGGGCTGCAGGGACACAATATACAACTACAACCACCCATTTAGTTTGTTCGTGTTCAAACTGCAGCGGATGCGATCAGCTTTTGCTTATTAACATGCATCAATCTGAGGTTCATTCATCAAGGAGCCCTCCTGTAGATAAACAACCTCAACAGCATGTAGCGAAAAGTTAAGAAACCAAACAGGACAGGTCCTTGACTGATTCGATTATTAAATTATTCACCGGCACAGTTTCCAATCTGGCTGTACGTAGAAAGCATTGGTTGTGTCACTTTAGGTTCACCAAAAACACAATGAAATGAAACAACATTATATCAATCCACAACATCGCTGTGTCAATGTTTGCGGTATAACAATCACAAAGAGATGCTTGGATGCAACATCTGGTTGGATACCGAATTTCAAGCTTCAAGCATTCACACTCTGCTTAGCAGATATACATTTGTCAGGTGGTCTCCGAATCTTCTTGATGCACATCATGTGTATCGTGTTAGTTCCTGAGATTAGATTAGAATATGGTGGGGACTTTAAAATAAAGACACCAAAAGAAGAGTTGTGAACTCAGCAACAGTTTCACAATTACGCCTTTCCCTACAGTTATGCAGACCGAAAACAAGCTCATGATTAAAATGTAAAATCTTAAGATTAAAAGTTAATATGAAATTAGTTGACTCTCCCATCACTTTCATAAGTTGCTACCATTGTGGCAGAAGAAAGTGAATATCTGCCTTAGACAATGATTATATTAATATTTATGTTTCTCACCTAATTTTGAGTATTTCTGACCTAAAAGATAAATAAAGGCTTTAACCAGAGAAAAGGAGAAAAGGAAATTGCAACTGAGTATTTTTTCCCCTTATTATTTTAATTTGATTCTCTAAAAATTCTGGTGGTAAAACACTGACTATATGCAACATCTCTATGAAAAAAAATAAACAGCACTTCGAATCCATGCATGATACATAACTCGGTGTTTTATCAACTCTCAGCTGTTTGGTTACCAAATACAAAAATGTCTGTTCTGTGGTGGTATCCCTTCAGAGCAACATCTTACGTCAGAGTGAAGGAAATCTGTGAAGAAGGAAAGCGGATTGCCATCCATAGGCTGTTTTATTCCTTCCATTAAGTCTGGATTATCCCCTGATGCTTAGCTTATTGCTTTCACCTCCTGTCTGCCCCCACCAGAAAAACTCCTTCTCTTGTAATTTCATCGGTTCATGATCTCCGCCTACAAACCGAAACGCTTGATCAAGAGGGAGAGTTTTCAGACTTTGTTTTGGTTCATCGTCAAGACTTAGGGACTGAATGACGTTTGTTCAGACAAGGACTGTCATGTTACGACATCAAGACAACTTTACCACAAGCCACGAAAAACCCCTGAAGGCCTGCTTTATGTAATAAACACAGGGGTGAGAACAGTGTTAGGGGCAGAAACAAAAACCTTAATGCTGCATGAACGAAAACATCTCAGAATAACCCATTCTGGTACGTAACACCACAAGAGCCATAAAAAAAAAGCACCACAACACATTGCTTTACTACTAAGCAATAAGCAAGACAGACAAAAGGGTCTAAAAATACTTCCAAATAATTAATCAGCCCACTACCAGCGAGTCTGAAGTAAAAGAAGTGTCAGCAGGTGAGCTAGAGCAAAAACAGCAATGACAGCATAATACCAAGACACAAAAAAAAGAGTCAAGCTAGGCAGAGATAAATAAGTGACGGTTATCTTTTTATTTTTTGTTTAAGATAATAAATATGTGGTTTATCGCATTTTAGACAAAAGAAAAAAAAACACTGCAGTAGAAGCAGCAGAGGATATGAAATATGAAAAGTTGTGAATGAGGGCAGTGTGGAATCCCTGCACACTTGCATACACAAACACATACCAGATGGGCCACAGGGGGATTAAAGGGACATATCAGTGAGTGAATCCAATGCTCTTCAGCTCAAAACAACTGCTGGATTCCCGACCAGTTAAGACAGTTGTTTTTACTCTTTAGACAAAAATATAATGCAGCCAAAATTGGAATAGAAGGACCCAGGGCACAACTAGAACCCTCTTTTCGGACGTATGTTTACTACTTGTACTGGTAAAGCGGGAAAAAAATATAAACTGTAAAGCAGGAAATATGTATAGAATGTTACTTATTTTGGAAGCTTTGGTAAGTATTCATTCAAAAAACAACCCTAATAACTGCTTGCTATGAAAAGTGTTTGCAGACCAATATATTTTATAATCAGACAGACAAGTTTGCTAAAAGAAAGATTAAACAACTTTACCTTTTTGGAGGGAACCACAGATGCAGCAAGCATGGCAGCAGCAAACAGGAAAAGAGAAAAAGAGAAGAAACCACTGGTTAGCACTGGTGTTTTTTAATTAAACTCAAAAGCAATAAGTGACACGTGAATCCAAATAATTTCCATTTCTGTAGATGGATGGTTTTGAGAGTTAACTGTAATATTTTTTGCAAATGTATCATTTAGAGAATTTACACAGAACAAAGCTGGACATTTGTTGATATGAACTAATCAGCACATAACTGATGATTGCGTTTAAAATGGCAGCCATGACGGGTACGAATGGGAGAACTAATTACGATTTGGACTGAATGGAAAGAAGAAAACAAAAGCCACAAAAATTTTATATACTGCAAAATTAATGGCTGAACACATATGCTTCTATACAAGTAAAGTTCATGAAGTAGCAGGGGAAAAAGTGTTGCTATATTGTTTAGAAACAAAAGGCTACCCTGCTTAAAATGATACGGCGACAAAATTCAGGCAACAACTTTAAAAAGCTGAAAAAGGTGAGGGAGAAGGCTGGCTCTGTTCTAATAAATCTTCTGCATCCTCACTGTCGGAAGAAGGAAGCTTTATATAATGAATAACATGATCGTTCGCCCATGATGGTGGGCCCCTGTCAACATTATGAGTAGACTATCCAGCTACTTAGCGGAAAAGAATGAATTATTTCCCTCAAAGTTTTATGAAAAAATGGTTATATTCCAATTCTGAGAACTGTTAAGTGTGGTGGGGAACCGAAATAAAGGACGTGTGAAATAACTGAAGCAAAATCCCAAGATATAAGCCAGAAAGTTTAAGTCTGGGTTTTCTAAGTAGCAAAAGACTTCAAATATACCACCAAATTAGTTATGAAATCGTCTAAGTCAGTCAGTTTTTTTTTTGACAGGCCATCACTAAGACTTTAGTGCCACAGAAAACGTACGGGCAGAGCTGAAAAGGTGCATTCGGCACCAGTATTGTCAGGATAAATAAATCATAATTCAATAAATACCAGATATTTGTGGAAGGCTACCCAAAACATTTGAGTGGTCAGGCAGATGAATATGGATTTGTAACGACTATTAAGGAAATCTATAACACTTTTGAATTTCAAGGAAGCAAACATGTTGCTAATGTAAGCGGTTTTGGTCATCACAGCAGATCTAAAATGGGAAATGGTTTGTTTTGATGTGAGCAGCGAGTGCAAACAAATATGAAAATTATGTTCACTATGTAAAAAAGCACCAGATTGTTAATTGATTTTTTAACTTAAAGTTATTTCAAAGATTGAAGAGATGCCCAGTCGAACCACACTTTTCCCCATGTATGTATAATACAGATTCAACTCTACAGTCACTTCTCTGGCCCATTTCTCACCCATGCCAGATGTTTGGTTTAACTGGAGTGCAGGGATCAGAGGTGAGCATGCACGAGTGCACATGTTCATGCAACTCTGCTATTTTCTGTCAGTACGTCGGCAAACCAGGATGCCGAAGCATTGGATTGGATGGAGTTTCCATGTTTCAAAAGCATCTCTCACGCCAGCACCGCTGTGGTCCATTTCAAGTAAACAAACATGTTCTTTTTCATCTGTGACATGATTCTTTCGTCAGTAACGTGGGAGGAGGGTTTCCTAATTCTTACCAGCAAACTGCCAAGAATCTGAGGGTAAAGAAAATGTAAAAGAAGGTGAATAAACACAATAGAATGTGACTAAATGGGAACAAATGCTGTGATATCAGTGTTTAATCGTGGTTTGCTGCACTGACATTGTTTTTCATGTGACTCAACCATTTACAGTGTCCTATTTTTTAACTAAAGATCAGAAGTAATCTCAAAGGTTGACAATAATTCAAAAACATTTCAGAACTACATTAAATGGACGAATGACTTAAAAGCGTTTTGATTTTTTCCGTTCTTTTTATTACTCATTTCAGAATTGGCCAGAATCTGAATGCCGTTTCTTTTTTTATCTTTATAATGTATATGAAAATAAGCCTCTCTCACTGTGGTAATCGTGGGAGGACGATGGGAGGTTACACACAATAAACAAGCTCTTTCTGAATTGGAATAATCTTATTTAGCCTCCTAATTCGCAGCTTGTCCGCCAACACACCAGCCTTTAAAAGCGTCTCAAAAGAATGAGAAGCTGAGCCTCGACGTTATTGAAAACTAAGGATTATTTCCCAGATTGAACAAAAAGAAGCATCACCCCCGTATGAATCAGACCATACCTCGCTTTCCTCGTCTCATCTGCAGACGTACGGACACAAACAAGTTAATTTCACAGGCAGAGACAGTGTTTAGTAAAGTGTCCTGTATTTAATATTTCATGCCTGTCAGAAGTGTTTTACCATCTCATGCGCTGCGTTGACCACAGCAGCACTTATCATTTTTGTGAATCTTTGATGTTTGGATGCTCCATAAAAGATTCACATGAAAGCCGACAACTCAAGCAGATGTGATTGACACAAGAGGCTAGTGTGATTTCTCACTGATGCATAAAATAGGCACTGAGTGCTAAACTACGACTGTGACACTATCTAGATATCCTTATTCCCTTTCTGTATGAGAACAAAGAGAAGTGACGCTGATAAGATGTGGAAAATTTTAGGTAACTCAGCGTAGAAAAATGACGAGGCCTAAACACAGCTCGGGGATATGACAGCTACTGCTACCTGTTATTATACTAATGTCAGGGAAAACTTATCAAGATGTCAAAGCTTGTTAAGTTACTCATTTTTTCCCACAAATTGATGTTCAGAAATGTCTTTAAAGAGGATGATTCACAATCAAATCAAATAAAAAAGGGGAAACCTAATAACTGGCTCTGTATGCAAACATCCATCTAACTGTGTTGCCTTGAACAGACAGCTTCAGCTCAAGTATCTTTGGAGTTTAAAAGTCACGTCCTTGAGGGCTGGTGTCCTGCATGTGTGCTTCAAAAAAAATCTGAAACAAATCATTATCTCATCAGCCCGACTCTATATTCTTCTATTAGACTGAGGTCTGTAGGATGTAAACTATTTAAGATTTTCAGGACATCGGCCTTCAACGACTTGCGTTTGACGATGACCTTCAACTAACATCCTTTAACATTTGTTTTCTAAGAGACAAAAAAACATTTTCATCATCTCTCTTTTTATATAATTCCAAAATATATCATGGTAAACAGTGCCCACAAGTGCTACAGCAACATATACAGTATGTTCAAACTTTTACAGCACCTTTTCTAAGCAAAAAAACTCCCTATCATTTTAGTTTAGTTTTTCGAGTTACTTTTCTTTTCTTTTTAGCAAAAATAGCATTATGATAATAATCTTATCTGTGCAATAGTAATACATCTTTTCCTTTGTAATTGACCTATTGTTTTAGTAAAATCCAAGGATTAAATCAGATAATTTCATCCCAGATGTTTCCAAGTCTTTTGGTAGTTTATTTATATAAAAAGTGCCAGATTTTAAATAGCAGCTATATCAAAACAACATTATGAAAACATTATCCTTATATCTTACAATATTGTACATTATTACATAATATTTCTCTCAAACTCTGATAATGTGGTTCAGTTTTCTTTGTGAAATATACATAAACTAGCACATGACAGAGCAGTGTAGACCCAGCTCTTCTTAACACACTGATTGATAAATGGATTAAGCTTTTGTAGTCTCCAAGCACTTCACACAGGAGCCAGATTCACCCAATTCTCACTCTCAAACTTGCACACATTTATAGACCAATAAGAAGATTGGTAGCAATTTGGGTTAAGTGCCTTACCCAGAGGCACATGGATATGTGGCAGGTGGAAGATGGGATCAAACCTAGAACCCTCCTGTTATCTGAACACAAATGGGGGGGACGTTACTATGGAAGCCCTGATGTTTGAGCTTTGAAAAATACTTCTGAGTTTTTTAGCTAGCAAGAACACAGACAGTCCGTTAACTGTTCATGACCTCTTACCTGTGCACTACTGGAATTCATTCTAACCAAAAGTTGTTTTCCAGGTCTTTTGGAATATGAAACACAGCGCGTCAAATTTAACCAGATCCACAGATAAATATTAATACGTTCCCATTGTTTTCCCAGAGAAATTTGTCTGTATGTTAAAAAAATTTGTGCCAGAAAGCTTAAAGGTGCTGCTGAAAATGTTTTGATTATGACATTTACGCATAAAAAGCATATTTGTACCGTATGATGATTCAGGACCCAACATCTGCTGCTTGGTCTCATTTTAGTGACTGAATGTGACCATGAGGTGTGCCAAAACCCATGAGTCAGCTGCTTGCACATATTGTGCTTTTTCAAGATCTTTAAGTGAGTCGGTTCTATGAAATGCACAGGCACGGACCTGCCACATACAACACATCCATGTATTTGCATTAAATCTTTTCTAATAATTTAAGGCCAACAACAAATGTATAAATCTGGAACTAATTTATCGATGAAGCTTTTTAATTTAGTCTCTTATATACGGAGATTAAGATATTTAGGAAACATAAAAGAAAACTGACCACAGAAAGCCAAGCGAGGTCAGAGAGGTGATTACTTCACTTCACTCTTCTCATGCTTTTGAGTCGTGTTTCCCAGCTCATTTGATGTTTGCCTTTGATTAGATGAGTACGTAGCACATCTGGGCTGTCATGAGCAGTAGGATGTTTTCTCCTCTTAGGAGGTGGTCTCTCCCAGGAGGCAAGCTGCACTTGCAAGCTGCACTTGCCTCCAGCAAAACTGCTGAAGCAATAGGTGTAAGTTTACTGAACGCTCCTTGAATGTAATTGTTTTTTTAATTTCCATAGTTTAAACGACTTTAGTAGAAATATAAAAGAAAAAAAACTGAATGAATAAGAACTTTAAAAATGAAAAGTTTCAGGAAAGATTTAATAAAAGAAGGATGTACTTGTGAGTTTTGGCCATTTTCTTTTTCGACTGGAGTTTCTTACCCTGCCTCCTATTGACAGAGGTAAGAAACTGCTCTAAAACAGCACTAAATCGGTTTTAGTTTCATAAGGAATGCTACAGAGACCATCTTTGAGATGGTCATTGGAGGATAATCTTTTGGGGGGGGGGGGGTAACATCTTATCACCGTTTCAGTTTTAATAATATTTTCCAACATTTGTAAACTGTACAATAAAATTAACACGGGGTGTATCATCGTTGGATCCTGGGGAGCTGCTCCTGGGCCTCCACGCTTGAATTCTGGCAAGGTGAACCAAATCTGCGCATATAGCATTATCCATTTAAAACAAATTTACTTGAAGGATAATGCAGCCAGTCTATGCCCAAGCTTTAAGGATATCTAACATGAATAAAATCATCTAAACTATATTATTAGAATCTAATTGCTTATTGTGCAGGTTCTTTTACTTTTGGTGCTTCTACTCTTTATTGGTGAATGAAACTACAACAAGCTGATATGAGCTAGTTAATTAGTAAGGCTTGGGTAGCGAGCCTGCAGTTGTCATGGCTTAATGGCTGCTCGAAGTTTCTGCCAATTTGGGTTTTTTGTCACTGAATATTAAACAAAATTTGTGGTTGTTTTAAAATATATATTTTTAAGGGAAAAGTGTGTTAGCCTTGTTTCACCTGACTGAAAACTCTCTTCAGAAAGGTGATTGAAAAATCAAAAGGCTGTCCATCATTTTTACAGATTAGTATTTACACCTTTCTCTGACCGCTTTAAGTAATGTGCAGATATATATATATATATTTATATTAACTCTCGGCGTGGAGTCCAGGTAAATAAATTCCATCTACTGTTTATTTCGCTTGTCCTTGAAGGGTCGCGGGGCTCGGATGCCTATATCCAGCGGTTAACGGGGGTGGTACAACCTGGACAGGTCGCCAGTCCATCCATCCCAGTGTGCCCTGTTAGACGTGCTCCAAAAAGCCAGATTTGTGCCAAAAACAGGTGCACCTGCTGCTCCTTTTACATGCAGGCTTTCCTCCGGTAGTTTACAGGTCAGGAAATGTCTTTTGTTGAGAGTCTTCGACTTCTGGTCACTACAATAGGAGAAATGTTTCCTCATGTTATAACTTTTTGTCTGAAGTGAGTCTAAATGAGAGCGAACTTGCAAGAACTGCTGCCTAAATACAAGTTTAAACAAAATCAGTGTTGAGACCAAATGACCATTAGAATCCATATATTTACTTTTAAAATTAGGTTAATTTGCTTGCATTTCTTTAGTATTTCAAACTATCAGTGTCCTGAAAAGCACAGGTGTAGTAGCTGATTGTTTTCCAAGTGTTTTAGTCCTGTTGCGACACGGTTATTGGATGTCTGATTTCCCAATCCAAGAGGTGCAACTGAAACTGGTGGAAGAGAAAACATTTCCTTCCATTGGTACATAACAGCGGATCGGACCTGCTTTCTATAGAGAATCAGATTATATAGATGTTATCCAATCCTTCATCTACTTTCCAAACCTACTTGTCCTTGCCAATCTCCAGAGGTGATTTGGTAAGAGGCGGGTTTCACTGGTTGCCATCCCAGGCCCTTATTGCTGCAAAGCAACAGGGCTACCAACTGCGCCACCATGCAAACCAAATTCTATGAAATTCATTTTAACTGATGCATTCAATTAAAGCAGATGTGTGGAAAATAATGAAAAAAATGCTATGAAGTTTAATAGGATAAAATAGTTTAGAAGACAAATAAGTGTTGCACAGATAAAATCTCAGAACGGATTTGCCTGGTGCTCTCCCTAATCTCAAACCTCAGCAGTCTATCTCCCCCTGTGGCCATAAAAAAAAAAAACCTCAACAACAGACAAGAAGAGAGTTATCAATACACAAGTCAATTAATTCACTTCAGATAACTCTCGGCAAACGTAGGAAACCAACCACGTCAGCCAGTTGCAGATGGCGAAAGAGCCCATAAAGTCAAAGCCATATCCATCAGCAAAATAGGCTGCCAGTGTCGTCATTGTTTATAGCAGTAGGTGGATGACTGTGTGAAACTGTGTGTGTTCGGTCAACATGGTTCAGCTGAAGACGATTTGATGTACAAAACCTCTTTCCTCATCTGAGAGAAAGTCAATACAAGGTGCTAGGACCATAATGATAATGCTTCTGAGCAGTAATGTCTCTCAGTTTCACGGTTCATCGCTTATGGCTCAGAGCTGGAAAAGGTTAAAGACCTCTATAGTATGCTCAGGTGATAATAAAGACCAACATATTCCCATTTACAAAAACAGCTCATTCAAAGGCACCCAAAGATAATGGCTCCTCAGAGAGCACAGTGGAGAGAAAAAGTAAACTCCTTATGCGTTTCTCATTTTAGTAAGGCTCATTTTTAGCCTTCTTTCCCTCCTCCATGTCCCGGCAACATCTCACACCTCTAACCCACATTGTCTCGGCTGACAGGCCAGCTCTCAAGAGAAGAGACCCTGAGGAGGAAGTGGCAGCCATGTGACAGAGTGAGTGGCAGAGTGGAAAGCTACAGTAAATTCAAACTCTGCCAGAAGGGCGATTTAAAAGTGGTGACACTTCCCACAGTTGAAAGGTTTAAGCAATGGCATTTCCGAGTCAGGCACAGAGAAACCATGCTAAATTATGAAAACCCTTCTCTCTGTACGTCTCAGTGATGGGAGCGACTCCACAAGGTATCTCAAGAACAGAATATACCCACAATATCTGGAAAATAGTAGAAATACAGCAGAGTGAAAAGTACTTATCCAGTCAGTTTTGTTTTTTGATACCACCTTTACATTTTTAACATCAAATAAACTACAAATATCTGACAAAGAAAACCAGAGTTAATACAAAATAAACAGTTTATAAATTACAATTTTATTTTACAAGGCATGAAGCCTATCAACGCCATCCTGGACCCAGTGTGAAAAAAAGTTTTTTTTAGGTTAGGTTCATTTAAAACTGTGTGTGTGTGTTAATGTATCTTGTACTCATAATTTCTGGATATTTGTGTGTGCATTTGAACACAAAATTGCAATTGGCTAAATTGTCACGCAAAACGTTTTTGACGATTTACAAATAATTTTATACACAAGTACACAAAGCTGCACAGAGACAGGCTGACACAAGTTAAAAATCAAGTATTACGCACACAAAGATGTTTTGAGACCGTTTTCTCCCCATGATGAATAGCCTGTTTAAGGTCATGTCATGGCAAGCTCAGACTATCACTCCGATTATATTGTTTTT
This sequence comes from Apricaphanius iberus, assembly GCA_028564705.1. Taxonomy (NCBI): domain Eukaryota; kingdom Metazoa; phylum Chordata; class Actinopteri; order Cyprinodontiformes; family Aphaniidae; genus Apricaphanius; species Apricaphanius iberus. The sequence goes on along the minus strand of JAPXFQ010002454.1, from coordinate 911,209 downwards.
ATCCATTCAGGGGCTTTAGAATATTGGACAGAAGCAAAGTAGCTCACCATATTTAATTGTTGGAATGATGTTTCTTTTCTGAAATGCTCTAAGTTTTTTGTACCACATACACACCTTCCAAAAAGTTTGACTTTTGTTTCTTCAGTTTAAAAAAATGTGAGATTATCAGTATGTTTTCAGGCAAGTTTAAGTTTTTGTATTCTTTTTTACTTCAGTGTCCTTTTTACTTGCCTTGCATATTATTTTCTACCAACCTTTTTCCTGCTCAATCAAAAAACACTCAATTTAATAGTTGTTCTGGGTTTCTAGTTGGATGAGTTACTGATGCACTTTTTTGAATACTTTTGTAGGTGACTGTGGCTAAAATTGCTGTGTAATCCGTTTCATACAGTAGATGTAAATACACTAATTTCTCTTCTGGTCTAAAAATTCTTTGGATAGGGAAAGGTGTTCCTTTTTAAAATCTGCTACTTTTAGCCCATGTTGTCAGACAGGTTTCACTTAGGTGAATTGTTAATTCTTCTTGTCTGGCATTAATCAAGTTCTGGTGTGACCATAGAAACATAGCATAAAATGTAGTTAATCAAAATTCTGAAATAAAAAAGGGAGCAGCTATGCTTTCACATGGGGCCAGGCTAGCTTGGAAAGCTTTTTCCCCCTTCAATAACGTAAACAGTCTTTTAAAAAACAGACAAAAACAAAGCAGCACTGTACACAATAGTTCATCATCCACACCATGCATTTAAATGCAAAGATCTACGAAAAATAAATTTTCAATATGTTGTTCAGCAGCAAAGCAGAGCATTATTCTAACGTTGCTTCAACATGTACACTTCAAGTGGCACTTTAGACCTTAATTAAAAAAATCACAATTATCATTAGGTGAAAGTACGGCACAAAATTAGCAAAACATGTAATGAAAAAAATTTTTTAAAAAGCTGTGATGGCATATTGGATAACAATAAACCCATAACTATCTAATTGCAAAGCATAAATGCATTGTACTTGGAATATAATCGTCTCACTTGTATTGCAAAACTAGTACTGGGCTAGTTTTGAAATTCCATTTCAGCTACTAGTTCTGGCACAATTACATTTTTTTCACAGTAAAATGAAAGAACTACAGAGCAACTATGACTTAACTCTGAATGAGAGGCAAAAACACCCAAGACAATTCGTTTTCAGCATAGAGTGTATGAGCCTAACATGCACACAAAATGTGTGCAACCAATATGCTTTTAAAGAATCAGGTTGAGAAGGAGCACCACTGATGCCCATCAGTGGTGCATCAGAGACTTGACACAGCAGGACACAGCGCCGCCCCGGGGATCGACAGAGGTTGGTCGGGGAGGCATCAGGATATAGTAATTTCTGACTCAACTCCAGGAGTCATAACTAGTCACAGCGTGCCAGTCTCCCATACCACAGTGAACAAATGACCAGCTGTCCCCCTTACATACACACACAAATAGACACTAACACACACAAATGACTGCATGTCTCATTGTATTCTACCCAGAAGGGTGAGATGATATTGTGATGCATTTGGTTTGGCTTTCATTTGTGAAATCAGGATCGCTGACTGCATTTTCTCTGACATTTTTCTGCAATTCAAGCTTGCTGGTGGCCACTGGAGGTTATGATAACACTAGATTAGGCCTTGGCAGAGTCTGTCTATTTTCACACCTCAATGCATTCCTAAAATTACCAACATTTACAGCACGTAGATGTACTGAGCTGGGGAACACAGCCTTTTCCAGGGCTGTATGATTAATCTGTATCATTTCAGGTCTATTCGATTACATACATATATCTCCCTTTCACAATGACTCTAATCTCAGGTTGTTTTGGGCTTTCACCTAAATGCAAAATGATCTATCAGTGAGTAATGAAAGAAAATATATTGCAACTTAGTGCTTAGCATCCACACCAACTCTCTTCTTGTTGGCTGAGTTGCCTATCAGCTATGTTAAAGCAAAAAACTATAAATTAGCTTTCCAGCTTTCACAAAATTGAATATCTTAAGGTGTTTTTTCATGGTGGAATTATTCAGCCATTGTCATACTAAAATCCATATCTAAAATAACTTTCTAATCTGTCTATTACATATTTTGCCTGGCAACACACAGCCAGGGATTAAGGAGGAAAATACATAGTAAAGAGCTCCCGCAACAAACAAATAAACAAAAGAGGCACCACATAAAAGATTTTTGTTAGAAAATTATATAAACATTCAGTAACCTCTAAAAGCAGACTAATAAACATGTATAAATAAAAATGCACTAATCAGGACTTTACCAGTTATTACTGACTTTCAGGTTTCTTTGAGGTCTGCCAAGTCCTACATTTTTCTCCCAAGAATAATGGCATAAGTAAAAAATGTACTCAAGGTTCTTTGATAAAAGAAATAAACGATATAACAAGCTTACTCCCAGTTGTGAAAAAAGAGCATGTCCTTAATCTTTCTATGACTTATCAAACTCAAAGTGAATAAAAATTTGGACCTGGTGGTTGCTGTGTTTACATGGAAAACATGGAAGGATTTCAATATTTTGTTTCATTTGATGAGAAGAAAAACAAGAATCGTTTCATATTAGGGATGCAAGGATATCACGATACTTAGATCTGAGTACTTGCCAATATAGAGTACCAATGCCGATACTTCTACCACACAAAAAAAAGCCCTAAGATTGGAAGACACATTTTATTTTCTTCTCTGCTTGTTCACAACAAATGGTGAATCAGCTAAAATTGTAATAAAACTGACCACAAAACCAAAATTTCAAGTGAAAAATGAAAATGTTCTGTGAAATTATGCAGAAATTCCACATTTTAAATATTGGTTTATGGTATCAGTCAACTAACCAATACAGATATAGTACATTACAACAGTATCCGCCGGCCCTGATACCAGTATCGGTACATTCCTACTTCCTATGCCAGTAAAGAACAAAAGAGGCAGATTCGGATCTCTGTTCCCCAGTGGTCGTAGAGCAGGGCTCATGGGACCACAAGGGATGTCGCCAAAAGAGAGATCATTTGTTGTAATATAATCAGCTTTTGGTAGTAATTGATTTAGATTAGATTTATTTAATAATCACACAGCTAAGCTGGTGGAATTTGTTTCCAGTAAGTCATATTACAACCAAGGGGCAAACTTCGCCCGCAGAATGTGAATCCAACACGGAAGTGACAAAAATTGCAGTTCAGCCCTCATCCGCTGGGGGCTGGCTGCAAAAACGAGCAATTTCCCATTGACTCCCATGTTAAAAAGGCCAACTTTACACCAAAATAAACATGTTTACAGCCTGGTTCAAAAAACCATTTTAGGTTTGATAGTTCAGGTTTACCATCATGACAACTCTGAGGGGGGTGAATTTTTTTCGAACTTCTCCGTTTATTTGTAATTTAATCTTGAAATTATAAATAATTAGGGGCGTGTCCTTTTGATTGACAGGTCCATCTAGGCTAACGCTGGTGGCTAATGGTGGCTAACTGTAGCTAATAGCTTGCTCCATAGTCTGCTGTCCCCCTCTGCTAACGGGGAAGCTCTTCACAGCCTGGGACTAACATAAAGACTTCAGTCATTTGGTGTTTCTTAACTCCACTATCAGTTGCCTCTGCAGTCTTTATTCGGTTTTCGATTTTAATCTGCAATTATTGGGCAAAGACGGCTTGCTGTCGTTTTGATTACAGTAACAGACTGTCCAAGAAGTTTATGCTTCATACCGGCTGAAGCTTAACGAGCTTGGGGGGTCTCTGTCAGGTGGTAGAGAGGAATGCTGTTCTGGTCGGAGCTTTTATCTCTTTCTACACGGAGCAGGCGATCGGTCGGGTAGCAGCAGAGCAGCAAAGTCGGCAGGACCGGGACGCCGCGGCAGAGCAGGTAGAGCACCTCGAGACTCAAGAGCGGGAGACGGTTACATCAGGCAGGAAGACTACAGAGTTGGACTCTAGACAAACTGGATGATCGCTGGTTAGATCAGTACTGGTGTGAGGAACACAGCTGGAGGCATAAACTAATGGATGTCTGATGTGAGGTGAGTCAAAAGCCTTTTATTTTTTTTAGGGGATCTGAATTTTCATGATGACTTTGTGACTACTTTTAGCTGGATGTTTTGTTAAGATAAGCCGACTAAGTCCTCACCCTCCTCCGATGGTAATGGAAATAACACAAAATCAGGCCGTGTTGATCTGTTTTCTCTACTCGAGATGTTTCTGCGTCTAAAGGGATCGTTGTTGAAAAACGGGGTAAAAGTCTCTCAACCGCGGTCTTCTGGCTGAAACTGGCTGCAGTATAAATTAGCTTCAGTTAGCTCCCGACTAGCTTCTGACTAGCTTGTAGCTACGTCGGCTCGGAGCGTCAACCTTCTGCCCCCAGCCTCACAGCGCCACTCTCAGCTCCACCTCTTTGCCCATTTTTGGAGTTTCTGAGAGTGACGAGGCGAGTGACGTGAACAACATGGCGGCGGTGGGAACCGCCCAGTTGGCCTCATTTTTGCTCTTCAGAAACCTATGGGGGATGTACCGGAAGGTTAGTCCATTGTTTTATACAATCTATGATTACAACACAGGTTCCATAATGACAGTAACTCTAAACATTAGCAAATACAACATAATGTGTTTAAAGGGGTAAAAACCCACACAGACTGACAAAACGATACCTGCTGTAACTGTATAAACAATCTTTGGAACTTTTAATTCACTGAAATTAACCCCCACTGAGCTCCTAATAAGGGTTTATGGGTAAAGAACAGGGATGTGATGATAAATCCAACTCATCCCAGGAGATTTTAGCAATATCTGAAAAAACTAAGAACTGCCAGTGATATGCATTTCATTTTACTTAAATGTAAAAATGCGTGCTATCATTTATATTCTTTGCAACAATTAGAGGGGGGGGGGTCGATAAATAAAAAACAGCTGCTGTCTAAACAACCAGTGCAGATGTTAAATTTAGAAGTCGAAGACTTGGAATTTTGCTTTTCTCCAAGCGTTATTGAGTTTGTTTGATTGATTCAACACCTAATAGTGGGTATAAAAGATGCTGGGACATTCTGTAACAAATAGACAAAACTGAGCAGAGCGGTTCTTTATTCCCAGCCTTTCTTATTGTACATATTTAACCACAGGAAAGCTTTAAAGAAAGGATAACCCCTTACTCTGTTTCCTCGTCTACTTCTTCTCACACAGTTAGCCCGATGGGAGGCACCTTGGACACAAGACTTCTAGAAAAATAACATGTATTTATACTACAGCAATGGAAAATAGCTTACAGAAAGCAAAAACTTATGCAAAGTTAAGCAATCAAATGACTGCATCACGGAGTGTAGGTTATTAATTAAGAATGTGTGCCAGTGCTGGAGCTTTGAAGGTTTCTCCGTTGACCTCATCTCTTTTCAAGTATCTGATCCAGACAAAATCCCAGTCAAAACAAGAATCTGGCATGCAGCTCCGAGGAAATTAGTTTGAACCTACGCTGGGGGTAAATTAATATGTTGTTTACAACATTTGGCTTCAAATCAGGAGTTGGGTTGACCTGCATCTTTAAATGACCTCTGCACAGTTGGTTTGCCCGTCGACTCAAACTGGCTTTTCTGCTAAATTATCAGTCTGTAGAAGGTGACTGGCAGCTCAGTGGATACCCCAAGGACGTGGATAGCAGAAGCAATGAAGGTGGCCTAACAAGCTCCTGACAGAAATGATAATGATTACCTCAGGAGAGGATGCTCTGTGTGGTCTCAGATTTCCCCAAAGGAAACAAATTTGCAGCTACACAGCAGTAATTTGATCCTCACTGGAGGACCTAGCCCATTTATTCCTGTGAGAAACCTGCAAATAAGAGTTAGCAATTGTTTATCTTTCAACCACCGAGCTCTTCACTAAAGTGCCACTAAAGCAAATAGTAGGCTTTGCCACCTCCCACATAAGCCAAATGACCCATGTGTTATTATTCAATCTATCCTGGTTTGTGTCTCCGAGGTGCAGAGATAAAGATAGCAAACGGGTAATATGAGTCACCCACAGCCACCATTAATTGATGGCCAACTCATCTGCGTTATTGCAGACATAAAGGGATTATTAAAACAAAGGTGCTGTACTCGCTCGAGTGAATCTCTAGTTTAAGTTTGTTTACAGAGCACTTGGCGGGTGCTTTATCTTCTGGACTGAACTTTATTGCTCCTTTGTTGTTGCTCTGCTCGGTAAATTACCCTCTTTGTCTCTGTCCTTTTTTTTAACTACTCTTTGTTGCATCCATCTTTTTTGGAACAACTTCATATTTCTTTGCTCTGCTGATAGACTTCAGATGACAAATTTTCACAGTATTCTTTGGAGTAATACTTCTACTGTGACCAATTAAACAGCGCTGTTCACTAACCAAAGCAGCGAGCATATAAATCACTTCACTGAAAAAGCTTTATTAGAAAACGTGAAAAGGCAAATGTTTCTTTAGCTTTACTGCCAGCCTCAGCTTCCATCCTGGTCATGCTATTCAAAAATCTATCAGACCACAATTATGTATATTTATACATATTTACACCTGCAATCCAGGATCTCCAGGATCTTTAAAACGTTGCTGGACTGTGGTTCGGTTTGGGAAACCTCATTTAACTTTTTAAAGACAGAAAGACATGGATAATTTTTGAAGAAAATATTAAGTCCAGGAAAAAACTCTAAATGGTGATGTTGATAAACACCCAAAATCTGTACATTGTTGTCTGGTTTATTTTTTTCTGTGTGAACTACTTTTCCCCCTATTGTTTCCATGAGAGAATCAATAAAAAAAATGTATATATATGTAAATATAATCAATTTGTGTAACTACACACCGTTTTGGATTGCAAAAGCACCATTTTGTGCACTTTATGTATTAAAGTAGGCTGAATGAAACTGGGTACATTTTATACTTAGTTTAGCTTTTGTACATGAAAACAGAAAGACAAGAATTATAAACATGTGAATGTATACTTTTTCGCATTTATTTTTAAAGCAAAAAATGCTGAAAAATTCAATAAGAGAAAATTTAATGCTATATTACCCATCCATTGTTGGGCGAGCAAAATTAAAGTGTTTTCTGATCAATATTCTGTGTTTCAACCATCAGTTTCAGGTATCCGTTGCAGTTAAGGAAACACTCCTTCCTCATCATTTCTAAATAAAAGCAGAATGTACAGTTTGCCCTCAAAAAAACGCTTCAGCTTCCCAGCATCTGGCATATATATGTACGATTTGGAGGTGTGCCCACTTTTCCCCAGCTGGGAGTCCAACCATCCAGAGCCTAGCACACATTGATCTCATGGTTTATTCTTTATTTTCTTATCCCTGACGAGATAAATTTACGGTGCAGCCAGTGCCAAAAATATTAAAATGAACTACCTGACGCACCAGAGTCAAGAGTTTGTTTAAGTTGGGATCAGGCCTGCAGGACCATTTTTTTATTCAAATTATGTGCATGGCCAACTGTCACCGTTGCTGCGGTACCCTGCACTCAACGCTATGAAAGGTTGGCACCACAGTAATGAACGACAAATATCACCCCCAGAAGTTTCGTTCATGCTTAACACCACAGCACAACTATAATGCACCACTGTGCAAAGTGAACATTTTCAATGTTATGGTGAGGTTTTAGTCTGGTGTAAAGAAAGGCTAAGCAGTGCCATTTTTTTTTTCAATCACACATTTATAAGAGTAATAATGAAACGGGTAAATACCAAAGCTTATAAAGATGAACTCAGCCAGCAGAACTTCAGTACCGCTTTGTTTGATATTGAAATAAATTAGATGTAACAGTAAATGTGATCATGCTTATTTTCAGGCAAAAAGTGATTTTGCCTTATTTCAATGAGGACTAAAAATGAACTGACTAGTTTAGGGGTCCCTAAAATGATCTTTTCTTTAATTTGTTGTTAGCTTCAAAATGCGTTTCACTTTTGCTTGTGTCAAGCACATTTAATCTGGTATAAAGGAAAAAGAACAAACAGTAGCCTTTAAAGCAGCGGATGGGGCAAAGAGCGTTTACAGATAACTAAAATGTCAGAGCATTTTACTTCTCTTCGTGAACGAAGGGATAAAATACTCTTGCACTCCTCCAACCTAAGCTTGAACAAGCAGTTATCTTTCTGGCTGTTTCTTTTTTCCCGTGTCTCCAGCGCAATGTTACTCAATTTTGGACCAGCACCATGTCTCATAACCAGAGAGAACAGACATGAGCAGAGTTGGAAAATGACACAGCAAGCTCAGACAGGGTTTTCCAACACGAAGGAAATGAAACTGCCAAAAACAGTAGAGTCCATGCTTTGCTCCCCTCTAAAGACAAAACTCCAATCTTAAGACGGGTACTGTAGATATCACCCAAACAACTCTGAGATTTATTATTTTCTTTTAGTAGTAAAGAAAAATATATCTGTGGGAGAAAAGCTTCTAGTTCAGGATTTGGCTACAAAGTTTTCACATACATCTCGGTCAGATTATGCAATGCAGCCTGCCAGCTACTATACAACTAATCACAGTGACCAAGTAGACCTATTCTTAAAAGCATTCAAGTCCATAGGCATTACAATACGCTGCCAGGTCACCAGAGGTGAGATTTGAAATCAAACATGTTCCCACTAAAAAACTTTCAAGGAGTAAGTTAATGCAACTTCACCAGGCCCTTTTTGAATCCCCTTAACAAACAGTTTGCTAGGATTCACAAATTCCCAAACAAACGCCTCAAGCCACAGCTGCTATTCCTCGGTAGAGTTCTCTTTCTGCCTTATCATGTTGAACTTTGTTCAACCAGCTGAATCTGCTCAAACAGAAAGGCAGAGGGTGAACAGAGGACAAGCCAACAAGAGAAGTAGCCAAGCCCAAAACTGTTTCCACAGCGGTGCTCTTATCTCTCTCTAGCCTCAGGCTCCTCCTGGGGTTCCAGGCAGGGAAAGATGGGAAAAAAGTAAAACAGACCCCTCGCTATGATTCTACGCCATAAGACTTAAGTCACTTTCACCGGTATTTGTACAGGCTGATGGATGAGCGCAGCAGCAATAATTACATAAACAGTTTGAGTATACTTATAGGTGTGTGAGCATTATTTTATTATTTAACATTTGGCATCACTTTGAGAGAGGCCAATCTTTATGTCCATTCCTGCTTATGGTCTGTGTTTTATAGAGCCATTCCCCAGGAAAAGTAATAGAAAGCACAGAGATCCATTGTATGTCATATTTGTTCCATTTTACTGCACATTTACAGATGGCACAGATAGCTAATCTGGACCGCTAAGGTTGTCAATACCTGAGCAGGCAGGGTGAGGGTAATCTTATCAAGCGACACAGTGATTACAGTCTAGGCAATGAGAGGGAGAGGTCTTCCTCGTTTGTCTTGCTTTCTGTACAGCGATGTGGCCGTGAAAGGCTGTTAGACCTCAATCGCGCACACAACACCAGCAAAGCTGCAGGCAATGGTTAATTGGAGCGGTAGGAGGTAAAACCCTGACAAGCGTGTGTGTGATATGGTGACAGTGAGCAGCAGATTTATAGATGTATTAACACAAGCCAAAATCAAAGGTGTGCAAAAGCTTTTAAATAAGTAGTCTTAAAAAATGCTAACATTTTACAATATAGGGCAGAATTTAAATGAGATGAAAGAAAAAAGGCAAGAATAACTGGAATTTCCCCCAGCTGTATGGAACATAGAGTAATGCAGCAATTCCCCTTCCCCACTTGTTGCTTAGCAATGGCAGTCAGATGAATGAAGGAAGGCTCCTACATTTGTATATCTCTTTCAAGAAAGACAAATTCAGCTATGAGGAAATATTTCTTGTCACAAAAAAACACCAACAGCCATCCAGTGGAAACTATAAGACCACCAATACTCATTTAAGTGTTGCACTTTTAAAACTGCTGCTGGTAATTTTTGTCACTATTAAAAAAGCAAAACGTCAACAATTTACAATAATCTTCCTCCATATTTAACACAAATAAGTATGCTCATGATGTCATTATCAGGATATCAGAGCATGCATGATGTATACAGGACTAACCTATTGATTTCTTGTTTTACTTCAATTGAAAATCCCCAGATAGCAGATTTAAGACTCCAAAAGCCTGTAAATTCCAGCGTACAATATTGATCGTTGTGGCTTGCTTATTCTTGGATCCATATTACCAGTTTTAATAAGATACTTCAGGCAATCAGCAGGAAAGCTGTGCATTGAAAGCAAATATCACCAATGAATGCAGGTACAATCTGTCCCTAACACTGTTAAAAACCCACTGTTACGATAACAACGTACACATATGTTCCACTAGGGGGAAAACAGCTACATCTTAATTAGGTCTATTGCTGGGCTACATTAGACGTGCTGGGGAAGATAAAAGAGGCAGACGTACATGGCTGTACAGCAAGGAGTGACAGTTAAACCAGTAAACAACTGTTATCACATCCTGCCAAATTAGCTGCCTGACCACAAAGGAGAACAAACAAAAACAACAAGACGATGTCTACATGATAAACTTAGTTTCAAGGTAAATCCTAATGTTGATCTTTGAGCTTTAGTGCCACAAAAAATAGCAAAAAACAACAAGAAAAAAGTCAATAAAAACACGTTTGTAAGACAAAAGGATAAACCTGAGTTAGGGTAATAAATGGATTATATTGATTTATCTTTATTTTTTATTTGTGTAAACAATGAATTTTTGTAATATTAATTTTTTTTTATAATACCCCTCATGGTTTTCCATAGACCAAAGCTCAGACAAGGCCTTCCATCTGATTTTACAAGCATGTATTTTTTAAGGCTTGAATATCATTCAGCTCTGAGAAGGAATGATTGAAATTAATGGAAATTATCTTCTGTAATTTGTAATTACTTTCAAGAATAGAAAGGTAACGGCAAAAACCTGATTCATATCAAAAATCTAATTTGGCATGGAAAAAAATTACGATTTTATTTTCAATACATATTACCCAACCCTGACCTTGTTTAATTTACCCAAAGAGTTTTATAATGTCCCATGACATGTTCAACTTGTGATATATTCAAACAGCACCAACGAATGTTAAATATTGAAAAAATAATGATTTTTTTTATATTATGAGATATATATATATATATATATATATATATATATTATATATACACACACACACACATCTCCCGACCAATTGGAAAAATATTATCCTGATAGAATTATTTTTCCACATTACCCAGGGCTGCATTACTTGTTACAACGCATCTGCACTCGTGTAATAAACCAAAAAAAGTAGTGAAAAAATATCAATTTTTTGTTCTACTTTACAACAGATTATTGCTCAAAAGGTGCATTTTGAGTTGGAATTTAAGAAAAGCTATGCATTAAATCATAGCGCACTAGTGCAGTTTCTGACATCGCATGCCGAGGTATCAGACAAGGTATCATCCATCAGCTTCTCCTCGACTCAAAAATGTATTGCCTATATAAAGCAGCTTTTCTTACATTTTGACAAAGAATGTCAGATCAAGTGCCAATACTTCAAACATAAAATCCTGTGACAGTAGAGGGAACCACAACACAATCACCTTTTCAATACCCTGATACGTCTGTCAAAAGGAACTAAGTTAGTATAATAAGACGTCTATCGGCAGAGCTTCGCCAAGGAGGGAAACAGTATCTGTACTGGGACTCGAGATAAATCCTTGGAAGGTGTCAGTTAGCAAGACACAAGTTCATTGGTGCATGGCATAAATATTACTGCAGAACATGAAAAAGTGGATGAAGAGTAAGGTTTCGAGCTTCTGAAGCAGGAAGACAAATGATGGAGTAAGTGCATGGATGACTGAGCATAACAAATCGAAGTACTTGGATCTGCAAGTATAATTTAAATGCATGAACCTGTGTCTTCAAAAACCAGATTTTTCGGTCAGACATTTGTTCCAAGGTCAAATCATAAAAGCAAATATGTCCCGTTTAATCGGCACTTGAATGTTTATGACATGTGGAGTCCTGTCTTCACACAGTTCTTGGTAATTCCCATGGTCCAAAGTCTCCTTCAAGACTTTACTGAGAACTGTACTATTCTTCAAATAGGGTCTGCAACTCTAGTCCCTGTGTGGCACTGTCTTCTCCAACACATCTGAATCAAAAGGCTAAATTACTTTCTTAGGATGTCGGCAAGTTTGGACATTAATGATGAATAAAACAGGGTTTTACTACTTCAAAGAAAAAATAAATCCAGAGCTAAACTGTATTTAGCTGTAAGGGCTCCTAGAACAGTCTCTAGCTGTATTATGTGTGTATTTTCAAAAGAATATTAATCCTTACCTTAACTTTCTCCAACATTAAAATTTCTAAATTCAACATGTTTCAAGATATATAGTTGATGGAAGATCGAAATAATAAAACAGAGCAAGTTTGCCAAAATATGTTTAGCATTACGGTCATTTAGGCAGTGTATCGCACTGACACCCTGACTGAACTGCCGAAATATCCATGAAAATAGTTTCCTTTTAAAGTAGCTACTTGAGTAGCTCTGTGCTTCATCTGCTCACATCTTAGATTGCTGAAAAAGTTTAGGTATGACAGCGCAGTGGTCACTGTCATAATCAAAAGCGGTATGCGTCTGAAATAAAAAACACAAGGGAACATGATAGACAGTGGTTGGTAAGCAGGGAACCAACATCCTTAAATAATAGGTAGCAGTTAATTTTTAAAGATCCCAATGAGAGGGAATGAAAATATTGTGATTTCATGAGGTCCATATCAAATGCAAAACACTGATATGTAAAAGCGGTGTTTTAAATATTAGTTCTGTTTATCATCGTTTTCCATTTGTGATTTTTTTGTTTGTGTATTGTCTTTGATAGCCATGTTCGTCTTGTTCTACAGGGCACTTCATGCTGGTATTTTTACCACTAACCAACAAGAGCCTTAGTTCATGATAGCTAACCACAGGGTGTCATTCGATCAACAGTTCTGCCTAATCTGTAGAGACTTTTTTTCTTGTTTTGTTTTTTTATATACAATAAATCCTACAAAAAAACAGAACAATCATAATTTAGATCTTTTGGTCAAATTGCTTATCCAAGCCCACTTTTAAAAGCCATTAGATTCAGAGGTCTTCATAGTTTGTGGAAAAAGTGTATTTGCTTCTTAGTCTTATTTTTCCGTGTGGTTTGAAAGAAAAATGGAAAATAGGAAGGAGTAGGGCAAAGACAATGGAAAAAAATATCCTGTTTTTATGGAATAATGCTCTGAAAGTAATGCACCAATCTGATAAGACCTGCAACCAGAAGGTTGAACTAATCACAACAAGCTGAGAAGAATTGATAAAGCATCATGTGATCTGCTTGCAACTATGGTTAATGGAAAACTTAAATACCAGATTTAGTTTGACCTTTATTCTGTGCTACTGGATAGACCTTGATGTAACGTGTCTGACACTTTGTACTGATTTGATAATGAAAGAGCTCTACAAACAAAATGTGACTGATCGATTGATTGATTGACTCCTATGTGGAAGGGGATTAGTTTTAAAGGCTATTTCCTTGCAGTTACCAAAGCAGCTGAGGGACAAGGGAGCCAATTACAAAAATGGTGAATGGAGGAGTCACTAAGCTAAATGATCTTCAGATTGTCAACACAAAGACACCCAATAAACTGTAATAGAGCTTGAACGAAAGGAGATAAAAGTAGTACAAGATCATTTTGTTGTTTAAGCTTAAAGAAAAAACAATGATGTCAGGGTGCACCAGGTGGAGCAGAGAACTTTTTTGATAAAATACCACATATATTACTGTACAGCTCCAAAATGCAGGCCGACAGAGTGATTGGAGACACCGCGAGGCACGAGTAGGATCAACGTCTCTAGCAGACCCTGTTCAGTCGTGTGCTCTCTTATCGTTAATAATTCTAAAAGAGGTGCCATTGTGAGTGTCCTTTGAATGAGTTGTCTTCAATCCCCAGATTACCCAAAGTCAGATGTGACAAGAATGCCTAAATTATTCTTTCAGCAGCTCAGAAGGCATAAACCAAGGTTTCTTAAAAACCTGATGAAAAAAACAACTGTAACCTTGCATCTGAACAAAATAACTTAAAGGTTATCTCAGGTGTACAGCTGATATTTTACCTTATACCTGCAAACATTGGGACGTGTTCATCTTTTATCATTATTCTGGAGGCCTGCAGGGTTCATTTTGGTTTGTTGATAAGCTTAAAGACTGAATTGTTAAACTAATAAATGTTTTCCTTTAGTGTCAGAGCTCCACATGAGTGTTCAACAGATAGTTATTTTATAAATTTGGTGTGTCCTGACTTGCAGCGAGATATTTCTTGACTCCCTTAGTTTTTCTAAACCAAGAGAATCTTGAACAAACACGTTACAGAATATTAAATTAAAAACTAAACACAATTTTATACATGAAATTTAAAAAATCTAAATAGGATTTGAGTAGCAATAGTAAATTGAAAAAATTCAAACCTGAAAAAAATGTTTTAATGATTATTGGCCTTTTGTAATCATCCCATTAATAGACCTGACTCACATTAATAAATAATCAAAGGCAGCTGTGTGACTTTTTAAGCAAAACTGTGAGGACCATTTTGCAGTAAATCTGACAAAAAATAAACCACCACCTGGTGACACTCTAATGTAAAGCTGAGTTTGCACAGTTATGGTAACTAATATTATTGGTTGTTATAATCTGGGCTAGTGGGAGCATGTAGCTATTAAAAAGGATTACACCTAGGATGGAGCTCTGGAACCCCCCCAAATATGATTTATGCATGTTCTGATGAAAAATTGCCCATCGACAAATAATTTCCTATTGTTTATTTTGGTACCAAACATTTCAAGTACTGTACCGGAGACTGTACCAGCTGTGTTGAAACAGCTTTTTCAATAATTTTGCCCATGAACAAGAGATTAGAGATTGACTTGTAGTTCTCTATTTACATGTTGTGTAATTTGTCATTTTTAGTAGGAGTGTAACTACTGTTTCTAAAGCCTGGAGGAAGACACCTGACAGGAAGAATGAGTTAACTATTGTAATAAGATCAGGCCTATGGCTTTACAAAGAAAAACTGTGGGCAAGATATCTAGACAGAAAACGGAGGAGCTTCATTGGTTAATGCTGCATTCAAATGTAATCAGATTTCCTTTACATTGGTGTTGAGTGGTGATGACATTGGTAGTAGGTTTGTTACTGTTGTATAGAATATTCCTCTAATTGTCAGAATCTTTTCAGTTAAAAAAAAGGCAAATTCATTGCAAGCCTTGGTGGAATACAGTTATCCAGCAGGTGATAAAGGCTGCCCAGTTCGTCTGTGAAACTACCTTTACACTTTTACGCAACATTGATCACACCAGGGTCATTAGGAGGGCACATCACATTTTTAAGACAGCCCAGCCTCTTCACACTTCTGACATGAGGGTAGACGTGTAAATTCAGGCTGTAGAAGTGTAAATTAAAAAAACAACACCAATCAACATGCCACTCTAGTTCCACTGACTCAACTGTTGCACAAAACTCACTGTACATTGAACTTTAAGTTTCCTCCCCGAACTCCGTTAGTGAATTTTTATCATCCATTATAGTGGTAAAGTAACTTCACTCTATGGACAATTGACTATTTTTATTTGCATATGACAAATAGTCTCTTGAAACTACACCTGTAGATACCCATAACAAAATGTGAATTAGTACACCACTTTGAAGAGAAATCGAAAATGCTCATGATGAAGCATTTTTTGCAGCTTAATGATTGAGATGCTGTCTAACTCAACAGCAACTATATTTTTCAGCCTGCAGCATGTGATATGTGTAATCACCTTACTGCTGCAGGATCCTGTTTCCTGAATAGCTGGCATTTGGAGTGAACCAGACGTCAGTAAGGAAAACCCAGCTGATGCGCCATAGCAGAGAACAAAAAGCCTCTCTCTAGCAGCAATGGGCTAATTGGCGCTGGTGAATGTGCCTGTGACTTCAGTTCTGGCAATTAATATCACTGTTTCTCCTCAAATCAAGTTCACTGGTCAAGCCTCGACTGAATAGTCTCTTCTTCTTACAAAGCTTCCCAGAATCCTTTGCTATAATATCGGGGTTGTCACTCACCCAGTAATGTGTCAAGCTTCAGCAGAGGCCTCTAGCCAACTTTTGTTTTTGAGGTACATGTCATGTTGGTCCCCCACTGAAGCAGACAGTAAAACAATGCCCGTCTTTGTGAGTCTCTACACTTTTCATCAAATGGAGGTTGGATGCCGGGGCGTTAGCAGGGGGAGGAGAGGATTTGGTGTCGGACAAAAACAAGCGCGGCCTTTACTCATTCATGTGCATGCCAGCCAGAGATATCTATGGAGTGGCACAAAGACAGCAATGCTGCCTTTTGTGAAAGATTGAGAAAGGCTGGTTTTAAACGTCCGTTTTCCCTCCTCTCTGTCTGCTAGAGTCTGCTGTTGACTCAAGTGTCGTATCTGCTCAAATCTACCACTACATTTCTCGTCAAACAACCCAAACATTAATCTATCATTTATGGACAGATTACTTTGTTTTTCAAAAGGGTTAAAGTTTTACTTTGCTGTTTTTTAACAGGATAGCTGACACTGTCTTCAATGAAAGCCTAGCTAAAAGATACAGAAACTGCAGGGATATGACTGAAAGCAAATTCTAAGTAAATAAGGGATATTGATTCCTGTCTTTGTGAAAAAAAGGCCTTTGTTTTGTTTAAACCCGAACCCCTAACCCGTTTTGATTTAGTTTTCAAGCAAACATAAGATTAAGGGATGGTTATAATCTTTTCATTAAATAAAATACAAGACGGCAAATGGGAAATTCCTCAAAATGCAATTAACTTCCAAGTAAAATACAACATTTTACGTATTTTAATCCTTCCAGTGTTTCCTCTGTGAAACCCTCTGCCTCGGGTGGGCGGCGGCAGCCTGGGCGCTCCTCAGGTAGTGCCTGGGGATGGTGGGTGTTTCCGCCATCCCTCCCTGTGCGCCCTGGTCGGTGCCTCAGCTGCTGCCATGGATCTGTTTCAGTCAAGGCAGATGGCTCCCCTGATGGCGTGTTGTTAGTCACTCACCCATCTGAACTCTACCTACGGTCTTAGGCGTTTTGGGAAGGTGTCTGTGGGTACGTGTGTTTGTTTGTGGATGTGTGCCAGTGTGTGTTTGGAAAATGGGGTTTGGGAAGGGGGAATAATTGTCATTTTGTTTTTACAATTGTGGGGAAGGGATGGGAATGTAGGTTATGTGGGGTCATTTTAATCTGTAAAGCAATTTGAGATGCATTTTTTTTGTATGAAAAGAACTTTATATATACTTTTATTTGATTTGATATTAACTGTAGATGTGATGAATTAACATGTGAACTCACTGACCACTTTATTACAACCACGTTATGCAGAAGAGCATTTCTGAACGCAGGACACGTCAAACCTTCAGGCAGATGGGCTACAGCAGCAGAAGATCACAACGGGTGCCACTCCTGTCAGCTAAGAACAGGAAACTGAGACTGCAATTTGAACCGGGTGACCAAAATTGGAAAAATCCTGCCTTGTTTGTTGAGTCTCGATTTCTGCTGCAATATTCAGACGATGGGGTCAGTATTTGGCTTCAACAACAACAGCTGGTGTAATAGGGTGGGAGACACTTTCTTGGCACACTTTGGAATCTTAGCACCAATTGATTATCGTTGCAACGCAACAGCCTACCTGCGTATGGGGAGTCTAAGTCACGCTCTTCTACTTCTGTTCCATGGGTCCCCTAATGCCAAAAAAAATGAATGAGTCAATGGAGCGATAAAAGTTATTTTCTGATCCAGTTTGAAATGTGCCGTGAATCTAACATATGATGAATTTTAAAAACTTAATTTGTTTTATGGTCTTCTTAAAAATGTTATGATGTTGGATATCCCTGATACCACATGGGAGTGAATTCCACTATGTCGAGAATAAAGCTGTTGGAGTGAGAGCCAGCATGGAGGAGAAACTCTACAAGCTTTAGGTGAGTGTTTTACATGATATAGCTAGTGCTAGTTCCGGTTAGCCAAATGGCGTCATATATGCGACTTCTGATTTGTAGGCATTTTAAATGCAAATTTGTACAATCAAATGAAACCCAAATCACTGGACAAACACAGTTGAAATCAACATCATTAGTTATCATTTAAATCGAAGTACAATGAGTTCACCGGACTCAAATGGCCTCCACAGTCACCAGATCTCAAATGTGGTGGAACGGGAGAGGAGCATCATAGATGTGCGGCAGAAAACTCTGCAGAAACTGCGTGATGCTCTCATGTCAATATGGACCAAAATCTCTGAGGAATGTTTCCAGTATCTTGTTGAATCTATGTCACGAAGGATTAGGGCAGTTCTGAAGGCAAAAGTGGGTCCAAACCGGTACAAGCAAGGTGTACCTAATAAAGTGGTCAGTGAGAGTATATTAGTCGTTTGAATTCAAACTACATTATAGCTTTATTTTTGCTTGACAATTGCTTCTGTGCTCTTAGTTTTAACAACTAGCAAGATTTTCGATCTCTCCTAAGAGTTTTTATGTCACCCATAACATCAGAAAAAGCTGTATTCCTTTAATCGATAAACACCTAATTTGGACATTCCCTGGGGTTTGTTAGTTTTAGATTTAAAGCCTGATTAGCTCATGTGTTTTTCTCTTGGTTGATTGTATTTCATTATCTCCTGTTTTAATGTTAAATAGCACCAGATGTTTCACTCAAATATGAAAAGTGCTATAGAAAACAAAGAGTGATGGATAGAAAGTATGAAAACTGAGTATCGGTACTGGCCAGTTACCGATGCTGCCAGCATGTTTAGATTCAAAGGTAATCCAGTAATCCAGCTAAAAAACAAATTATTTGTAGACATGAAAAACACCATATTGCTTCTTTACATGCTTTTACATTAGGGATGTAAGATCATATTGATATTCCCATTTATCGTGATATATTAGGTTCCGATATTGTATCAATATTTAAAAGCAATGCTTCGATTTCAATTTTATTTTTTAGAAGTTGTTTGGAGCCATTAATGATGACATTCATTTTTGTAGTAAAATAAAAACATGTAGTATGTGGCTGTTTTTACCTTCATTCCAGTGGAGCAGCTAGATCTAGTAATAAAACTGGATCTTTTAAACAGGTTGGAGTTTTTAGAATGCTTTTGCAGTTTTTCTACAGTTAAATTCAGTTTTAAAAATCACGATATATAGTCTTACTCATAGTATCGCAATATATCCCATCATAACCCCATATCCTGATGCATGTTGTCACAACATTCTTGCCAATACATTGTTGTGCATTGTAAACATAAGGTATGTCTGCAATTAGTTAAAAGAATGCATGTTCCACAATCAACTAGCACACTGGCAAAAATTTAGATGAACCAGAATAAATATGACTGCTGTCACTACTTAAAGTACCTGGTAAACCGTCTCCCTTTCCTTTTTTATCCTCATTCACACTGCAAGTCATCCCAGTGAGTCTGTGCAGCTCAACCAGCAAATAGGCCACTTCACCTGCATGGCTGATGGAAAGAAGACGGGCCACTGCTCTGAGAACATTTCTCCTGGGCATAGAAGTCAAATTGGATGGCTCAGTGATACAGCTGATGTATATGTGACAGAGGGTCAAAGTAAAGCCCGTTATTTGGCACCATCTGTCCTGCTTTATCCCCTGCAGCTCTGATTCCTCTGGAGCTGGAGTAAAATTGTGTCTTTGGAATGTATACAGTTACCTTGATTAATGCTGCAAAAAAAAAAAAATATAGTATAAAATTAAAGATATTTATATTAAAGAAAAATATATTAAAGAAAAAAGCGTCAAACTGCGGTTCACATTTAGATAAGACGAAAAAGAACTTTACAATTGAACCACAATTACATTAGTATGGCATATGCAATTTAATAACCATTTAATTGTTTAAATGAACTGAGTAAATCATTTAGAAATGCAATGACACTTCCTGCTGTGGATCTGTGTGGTCTTTCACTTTCAGCATCAGGATATTGACTAAATGTCCGCGGACGCCAAGAAAAGAAAAGATTGTATTCATTAGCCTGATTGATTATCTCAGATTTCCACTTTACCTTGAACTCATCATCATAGTGTCTAATGTAGCACAAATCACCCTCTGGAACCTCGACAGGCAAATTTATCAAATTTGCAAGTCTAACCTATTCATGCAAAGTGAGATTTTTAGGTTTTACCAGACCTTTTCGCAATAGAGGTCACACTTCTTGTTATCTGCTGCACTAAATGAAACGACATAAATACATGTAATCCATGATGATACTTTAGGTAAATCCACAATGATTTCCTTCACAGAGACTGGTAGCAGAACTGCAACCTCAGACCCTAATAAAGATCAATCAGATTGCACAATTAGCTGGGTTCTTTTGCTAATCCTTGGATAAAAAGGACATTACAGCTATATGTTTTCTGTCTCAGCCAAAGAACATTGACTTTGTTAGAATCACTCTTAAGGACCATCTTTGCAGTAGTCTGTTATTGCTTATGCCTTCATACAGCAAATGTAAAAAAATTAGGTTAAATAATATTAAATAAATAACTGCATCTTTAAAACAGTTTAATCGTTTCAACGAACAGCTGGACGATGAAACTTGGACTAAATATAACTGCTGAAAAACAATAGCCAGATATGGTAATAATGCAACAGGATGCTCTAATCTTACCGCACAGTATGTATCTTATATACTTAGCTAGGGTTCATTTTGCTTGAATTGCTGCATAAATGTGACATGGCATTAAAGCAATTAGCCTGTGGCACCACTGAGTTGGATTTGATTCTACAAGCAACAGCCCATGTAATGTCCTTAAATGTCAAACTGGTAACACAGATAAATGTTAAAAAAACAACCATGCAACTTTGATAAATATTAAGACTTTCAGTCCAATCACACCCTAAAAAAACAAACATGTCATCACAATGACAAGACTAACATTGTTCATGATGTTCCAATTTTCCACCTGTTTATACATACCGTCCAGGTTCAAATAAAATTTTGCCTCCTAAAACAGACAGTTTTATGTTTATCTGTGAAGATTGTTTTTCTCAACATTTTTGCACAGACAGCAATGGTGCAGTTAAGATTAACATGAGTCTTACTTCCTTGTCGTCAAGAAAATGTCTAAAGTAGGCTACGAATCTTAGTGTTGAATGTACATACACTCTTCATGTATAACAGACATCTACCCAATAGTGTAGTGGTCCCGCTTTTGCTGCCAAAATAAGCCATAACCCCTTTAAGCATCAACTCTGCTGAACCCCTGCAGGGGTGCTTTGGGCATCTGTTGCCAAAGTTTTAGCAGCAGAATCTTAAAGTTGTGTTATTTGCAAGTAGGGAATTAGATTTGTTTGTCCAGCAAATTCCACACGTGCTAGGCTGGAATAGATAGGAGAGATAGGAGATATCAACTCTGTTTTGTGTTCCTAAAACCATGCCTGAATCATTTTTGGTTTGTTGCAGAGCACTTTATCCCCCTGAAAGTGGCCACAGCCATCAAGAAACAATATTCTATACTCAAAATTCAATAGAGCTAAATGGTTAAGAATGATGCTTGCAACAGTGGTATGTTTCAAAGAAAGATTCACATGGGTGGCAATGTTTCCCAGAAAAATAATGCCCAAAGCATCAAACTGCCTTTGCCAGCTTGTCCTATTCTGATAAGAAACAGATGGCACCAAGATGCCCAAAGTAAAAAACCCACAGGCACCCACTTAAGCATGAGACTTTAAAAACACATTATGTTGTAGTCCTTCTTTCATTGCCCCACGGTTCACTTCTAATTCTCTGTCCCTATTGTGGGTTGTTTAAGGAGTTGACAGCAGCAAACATGGGTACCCCGACTACTCAGTAGAAAAATTTGCCCTATACACGATGCACTGTGAAATGTGTGAAATGTGATGCACTGCGTATTCTGACATCGTTTTTATTAAAGCAATTCTTTTTCTCCGTGAAGCTACAGCAGCTTCACTGTTGGTTAGTCTGCTGCCTTGGTTACCCAGTTCCACATCGTTTATCACTTGGACCACTTGTAGCTACTGACCAATGCAGACTAGAAACTCCCTGCAGAAGCTGCAGATTTGAGGATTCTCTGATTCATACAACATCATAACTGTGTCTTTGTTAAACTCAAATTCTGGGGGGGGGGGGGTTCTGCTTCTGGAACATCCGTTTTGAGAAAGAAAAAAAATATAATAATCTGCTGCTAAAAATATCCCACCTACCAACACATGCAACAATGAAAAGGTAATGTGTTACGGGTCAAAATGTTAAGCCTGATCAGGGTTTTATTCAGTGTTAGACAATTTCAGACAAATTGTCAATCAAAATTGTTCTGGGGGAATAATTTTTAATAATCCACCTGAAGTTAGCAAAATCAGAAATTGAGAATTCATATCTAGATATAGTTAATTTCCCTTTCATGTCCATGATCATGATATTCCTACAACTCCCAGTGATTTAGGACCTGTGGGTCTATCAAAATGGCAAAATGCATCACTCTCAAATCTTAATATTCACAGTCAAACCTCAGCCAACAGATATATACAAGGCTCATATGGGTAGGAAATCGGCTTTAAACTGGACCCCAGAAGTATGTCTCTATGGATTACATAATAACTCCATGTTATCTGCCTATGAGGATTTGTTGTGGGTCAACTTTGTGGGTCCTGGATGAGCTACAGTTTTGAGTTGATTTTCTTAGTAATCAAAAGGAAAGCCAGGTAAGATACCAGTTTGGTTTTGCTGGTGTAGGTAGTACAGAATTAACCCAAAGGGGTGAATATATATATATATATATATATATAGCTGATTGTGAGCCCAGGTCCCAGTTAGTACATATCCACAGTTTCCTGTTGGCTCAACCCCTCCACTCGAATGGCTTGAATACTGCATCCAAACACACAGATAATGTGACGATGACTGAGATTCAACCAATTGTGCAGTTCTACTTTAAGAAAAACGAAATCTTCCATATGTTTGCCTTTCTGCCACCTACTGGCCAAATGCTAGTATTTTCATTTTGGTTGCACTTTCTACTGACTTCTGGCCAGAGACGTTCTGTCAATGTGATTTCAAAACATTTATAAAATATCCAAAATAATTTAATAAAGGTAGAATATAGTGCACATTGATGTTTAAACAGACAGGAAAATCCTTTCTCTTTTAATCAAAGACATTTTAATTGCTGAAGCACATTGTCATTTTTGGACACAATCTGGTTTATATCCCTCGTCTGGGAAGGCTGCACTTCCCACAAAAATCAAGGCATTTCTAAACTGAGATAAAGAACATATTTAGGTAGGGATCATGTCTTTATGGTTAATGTGACAGAAGCCAAGTTTTAATAAAGTAGAGTTGGTTCAGAAGCTAAATCTGTTGGAGAATAACTATAAACAGTAAAAAACTAAACGATATAAAAACAACTTCCACAGCCCAACTGCCAATGCTGCTTTTAGACATTTTACATTGAAGCTGCTCTATGAATCTCAATCACAATCAAGCAGGCCATCTGCTTGTTGTGGCTCTTTATGAGCAAAAAGCCTTTTTGTTAGGAATTCAGCTAAAATTAACAAACACAAGTTTGGCCTCCATAACATATCTCTTTTCTCGATAAATATACAGAAGTGATGGCAGTCTTCCTTCAATTTTATACCCATCATGATCTGAAATCTCTGCACATACGGTTTAATATGATCAAAGAGCTCAGAGACAGATTAGGTGAGTGAGGCAATATGTCTACCATCTTATTGCCACAACCTATCCCCTCTGCTATCCCACAACACCCTCAGAGTAAATAACCCAAGTGTCAGCAGCTGAGCTGACAGAAAATTGCCTTATTGATCCCCACAGCATTTTTTTCAAGCTTGAACTTTTCTCCACTGGAACCTGACTAGAGATTTTGTCAGAAGTACTGCAGGGGCAAACAGGTATTGAAAAATACTTCTGAGTATGTATGTTTTTCTCCTAACATACAGTACAGACCAAAGATTTGGACACACCTCATTCATTGAGTTTCCTTTATTTTCATGACTACATTGTAGATTATCCATTAAGGGCATCAAAACAATTAATGAACACATAACATATAGAATTACTGTATGTACTTAAACAAAAGGGTGAAATAACTGAATACATGTCTTATATTTTAGATTCCTCAAAGTTGCCTTCACTCTGCAGTTCAGCTCACCCCAAATTATTTGCAATTGGGTTCAGGTCCACTGACTTTGGAAGCCAGGTTATTTAACACTTTTTTTGTAAAAGTACTACATAATTCCAAGTGTATTAATTCATAGTTAAGATACCTTCAATGTGAATCTACAATGTCAATACTCCTGAAAAGAAAGGAAACTCATTGAATGAGAAGGTGTCCAAAATGTTGGTCTGTACTCTATATGTTTAATTAGTTGAATTTTCTAACACTAACGCTTCAGTTTCTATTCAAGTTAAAATATAGAAAATGGCTGTCACACATAGAAGTTAATTTAATGTTTTAAAATCCTTGTATCATTATATGTTACATAAAGAAGCAAAGATGTGTATTTGATAGTTCTTTCTTTACATAATTACCAGAACATATCCTACATATGTCAAATGAATCCTACACATTTTCTATCTCAAAGATCTGTTATTTTCCAGATTTAAAATTTCAGATGGATGGACACATTTTGGATAAATGGATGAAAAGATCAAGATTTGACAAGTTGGTGGACAGAAAAGTCCACTAGACAAATTGACTGATCGACTTTGGACAAACAAAAGGACAGATTATTGTGGAAAACCCGGTAAAAAACAAACCATTTGACAAACTGATTAACAGATTGACAATAGACAAAGGTACGGATGGGTTACAATGGATGAATTTCCTTAAGCCATCCATTTTCGACAGAATACTATAGATATAAGTTGACGGACGGTAAAAGGCATGGATAGACACACAAATGATTTGCTGACCAGGTGCTCTCACCAATGCTTCCCGCACCCCAGCTCCTTCGCTTTCACATACAGAGCGGGGAGGGGCTGGGATTTAAAAAGCTACAGAAAACCACGGCAACGAGATATGATTACCCCTGTCGCAGTTACTTTGCACGGCAAACACTGCCACAAATGTACACCGAAGTCATGCCGCATTTTGCTGACCGGCTCGCTAACGTGCAAGATTTTTCATCGACCAGTGACGTGGTCGAACAGGACGTGTGAGCCTTATATGAGCCTAACGTCATTTTGTTCAAGATTGGGAGATAAAATCAGCACGTTTCCAAACAAGTTATTTTACCGGAATTTTGATTTTAACCGTTACTAAATATTTGCTTTCATTTTAAGATAAAATATATCGGGATATATATCTTATATCCATATTTAGCCCAAATATAATCAGGGTATGACTTTTGGTCCATACCGCCTAGCCCTATGGCTTGCCCTAGTTAATTCCCACAACATGCCAATTACATGTGATACCAATGTCACGTATTTGCAAATACAGAAGTTATTGCATCATTTCTTTTCCTGTAATGGACTTCAGAAAAATATACAATTATTACCTTGATGATAAAAATATTTGATACGCATCACGTGTGACATTTGCCAAAGTGATATAAATCAACAGATCCTGCCATGAGCTATATGTGAGACATATGTACATAAAGGGCTTATATTTGGATATAAAAAAGCAATACTGGAGACATATGGCCTGTATATTCATATTTGTATACATTTGAATTTGGCCTACAGTATACGTGGCATTTATACGCATATATATGCTATACATGCATATATGCCATTTATAGACAGCATCTATATTATCAATATGTGCATATAAACTGCATAGAGGTTTCATGTATGTGCATATATCCTAATATTTTCATGTGGGTACACATGTATTTGCTATATTCGATATGAATATTCAATATGAATTATTATAAAACTTATAAAACCTAAAACTTCCATTATACTGCAGCAAAAATTGTATTAAAATTTACTGTTAAGTGATGTTTTTCATTGATCATTTTGAGCTACATGTTTTCCTAGATCTCAAACATGTCATAATTCTTTACAGAACCTGCTTTTTTCATTTACACATTCTAAGAGAGACAAGGACCAGCATCAAACCAGATGCTTTGACTTTATTAGGCCACAAATGACCCCAGGGACTCATAAGACCTCTGTCAAGATGTAAACACTTTATAGAGAGAGGATGAGGTTAACCAGGATGTTGGTGCACACATCCATCCACATCAATAATAAGTCTAAACATTGGTCTTTGTGTTATCTTCTAAAGTGAATCAGTTCTTTCAGCAAAGCAGATCAGGGAGGAAAGGTGACAATAAAGTGCTGAGACGGCGCTTTTAGGGGCTGTACTCATGGAGCTTTTAAGTGGCAAAAGCAGGCTGCAGGAAATTCCCATCCAAAATTCCTGCAATGTTTCTGTTTTAAGTGGGCGACCTCTGACCGTGATGCAGCTGAATGTGCAGATCAGGACAGCGAGATGGTAGAAAGGCAGCAAGCTCACACTGATAATGTTGCTCTCTGCAAAGTCGGTTTCCTGTTTCCTCCAGTGGACCCTAAGGAAAGTACCTCCAGCATTGTTTCCAGCTGCTCAGCATGTTTTACTGGCAGGCTGTATGGCCCGCTCCTGTGCAGGTTTTAGTCCAGCAGCTAGATTGGAATGGTCTGATGAATGCTTCACATTTCAGTGATTGATTGTTGCAATAAACAGCCCAGACCGATAATTTTCCTTTCAGGCAACAAATTATTCTTTACATTCTGAATAATTGCATAGTGTTGCAGAATACTTTCATACCCCTTAAGCTTTAGTTCTAAACCTCTCAATAAAAAAACACCAACACAAACAGAAACTGAAGTAAACTTCCAAAAGTAATAGTCCATTCTGAATGTAATTTGGTATACATTAAGACAAGCAAAGAGTATCCAAACGATCCAATTCTCACTGAGCTGGCATGGCATGTTGTACGGCAGCAATCATGAGTCAAAGTCACCAAAACATGCCTAAAGCCTAGTTTATGCTTGTCCGACCGCAAATTTTCACTCAGATGCGACGTACTGACAGACGTTTTTCGTTTATCATGTATTCAGCATTGCTCGAACAGGACAGCAGGGGGTGCTAACTTTTCATGGCGTCTCTGCCTACTATCACAGTGCCGTTTCATTTGTTTCTAGCCTTGTGAACGTATTTCTTCCTCAAGGAGCAATGAACGACAGAAAGTAAGTTTTGATTAAGCTGTAAAGCTCTTTACTAGAGGTGCAGCTCATTGAAACTAGGCTTAAGACCGCATTGGCATACAAATGTGTCATAATGTTTATCTCATTGTGAAAAATGTATTTTAGTCATTGGAATTTGTCATGAGTTCCAATTAATTATGTTTTTTTTTCAAAAACTGTCTAGTTATTTTTTCAATTTTCTCCACTGTTAGTACTATGAGGGCATCAAGAAAAATAAATAATTACAAATTATTGTTGAATGAGTTTTCTTTTCTCAAAGTGGTATTTACAGATACCTAAAAAAATTGAAAAGAAGATGTAAATACTTTATCTTTACTGTTATCACAATTAATGCCACAAAATGTGATAGCATTTTTATTTCATATCACACACCCCTTATTTGGGGTAGATTATATTAATCCCTGCACCACTTGGTAGAGGTGCCTAGATTAATAATGCAGCTGGTTACATGTATTAGACTACAGCCCAGCATGTCTGGCATACATAAATGACTGGTTTAAAGTTAGATTCAATGGGCACATGATGGCAAACACACAAACGGAATGTACCAGTCACCTGATTGTTAACCAATACACCGCCCTGTCTGTGCTTGACTTTCTGACCCAGCTACTAGACTTTTTACATACTCTCTGCAACAGCATAATGTGTGGGTGCTCTTACAATTTATAAAAGCAAAAACTTAACAGCAGCAGGTTTTTTGGTACTAATCTCAAAACCAGCTAGCAAATCCTACCCTTCAAGTAATCATAATTACTAAAGTGACAAAGACTGCCTTCATGTCCAAACACACACAAAAAAAAAATCATAACCGAATGATTGTTTTGAAATTAAAATTGCCTTTCAAATAAATTTGTTTGTATAACACATTTCAGCAACAGGACAGTTTCTAATTAAATTTAAGACTTTAAAACCTTTTTAAACAACAATGTCAATAAAACTCAATCCTTACATAATCACAATCAAATGTAAAGCAATAACTCAATAATTTGCATTCAATTTAAATAATAAAACTAACATTATTATAACCTTACAAGGCTTCCTGTATAAATGGCTAATAAACAGTTCGCAGATGTGTTGTTTATCTGTAAACACTTCGTAAAAATAAAAAGTGATCATGTGTTTGACTTAAAGTGCCTAAGGCACAGAATTTTTAACAGTAAAACAACATGAAATAAAAAATATACATCTTAATATTTTGGTTGGGCAAGTTCAATTAATCACGTAATTCTAATTTAACAACAGTGAGCCAAAAAGGCGACTTTCTTGCCACGCTATCTGCTATCGATGGCTCATTCTCCAGTATCCACCATGCTTTTCAAGCATCTACCTCCTCCGAAGCAGGTAAGGGAAGCCTGTCTCATGTCAGTGATGTACGAGACGGGTTTAATGTTGGATGACCTTCAAGACTCGGGTATGTATGGGATTTAGTGCCACATACAGTATGAAAGTGACCATGGTCGGATCGTTAAAAAATTTGATTTTTTTTTCTTCAGACCATCATAAAATGACCAGATATGGATTGCATATGGGCAAAAGGGTTTGATTTGATGTGCTTTTGCCTAGAGTTTGATGTAGCACAAGTCACTACTTTGTAGTAGGTGGTTTCACAACTTTACAATAAGTCTGCCTTCGATGGTGCTCACCAACATTGGAGTGATGAAATACAACACTACATGCTAAAGAATTATTTACAAAAACTATTGTGCTTACAAAGTAGTAATTTAAGTCTTAAGTGTTTACTTAGCAAATTAAATACTTCAGATTAGATCATTTGTCAAAATATATTTTTAAAAATCAGTTTTTTCTCTTTCTCTCCCTATGCATAAACACTTATTTATGAAGTATTTACAGATAAATTAATGTTTTGTATAAGCTATTTGCTAGAAATTTATAAGTGGAGCTTGTACCCAAAATCTGTCGGGCTTTCTACTTCACAAGCCGGAATATTGGAATGTCCACACCTCCTCAGAGCACTGTCTCCACCCACCAGGTACAGTAGTAAACAACAGTTACCTTTCAGATTATGGAACACCATGTTGAAGCTCCACGCAAAATGCGGACAGAGAACAGAAGAGGACAGAAGAGCTGCATGGGTTGAATTTTATTTTTTTTACGGTAAGATGCTGCCGGTAAGGGCGGCGAAGACAGGAGATCTGCCGCCGAACTGAGTCAGCAAG
Organism: Apricaphanius iberus; assembly: GCA_028564705.1. Taxonomy (NCBI): domain Eukaryota; kingdom Metazoa; phylum Chordata; class Actinopteri; order Cyprinodontiformes; family Aphaniidae; genus Apricaphanius; species Apricaphanius iberus. The sequence continues at coordinate 881,792 of JAPXFQ010002454.1, read as the reverse complement.
ATCAAGCTGGAAGGCTTTAGAGTCGGCGTCTCAGGAAAATATCGGAGTACCAGGTAAGCAGTTAAATATATTCTTCTAACATTTATTCTAACATAAATATATTCTTCTAACATTAAGTCATTTCTTCAATAACTTGTCAATAATTCAGAAATATCTTGCTGAATTCTGAGTATCGGGTTCTCAGAAGACTCCCCTCCTACGGGAGCAGATTCTGGTTCAAACATGTATGGTTACCCTACGTTTTTTGTATTTTTTTTGCATGATTGAATTTTTTTTGTATGGTTGAACTACCGCAGCAGACCATGTCTGTAACTTTCACACATAGTGGTAACAGTCACTATGTGAGTGATGGGCGTGGCCTAGTTAGCAGCAGCATGTAATATGTAATGAGCAGCAGAAACAAAACAATCTGCAAAGGGCTGAAACAGAGGGTAATACAGGTTGGCAACAACTGTTTCCTACAAGCTATTTCAAGCGAACAACTTCAAAAACATGTTTTCTGGAACTCATAGACCTATTTTAAATAGTGGAAAAATAGATATGTCTCCTTTAAAGGAATCCTAGCAGATTGTGTTGAGTCATCGATGAGAGGTTTTGCCCTGAACATGCAGACTCCAACCACAGCGATTCCTCACTGACCAGTCTAGCCACCAGTCATCAAATATACATCTTTTAATACAGATGCTGGAAGTGGACACGTCACAAGAAACTCTTAAATGCCTAAATCTACAAAAAGTTGCTTTAAGGAGAAACATTTTTATACAGATTTGCACGGAGGGCCGAATGCCTTTAAGTAATTTCCTTTCAAAATGTATTTTTACTTTTATGCATCATGGGGTTTGTCGTTTTGACACATTTTTCAATCTAAGCCACAGATCATGGATCAAATCAAATGTGTCAGGGCATTTTTTGAAGACTAAAATGAACTTAAAGCACCATAACTTTGGACTTTTTAAGATTAGTACCATTAAAAACTTTTGGTAGGCTTTTCATTTTCCAAGAAAAGCAGTCAAAGCTAATTATTTGTCAGTTCTCAGAGGGCAATACATTTTCAAAGTGGCTGTATTTTCAATTGATTTCACATGGAAGGCTTTAACATGTTTTGTCTGTGTGCAAAACATGCAACGGAGCAGAAGTTAACGTTTAGTTGGCTATGGTTCTGTTTGTTCACAATTTGATCTCAATGATTCAAAGCTCTATACAACTTAGAATGAAAGGCCCAAATATTTCTATAAGAACTTATCCATGAGGGAGTTCAACAAACATCTGTTTTGTCAGCAGGAATCATATAGCCTCAAATATTGAAGGGAAGACCTCAAATAACATATTTAATTAGCTCTAAAATATATTATTAGGAAGGTAGGACCTTAAACATTTTGGAGCTAATTAAAGTAACTCAAAGAGTCCTCTCCTATAAAAACAACCTTGATGTTTGTTACACTGTGTGCCCATGATGCAGCCTGTAATCACCTCTGGAAACATTTGTCCATTTAATAAACAGCAGTTGTAAAAATTGGTAATGAGTGTGTGTACAAACACTATAACCGGTGTGTGCTTGGTGCATCGCAACTGATGCAGTGCACACTGTAATTAGGCAGGTACATATTTGTTCATTTACTGTACAGCAGTTTATAATACCTTGTTCAAGTTATGCAAAATTATCTTTTGTAAAATGTGTCTGGAATCGTGTACTGGAATTACTTCAATATTCAACATGTATTAGTAATATTTTGCTAACCTAAAACGTATTCAGTTTTTTCCATTTATTTTGATCTCTACCACAAATGTTATAAAAATGTAGATATCATATTTGTCTAATGCTGCTTACAGCACTTTTCAATAAATGAAGTTTGCAATGAAATGTTTTTTATATACATCCTTTTTTAACAAAGAGATCATTGATAATTGAAAATGTTCCACATAACTGTAATAAAAAACTATGATTGTAACATGGACCTTTAATTGCAGCCCTTTAAATGTTTTCAGGCTCGTTTTGATGACTGCTTGTGTCTGACAACATTTATGCACATATGACCGGAGCTAATTAAGAAAGCACATTATTACCAGTACTCCTCCAATTGATCCATTCTGGCATTTACCTGATTTGATGTAGAAAAATATCATTGATATCACAATAAGTTAAAGAAAAAAATGCAAATCAAAATGAGATCTGAAATCTGACAAACATGGGTCCAAATATTTTTTAGACTCACTTGCAAAAATCAACCGACTGTTGTCCAAGTAGAGCAAGGCCATGCAGAGACCTTTAGAGGGGAAAGTAATCAATATTAAAATGGGCCACATGGAGCTAGATTTTAAAACGCCTTACAACAACATAACCTATAGTACACCATCCTGATTAACAACAAACGCCATCAAGAATGTAATTGGGAATCATTAAATAATATATAAATGTCATCAAATAGGAATCATGTAAATCAAAAGCCTATCTGAGATGCTCCTCTTGAGCTGTGTTGGCCATTAAAATGACCAAAGCAAGCTGGTAGCTGATTAAAAAAAGTGTTATAAAGTACATTATGTAATAATTTAACTGGCTGCGGTGTCTTACTAAATATCTGACTGCTTGACCTCCACATTAACTCAGCTGCTGACAGTGTTAAATATTAAAAAAGCTCACAAGGGCTAGCTACCAATCAATAGATAGGATTAAAATAATGTATATGACAAATGCATTAAGGCATTTGTCAAATACATTATTCTATTCAGGCTAATGTACATATAAGTTTTTTTATTTTTCAATTTTTTTAAGTTTTGTTTTATTACATTGTGACACGTCTGGTTTTCCAAACCTTCTGCAGTTTTAACTATGGGCACAGTTTGCTATTTTTTTTGGACAAATGTCGGCGGCTTTGATAGTAAAAGGAGAGATTATGTGTTATCGCAAGGTGCACAAACAGCATGGTCATTTCCCTTCGTCAGTTCCCACAACAAAAGACCATATAAAGTAATCTAAACTCCTGTAGCTATGATGTGCACCCCACTTAACAGCAGCTGAGGAATTGGTGAACAGCCATCATGTGACTGACAGCAGCCAGCTATTTTAATTTAGTTAAATTGTTAATAGGTAATTAAAAAAATATGACACTTGGGCAATCACCCCCTCCACACACACAGAGCACATCCCTGAAATAGGGATAAATTAGGATTAAACCATGTGACTGGATTTTTTTAAAACAGAGAAAAGGAATAAAATATATAGTTCAACATGTCAGAAAGCAGAAATAATACAAGTCCAGAAATATATCTCTGTGAAAGGAAGGCCACTAATAAACCACTAATCTCTGTGAGCACAACTGCAAAAAGAAAAAGTTCATACAGAGGGCCTGGGAGTTGCAGTATGCATACTAAAAAGATACACCCAAGCCATGTGAAAAACTGAGGCCATAACATGCAAGTTGGTGCAGAAATTAGAGGTATTTAGAAGACTGCAGAGAACCCTGTAATCACCGGTACATTAACATCTATGTTCAAATCTTGACTTGATGAAGTGTCAGCAGACTCAGCACTATGCTAACCCCTGTGGGTAGGGTGTGAAATGTGAAAGCTATAAGAGGAGGCAACTGTTGAGCAATCAGCACACCTGCAAAAAACTATCAGAAAAGAAGTTTCTGTTCACATGGTCAACCAGAAACTTCTCACCCGATTCTTGCAAGATTAAAGCATTTAATGTCTGGAACAACAACCCCTCCTAGCCACAAATAAACTTATGTCTAAAGAAAAAAGGATTTAAAAAAATGTTTTGTTAACTGGTGATGTATTAAAACCCTTTGGAAGAAACCACCACAGAATAGGGAAAATTTTGTTTTTCCACATATTGCAAGATACAGACACATAGGTTCGTTGTAGGCTGAAAAGATTAGTTTAGAAGATTTGCTAAACACAAAGGAACACGTTTAAACTGTTGTTCTGCCTTTTGATTGATATAGGGAGTAATATGGGCATATCAGCACCTTTGGTAGGATTTTTATCTTTGATCTACATAACAGATGGGAACCATCTGGACCCTCTAGGCCCTCCTTGAGGTAACAGCCTGTGTTACAAGATCTATGAGGCAACACCTGATAACCCAATGGACGACTAAGACACTAAAGGAACAGCAGTCCTGGATTCTTTTCTTCAGTGGACTTAAATTCAAGACAAGTGTGTCTTCATGTCCCGATCATCAGTCATCAAATAGCAAGTCATTCGGTGCTTGTGCCACTTTTATCCTCCACAAGGCATCGTTGTCTTAGTTATCAATATGTTTTCGGAATGTGCTTTCTGGTAAATGTATGTGCAGGTTTTCTCTCACCTAAATAGTCAAAAAGATTTATACCAAATGTGGTTTGGATTTGATATCCGTGCATGGACCGTCGCTCAGTCCCATCTCCTGAGGTGTCAGCTGCTGGTTTGGTTGTGCACAAATTTGTGCGGCTGGTTTTGGGTGTTTGGCTGTTATTTGTGTTGCATTAGACCAAGAGTAATGGCTGGACTAATAATCAGCAACTTGCCTACATAATACCCACATTTATTGTTTTTAAGCTTGGAGCGATCACCTTTATTTTCCTTTAGATTTTTATGGTATTCCATAAAAGCGGTATGGGCAGAGGACCGTGATGACATAATCGTTATTTTGTTTTAATAGGAGAAAAAGATCAGCTTTGAAAAATGAAAACTATTTTCCAGTTTTTCACTTTTTCTATCTGTTGTAACTTTACCGATTATTCTTTAAGCTTTTTAATAGTTTGGCAGAATTAACTCTTTAGAGCTGACTGTGTACAATTAAAGTTAAAACAAAAAGAAGCTAATAAAGGCAAATAATTGAGATCGGTACCTTTTGACTTCCAGCACAGTCCTAACCCCAACAGATAATAGGCTTTGATGCATTAAGGCAGTCTTTGGGAATATGTCTGAATTTGTGTGATCCCTCAAGGATGCGGGAATACCTCATAAACACTTGACCTTTTCCCATTCACTGAAATTGCTTGGACACCCTGTTGCGTTGAATTAAGAGTGCAACTACTCAAGCAGGTTCATAAAGGATGGCTAATATTACACTCCAGCCTCAAGTGAATAGGGTATAATGTTAGGTGTATACCCATATTGATTAAGAAAATAAAGACGGTCTGCAAAGTGCCTAGCAACAAATCCTCGATGTGGGCTTCAGCTTGTATGGGTTTTTATCTAGTGACGTTTAGTTTCTATTTCATAGCGTGGGAGTCAAAGTACTTATTAATCAGCAGCCAGCTCCACACGCTGCAGCATCCTACATGTTGGGACAGGATGAGAGCTGGAGGTTACATTTATGAACCTACAGCTGAGAATGCTAAAGCTTGACAACCTCTCTCATGTTTGAGGCGTAGAAATGAACAGGAAAAAAAAAATACTGCCAGAAGCAGCTGCTACAAATAAAAATGAAAGTGCGCTGTTTTACCAGCAACGATCCGTTTTACTTTAGATACAGCTACAATGTTAGTAATTATTATAGGTCATTTATGTAGAGGCATATATAAAATATCTATATACATATTCCAGATGTCAAGCTAGACGTGTTGTTTCTCATTTTTGACCGACATGGTCACAAAAAACCTGGTCATAATCCAATGTTATCAATTTGTAAAAATCATATTCAATATTATTTATCTTTTATTCATTTTAAATAACATTCAATCCAAACATGCCGAACAAAGAACTATGTATAAAAATAGAAATTAAACAACTGCAATTAAAAAACAAATACCTGCTGTGACCTGAATAAACGCACAATCTCAAGTTTTTCCTGCTCTGCATGGAACTGAAATGATCACACATTTGTGCGTAATCAAATAGTTGGATTGCTGCAGAGCTTATTGACATATTATGCATTTATGTCTCGGACAAAAGACTTCTCACAGGGGTTTAGATGTTCTTAAGGAATCCACACTCCGACACAATGCTTGCCTGTGTCGATTCTTTCTCATACTGTACCTTAATGGTTTTTAAGAGCACTGCAATGCAAGAAATTCCCTCTGGGATTAATAAAGTATATCTATATCTGTCAAAGTAGAACATAAAAAAAAAGATAAAAACTTTGCCCGTTATGAAATCAAATTTTATATGTAGAGCACTTTTCATAATAAAATCAGCACAAAGTGCCTTACATAGTAAAAATCCAAATTATGAGCAGATTTTTTTTTAATCATAAACAAAGCACATTTAAAACAAAATCATACACAATCAGTTAAACTTTCAGCACACAAAAAAAACTTACACAGCCCATCCCCCACCCAATCAACTATCAATATTGCTGTTATACCTTTGTGAAATATTTTCCAATATATACTTTATATATTTTCCCAACCCTTTTGACCCAATGAAAATAAATGACCATACCGCTGACACAGCTTCTCCGAATCGGTTAAATATCCCACTGTCTCCATTATCCCATGCTGAATCTATTTCATGTCCAAAAAATGAAACATGGCACACACCCTAGTCTCCTCACATAAACAACATGAATTATCAATCTGAATAGAACTAAATTTTTTATGTTAGAAAGACCAGTTCATCACTGTCCTAACACTAACGTCTTTCCATCACAGATAAGGACGCATGATCCAAGGTCTAAGAGAAAAGTCACCTAAAGCTACTCCTTGAATAAAAATTTACTAATATATATTTAAAGATATTTACTAACAAAAAAACACAACTAACATGACCAACAAAAACTTAGGTAAATACGATAGACTCCTTTTACCAATCACATTAAACGGAAATTAAGACATACAAGCCAAACTCTGAGATGTATAAAACATTTGTATTTCTATATTTTATAACGACATATAATTCATAATTATACAGATAACACTCGATTTTAGGAAGAAAGAAAAACATTTCAAGTCAATCGCAGTTCATTCTTGTTTTTTAGTCTCACTATCCATTTAACCATTGCCATGTGCGAGAGAATACTTCAGTCCCTCTCGTCCTGAGATTACATGTAGACTTGAACCACTGCAGAACATCTTCTTTAGTACCCACACAATATTTCAGGTATGATGAGATGATACCAAGGGTAGCACTTGAGTCTAAAAGTACTAAGATTGCTAAACTCCAAGAGTCAACAGCTAAAAAGAGATCATAAAAGAAATCTTAACACAGCATCTTCATTGATCTGATACTTTCAATAAATACAGCTTTTCTTAAACGTTTGCAACCAGATAAAAGCAACTTTTATAAAAGAACATTGGAAGGAGGTTGGAAATAGAATGAAATTTAAGAGGATGGGAGGATCAAATTTTTTCTCTTTGATTAGCAAGCACCAAAGCATGTTTAAAAGCTGCTAGGTTTAGTCAGAATAAGGGGTTTATAAAAAAAACAATACATGAACCAACAGCTTCAGAAACTCTAAAAATATAAACAGAAGGAAAAGTTGTTTAAAGGACTATATGTAGGAGGCATATGTTATATCCCATAAGTAAAAAAAAAGAAAAGACAAAGGCTCAAGTGGGTTAGAAAGAACAGAGCACAATGCAAAAGAACAATCTGCAATAAGAACAGATGGGGTTTTTTCTCTATAAAAAATTTAAGAATTGTCCACAAAACGTATTGAGCATTGTAGAAACAGCCGTCTAGAAAGCTAAACTAATCTAGACTCCATAGCCACTTCATTGCAAAACATGTATCGACACAGGTCCAAAAAGACGTTATAATGGGCATATTCATTCCACATTGCTTTTGCATCATATTTTCACAGGCTGGGTATGTAACGGTTTTGCAATGCTGCACATAAAATGAGTTTAATTGTGTTGCAACATGAATTCTCTTCAAAAATGCAATTGCAATAAGCTGTAAAAAAAACAGTAACAACAAAACATTGTTTAAAATGCTATGGAAAGCTTGAGTTGAGTTTAGATGGTAAAAAAATCCTCTGTTTTGTTTTGAGAATCTGTTGGCTATTCCTTGCAACACCACAACTCCTCCTTGTTTATCCAAGTTTAGAGCTCTGTCTGTTCATAGGTACATCACCCGCCACAAGCATTTCACCTCTGGGAAAGAGCTTGCAAATAAAACTGCAGTAACATAATGAACAACTGAAAACAAAACAGAAAAATCCAACCTTCAATTCGAGGACATTTATTCAGGAGGAAAAAAAGTTTAATGTTAAGAGTATTGGTTTTGAAAAAGTTATTGCTAGTCCTGTTTTTTATGCCGTTGTGTTGCACAACCCCCTACTGGGAATTTGACACATTTCAGTCTTTTCCTATAATAGTGTTTTAAAAAGCTGGAGTAAAAAGAGAAAGAGATTTGGACCCTTCTGTGCATATCTATCTCAAAGAGTCTCAAACTGCATATTATTGACGAAAAATGTAGTAATCGACATTCTCATGTATATCTTTTTATTTAAGCTTTGTTTTTCTCTCAAAGCTGTCGCTGTAAATCTCACTGCTGTCTGCCTTTTTGGCTCTGATGCGCATGAACAGTACTGACAATTGGGGTCAGCCATGGTATCACCAGAAAAGGCCAAACAGCAGTATTACGGCGAGCCGACAATGGAAATCTAAAGTTCTGGGGCATTTTTTTAAATATAAAGCGAACCATGTATATTGCAAAATTCACAAGGAAGAAGCTGCTTTCCATAGCGGTACAACAGTGGTGCTTGAGCATCATAAACGGAAGCCTGTTGTGACTGACAACGTACACGGACAGTCTCCTCTGTAAGATAATTCGCTTATTAGCTGTTGACATTAGGATAAACAGTAGGGTGATGTCCTCCTTCTCGTGGACATGTCAGCTGTTTACCTTCTATCGAGGTTATCCGGGGGAGAGGGACCCAACTGCAGTTACACTGGCCAACAAGGACGCCGCCATATATCCAATCTACGTCGGAAGTTCCCAAAGTGGAAACCCCCGTAAAGCAAATAGAAGCCCAAGCAGATGTTTCTTCTTCATGTAATGTATGTATTGCTTATTTGGCATGCATACCGAATTGTACCGAACTACAGTTACAAGAACATACAGTCAGGGGAGTTAATAATACAACAACATGCAAATATTCACAAATATTGATCATTTTGAGAGCCTTTTTGCTAGAGGAGTGGGATATTAATTTTATATATAAATCTACATCTGTAATCCATACCGAATTGTATAAATTAAAAGGCAAGGTCATGCGTTTCCTGTCTCTGCTCGGCTAGCTTGATTGATTGATTTATTACTTATCCGCACATTCTGAGAGCATTGCCTAAACCTAATCTTATCCATCCATTTCAACATTTGGGAGCAGTTATATCAATAAAAAGTTAACATTACAATTAGTGATTATCAGTGTTTAGATAACTTCCTCTCGAGACTTCCAGTAATGATTTGACATATGGTGGCGCCCGTTCGGCCATTGCAACTGCAGGATTGTACCCTACATCCAGGGTGGATTTACAGATTGATAAAAATGTCCAGATTCTCACAAGTGATGTCCTCTGCATCTTAGAAGCCTGTTCTGATCTGTTCATAGACTGAACAGACGGTAAAGTGCTGCAGCTGTTAACAGGACATCAAAGCACAGATGTCCCAACAAACCTTTTATAACATTTACATAGTTGGATTATTTGTTTCTGTGTATGGCAGGTCCCAATATCCCGTTGGTCACATGGACACAAAAACCATTAAAAGGCTGAGCAAAGTGAGAGTTTATCTATTAAACAAAAAAACTAAAGACCGAAGTTACCCTTTTTGGTAATTTTATTACCCTTAGCACGTCAGGTGTCTGCTGTAACAATAATATTCTACTCATATAATTAGTGAATACATATTGAATGACCTATCATCTTAATAGTCAGGATTTTAGGTAGCACATAACACAGAGATGACACTTTAAGCTGGAAGCAAATGTTAGCTATATTAGACCAACTGCATGCTGCCGCGATAAGATACAATTTAAACGTGATCCGATTAGTGGACTAATCGGCCAAATAATCTGTGATTGTTTAATAATTAAAATAATCTCTTGTGGCAGACCTAGCTGTATGATAATAAAAAAAACCTGCTAAGGAGATAATTCAGCCCTCTGATTCAGGTGGGTTGGACCAGAGACATATGTTACTTAAGGGAAACAGCTCCCTATGGACTGGAGTTTCTGACAGTATTCATTAAGCAGTGTTAAGATTTTTGTCCTTCAGAAAATTACATAGGAGACCTGGAAAAAGGGTTAAAAAGGGGTTAAATAAAAGGTTAAATAAAGAGCTGAATAAAATCCCAGATTTTTTTATGCATAGGAACACTGAAAAGCTGAACTACACCTTCATACTTAAAGAATCATGCACCTTAAGTAAGAGAGATATTTACTAAAACAAAATGAATGAAAAGTATGGTGTAATTAGCTGCTTTTACCATCAAATACCACTGGAGCTATTCTCCCCAATCATGGAGACATGCTGATCCATCCTATAATTTAAACACTCTGTTACATTAAGCATTTTTGACAGAGACTGTATTATCACAGTTTACACCAATGTCGTAGCAGGAATGTAATCAGCATACTCTTTAACCAGTAATGTTAACAGAATATACCAACATGAGCAGTGTTTGCCAGCTGGTCCATCTGTTTCACTGGGCACGATACTGACAGTCAGGCAGACATGACGTAGCTCTGTATTAACAGGCAGATAACAGAAGAAACATGCAGATGAACAAGGAGGCAGTCATAGAAACTGCAAAAGAAAAAAATACATAAAAGAACAGAAGAGACAAAGACAGAGAGAGGACAATGGGGGGGATTCATCTGAAGTAGAGCGCAAGGAGACTTGTAATAAAACCAAAAAGGCTGGAGGAGGAAAGTGAAGACGGGCCCCACAACCAGAAAGCAGAGACACTCAATAGTTCACACTTGCCATAAATTATTAATTCAAGCAGTGAACAAATGAGTTTAGCACACAGGGAGGGGTAGATGAATCGCTGCACACACGTCTTCCAAGATAACCCTAAAACCTCACACTTTCCAAGAGGCGACGAGGCATGAATCCTCGTCATCTCCCAGTTTATTTATTTAGTTGAAAAACAAACTCATCAGAAATGGCATGAAAAGAAAGTCCCACATTTCCTTGTTAGCTCAACTCCAAATGATGAGATGTTGGAAGTTCCTATAGTCCCTGTAGTGATTTGTCCCTGTAGATAAAGGATTTAGAACCTTTAAAAGTCTGCGTGAAGTTTTTTTTTTTTTAGGTCACTTGTCACAAAACAACTTAGTGTGCATAAAAATAAAAACCACTCCTGTGAAAATCAATCACAGCGAGCGTAATAAATTATTTAATTTAGAGGGGGCAGATAATGGTTTTTACTATCAGCAGTTTTTGTAATTTTGCACAATTTTCCAGAATTTTACATCTGATGCCTAATGGAAAAAGCAAATAACTGTCAGTTAAACTACATCGGAGCAGTTTAGTTTGATGTTTTGAATTAATGGTAATCAAAGTCAGCAGCAGCCATTATTTTACAGGCGTATAAGATACAACAACCATGGTGAAACAATGGCAACAACCTAATTCGCTCTGTTTGTTTGATGCAGTCTATGTGAAGCAGTTTTGTTTTGGTTAGAGCTGTGTTGAAATAATCGAAAAATCAATTCTGAACCAATTCTTGTAGAAATCTAATCGATTCACAAGTTCAAAAATCTACTTTATTTTTTAGAATAGTTTGCCCTTTTTAAAGCTGAAATAGGAAGGCAAAGTCCAGACGGCCATTTTAAGTTTTTGTGTCTGAAAGGGTTAATACAGTTTCCCATGGTGAAATTTGAATCGATACCCAGCCCTAGTTTTGGTGTTTTTGAGGTGTTGTTTGATAGCCCAAGCTCTTCTGGTGAGTACGCGTTTTTTCAATTTTCAATGTTTGAATGCATCTTGACCGCCCAGCATGTGCACGATAGAAATATTGTCACAGGGACAGTGTCAGGTACAGAATAGGGAAAACCTGAAGCTTGAAGATGTGTACAACAGAATCCAAAATGTAAGTGGATTCTCCATTTTCCTTCACATCCGTCTGTAGCTGAGTTGATAATTATTCATAGAAAAAATAACAGCATGTGTTTGAACTGTTTGAAATTTACATTTAAAAAAAAATACTTTTTTCCTCATTTCCCATAAAAGTTGAAATTTTGGAGATGCAAGGTTTTTGTCTGACAGGAATGAGTTATAGAAAGTCAAAATTTGCTTCTCGTCCTTTTTTATCCATCTGAACTGTTTTGTTATACATAATGTTTAGTTTATTTTATAAAATAAAAGCAACTGAAACGACCCAAATAGAAGAAAAAAAAATGTCCATCCTTCCTGTAAGATAGAGTTGTGGAGGTAACATTTCCAGGAGGAAAATATCAGACACCCCTAACCCAGCAGGACACTCCAGCTCACACTGGAGGTCCCTAAAGGCATTCCCTTGGTGAAAGGATAGTTATGAAAAACATTAAGGACACACACTGGCAGATTGTGTTTTTTTTTTTTTTCAATGAAGTTGAATATCAGTTTAAACAATACTTACAATTTTTATTAATATGAATAAACAAAATCTAAGAAAAATACTTTTTAAAGCATTCTATTAAATGCAATTTAAACATCTATTCCTGGTCAAAATGGCTAAAGTTATACAGATCAACTGATGTGAAACCACTCTGTATATTACTAAGTATACCCAGGAAAGATTGACATCTTTAAACCTCATATTTCAGTTTGGTGTGCCCCTGAGTTTTTGATTGATCACTATGTTGAGACTGAAAGAGTCTGAGTCTGATGTAGGATGTCAAAAGGATCCCAAAACATTTATTTTGTAGATTTGTTTTTCTTCCCCTCAAAATATGTACAACAAATTCTAACAAGCCCGGATTTGGCTATAAGCAAGCTAACCATACAATATGCTAGGGTTAGGGTTTAAATTCCAATGAAAAAAAAATAACCTGAAGCAGAATCGAACCCTGCTATATGACAATAATCCCAAAACATGAAAATAAATCAAATGACTGGCTGAAAATTAAGGAACTGAAATTCCTGGACTGAGTTAATGGCTAGATATTGATCTCACAAATGCTGTTATGTGTTTTGAAACACCATGAAGACAGGAAACTCCTCAAACATCTCAAAGATGAAGGTTAGAAGTGGACAAACTGGCTGATGTCAGAGACTGCTAGATGGAAACAAGAAGCATCTTACTGAAGATGTTTGTTTTTTTTTTGTTTGGGGTGTGTTTTAACCTAAACGGGGTAAGAGACAAAATGCTGAATGAGTAAACCAATGTTATTTTTTGTGTTATATCACTATTTTCAACAGTTTAATTAAAAAATGTTTAGACACCGATATGTGAATATGTCTTTTGAAAAATTGCAATATTTAATAGACCTTGCTTGGAGGTACAATAAATAAAAACAGAACATGGAGAAATCCTGAGTCTCCTCGGGGACATGCAGTATTTCTTGATTCTACCAATTGGTTGTTTCTCATGCAAGTTTATAACTATTGCAAAAACTGTTTGCAATATGCATATTGTTAAAAATGCTTAGACTGCAATACTTATTTAAGTGTTTGTGTCTTCAGAATATAGGTCATACTACTTATTTAATGCAGTATAAAAAGCTTTAAAATGGAAATAACTGGTAAGGTTGTCAAGGCAAACAAACTAAACCTATTGTTTCATCAATCACCAGCAAATCTTACAATTAACACCTTGTTGAGATGGAAATAATCAACTTCACCTCATTTTCAAGAGGTTAGATAAACTAATTTCTTTCTAGGGGCCCATGTTTGCTATAAAAGCCAAGGATTATTTTTTACATTGCATTATATTTACCATAGCATTCACCATTATTACTGAATATTGCATGTTTTGATCATTTCATTTTGCCCTAATCAGTTGCACATGCCATCTGAGGAGACTCATTCTGATTCATAGAAGCAGCGGTTCTACTTCAAGCTCCCCTGACTACGGAGCAAGCTCATTACAGAAACCATTGAATCCAGTGTCTAGTTCATTCTGTCATGACCCTAGACCTTATATCATGACCTTAGATGAGGACTGGAACGTAGCTGGACCTGCCAGTTGAGAGCTTTGCTTTTTGACACGGCAGGAACGTTTTATTCAAACTGTTGCTGAAATTTCTTCAAGAGAAAATCCCCTCAGGACTGTTTGTGTATCTTTGGTGGACGACATCATGTTTACAACTGCCTCTGCATGACAGCATTGTCTAGCAGGATAGTACCAGTCTGTCCTTTCTCCAAATACAAGTACAATGGACAAATATACTTTATGTTTTTTATAAATACTAAAAAACAAACATAATATATAGAAGAGTCACCTTTCATTTACTCCATCCACTGTATAGTTATCTTCTGTAAAGACTCGCTGTGCCACAAAACTCCCTGAGTAATCTATGCTTCAAATATCACAGCCTAACAGTCTGAAAGTCACATGCAGAGACAGACACAAGGCAAAGCTCTGCTCTAACCTCCCACTGCTGATTCTGCTTGGGGTGGCTCTTGTTGGCTCCTCGTTCCCATGCGATCGGCACTCGCTTCCGGAGAGTGTAGGGGGCGCCAACATTTACCCCGGCGGGAGTTTTTCAAAATAAAATCAGAGCTGAGAGACAGAGATGGAAATGATGCACAGACACAGAATTTCTGTTTCACACTCATACACACCTGCAGGCGGAGAACAGTCAGAACTGAGTTGAACTGAACTGAACTGAACAGGGGTGTACCATTTTTATTAAAGAAGAACAAAGCACATAGTCACATGTCTATTCTCCTCCCCCTAGATTTTATTACACCAAACGTTTATTCTCAAGGTTTCCTGAGTTATCGCTGTAACCATCCGGTCTGTTTATGACTGTCTACTCTCTACTCTGTTCCTTATCTCCGCATCCCACTTTTACAACGTGCAATAACCTTAGCCTAGAGTTTTACGACTTAAAAGCTTTCCCCCATAAACCATACTTGACAAACATTTCTTTACTATCATGCAAGCTAATAAAAACAGACTTTTACTTTCTGAATACTAACTAAAGATTATATAAACATATTCAATACGAGACTGTTATATAAAGTAGCCCTAAAAAAATATCAATCCCGACACTCTCCAGCTAATGGTCACAGCAGAATTAATTACAGGCATCCATCTCATTTTACTTGGAAAACACAATGGCAACAGGGTCGTCAGCCTTCCGCCCACACATGCGCACACAAACTTTGTGCTCCATGCCCCCAGAGATAGATCTGTTTTTCATTTACCTTAGCTTAGCTTTTTTGCATAAGCCTACGTGCTTCCTTGTGAAAGCAACTCTACTGACTTTTCCAGTGGAAAGTAACCACACATGCTTTACATTTCATGTACAGACTGATAGCAGAGCGCTGGCAACTGTTACAAAAACTTCCCAATTCAAGAACACAGCTTGTAACATCTGCTGCCGTTAATAGGGAAACTACAGATTTAGCTACAGCCAACTTTTGGCAAACTACCACTGCACCCACAAGATTATTCTGAGTGAGAGAGAAAATTTGCTTCAAATAAGATAAGACAGATGTGGTCTCACTGGCTTGAAGTTTTAGTGTGTTGATCAAAATTGTTGAAACATAATTACCGCCAAACACATCCTCCAAAGCTTTAAGACCTTGTCCTTTCTTGTTGCAGTTGTGTTACGAAGTCCTCTAAAAAGACTTTCTAGCACCAAATGTGCTGTCATTCATATGAAAAATGTCCTGGCAAGACCTTATCTATCAGTACTGTCCTCATTTGAACCGATTTGTTAAGAATTGTAGTCAGTTTGGTATGCAAAATTTAATGTTGCAACTGTTGCCAAGCTACAAGCGAGCACTTAGCTGAGACCTTGACAAACAAAAAAAATCGGCCTAAAAGGCTTTGCTGTACAAATAAACTCTCCTCATGATATTCAGTGGAATCTAAAGAGTTAGTTTCATTAAAATATTATAGCCCAGACAAATGATATGCTGTCAGAATAATGGTTCATTTGTCAAATGTATGCAAATTTAAAACAGCAGCTTGCACTATAATGATAAAGGTTTTTCTAATTACAACTTTGGAGTAAATCAGGGCTGCTGTGTGTTGACTTTTGATCCTTTACTTTCAGGTAAAAGCCAGATTCATGCTACCTCAGAGGACGAGTCTGTATAAGGCCACATCTAAGGTTTATCTTCCCTCTCATTTTGTGATGGCTGAGGAAAAGGCTTTAAGTAGATTCATATAGGACATGTTGAAACTGCTTTGGTGATATGTAACAGATGGCAGCTAGAACAGAAACATTTGAACTTTTTCATATTTCATCATGTTACAGCCACACAGACCCACACTAAAAAATGCATAACTGTGAAACAGGACACAACTGTTTGGTTTTGTTTTTTTATATAAAAATCAAAATCTGCATTTCTATACATTCCCCCAGACCAGATGCTTTGTTGAAGTGCATTCTATTACCCTAAAACCTGCAAGTATTTGGGGGTAATGTTTCTATCGGCTTTTAACAGAGAAAAAAAAAAAAACATGTTCTATGAAAAAAAAAATTAAACTCAGTTTGATTTTTTTTTAAAGACTTTTTTCTGATGATCAATTTTTTTATGTCTAACTACACATTCTCAAAAGGATTTAGTAATGTGCTTTGACTGGGCCATTTTTACATAAGCTAATGTATATTTACTGTAACTGTGTCCATGTTTCTTCTTCTTTAAGAGTAACTGAACCGCATGAAATAACATTATCCCATCCCCAGGGAACATTTGAAAAACTCTACCAAAGTGGGCAGGGCCAGGAGGCACAAAGAGGCATGGCCCAGTGTGGAGGATGAGCGCGAGGGGGAGAGGTGGGGGTGTGGTCTGGAAGACTGTCATGGCTGAACCAGGGCGCCGAGTCAGTGCTGCCTGAAGCCAGCAGCACGAATGGTAGTAGCAAGCAAGCACAGAGAGCCTAGTGCTACCATCGATGCTAATTAGCTTCGGAGTGAACCATGGCGTCAGCTTTCGTTTTCTTATTCACGGCGTGTTTAAAACATATAGGTTACAACATATGGCTTTAAACCACTTCGCCGTTGTGGTCCTCCATAGTGCAATATAAGGATTTCGGCTTTCCCTGTTTCTCTCAGCGTTGGTGTGCAAAGCCAAGATGAACAACTCCAAGTCGACACAGAGCGGAGCGAGTGTGTGTGATAGATGGACCGTGTCTCTGAGACCTTGCCTGTGACATAGACGATGGAAAAGATGTACCGTCAAAACCAGACTTGGAGAGACTTATCCATGCATTTGTCTCCTGCAGGTTAGACTACTTTAACGGCCTGCTCACTGGCCTCTCTAAACGAGCTGTTAGACAGCTGCAGTACATCCAGAACGCTGCTGCTCGAGTCCTGACAAGAACCAGGAAATACGACCATATTAGTCCAGTGCTCCGGTCTCTGCACTGGCTTCCTGTCGCTCAGAGAATAGAATTTAAAACAGCTCTGCTTGTGTACAAGTCTTTTCATGGTTTGGCACCAAAATACATCTCTGACATGTTAAAGACATATGAACCATCTCGGGCCCTGAGAACTTCAGGGAGGGGGTCTCCTGGTGGTTCCCAGAGTCAACAATAAACACGGTAAGGCTGCATTTCAGTTTCAGGCAGCTAAAATATGGAACAGTCTTCATGAGGATGTCGAGCCTCAACTCTAACCATGTTTAAATCCAGGCTAAAAACAGTTCGTTTTATCCGTGCGTATGACATCTGAAAGTATTTTATCTGCACTCTTGCTTTTTATTGTAACTAATTATTTTTTAAGTTGTTTTTTTGTTTTGTTTGTTTTCTGTTTATCTGTTTTCTTAATTTATGCAACTGTGAATCACTTTGAATTGCCTCGTTTATGAATTGTGCTCTACAAATAAACTTGCCTTGCCTACCGCTCTCAGTCCACCACAAAATACAATTGCAGTAGCCACATAATGACCATGAGCGGCAGCACTAAGACGTTTTTAGACCAAAAATTGTAGAATTGAACAAGTTTACACAAAAATGTCAAAAATCCCTGTAACTGAAAGATTGCATTGGAAAAGAGCCATTTATAGAGTTTATAAGCAAAAAAAGTTTTTGGGGGGGTTTAGTTACTCTTTAAAGCTTTATTTCAATGATCGGTTTCTTTTCATCACCATTTTAAAAATCCTTGAATTTAAGTAATACTCATTCTGTCATCAAATTCTCCCACCTAAACCTTAGATCTCTGCAGCTCCTCAATTGTTATGTTATCGTGCTTGAATAGAATAAAAAACACCAAAACAAACGAAGTATAAATAGGAAGATTTGGAGTTTATATTCCAATGCATGCCCATCCAAATCTTAAGTTTTGTAAAGGTCCAAGTCTTGGACGCTAAAAAAGCTGTAAATGTGGGTATCAATTTTTTTTTTTAGTTTCTTTGTTTTGCAGATTTTTTTTTATTCAATATTTATTTGAGGCCTAGTCAAACTTTCCTGTATATGTGGTGTTGAAAGAAAACAGACATGCATATTTATATAGTTTACTTTTATCATTTGTGCATGTGTGACAGTGTGGAGGTCCTGTCACTGTGGCTCCGATAGATGACGTGCCCCGGCTGCTTGGCCACGGGGATTCCCTTTGGCTGACTGGTTAGCGCACATGACTTTCACCTGGGAGTCGTGGGATCAAATCCCGCCCAGGTCCTCGTTGTGTACCTTGCCACACATGTGTGCAGGCTTATGCCCTTTTCGAGGTTAACTGCAGAAATAAAATGTATTTTCCTTTAGTTATTCAACACTCCTACAGCAAACATGTGAGCACAAGCAGAGGCTGCAACTTCCTTGCTCGGGGTCAGCACACCAGTTGCTTACAGTCTTTATAAAAATGAAAAATAAAAGTTGTTTGCCTTCTCAAAGTTGTGTTGCTCTTTGGTACCAGAAACATATTTTTTGTTAAAAGTTTTTGCTCAATATCAGACATTTCTGCTAAAAAAATAAAAACACTTCTGCTCTACTTTCAGCTTTAGGAGAGTTTAAAAACAAAATTAGACAGATCTGGAACCTGGTTGTTTTGTTTGGAAACTGCTTGTGTAAACCAGCATTTTATCTCAACTTCAGCAGTATTTAAGCTTGTGGGTCTGCACCAACAAACTGTCACTTCTGTTTAACTGAAACCACACATCTGGGGCTCTCCAAAAGATACTGCAAAAAACACGTTACACCCATTTCCTGTTACTGATGAACGCTCCACGCTTCACTGTACAACAAAACAAAACTGCAGGATGATGTGCCAACATAAAGGTATCCCCATACTTTTCAAATTGGGTCTGACTCGGGTCAATGAGAAGGTGTAAGTTTTGTAATTGTTTATTTTTAGGGGGAAATGAGGATTACAATGGATGCTTTTCAAAGGATGGAAGTTTTTATTAACACTTAACTTTAATGTGGTCAATGTATCCAAAAGCCTGCGCCACTTTACATTGTAAAAGTTGCCTGTGTCATCCACATTCAGCAGTGTGTCAGATTTCACACAGATCTCCAATAAATATGACTAACAACTTGTCTCATTCGCTTCCCATTTGATTAATGATCACCAAAGTGCTCGCTTTCACTCATTAGTTGACCATGGAATCAGTTTCTTTGTCGTTTCACTGCCTCGGCACCAAACCAGGGATGAAAATTGCAATTATCTGGCGAGCCCATCATACAACCTCGGCAGAAACACAGGAAATCTATATGGTTCCCTAATGAGCACTGAGCTCCATTGCTGCAATTTGATTAGGAACTTAATTGCGATAATAATGAACAAATACACCCAGCTTGGGCTAAAACGTTCTTGTAAGCATTCAGCTAATTAATGGCAATTTGCCCGCTGATGCTGGTGAAGAAGGGAAAAATTCACAAGGGGGATGCATTTTCTCTAAAACCATAAAAGAAATACAGACCCCAATGTGCTGACCATTGAAAAGGTCTGATAGATTTTCCATTCAAATTTGATGCCAACACCCAATCTGAGTAAATATCAGCTGCAACATAAAAGTCATCTTCCAGGTGTCTGGGTATACTGCAGGTCAAAGGTTTGACAGTATTGTTCATCCATCTTGAAAGTAGGCCAAGATCATGTCACCAAACAATAAAAACAAGGCGGAACAGGCCAATCTGTGATGACAGCAGCCAGGAGGGGATGGTTGGTAGTAAACATGCCAGCAGCCACACAATACCAACAAGCAGGGAGGATGACAGGATGAGTAACAAAGACAGAAGATGGCGCTTTCTAAGTACAACACATTACTACTGGGACTACATGAAAAATAAGAAGTACTCATATGGGGAGATAAAAGGTCCATTGGCCCCAATTTGATGTCTTTGCATTACTATGAACACGTCCAGGCCGTGCCGTTTCTGACCAATTAAGCAGACATAAAGGCCAGGGGCTGGGACTTAGCTAGCGGCTCTGTTCGTCTGTTGGTTTACATCTAGGCCACTCTCTTTTCTCCTCTCGCCTGTTTGCTGAACTGTAAAGCCAGAGTGAAGTGAAAGGGTGGGTTGTGAGTGTGTGAGTGACGGTGGGAGGGTGGTTAAGGGGTGTTGGCCATTTCATTCAGCACCAAGCAAAAAAATGTCAAGCAGAGCTTGCACCAAACAAGACCATGTCTAGACCTTTTATCTTCTCAATTTTCTTCATCTGTAACAAGCAGACACACGTAACACAGCCCATCATACACCCTCTAAATCCTGTAAGACTTAGAAAAGAAGTCAATGTACAACAAGGAGGAGAAACACAAGGGTTCGTTCCTCCTTGTATTTGTTGTTCTGGGGCAACAATAAGTTCAACATAAAACCCAAACATGAACAACCCTCCTGTGTTGTGCAATGTGAGTGGACAATCAAAAGGCCATACATGAAGGCTGACTAAGGATGATGAAGAGTCTGTTATGCAGCTTACAATGGTGCTAGGGTAAAGAGCTACCACCCGCCCACCTTTTTTAATGAAAATCTTAAACTTACAAAGGATTAAGACCTAAACTTGGGCATAGCAATGGTCAGAGAACACACTCCAAAGTTGACAGTATATACAGGATTTTCTGTCTAGCATAAGGCACAGTATTTCCTCGTTTTATCACTGGGGTTCTGGACAAGTTTGTTTTACAAGGTTTCGCCAAGTTCTTATTAAAATTTCTTATGCAATAAAATATAAGCTTTTCCTTTTCAATGCTTTTCCAGACACAGCAGTTTCCAAATCTGAGATTTCCTTCTTTTTTTTCTTCTTATTTTCCGCACGTCAGAAGTAGAGTTAGACCATAACATAAATGAATTGGAGTTTATCAGTTTCAGGTTGTAATCTACAATTTGTAGAAAAATTTACCTTCCATTATAACTCAAGTACTGTGTGCTTTTTAATTTGTGGCTTATCTTGTTTAGTGTTTGCTTTGCAAATCAATTAATTAGGCCTGTTTTTTTTCTGGTCCTAGTCCATAATTAAACAGTGAAAATTGATTAGAATGAGACATGATTTGTACTCTTTTCCTCCTTAATAAATTGCCTATGTAGTTTTATTTTATTAAATATTAATCCTAACACACGAGAAGCCTCTTTTCCTGCTTCAAATAAAATTAAAGATATTTAAAGTATACAATAGTTCCAACAAACGCATTTCAGGTTCAGTGAATGTGATTGTAGCTTTGATTCCAAAAGAAAATGAAGCAGTTAAATTATCCAAGCCAAAACCTTGATTACTACAGAGGCAGTGTCGTAATATTACAAACCAAAACAGAGGAAAGAACTAGGGAAAGATATGTTAAAGGAGAGTTCCCCCCCCTCTTTATTATAGGTTTTCAGAAGACAGGATTAAGATGTACCCACACATGCTAGCCCCATTATGTCAGCAGTGCTATGAACTCAAGACAAATGGGTTTACCACAGAACATATTGCAACACTGCAACAATAAAAGGGGTTGATAAAGTAAAAAATAAAATTGGAGAGTCAGGGTGATAAAATTTCAAGAAAAGCAGAAATCAACTTCCAAGAACAACACATAGCCAAGACCAATGCCTCCACACAGCTCCTTGAGCTCTTCACTTTAAGCACAGGACCAAAATGTGACATAATACAACCTGGGACTTTACCCTTTGCTTTTACAGGCAACTGATGCAATACCTGGAGGCTACAGTAAACACAGGCAGAGGGGGCTTGGAAAGTAAACAAGTAGCCTATTCAGGCTTGATTTAAGGACTGTGTAAACACAGAAGCACCAAGAGTTTCGGGGAAAACATCTGCAGACTTCAACCTAGGTCATAATTATATATATTTTTTAAAGCATTACTCGTTTTGCTACAAAACTGTAATGCAACATTTTACAATCATCTCCACAGGAGAACAAAATTTCATAATTAAATAGTAAGGAGTAAAATCCGATAGAGTGAGAGGAGTGTTGCGAGCTAGAGCTGAAGATCTTTGCCGAAACGCAACGGGTCAGGCCGGGTTCAGGCCTTATTTCTATCATTCTCCACGGGCTCGGCTCGGGCTAATAAGGCTTTAGCGGTTTGCAGATCATCTCATTAGCGCGATAGTTTATAATGAAGCGCTGCGGTGGGCCACTAACATTATTACGAATCTACCTGTTAAGATGATGTATGCACACCGCATGTGTCATGATGTAAAAGACCAGCTCCTCTCAGATCAAAACAGAAAACATGCGCCAACTGCTGCGCTCTCACAGAAATTCTTAAGTGTAGATGCACCATTACCAGACATCCCAAGTCTCAAGTTGCAGAAGTCTCCTGCATTTATACATCAGCTCCCTGATGCCCATAAGTCAGACAAAACCTCCTGAAATCCAGAGCAAGTGGCCAAGAGCTCGCACAGAAACACATGCAGGCCCGACAGGCTTTTACGCAACAGAAGCAAGCGGTTAAAGCTTCATATAGCTGGAGACTAAAAAAGAAAAGATTATAAATCAACATCCCTAGAAATTGTTCATATTTATCATTTTAAGCTTCAGATAACAGGCCTATTTGACCGGAATTTCAAACATTTGCCCAGTAAATTGAAAACCTGCCAGTCACGTTGTCTGGTGCCAGTTTTTTCTAGCGGAAACTCAGGTGTGTGACTTTTGAACATTGTCGGGCTGTAATCGGCTTCAGGCTTTAATAAGATGTCAATCAAAATATACTCTTCGGGCTCAGGCTGAACTCTCTCGGGCTCGTGCCCAACTTTTAAGGCGTGATTACAGCTCTATTGCATGCTGACTTGACCCAAACGTGGTGGAGTGTGAGCAAATGGAAATAACAGGAGAACGCCATTTGTTCTGCCAAAACCTGAGAGGTCAGCAAGGGTGTTGCAAGAAGGATCTGGGATTATCGGAGCCAAAAAAACACTGACAGATTCAGGAGTGGAGGATGGATCAACATTCCTTGGACTCAAACAGCGTCTGAAAGAAAGAAGAGGACTCGGCAACATGTGAGAAACGATGTCAGAGTGTCATGTAGCAGAGTGAACCTCCTCTAATAGGAAATGACGTGGTCACATGATCGTATCCTGACGGGTCTCCCCAATTAACGACTTACAGTCGACAGTCCAGAACAATGTTGGTTAAGGTCCTCAATCAGGGACGTATCAAAAATAAAGTGGGATGAAACCCAGGAACGTTCTTCAGGACCATAGCCAGCCCAGTCAACTAAATATTGGGCCCCCCCTGCCCGGATGACTTGAATCCAGAATACGTCAGACTGTGAAAGCAGGACCCCCATCGTTGGTCAATAAAATTCTCTGCCTCTCTGGAGTCAAGAAGAGCCTGCACTGTAAATTGTTGGTGTTCAATGTGAAACTTAACGTCAATCAGAAATCGGGTCAGTAATAAGGGTTACCAGATGGGTCTGGGATTTCCGGAAAGACATGGTGGATGGACAGATTCGGGAGTGGAGGATAGATCAACATTCCTCGGATGCAAACGACGTCTAAAAGTGAGAACAGGGCTTGGAGACATGTGAGAAGTTGTGTCAGAGCGTCATGCAGGCGAGTGAACTGTCCTTAAATAGGAAGTTATGTGGTCACATGATCGTGACCTGACGAATCACCCTGAGTGAAACCAGTTCTACCAACAAAGAACCTCAGGAGGAACTCATAGGACCACCCTTGATTTTTTTTAAAGATTGCCAATTTGTCCTGATAAAGGATTTAAAGATAATAGAGATGACCGTAAAATGTGCACCTTTTAATTCAAACCCTGGGGAAGCCCCTTATGATGGAACACTTATTGTGTTCGATAACCCTTCAACAAACACACCATATAACCTTATACAGATCACTGAAAGCACATAGCCAAATAAACATACATGTGTAAAGCAATCAATGAGTATTCCATAAGTATTTCCAATAAGCAGTGTTTAAATACTGCTGTATATATGCCACAAAGTTAAACTGAGATAAATACTTAAAACAGTCCTGCCTCAACAACAACTTTCCCTGAAGCTAGTTTTGCAAGAAAGAAAAAGGAAGGGAAAACTATCCTGAACGCAAAGGGATGTCAATCTATATTTCACCCCATAGCCCTCTTCCTGCAGTGATTGCCCTGGGGGTTGGTTTGGTGGGGCGGTATTATCCTTTAGTTTAAACAGCCTTCATCATCACAAGAAAAAAAAATTCCCTGTGCTGTTCACGAATGCTTTTATCAGACTTTTTTTTTTTACCTTGCTACTATCTTGTAGTACACACATTTCCTGGACTTAGATGTTTTAACCTTTGGGGTCAACTACTTAGAACTTGAAGCCTCACTGCTCCAACCTTTTTCTAAGTGAGTAGGTACAGACAGGATTTTAGCACAAGGCTATGGGAAGAATTGGCAATAAGGGGAGTATAGTGCTTTGCAGCGATATTCACACTCCATTTTTTTAACCCCTTTGACATCACAACCACAAAGTACACCATATTTCATTGGGATTTTATCTGGAAGAAAGAACCCAGAGTAATGCATAAGTGCAAAGTGGAAAGAAAAGGATGCATTATGTTCCAATTAAGTACAACTAAAAATCTGAAAAGTGTTACAAGCATTTGCATTTACAGCATCAGAAAAAACAATACAACAGACTGATGGGGAATAAAGTTGCAAGGAAGGTTAAGTTGTAGAACAATAGCCTAAGTCCAAACTAAATTGACAATCCAAGCAAGGAAAGGATTTACCGCAGTAGCAGCCGAAAACCTGCGTCAACTCTGAAGAAGCAGCAGGAAACTACAACTAGAGTAGGAAAACATGTCAGCAGGACAACTACTGGACAGGACCTCTGTAGGTCTGACATTTATGAAAGAGCACCACATCATTTTCAAAGAAAACCATAAGGTAGGTAACCATAAAGGTACCCATGTCTAGGTATATCCACGGTTTCACCTGAATCTGCAGTAGCGTCTGGGCGGCATTGTTTTTGAAGATGGAAATCTATGCAATGAAGCACATCACATTTTAAAGTTGAACCAGAATAAATTGTCAACATAAAGTATCTGACAAAACCCAAGCTTCAGTAAAAAAAACATGCGCCTGGAAAGTTATTGCTTATGATCATATTGTTTTAGAAACCGAAGGGGGAAAAAACAACTAAAAAGGTAGAGCATCTACAAAATGCCTATAAATGCTTCTCATACACAAGTGATCTGTTCCATTTTGTTGGATAGACATGGTCTGCAACCAAGACACGCAGCACTGAGTCAACTCCTCGGTCGTCATCGACTTGCCCCATACACAAAAATACAACGGGCCAGGCAGCTCACAATTCCCCATTAACAGACCAAAGATGACACTGGGCTTACATTCCAAACCCCAGCCGCTGACATTTGCACAGCATCCGCAGAGAAGAGCAACAGCACAAATGCTCCAGCTCTGCGGGACAACACTAGAAGAGTGTGAACCTTTTCTTCAGGCTTTGTTCATCTTCCGTCTCTCTCTTCTCACGCAGCAAGGGGGTATTTCTCTTGCTCAGACAGATGTTTGGCACACCTGACGGGAAAGAGAGGACACAGCAGGAGGACTGAAGAGAGGATGCAGTTCACGTCGCTCGAAGCCAGCTGGGAGGGACAGGTTTAACGTGGTCATTTTATTCAGTTACACCTCTCCGTGGTCATTACTTCTATAAGTGAAGTTCAAGTCCAGCTACAAAATCAACCATTTCTGATGAGCAGTTTTCAGTGCGTTTGTCGATGTGTCAAGAAGCTGTTCAGCTACAGCTGCTTTATTTCAACCCTTAGGTTTCACAAGAAATTACTTTATCACTTCAAAATATCCTCACACATTTCCTGTTTCGAAGAACTCTGGAATTAACAGCATTGTTTTTAATTGACAAAACTGAAACACACATAGCTCACCTCTTTGACATTTAACAACTATTTGGGAATGTTAAAAGCTCTAGAATTTATCTTCAAGACTAAACTTAAATCAACTATTTGTCATCACAATATTGGTTTGTGCAATATTCATACTAAAAAGGAGGGTCTTGAGGGCAATTTTAGTGCTAATATTTAGCCAATTTCAGGGCATACTGACACCAGCCTTATATAATTTGCTTATAACTAACTCAAATTTGTTTCCTCCTTTGGTCAGGACAATACAACCCAGCGAGCTCTGATGCGCACCAAACAAGTGAAATGAGAATAGGCTGAAGACGCATGGTGCAAAGCAAATTAGGTGTGAAAATGACCTAACCCGTCCTGAACCGCCCAGTAGAAAAAAAGAAAGACAACTACCTCTTCTCGACTGGCTCCAGTCTTTGTGGCATTTAATGAGAAGTACATTTTTTTTTCTTTTTTTGCATTTTTTATATGTGTGCAGCCATTACAAAGTCCATCTGCCTGCATTATTCTGTACACCTCATGCAACATTTCTGTTAAGAGCTGCAGCTGTATCAGAGGTGGAGCTACATTGTTCCGTTGTCAGTCATTTAAACAGTAAAAAAACAAAAAAAACAAAAAAAACTGTTCATAATCTTTTTTTTCCGGCAACTTTTTCAATGATAACGTATTCAGTAGTTCATTTTTATTCATTTTAGTTTATATTAAATTTGAATAAACTAAACAGAATCCATATCTTGTAGAATAATAAGAAATTTATTATGAACATTTCATCTGCTGTTCGTAAAAGAGTCTGAAATCAGGGAACATTTATCCAATTGAAGAGTATGGCAAACTCTCTGAACAAGAGATTTATTGGTACACTTCAGTGGGAGGAAATCCCCCTGGATATGCTCTTTTTGCATCAGTGGTTAAAGTGCAGTCATCTGTCACTGCCAATCCGTGTCATTTGTTGTGCCACCTGTGTAGCCACAGATACGCTTCAAAGCCTCAGTACCTCTTCAACATGCTGTCACCTTCAGATTTTTCCGTCACCGTTTTAAAACTGGTCGCATATGGAAAATATATGGTTAATGCAACCCCTGTGTTCACAACACCAGAAAGACGATAAGAGCAGCCCTCTCCTTTATTCATGTTGATCCATTTTCACACAGCTTCCTGGTTTTACTCCTCCTGCAAGTCTAACTATCCAATTGGAGGAAAGACTTTAGGACTCGTGTCTTTTTAAGGAGAAACTCTGGTCCTGCTGCATTTACTCTCAGTGGGAATAGAAACCGTAGCAGAACAAAAGAAAAGTAAATCTGGGTATGGACCAAAGCAAGTGAACTAACGAACCTTCCTGGTGTGATTACACCCAGAGAACCACCACACGCAGCCGTCAGTCAGGAACTTACTTTTTTTAGTCTAAACAAAGATGCAGCTGCAGTGTGAGCAAAAGAACAGGACAAAGGAGCCCTGAAGACTTATTGCTTCACTGTAGCAGGCTGTGCCAGGAGAAACTGCAGAGGGTCTGTCCTCTCACTGCAGAGCTCAACTGTCAGCTCCATCTCCTCCTCTGTGTTACCTTCTCCCCTTTCATATGCATCGACTGTTTGAAGCCACGGTATAGAGTGCATTCCAATTTCCTTAAGCAAAGGCCCTCCTTTGGCTGCGTCGGCATATCTCTGTTAAACAGCCAGAGGATGAAGAGAGCAGCAAATCGCGGGCTTTACAGATACGGCTTTTAGACGCGCACTTCCCTTTTGATGTATGCGATGTGTTGGAGACTGGCGGAGGAGAGAGATATGGAGACTTCGGTCTGTGCAGCCCTTCTAAGCCACTGAGCTCTCAACATTCTCAGACAGCCTCTTTGCTCCGGTTTTTCGCCCCTTCATCTCTACGTTTTGCATTTTCTCCAGCACTCCAAGTTTTAGCTTAAAGGGCATCGGCAACCAAATATGCATGTCACCCTCCTGTTGCTCTCGGCGTGCATGTTTGTGGTGAGATTCCTGCAGTCCAACTTCTTGTGCCAGAGCCAGTGAGGTTGCTAAGTAGGCAACATGGCGAGAAACAGAAAAACAAAAAAACATCACAGAATTACAACTAGGGTGTCTGTATGAAAAGGACTTCCATCTTTGTCCTGCTGGGGACTTTTGGAGGAGAATTACTTTAGCAGGCAGTTGCTGGAATAGGTACACAGCACCTTGGCAACTTTGGGAGGATTGGCTGGTATCCCGAGGGCTGCCTTTTAACATTAGTGATGTGTGATCAGGCGGTCATTGTCCCTCGTTTCACCCCATCTTGGCAGTGGATGCACACATACACACACAGAGGAAGAAGGTGGGGAGTCTGCTTTCTTGTTTTTGGCAGTTCGGAAAAACGAGGCCCATTCACAGTTTCAGAATTGAAGCCCTCAGTGGGCCAGAGCAGAACCTTTCTGTTTTCTCAAAGTGGGAGAGCATCCCGCCCGCTGCATTCCATTAAGGTGAGAAAAAAATGGATTTACAGTGATGGGTTAGCTAAAGACAGTATAAATTGGAACACCAATAAAATACAACTTCTGTACGATAGCTCAGGCTTCAGCATGTATGCCACTGTGCACCAGTGCCTCTATCTTTTTGATATGGTACCTCTGACGGAGTCGGGAATTTTTTCTGATCTTCTAATGTGGTTTTAATCAATATTTCTTCTGACTTTGTGGGATTTTTTTTTCTTTCTTTGAACTTCGGCAGTTTTTAACCCACTTTCTGCACAGCCCTTTTATCGAACCAAGACACCATATATTGAAATGTGGGTTGAGCAAGAAGTGTACAGTATTTAAAAGGAAAGTTTATGAGAAATAAATTATTAAGAAAACGCTTCAAATATTTCACATGATCCAGGAGATATAGTGACCTTCAGTTGATCATCTATTAGAAGGTTTCTGCTAAAAGTTAGTCGTTCATCATCTTAGTACACAACTACAGATGCACCAATCAGAATTTTTGTGGTCAATATAAAATCTCTGGTCCTGACAAGGCTTTAGGTACGTTTCCACTATCCTAACTTCAGGGTAATTTGACCAGATATTTTTTCTGCCAGAGTAATCTGTTGGCCCTCTTCTCTCATCCACTGTCTCCTATACACAATCAGCCCTTTAAGGAATCAGCTAAGACAAGAGCATAACAACCATTTCAGCAGCAACTAGCATCACTGATCAGAGCTGAAAGGCACCATGAGCAGCAGAAATAACAAGAAAATCAACATAGAAGGAGCAGGGCTCTCTGCTGTGTTTGTTTCCTTGTGTTCTGAACTGCTTTACCAGTAATTATTTACTTTTACAAAGCCGTTTGTGTTTTGGGCAATGTCTACTAATTTCTCTCTGAATTTCATCAAATCAGCATGAGTTAATCACATTTCCCACCCAGCAACTGGAACGGGTCATTCCGAGTACAAACGCCCATACAGGTACTCCCTTGGTTCCTGAAAAATCTTTAAAATGCCCCTGTCGGTCTGGCCCAGTGAAGTGGAGACATACGCATACTTGGAATTTTTGGTTAAATTACCCTTAAGTTTTGATAGTGGAAACGCACTTTGAGCTGCAAATCTCTATATAAGACAATAGGAAAAAAAGACCTTTAAAACCAATTTTAGCATCTGATAGTAGCTGATAGATTGGCTAGTATTACAAAAACAGCAGTTATGCATTTTTTATTAACCAACTATGTGATATGTAATAACTGCCTGTCTCATTTAAGAGTCACCTATAATAGCCTATATCCATCAATATTTTATACATTTACTGCAGCTCTTTTAAGAAAAAGCCTCCATCTGACTTGTTTTTTTCCATCAATCAACTATTGTTGAATAAGAATACAAGATGACTATTACACAAAGATTATTTAACAGAGAAATCCTCATAAAGCCTGTCCATCTGTGCTTAAAAATAAAGTGTTCTCCGGTTTTCTGTGAAATTATTGCAGAGACCCCAAGAGAGCCTGAAGAAATACTGATTTTAGCACATTTAAAAGAAATTATTTTAAAAAATCTGGTCCCATTGTTGCAAAATGCCCACAACCAAGGCGTGACTCAAGACTTTTTCAACTAACGTAAATCCGATCTGCTGAAAAAGGAACAGAAAAAGTATGTTTATACAGGTACAGTTGTTTTTTGTTTGTTTTTTACTACGACTGTAAACCTGGACAAAGTTAAAGATTAAAATGTGTCAGCAGTTGCTGGCAGCATGAAATCCTCCAGGAAAACAGAAGCTGGCTGCAGCACAGCCCATAAACTGGAGGGTAGTGAGCGAAGAAGAGAAAAAAAAAGACAGCAGAAAACCACATATGCTTCTTTGTCCCTGCCATAGTTGTTGAAACAACTAATATGTGCATCAGTATTTAGATGACGACAAGAGTGGCAGATTTTACCCACTCATGCAGCGCTTAGCTGTACAGATCAGACACACTGATAACTTGAAAGAGCATCAGAGAAAGAAATTATGAGTCAGTGAAGCTCAGGGCATAAGGGCCAGCAACCCTTTGTCCTCTGACGCCTCCATCACCGTGTAGCACATCACCTCTAGGCACGAGGTTTGTGAGCAGCGTGAGAGGGTGACACCAAGCTGAAAGAGAGAGTGACAACAGGACTTATCCCTGTCACATGCCAAGGCTGAAACCCATCTGTTAGTGTTCGCCAACCACTAGCCTTCATCACACTCCTACTCGTCCAACACCCCGCTCCCTCCACCTAATCTCAATGCCATTACTTGCCTCGAGTGGGTACAGATGTGAGACCTACAGACGCTCCCACCCTTATTGGTGCCACAGGGCTCAACAAAGGCTGGTTTGAAAAGCTTTAAGCCAGAGAGTCACTGCAAACAGTTGAATTATTTCAAAGCGGTTGAATGAGGAAGTGTTACAGCTCAGTGCAGGGCTGTATTTTGGAGCATGATTTAACTGGAAACTGCAACAAAACCCTTTGAATACGGATACAATTAAAAGAGCAATTATTCTTCTGTTGCACCTTTGCTCGTCTCACTACATTTTAGAAATGTTAGTCAAAAATATTTAATTCTTCTCCATCTTTAATGGAGCAGTCTGACAGAAATGCATCTAAAGCCAAAAAGAAATTTTAGGGAAATTTAGGAAAGTGATATGACGGAGGGAATGATTTAGTCTATTTGACAGCAGCTCAGCTGAGAACTGTCCCATGGCTTCTATAATGAGACTGTCAGATTAATCATATTCAGCACTTGAAATGTATTTCTTCGGTTTGTGTCTGTTCATGCATCAGGAGAAGGTGAACAGCTGTAAATCTGGTGCATTTGGTACATTTTGACGGCAATTAAAAATGCAGCACTGACAACAAAAGCATAAGAAAAACTGTCTTCAAGTTATGTTTGTAGACTTGTACCACCACTTCCTGTTTTATGTTAAACCACTAACCACTGCATGTTGCCACCATCAGATATTTGCAGAACTATGCACAGAGAACATTTAACTTCCTGGTTCCCCCCTCCGGTCCCCTCTTCCTTCTCCTCACCTCTTTGACTTTCTCCCGCCGGTCGTTGGTCTTGGGGTCCGCCGGCCTCCCGCCGTCTCTTCCCAGCGCAGGTTTGAGCAGGCACCCCTGGAACTTCTTGAAATTAAAAGTATCCGAGTTTGCATCGTGGTCACCGTCGGAGACTCTGTCAATCAAGGAATCCGCTTTGGTCCTGGGCAAGGTCAGGTCCTCCTGAGCTTTGCCTCCTGCCAGCCGCTCCTCGGTGGCTTCATTGGAGACGGACGGTTTACGGCTCTTCGTGTCTCCTTTGCCGGGGGTCATGCCCCTAGTGTGCTCTGGCTCCTTGGGTCTTTTGAGGTGCTCCCTGACATCGTTCTCCGAGCCGGAGCCCACAGTGACCGGCTGCACTTCTGTCTTAGAGAGAAAAATGCGTTTTAGTCGGACGGAGTCCGGCAGAAAGAAGAGGGCTCCGAAGCACAGTGTGACCAAACCCGAGAGGAAGAGTAAAAAGACGAACTTCTGGGAGAGGCGCAGGCCCATGCCCGATGCAGAAACACCGGGCAACTTTCGGAAAACCATTGAAAGTTTCCTTTAGGCTTAAGCTGCGTTTATAGTAGAGACCACACGGTGCTTTGGCAGCAGCGTCTCTGCTGCCTTCAAGCTGGTGTGAAAACTAAAATATGCTGGACTCCAAACACACCCCCAGTGGCTTTATCTCGCTATCGATTGGACTGGCATGTACGCAAATGTTAGACCTGCCTCCACTTACGGTTAGTAGGTCTGGATGTTATCAATGACATCAACAGGGAACAGGATGTGGGTTTAAGCTGTATTTCTTTTCTTTTTTTTTAAGCAGAGCTGTTGGGCTGACTGCGTTTATAAACACTCCAAGCTATATCCAATAACTAGAGCACCAATGCGCTCCTCAATGAGATAATCTAACGGCCGCTGAACAAAGTTGTGGCTCGGTGCGTTATTCCACGCCGCTCAGATCGTTACAACGCATTGCCCTGCGGTGCAAAGCGAAACATCACAGCATCTTTCCCCGATCTCCGTTTCGGCAGACTCACGCTCCTGCAATATCACGTTGTTTAAAAAAATAGATTGCACGCCGCTTTGTTCGCCTCGATCAGCTGGTGGAAAGAAACGCGTGTATAATCATGTCTCCGTATCTGTCAAATGCGCTCCTCCGCAACCCTCCGGTGCCCCCCCTATTCTCCGCTGCCCTCGTCAACACGCCGGGCGAAACAAATCGCTGGCAGACGCAAAAGAAGGCGGGTTTTGTCCCATGTGAAGTTATCCCGAGACCCGATCCAAATCCGTATGATAAACAAATCCACCATCCAGCGTGCCGGTTTCCAACAAAAGGCAGAAAGAGAGAAAGGGAGAGCGCTGCTGCAACCGCCACTGCTGCCGCGTCGTCGCCCCGCGGTGCCTGCCGCGGCTCGCTCTGCTTGCGTCGAGATTTGAGAGGAGAGGACTGGAAATGCAACATATAGTGCGGGCAGGGTTAAGAAGAGGAGAAATATAGAGGAGTGCGTGGGGAGGGGGAGCTGAAATGGTCCGCTGCGCGACAATCCAGTGGGCTGGTCTGATTTCTTGATGGAAATTCACAGCGGCTTATCACAACACGGTTAATCCGTTTGATGAAAATGAGAGAGGTCTGAATGGTTCTGCGTGCCGGGATGACATCTACACTACAGAAGAAGAAAAATAAATACATAAATAAAAAAAACAAGCCCAATTAATCCTGGAGAAGCTGAAGATGAGAGGTATACATCTGCTGCAGATGTCTGGCTCATCAGCATGAAAGCGCTGTAAAAAACAAATAACCGATGTAATCTTAATTTGGGTTGATTCGCCCCTTTACCAAATCATAACCCCTTATCATACCCTTCCCACTTGAGATTCTAAGCATACACAGTACATTTCATGCCTGTGTAGTCTAGTTACCTTTGCTTTAACTGTATTTTTTAAACTACTAAATTTCTCACAAATTATGGAGATGGCATACCCTTAGATTACAATTTTAATTATATGACCCCTGCCATACATAGTCACTGTAATTCAATTTAAAAAGTCAAATTCATACAGATTCATCACATAGGCTGATAATTGAATTATTTTTAATGTAAATTGTAATGGTTCTGGCTGACAGAACTCAATTTGATTATGTAACATGATAAAGCTGTATTGTAGGGTACTCTGATTTTAGTGTGGTTTGCTGTGAGTTTGTGTGGGTGTGGTGGCACAGGTGCAATCAATCAGCTAGTGCACTCCTCTATTTAAGTGGAAGACGCACATAACACTGGATCTCTGTGGTGCTGTGAAGCCTTGTGCAGGTAAAATTCCAATGGTGAAAACGCTTGTCAGCTGTCACCGTTTCCCTACTGTTTGGCCGTTTTTAATGTGGATGTAGATTATGAAGTTAACTTTTTGTGCTGTGAAAACTTGTGCAGGTCTGCTGACAGGCGAAGTACTGTGGCCAGATCATGCCATTGAAGCCAGTTTACAAATACTGGGACCATTGGGGGAAAGCTCAAGTACTGCCGCTCCGTGACAAGTCTTTGCTGCTGCACTGGCTAGAAGAGACCATTCTAGTTCCTTCTCCATTGACTCTCCCTTAGTTTGGCCATCTGCACACTGCACTTTAAAAGGGCACATTAATATTTATTTGGACTTTTTAGCTTTTTTACTGTTTATAATATTTCTTCAAACTAGATCCCGATTCTGTGCATATTTGTACACAACAACACACTGGTCAGTGTGAGGTGTTACAATTATAAGAAAAGGTATAATAGAAAAATCGACATGCAAACTTGAACTCATAGCTATGTCATTGCTTTTACAATTACAGTGAAGACTGACCTGACAGCCGTTTGGTATTGGGAAGTTAAGTGGAAGGAAAAGCTGTGGTAGAAAAGTGCACAGGTAGCAGGGTAACTTCAAAGCCCACAGAAGAATTTGGAGAGACATTCAGAAGACATGGCTACAGGTTAAGTATGTACTTCCAGAAGCCTACAACTAGGGCACTCCTGATGTTGCTGTCTCCAAAACAGAAGTATCGATAGAGCTAAAGAGAAAATGGGACTGAACTGTTCAGTGTTCTAAAATCAGCTTTTCATTCATCTATTGTTTATGATCCACTCATCTTAGAGTTGGAGGTGAGCTGATGTCCGTCTCCCAAACTTAATGGGAGAGAATGGTCCACCCTGGGCAGGTTCCCTGGTATATCGCAGGACAAATAATATTTTGCCAAGCTGCACATTCTTAAAGAGCAACTCACCCCCTTCTAGACTCTTCCTTCAGTTACATTTCTAGTTAAATAAATGCTGCAAAACCGTTAACTTCCACTTCCAACTATTTCAACTCTATGGACGTGTGGCCAAGACTGGATTTTTTTTTATACTCCACAGTGGCATGACAGCTGATGGCAGCAAACAAGTCTGACGTCCACAAAAAGGACTGAGCCACTAGCAATGCCCAATTCAAGGTCAGTGTAAAGTTTTAAGCTAAAGAGGGAACTACACTCAGTTTTTTGTGGAAAATAAATTTTCTTAATAAAATGTTAATACCTTAAAAAACAACCAGACATTAAGACAGCCCTATTGGGCACTTAAAAGTTGATTTGGTGGAGAGTTGTACTTTTAGAGCTATTCAAATTAACCCATTACTAACAATGTTTTTGAACTCTGGGAGGAAGCCAGAGTACTCACAGAGAACCCACACATGTAGAGTTTACATGCACCACACAAAGACCCTGAATTGGGATTTGAACCCATGACTTTCACGCTGCAAGTCAACCGCTCAAATAATTATGGCAATTTCACCTCCCCACAGTTCATCTGGACACCAAGGTCCCAGAGGAAGAGTGGAGAGACACAGAACCCAATTGGTTTCAGGTTCAATTGAATTCAGTTTATTCATATGGCACCAATTCATAATACATGCCTTTTCAATTCAGTCATACATACATTCCAATTAATCCTTCAGCTCATTATTTCAATCAATTTTAAATGTTTCTATCCAAGGAAACCCAGCAGTGAGTCATTGACTTGCAGCATTCACTCCTCCTGGATGTTCAGTTGGAAGCTTCAGTCTGTAGATTTTAGAAGCCGTATAATCTGTTGGCGTTGGTTCACTGTGTTTCAAGTTCAAAGTCAGTGCAGCTATTTACCAGATCTGAAAGCACTTCATACTTCCATCAAATGACAGGCTTAATGGAGATGCTAGTCTCATTTCCAGCAGAACTTAGCACACACTGCCCCCTGGTAAATGGTACTCAGAATATTCATTCATCTTCCTCATTACAATAACTAAACATAACTTACCGGTATTAATTTTATGAGGTGGGTGGAGTAAGTGGGACAAGAGGCCGGGTAATGTTTTTAAAAGTTGCAGGATGGTAGCGCTCAAAGACTGGACTTGGGCATCCCTCTTACTGAATAAAGAACAAGGGCAGTTTTAACAAAAAATACAGCCGACATACACATACTGACAATGTTTATGTTAAAGTGAGATTGTTTTGTATGAACACAAGCTTCATTTTCAATAACTTGATTCTGTTGTGCCATTTAAAGGTCAAGTATATATATTATATTAAAAAAAAAAAATCACTGGGTAAACTTTACAATAATCCTATGGTGCGGAAGTTGATGGAAGTTGGAGCTGGGTGTGGCGTCATGCCCGAGTAATCAACATTCCAGTTAAGGTTCTCGGATAAGACATGAATCAAATATAGCGACATCCAGGTATCTGTAGTTGTGGTACCTCTTACAAACATTGTTTAAAGCTGTACTTTCCATATAGAAACACCCGTTTTATTTTGTTCAGATTAAAGTTGCAAGCTCTACATGTAAAATGGATTTTAAACACATTCTTACTAGTGTGTCTTGTAAAATAGACACACTACTGTTGATGTAAGGAACGCCATTTTGAAAATCAAAGTCGTAGCAGGAAATTAAAATCGTAGACTTTCCGAGTGGGATGTCTGACTTCAGAGGGTGTTCCAGATTATTTTTTTCCACTCGGAAGTCGGCAATCCACGTTCCGAGTACAAATAGAATGCACCATAACATACATGGGCTACACTATCTTCTGTAAGTTTCAAAAGCTTGACATTGCAAAAAATACTTTTATTCTTTATACCAGAATATTCACATAACTATACATTTTTTGTCAGATTACATGGTGTTTAAAAAATTAAGCATTTAAAAAACTTAAAATCAGATATTTTACCAAAAACAGTTTTGTTTAAAAAAAAAAAAAAATGATTACTGATTTTTACTTCTACTTCAGTGAAAATAAATTATCCAGTTCTGAATTAAATCAAAATAAAGCAACCTTCTGCTGGTGAATGTCCTTTAAACAAACTCATATAATGGCAGTAAAATATGGGTTGAATACAGGGAATTGCTTTAAATAATCAGTTGTAAAAGCAGGTGCCAAATGTCTCCCTGATGGGTAAAGATTGACTCGTTTGTCAAGAAAAGTCCCATGGGAGAATGTTCCATTTCGTAACCAGAAAGCTCAGTACCAGTTTAAACTGTAAGGGAGCAAAGTGGTCAAGTTTCTTGACCGCTGTCTAATTGTTGCGGATGCTATTTATATAGTCAAAATGTACCAGCAAAAAATGTTGGTTATTTAGCCACTCTGCATGTCATAAGACAAAAAAATGGGCTTAAATTTTCAGTCAAATGTTCATCAGGTTATTTGTATAAATATTTAGGTAGCAAGCTAATCTGGCTGGCTATACTATTTAAACTTCAAACTAAATATTTAACTCAGAGCCATTAAGCGGAAGTACAATATCAAAATAAAAGCTGGGTTTTTCAAACCTCTGTTGCTGTAAATCCATTGTTAAAACGTTTTTATTGCCATTAAAATGACTCATCCTATTTTTAAAGCTGAAATGCTGGACATGAAAATAATCATATTATGAAAATATTGTGAAAATAATCAAGGATAAAGACTTAAATAATGTGTAGTCTTGTCAGAAGTTTATATTCAAGATAGCAAGACCCAGCTTTTATTTTGGTAGTCCACTTCCGCTTATCAGCATTTAGCTCTGAGTAAAAATAACTGTAATCTAAATACTATGCAATTCTTATATATATGACACAAATATGTCTTTGAAAAATGAACCCAGTTTTTTTTCTCTCTCTCTTATCAGGGCACAACCTCATGTCGATGACTCAAATCTGCTGGTTCTTTACATAGAAAACTTTTCATGACTTGTACCTTGCCTTGACACGACAGCTGTTGTAGCCCAAAGAAGCTGTGAATTTGTTTTGCTTTTAGTTTTACAAACAGCACCCACAGAGATGAAGTTGAAAAACAAATAAGACCTTATTTTTGTATATTTGTCTTAAATCAGTTTATTGAAGCCTACCCTGCGTTTTTATTTTGAAAAAACTATCACAGTCAACTCCGTGCAGCTGTCTCAGCCTCTTAAGTGATTGGAACCACAATGTCAGTGCATCAATTTGAGTTTTTAAGTCAGGCAAAGCAAAAAAGAAACATCCCAGTGATGTGATTAAACACTTACCCACGATATGACGTTATCCTAGTGTTAAAAGTTCCATTATCTGAATAATACAACAAGTGCAGACAGAGTAAGAAGAAAACGTCCAAACGGGAAAACGTAATTGTAAAATCACCTGCTGCGGCAAGCTGAACCGGATGCGACCAACCATCTCATTTGTCACACCTGTTTTCCTGTCTGAAATGTACAGTAGTATTCAAATTCAATCAGTCTTCGAGTAATTAAAGTCTGATTAATTTTTGTTCAGGCACATTTTGTTAAATATCTTTACTCAACTAGGCCATGTTTCATAAACCTATTCTTATTTATTTATTATTTCAGAAATGTCCTGGATGTCTCCTGAATACTTTATCTTAAGAGAAAAAAATACTTCATATGCTTCCTCAGGTTCAGGCCACACGCTTTCATGGTGTTTTAATTTGTGATAGCCCCCGAACACAAACCATTTTTTTTCTCTGAATAATCTGAAAAGTGTACCATGCATTTGTATGCAGTCCTCTTCATGCTAAAATAAAATTAATTGCGACTGAAAGCCAACCTAGTTGGTAAACATTTCTATGAAAAGTCCTCTGGGGCTTGTTAGAAGACTTTAGAAGCCACGTAGCATCATGACAAAGACACACACCAAGCAGCTCACTAGTAAAGTGTGAAGAAATTAAAGAACCCAGCGAAACATGCTGAACGAGGTATTCTAGACAGGTGAGACCAAAATTAAATATCTTGGTCTTCATGCAAAAAATGCAGAACAAACACAGTGACGGGGGAAATGATCAGAGTTGATGGAAAGCTGGATGGAGTTAAATATAAGGCAATCCTGGTTGAAATTCTATGCCAGGGTGGAAAAATGACCAGGGCTGATGTTCACCTCCCAGTAGGCAAATGATCATGCAAACAGCCAGGGCTATGATAGAATGTTTTAGATAAACCATAATCTCTTCTAAGATGGGTGTCAAAGTTCACAGATGTTTGACATCCAATCGGACCAAGCTTAAGATAGTAAAGGAGAATGGATAAATGTTTTAGTCTTTAGATGTGCTTCTAGTTTTCCAAGATCATATTTTCAGATTTTTAATCTAGGTTTGGCTGTGTTCCTCTGAGTTGCCTTTCAGTCAATGCGGAAGGGAATCTGTTTCACCTCTGTGAATAACTGAATAAGTGTTACAAGCTGAATTTTTACAAGATCATTTGCTTTTTTTCTGGCGATGAAAACAGTCCGTATTACATATTCATCTTTGGGACACGGAAGCCATTTCCTTCCTGAACAATATGATGGTTGGACATGTTAATGATAAATGTTTGAACAGATGAATAACACACCTCCAGACATCTCAAGATTGACCCAAAATTGAATCAGATGTTTTTAATTTCTACATGATGTCACAAAAAGAAGTAGTGACCCTAAAAATACATCCAGCGCTATTGGCCCCCTTTATTTAATCAAAGCTAACATATAAGTGATGCGTTCTAACAAAGTAAAAATGATATTAGCTCACAGGAATGGAGCTAAAAATTCATTGCTCGTTTCTGTTGCTGTATGTCTAGCTTCATTGCCTTTATTTGCAGATTGAAGTAGTTCAGGCATGAGGAGGACTCTGAAATCATAAGTATGAGTGAGCATCTACTGAGTTTAGATTTGATTTCAGCGCTTGCATACCGACATTTCAATCAATAAACCAGAATCTGTTGCTGAGGAGTGTCTAGTGTGGTTAAAACATCATGTAGTTTGTGTTAGGGCTTCTGTCCAGTTTTTCCGTTTAAATTCATATTTAGAAAAGATCTGATGGAGCGCTTTGAATCATGATATTGAATGGTTTGAACAGCCAACAACGTTTAGGCCAGAGAGTGCAACAGAATTAGAAGTATGTGTGTGTTTAAATCATATTTGTGTTAGGAGGACATAGGGGGGGACTGTAACCATAGTGTTTTCTCATGATTAAATAAGATAGATGGGCAGATAAACTGTCCATTAGTGAAGAGCCTGCACAGCAGTATTGCGGTAATGCCTCTAAAAGCAGTAAGCCTGCACATCAAGGCCTTCATTTATTTTTTTCTTAAACAGAAAATAAATTCCAGATCCTTCATCTTACCTAAGATATATGGTTTTGTGATACAAACATATTTTCTTTCTATTTTATTATAAATTGTTTAAAAATAATGCTTCATATTTTCCCCCTTTAAGGTTAGGAATAAAATGTAACACATCTTACCATATCCTAAATTAAAAAAAACTCAATTGATATGCTCTAACTGTCATCCAACGAGGCAAAAAGCCCCTCTGGGATTTTCTTCCTCCCTTTTTGTCACAGTCAGGTACATATTTTAGGCTGAGCTAACTTTAAGGCAATTTGTATTCCATTTGACTCTGTGTTTTCACTGTTGAGCCACTGTTCCGAGCAACCCATCAGTGAGTCGGTCT
Source organism: Apricaphanius iberus (assembly GCA_028564705.1). Lineage (NCBI taxonomy): Eukaryota > Metazoa > Chordata > Actinopteri > Cyprinodontiformes > Aphaniidae > Apricaphanius > Apricaphanius iberus. Next base: position 841,082 of record JAPXFQ010002454.1, on the reverse strand, counting down.
GCTGGGTGTTAGTAATTTAGAGAATAGAAGAGGATAAAGAAGACAGAATTGTTGAATATTGTCTTTTTAGTTTGGGATCTGACAGAGTTCCCCCTGAGAGAAGATACATCATTTAGCTAGCTTCATCAATGAGAAAAGGACTGTTTGTATTCAGAGAAAGGCACTTTCCCATGGCTCAAATACTTACAAGTATTGGCTTTGTATTTGTTTTAAATGATCTTCAGGAAGAGGCCATCTAGAAAGTAATGGAGTTCATTTAGGCATCCAGAATTGTAGGGAAACAAAGCAAAAGGTGCAGTAGGACTGATGTTTTCCTTAAAGATTTGATCTAAGAACTATTTTAAACAATATAGACCTTTGAAGCCAAAAATCTTGATGACAAATGTATATAAAACAGTGACTGGAAAATGTATTTGGCCTCTTACAGATTTCTACTATTCTCATCAAACCAATATTTTATGTCTGACAACAAAAATTTGAGTAAATACCAAATACAATTTCTAAATTATGATTTCATTTATCAAGAACAAAAGAAAACATTCCAAACCAGCCTCACTCTAGGTTTAAACTATCATTTCCCCCTTTGTTAAACCATGAAATACCAGTGGTAAGCCATTTTTTTTGCAACACGAAATGTAAATGTAGTGACAATTCTGGTATGGCATTATAAGGGTATGCAGGAGCACAAGAGAGTAAGAAGAGAGACTATTTATTGCACAGTTGTACCCCAAATTGGTTTGTATTTCTTAATTTCATGTTCAGACAATGTTGAGATAGTTGATTCTGTCTGCTGCTGACATTAGAAGAAACAGGCTACAGAACTGAAAGCATTTCTCCCTGTCCCACATACAAGAGGTTTACTAGATTTACTTAGACTGCTGTCAATCAAACTGATCCCACATGAGGGACCTATAACCTATAACCTCTAGGTCTTTAGCAAGGGAACGCTACCTCATGGCATTTTGGTGCTTCGTGGAGGGCGCCACTTACAGTGAAACAATGTAGTACTGACCGGGGAACCTCGTCAGCCTTCTGCCATCATGCAATCATCGTGCTAAGCATGCAGTCATGAACTGCATTACTAGCACAGCTTCAGGTATTGCTGGAAAGACACCTAGACCTGAGATGGCACTTAAGGGAAGTTACACACCCACAAAGAGTGAAATGATTGTTCAAAGGAAGGTGGAAACTGTTTGCATGTAGTTTCTAATATAATGAATTTATGGTAGTGCTTTTAAAGGGCTAGTATGTTGGTGTTTTTTGTGTGAAGTAGAGATGGGTCTATCACTAATGTGCCGCAGCACTGTACATTATTCTTTACGGGTTCCAAAGAGTCTCGATGCTATTTGAGTACATTGTTGCCAATCCACTGCGTATACAGAGCAGTCACACCTGAGGATAAGTTTTAGTATTGCCCGTTCTTAGGTTGTAGGGGAAGGCCTGGGTACCCTGGAAAAACTTACAGATTTTTAAATATAGAGCCCACAAAAATATCAGAGTAACACAAGTAAATGCATTTTCCTGCTTTCCACCTCCGCCTAATAGACACATCAAATTGGGGTTTCTCAAAATGCCAGGTAATACATGTGTCCGCTCATTGCTCTTGCATGGAGCTCTGCTGGCCAGTGACAGCCTAGTTTATCACCAAGATGGATGAGTCAGCGAATGCTGTGTCACTGCTACCAACAGGCCAGAATGAGACCAAAGCATGAATGTTTTTTCATCCAAAAAATAAATAAATAGTTTGCACAAACGTCCCTCACAATGCCCCTTTCTCATCCATCTCACATTCACTCTGATTGAGGATTTTTTATTTTTTATTTTTTTCCACTTTTGCTGCTATAACGTCATCCACTGTGATTGCGGACTGCACTCTCACACACGCACTGGAACAGAAGCGCATCCCTGTCAGCTCATTGCTCAACAGGCCGGCACCCTGATTTTTCATGTACGAAAATCATTTTGGCAGAAAGCAAAGTGAGCTAAATCTGGCGCTGCAATATGATAATGTTTGCAAGCAGTTAATAAGGATGCATCCCTCAACTGTGCTTTGTTATCAGACCAGCTCAGAGTTATACACACAGACATAATGCATCGGGGGAGCAGGGGCTGTCACTGTGCACCCTCTCTAGTGAGTGTGTTTTGAATTTACAGTCACTGACAGTCAGAACGTGTAAAGTTAGCCTAATGGCCTCCCGGTTGAGTCTTTATGCCCGAAAGAGATGAATATCTCTAAAACATTTTCCTGCCAAGTGTAGGGTGTCCTGTAAGCTACAACTGTTTTACTCTTGTCTTCTAACATTCAATTATTTTTCCAACTCCCCCTGATGTTTTATTCAGCACCCAAGAAGGCGATGGAAAAGTCCATCTCCGTGTTCTGCTCATTGTGATACATCAAACGGGCTGGGATGCATCGGCCCATTCCAGTGTGCCCAGATCAATAACATCACAAAGGCTGCAAGTTCTTTCTTCAAGCACCGCTGCAAAATGTTTCCTGACACTGAAAGGTGTGGCCCTGTAAGGTTGGTTTGTTGTAAAGAAATGAGTTGAATGGATCGATTATAGTTTGAAGTACAAACCCTGGTGCATGATCATAAAAATATGCTAAAGTCTTCCTTTACGAAGAGCCAGATACACCGTTTTTACAGTTTTTGTTTTGTTTTTTGCATTTCTAAATATCTGTAAAAGTTGACAGTTGTTAGATTCTAGTTTATTTGATAGTTAAGGCACTTAACTCTGACCTTTGGTTCTTTCAGACACACAAAGACTTCTAAACTAAAGAGTTGAACCAGTTTTGCACCAACACAAAGAAAAAAATGGGTTTTGAATAGAAAATCAATTAACAGATGCCTCAGTGCAAACGTAACATTTTCAGACCTTCTAAAAAAAGAAATAATTCGGTTTAAGATAGCTTAACAAGAGTAATTCTGGCTAGTTTGAAACTCTCTGCTAAGAGAATAAGTACCTCTAAGGGTGATATAAAGATGTTGCCAACTTTTGCAGAGCGTACAAGACCCCTATACTCCCCAAAAAACCTTTGTTTAAAATCACAAGACAGTTTGTGAGTCTTGTACATTTTTTGACTCAAAAAAACATTCAGATAGTTTATCTGTGTTATGGATAGAGAAACAAGAAAGTATTCTGCAGCTTAAAGTTAAAAGCAAAAGCTAAGACCAAAATTATCTGGCATTGATGCTGATGCTTCAAAGTTTTCTTTTAACAGAATTGTCTGAGACAGCTCTGCCTATGAGGGTTCCCGCTTTAAAAAGCAGAAGATATGTTATGCTGTCAAACATTTCTCAACAAAACACATTGGAAATCAAAAATGAACATACTGGCCAAAACTGTTTTAAGCTCACACGAAAGCACTACCATATTTATTGAATTTTTCCAGACATTTCTAGTTGTTTGTTGCTTGATTGTGTGCATTCCTGAAGTTTTATTCATCTGTTACTCTCAGCCCTGATGTGACCCTTCTTCCGACTACATTGATGATCAAAACCATCCTTATTGTTGCGCAACTAAATGTTTTCAAAGCACGGCTTCTGAAGCAGAAAATCAGAACATTAGCTTCCAAGGCAGATCAGCGCAGTTGTTGGAGGTTTTAAAAGTCCGAACACAACAATTAGCCCTACAGTAGGATGAGGTTTATGAGCCATGTAAATGAGAGCGAATGCAATAGAAAACACACCATTAAACTGATGGAATGAGGCCACAGAAAGGCTGGATCTCCTTCCCACTGCACCAGTTACACCTGCCACAGCACTTTCCACATATAAACTGTTCACGCTGTGGAATTAAAGGTGAAAAATAGAGAAGTTTGTGCAGTTAAAGCGGAACCCATTATAGAGATGGATGTTTTTATGGATGTATTGCGCCATCTGCTGGCATTTATATGTATTACAAGCTCCGATGTGAGTTTGAATAACAGTCATCCATAAAGATAAAAAGTAAAAAAAATACTTTATCAGCTCATTGTTTTAATTTATTTGGTGTTTTAAATGGGTTATCTGCGCCTTAGTTAAAGCACATTGTATTACCCTGTGCATGAATGGTCCTCTTCAGATAAATGTGCTTTTAAACTTCACGATTATTAATTAAAGAGGTTGCATTTTGTATACTTAAAAATGAATGACCATTAAACTATTTTGTGTTTCATTGTTTAAAGAAAGCAATTTAATGGTTCAAAGAACAATGGCTATGAAGCGCTTGGTTATGATGACACATTTAGCAAATTATACTCCATGATTGAGCAAAATTAAAAACCAGATAAGGACGCAGACTAATCTCTTTGGAGCGCTTTCAGGGTTATTTCTCTGACTACATGGGAATTTAGAGCTGCGGGGAACGTATTCTACTATCATTTTTCCCCCCAATCGCTGTATAAATGGTCTGTGAAGTCAGAAACACAATGACGCATATTTGTTTTCTTATCTGTAATTGCAAAAAAAAAAATGTATTATTTTTCCTCACAGTTAGTTTTGTTCTATGACAAAAAAAAACAAACGTTTCCAGCCCTGAAGCTCACAGTTTAAAATGTTATATGTTGAGGTAAAGTTTGTTAGAGGTCCAAAACACCTACTGTAAACTGGGTAAAATAGTCTTAAACCTATTGATTCCAGGATTAGAAATACGTGAATATTAAAAAAATAGAAACAGGATACTCAGATTAAACTCTTCAGACCTCCCCAATTGATCGACATAAACAGAGCATACTGACTGCAGGCACATTGCACACAACTCCTTTCCTCAGGCAGGGGTTCATGATCAGGGGTTTATGACCTCCGATTTTTTTATTTATAGAGGAAAACATAAAAATACGTTAAGATATTCCATGATATAAAAAAACCCCTCTCTGATATACCAAATCTGTGTTATTGTTAATTTCTGGAGCAGCCGGTTTTAAAATGGCTAAGGCTAAGAGACAAGAGGCTTTAATAAAACAATATCAAGCTACATTCGCACTAAAATGACAGAAATATTAAGGAAGTGTGATCTGTTGGCTTTTTACCAAACAATCAGCCCATGTATCTAATTTTTAAGATATTTGTAATTGGCACCCTAACTGTCGAGCATATGTAACACATTTATTCCTTAGCTGCAGCTTTTTTAGTACATATTATGCATGACTCTATATGACTCCATTGAACAAAAACCTGAACTCCACCTCAAGAAAAGCAAAGGCCAGCTTTAGAATCTGACTTGTAAATAAGCCAATGGAATTTTGAATGATCAAAAATAATAAACATTCCATCATGAGACAGAGACACAAGTGTGTTATAAAGTTAAACTTTAATGTACAGCATATGAAATACTTTACATCATGGTTGTTAGTTTTAGTAGTCATTACAATGAATGGATGAAAGATGATCTACAAGAAAGTGCGCACATATAGTCAGATTCTGATATGAACATCAAATATTAAATCTCAAATGTCTTTTTTTATATACAACAGATTTTCATATATATTGATGTATAATAAAAAAATCTATTAAATACAATGTTTTAATTCAATAGAAGATAATCTAAATTTAAGGCATGAGGAGAAAAAAAAGTGACTGAATTGGAAATCTAATTCACACAGACATCAAGTCATAATGTTACAACTGCTAAGATTTTACATCCCAGCTTCATTAAACTCTGCACAACTCAGTAATAAGGCCCATCATAAAGTACATTCTTTGGCCACACTCATGTAATCTCATGCATAATGTTTACACTAAATGAAAGCCTTATTGCTTTCTCCAACGCGTGTCTTTAAATCAAGGTCCTGCTTTGATAAGGTGCTCTGCGTTGCTCAAAACAGTCAAGCAAAAAGGAGAAAGCAAAGATAAACAAGGGAGAAATTTGGTCGCTTGATGGAGGAGTACTGACAGTGCAGGGACCGTTATGATGGTGACATACAAGCGTGCGTCACATGGTATGTCCCATATGCAGTGATCATCTGCAATGACAAAGTAAAAAGCTGCTGGATGGGTCAAATGTTGTTAGCTTGTCTTAGCCCAAACAACCCAAATCAGGAGGTTATTTATTTAATCCATGCAAGAAATGCTTTCAAGCTGAAAAATGACAAAAAAACATGCAAATATTACTTTTCAAATACTAAAGTCTGCCATACTAGAAAACGGTGATACCTGAATTTGGTTTAACCATGTAATGCATGTTTCAGGTTGGGTTACTGCAACTTTGAGACCTGTGAACCAGGTAATATCAATGAAAGATTGCTTTAAAAAAAGTTTACACCTTCTGGTCACACCTAAATGTTTCAGATCATCGAATCATTTTTAAAGTTATACAACATTTTTATGAGTAAATACAAAGTGCAGTTTTCCAATATTGATCTAACTTAATGAGTAAACGGAATCCAAAACAAGCCCCTATATGAAAACATAATTCACCATCGTGAAGTTGTGGATTAATTGTAATTAAACTTTTTTTCCCCCAGGAAAATTGAGTTTAAATTCACTAGTCACAACCAGAGCAATAAAAACAAGAAAAATCCTTTTGATAGAACCTGTCTCACAACATGCAGTAGGCCAGCAGATACCAAAAGATAAAGATCATATGATAAATACATTCATCAGCATTTATCAATCTGGAAAGGATTAAAAAGCCATGTGACAGCCTTAGGGACATCAGGAAACACCAGTAAAAGCTATGATCAAGAAATGGAGTCACCAACCAACCAAAATCACTCCCAGAACGCATGAATAAAACATTCCAGGGGTCACAAAAGAACTCAGAAGAACAAGTAAAGCACTGCAGCTCATCTGCTGCTGTTAAGGTCAACATTCATGATTAAACAATCTTTGTGAACCAAGACTTTTGTCATATTTTGTTAACTGGCTAGATAAAAGTGGTGTGCGTCTCGTTATATCTTGGCATTAAACTAACAGCATTTCATCAAAAGAACATCACATCAACAGGGTTGTGGTAGGTTGTGGTCTGGGCTGCTTTAGTGCTCGTCTGACCATCAACCTTTAGCTCAAGCATGGTTAGATTAGCAATACAAACACCGATCTGAAGCCAACCAGCACGGCCCTTCTTAATGGCTAAAAAAACACAAAGGCTAATGGTTGAAAACTTGTTAATGTGGAGGCATTGAAGTGGGCTCCATAGCCACTCAAGAGAGAGCAAATCATCAGTTTTGCAAAAGTTCTTGTCCCAAACATTTTCCCCCCCCTCAATAAATGACAGTATTTGAAGACTGCTTTTTGTTCTCACTCAAGTTATCTTTGTGTGATATAAAATTAGCAAGAGCGAAAACATTTTAGTGACAAAAAAAAGAAGAATTTTGTAAGGGAGCGATACTTTTTCACAGCACAGTACACAGTGACTGACCATGACCTTGATTTAAATACAGTTATTGCTTAGATTGTGTGTCTGATTGTACTCACTTTATACAGGAAAGCAGTTGAACTTTAGGAAAACTCTGACTCAGCAAAAAGCTTAAACACTGAGCTGACAAAATCTTTTTTTCAGTTCTCTATTCTTTTTAAAACAAAGTATAAAGTTCACCATTCAAGTAAACATGCAATGACAAAGGCATGGTAAAGGCCAAACTTCTCTTACAACACAAAGTGATGCAATGCATACTTATTTAGAAAAGCAGAAAACTTTCACATCATATGAAGCTATTAAAAAAACACACCAAAAGTTTTACAAATGAAGCACTTGTACAGGTAAAAATGTGAGAAATGTAAAAGGCAGAGGCATAACTGAGAACAGAGAAGCTCAAGATGAATGCCTGTGAGGCAACAGTGCTGACCATCATTCAGACAGTGATGACAAAAACAACAAGTTGAAACAATTTGCCATGGTAGGAGTGCATCTAGTGTTTACATCAACAACAGGAAGAGATCGTTTCATAGATATGCAGACAAAGATGATTTAGCTTCAACTTAACCAAAGCATCAAGGTAAAAACTTAAAAGAATACAGTAAAAAAGTTTCTAATATAGGTTTTATGGCTTCAGAATAAAGATTTTTGCACCAAACATTACTCTCTGAAATATATCAGACTCTTTACCTAAAAGATGAATTTGGTGTGAACAAGTATGAAAATAGTGTTTGTTTCTTTCTTTAAACTAAAGTCTTTGGAATCATATAAAGTAATCTGGAAGTTTTGGTTTCATCCCAAGAAATAATAGAATAACCACATTCATATATCCTCCACTTTAATTCCAAACAGCTGAACATAGCTGTTAAAGCAAATGTAGGCTTAAGTGCGCAATATGACCTGCATGACCTGAAAAACAAAGAAAAAGGAACTGAGCAGATAAGTGTAATGATGAATATACAGGTTTTGAGAGGCTGTAAAGTCGAAAATGGTTCTAACAGCACAGGTGTTTTTAAATACTACTTAAGGAACAAGAACAAAGAATGTTCTGCAGTTAATTAAACTATACAGGGCTATCTCCTGGCATTTCTGTACATTTCCTTATAATTGTCACTTTTTATGTTAAATAATTAACTTTACACTTGGATGATTTTGAAACAAAATATGTCACGATTATAGTACAGCATCATTGCAAATTTACCCTGTGCAACAATGTGCACTCTTAACTTATGAGAAATAATTACCACAACCAGCTGTTTACCTTCTAAAACAGCATTATAAACATGCTGCAGGACAGCACAATGCTCCAGTCCTTTTACATTTAAAGTCTGTTAACAATAGACATTTCCACTAACATTGTTACTTTCTAATTCTCATTTATTGCTAAAGTTAAAGTACTTTATACCCTTCCTCCACAATATCAAATGTACAACCTCTTAAAGGTTTCTCTCTGGGCTTTTTATCCTGATAATTTTGTTCTACTCTAGTAAGGTGGAAGCAAAGAAAATCAACAAACAAACTCAGACACAGACTTTAGTTGAGGATGTCAAGTTTTTCCTCCAGATTTGGGTAAAACCCTTGTTTTCAAAACAAACAAAAAGCCCCAATGTTATTCATAATAGATGATGATTTTGGAATTATCTCTAAATGAATTATCCACTATTTTTATCATAAATTAACTATTACAAAAGAAACATCATACAAGTATACACATCATGGGGCTACAACAACTGATTGCACTGGACTAATGTTATCAAATGAAATTAAATTGTTTTAATTACCGTAATATCTTGTTTCTGTTCAAATTTACATTATTATAGAATAAACCAGGAAAGAAGCTTACAAATATTCCAAGGATTAAACAAAACAAACAAAAAATTGGAAATAGATTAGGAAAAATTGTTGGATATTTAGGTTTTGTAAAAAAACAAAAAAAAAACACCGATATGTAATATGAAGAGCACAATTGTGTGCTGCAACAAATTGATGTCATTACAAAATGTAAACTGACAGTTGTTAAACTTTAATAAATAATGGAAAATTATATAGAAATGTGACATTTCTGTTAGTTTTATCCAGCAGTTTCTGTACAGGTAAACAGTGATTATTTTGATGGTTATATTAATATGACGAGAAGCAGACGATGTGCAAAAGTTCAGGTGAATTTATTTTATAGTTCACCGTTTTTCTTGAATGCCCAAGATTGATTTTCAACTTTACCTTAAGCAGTACTTTGCTTTAATAGTTAAAAAGCTTTTAAAGGGTATAGAAAGAGGATATTATTCATCACTGTATTTTAAACACCTATGCTGCATAGTATTAAGTTTTTTCCCATGACATGCAAGCATTAATAGATGGCTGTACAAACATGTGATGTGAGAAAATATTTGCTACTGGGCACTTGGCTATTAAATTATGAAGGGTAACACAATGCTTTAACAACTTTTAACAATACCTGAAAAGGGTGCTCTTAATTGAGGTAAATATTAGTAGATAAAAGTAATCTGAATTAAAGGAGGAAGCATGCTTGATGGTAGCTTAAAACAGTGCAAAACGTTTCTCCCACACTCTACATTCTCTGTTCTCTAAGGTCAAAACTCACCAACCTCTTGTAATTAAGAGCGTTCCATCTATACAACAACGCCTCAGTTATGGAAAATGGTTGCACACTCTTTCAGCATGTTTTGTTCTTTAAATTAGTAGCCTGCAGGGTAAACACACATCCAGCTTCAAATTCATACTCCACAATAAAAAGATTATACTAACAGATGATGGTCAAAATAAAATAAAGATGTCATTTTAAACAAGGCAAAGAAAATGTCCTAGTGAAAAGGACTAAAGAGAAAAAAGGCCTTAAGTCTCAAACAGCTACTTATGTGTATTTTGTACATCCAGCAGACATATTGATAGTAAAAACTTAAATCTAAAGAGCTAAGCTTGAAAAGGAAAGTGAACATGTGACATTTATATTTGTTGATTATGCTTTGGACAACAGGCCCTGTATGTATCACACTCAACTTTAAAGACAAGATAAAAACTGGTGCTGAATTTTAAAATCAAAATTGTCTAAACACTAAAACAGTCCAAAGCTTTGGTGATGCATAGTTCTCTAATGAACGTCTCAGATCGTCAGTCATGACCTCCATCTTCAACCTGGATTTAGGTGCAGCAGCAAATTTATACCATCGTCCACAAAGTAAAGAGCAATGAAAATAAAAAGGTATCTAATAATAAGGTAATGGCTCTCTTTCCCTTCAGCCTCTTCCTGCTGCTTTTCGTTTCTGGATCTTACAGCATTTGCAGTTTTGAGATCATTTCAACTCAGCTCTCAGACATCTGCATCTTAAGGTAGAAAGGGTTCGTCCTCCTCTTCGTCCGCACTGGGACCGGGGTCGCTCAGGCACCTCATTAGCTTCTGCTGATCTCTGGAGTCATCTTTCTCACCATGTTTGTCTGGACCACTTGACCTTGTAGGAGGCTTCATCGTCAGACCTTGGTCATCCTTCTGCTGCGCATTTCCGACCTCATCCAACAGGTTGACAGAGTCTGGAGATTGTGGAGACGCCAGGTCGACCTGGATGACGGGCACGCCATCTGCAGCCTGCTTTACGCTGTACGCCTGTGGATCTACAGGCAAAACAGTAACATTAATAGGATATTAGCAACAAAAGGGCTTTGAAAAATATTATATATACATTTATCATTCCTTCAGCATGCATGAACATAGATTGTTGACACCAGATATTTACATACAGTCTATATAAAGGAGGTCCTATTTTCTCATTTTGACTTTGAATCAGGCTATACTTTTCCTTGTTTAGAGCAGTGACCGTTAACAATGTTTTGTCGGTTAGTAAACTGAAGAATAATGAGATCAGAAAGCATGCATGTGTTAGAACAGCAGGCTGCAGAAAGCTGTGGGAGGGACTGATACCCCTCAAAAAAGATGGCATCAAAAGGAAAGTGCAATATTTGGAAACATTAAACAAAAATCTCAAAGCAGTCAGTAACTTAAAGCTATATCGCCCCTATAAACAATGACCCCAGTCTTACCACCAAATAAGTTACAAAAGTGCCTTAATGCAACAAAATTCAATGCTTTGTAGTCACCAAAAAAAAGAATTGATCTGGTACATAGAGAAATTATGGGAAAGTCTAAAAACCAGATAGAAACCGTGTTTCCACCATCAGGACTTTGTCTGACAGGGTAAATCAATTGGCCCACTGCCAATATATATATACTATATACTTACTGTACAATAACTCTGGTTTGGTGTATATATTATCCTTTATTTTTATTTATTTTATTTTATTTTTTCCGTTTTTTAATTTCACTTATTTAAGTTCTGTACTGGAGAGAGAAGTTGTCGGAGTCAAATTCCTTGTATGTGTCATACTTAGCCATTAAAGCTGATTCTGATTCTGATCTCCATACAAAATTGTCTCTTTACTGAATTTGCTAAAATGTCCGGATATCACGACTGTTTCAGCAGTGATGTCATTGATCAGCGCCCACAGCAGCAAAGAATATCAAGAGACCTACAAATGAAGAATAGGGGATGGTTCCAGCATTTCTGTTTGCTATGTTGTTCCTTTTTGTCAGCAACACATCCAAGTTTACAATAGTAGTTGTTAGGGAAAGTCTGCTGATACAATGTCTCTCTGAGTTACAAGCAATCAGCTCAACTTAATCCCATTCCTGAGTAGATGCCGAGGCTGGTACTCTGCTGGGTCCTGAAAAGGTCCCAAAAACAGCCAGGCTAAGTGAAGTGGAGATACACACACACACACACGCACACACACACACACACACATGTTGGGTTTCTATGTCTTGTGGGGACTCCTCATTGACATAATGTTTTCCGTAGCGCCTTACCCTAACCTTAACCATCAAAAATTAATGCCTAACCCTGACCCTTACCCCAACCTAACCATAACCTATGTAACTGACACTAAACCAAATTTAGTCAAAAATTGCTCAAATTGGGGACCGGGATTTTGGTCCCCACAAGGGAGGTCGGTCCCCACTTGGATAGTAAACTTCCAATTTTTGGTCCCCACAAAGATAGTAATATCAACACACCCCGATGGTTCTGTAAATAATTCTGATCTGAGCTCAGCAGTTTCAAAGACAATTTTACCAAATGCCAAGGAATGGTGTTTCAATTTGAAGAAAAAGAAATAATCTCTAAAAGTCTCCCTATCAATATTATGGTATTTATCAAATATAAATAATTTTAGAGGAAGCACAGTGGTAGCACTGTTGCCTTCCATAAAGAAGATCCTGGGTTCAAATCCGGCCTGGGGTCTCCCTGCATGGAGTTTGCATGTTCTCCTGTGCATGGGTCTGTTCCCTCCATGTACTTCGGCTATTTCCCACAGTCCAAAAATATTGGTCTCTCTAAATTCTCCTTAGGTATGAATGTCTGAATGCATGGTAGTTTGTGCTGTGTGTCTCTGTGTTGCCCTGCGATGGACTGGAATGTGTAATGGATGGAAATAATATTGGTAATTGTAATTATTTTAAAAGAAGAACTGATTTATTACTAGTGAGAAAAAACAACTATTTCTCGAGGTTAATTAGACACTTTTTCAGTTCAGCAAAGGCTAAGCTCAGCATTTTTCACAGATTCATAATGAAGACATGCTGGGTTATTCGACTTTGGTTAGAACTTAAAGAAATTCTGCTGAAACTCCTGATATGCAACATGCTGCTCATTATTACAGCCTACATGCCCGTCTTCATTAGAAATGAAGAAATAAATGGATGATTCTCTGAATCCGACGCAGTTTGAGTACCACACAAATGTTTTCATTTCAAAGTTAATCACAAAATACATTTTAAAACAGGAAATAGAAGGATCTATGTTTCTTTGCACTAAAACACACAAACATATTTTCAAAAAATAATGTTTTCAAAGTTTTATGGGTTTCTGAGGAGTAGAATTCAGCCAAATAAGCATGACCCCATTTAAAGTGTCTTTTCTGTGAATGAAATACAAAGAGAGACCTCAATGGTAATATTATTTGTCTGTCTTCTTTAACCTAAAAATAAATAAAAATAAATTAATAACATATAAAAAAAGCCAAATTTAACCATGTCCCCCAATTTATTTTACACCCTGTAAGGGCATACAACTCTCCCCCTTTTAAAAAAGATAATTGCTCAGTCAACCTTTCTCAGCTACCAGGAAGTGACATCACTCAAGTATTTTCCTGCTCACACAGTAAAGGGGAGTAAGTGATTTCTTTCTTACCTTAATTTTAATCATCAAACTCACATCATCAAGCTCAACTTGATATTCTGGTCCATACCTTAGCTCACATAGACTTATGGCTACTATTGGCTAAAGTCTTCAACCCCATAACAGTCCCTTAACCCATAACAAAAAACTGTTTTAAAAAGCAACCAAAATAACAACAATATTCCTAATAATGTTTGAGAGTTTACGCCTGAAGTCAATAAATATAGTTAAGGTGCGAAAGGTCCTGCATCAGATGCAATGTTCAAAAACAATTTATATGTTGGTAGATTAATCAGAAACCAGAGACCCCAACGTGCATCGAATTCAGATAATGTACCAAAAGCATGCGGATTAGAATTGCTGCGGGCACACCTCTCCTTTAGAGGACTCCACTTTACTCTACATACCTGATGACTTTTTGTTTCCTTTTTGTTGCTGATCAGGTATGAAATCAGCATTTCTGCCTAAAATGAAACCAAACTGTGGTTTATATGCTGGTTTGCACATGCAAACATGTTTCCATCAAAGGGGAGACTGGGGACATTAAGCAACTTTTCTAGCACATATACATGTTCATCTCAAGGAATTAGAACATCGTCTAAATCTCAGCTTTTTTTCTTTCCGGTAATTCAGTTCAACAAGTCTGCAGACTGCAGAAGTCTCCTCACCAGACGATGAAGTCAACTGTCCTACAACTTTTGGATGCATCCCTATTTCTACACACCCGAATCAAATAAAAAGCTTATTACCAGTCCTCTGGAGAATCTGATGTTATGCAGAGAAGACAAAGATTAGGGTGTGTTGGAGCAGGAATGCACCTAAAGCTTGTTTATGCTTCTCCTGCTAAGGAGGAACTGAGACTGGCAGCGCCATTATCAGTCGATGCCAGGGTTCTGTCCAAGGACAGACAGAGTAGAGCTGAATTTAACCTTCCGTTGAATGCAAGTCTGAAATTGGTGAGCCCAACATCATTTCACCAGAACGGTGCTGTGTAATTAATGTAATTAGTAGTCAATGCCGCTTTTGGGCATTAGATGCTTTATGCTGCAAGGCCAGTTTTACTAATACAATCTTTTAACGATTTTGGACACCAGGAAGTGTAGAGAACAACAAAATAGCCTGTTGTATTTGTTTGCTTACATGCGTTTGTAGCGTATTAAATGAGCTGCACTTCTAACAATAAGCTTTCCAGCTTATTCAGAACTCCCTCTCTTTCAGCTATTGCTCCTTGCGTGGATGTGCTTTTACAAGCTGAAGAAATAAACTGTACTTGACCAGAGACGTCACTGCTACGGTAGGCAGACCCATCAGAAAAGGGTGTCTGTCCTCTGCTGTCGTGGTAGAGAATTGCTTAGCAACAATGAAAACAACTGAGAAGTAAAAAAGGATAATGTCTCTGTCAATATAGGGTGTGCAAACTTGTAGACTGAAAAGTATAAAACAAAGCCTAAGAGTTGGAGTACCCTCTCACTCTCTCACGCAGTGGAGTTTAAGTCCGCTTTTATATCAAGTAATAAACAAAGTGTAATATAGTTTAAGTGTTTCAGTTAATTTTGAGGATTATAGATTACAGTTAATTAAAACTCTAAATTCTGATCATAAAATATTTCTTTATATAAAAAGGGTCTTTCTACCTAAATCATGCCAGTTTACTGTACAGTTTCTATACTCATCATTTGGTTGGGGCTCCTTTTCCATGACCTAATCTACTCTGGCATTGAAGTGACTCTGCTATGGTGCTAAAGCAGCCTATGTTGCTTTAATAGTGTCCATCAGGTCATCTGCATTGTTGTTTCTGCCATCTCTCATATTTCTCCTGTAACAGTCCATAGATTCTCGGTGGGGTTTAGGACAGGCCCGGCAGGAGGCAATTCAAGTGTGGTGATACTATAGAAACTAAATAAGGCATTGGTAAATTTTCCCTTACAGTACAGTCTCTTATTCTTATGTTTTGTCTTCTATTTTTGTCTTTTGTCTTCTACATTAGCTTTGCTTCTCAATCCTCTCCAGGTTGTCATCATCCTTGGTTGTGCACAATTATGAACTGTACTTCTTCCACTCAATTCTCCATTAATATATTTGGACACAATAGTCTGATTAGTGTTGTCACGATACAAAAATGTCAAACTTTGATACTGAAAGAAAAAAAAAAGATTCCGATTTTGATATTAAGGTGACTTACATATATTTACATATTTCTAAATAGTTTTAATTATTTAAAAATCTTGAAAGTATCCTGCTCTGTTGCACATCACTTTATCTGTAATTTTATCTTTAATAATGGAACAGTCCTCTGGTTTTGTAACAATATCCATAAAGTGCAAATTTTTCTTGACTCTTAAATTCTGTTCTCACCTTGCAGCTGTTACAGCCGATTTCCCCTTGTAGGACAAAACAGGATTGTTTCATCGTATTTTACTTAAAACAACCAATTTATTGAACAAGTAGATACAACAAATAACATTCCTTTTATCTAGCTACCTTAAGTTATAGTGAAAAAATCAAATGTAAACAATTGTAAGTGAAACAATTTTGCTTAAACTTTTAAACCACCAGCAGTGTCTTTAAAAGTGGCCATAAAAAACTGGTGAAAGATAATTTAAAACTGTCTGTCAGTGAAACGTGTGTGTCAGTGTAATATAAAGGAGGTTGCATATATAATAGACTCCAAAATTTTGATACCACGGAAAAAGAATATCTAATTTAGATACCCGTTTTAGTATTGATTAATATCTAGGTATCGATTATTTTGAACATCCTAAGTCTGATCAGCAAGATTGTTTAGGAGTGACCCTAAAGTATATTTTTTTCTTACTTTTGAAATAAAATACAGAAATAATGTTACTTTCTATTGTTATTTTCATTCCTTGAGATGCACCTGGATAAATTTTAATTTACTTAAAAACACATACATAGTATGCTATATTTAATCCCTTTGGGTTAAGCAAGGGGAACGTTATGTCTTGGATTTGAAGTGATTCCACACAGCAAGTTGTTAAAGTTTTGGTTCTGTGTTTAGTTGATACAGTGATGCTCCGATTTACCAGAGGCCATTCTGGCTCTGCTCATAGTTGGGGAGTCATGAGGACGAGCAGGCACAGTCAGGTAGTTGGTCATCTCTTTTATCTGTGAAGGCAGAGAATAACTATGCTTTATAAGGATTTTAAGTCATAAACATCCTAATCAGTATTCCAAAAAGCTTAGGTAGAACAACAATCAGAAAATACCATTCTACAGCAGCTTACAGTTTCCAGGGAAATTAAATCCAACTCTCTCTGTTCAGTGACTCAGTATTAAAATCAATCAATATCTTTATTAAAACAGAATTGAAAATATGTTTTGCTTTATGGGAGCCTGGAGAAATCCTCCACAGTCCTTAGCGACTTCTGACACATTTAATTTCCCCTAAAAAGGAGCCAGTTTCCTTTTGCAATTACAAGCTGACTAAATGAAAAAAAAAAAAGTATGAATACTCATTTGAGAGAATAATTTAGCTACTCTGAGTCAGAAAAAAATCTATCTAGTAAATTTAATTCTGTAATTAAAATATAAATCATTTAACTTTTCATGATTAAATAAACTGGTGAGGCTGCTCTCAGATCGACTCTGTAGATTTTCAGGAATGTTTACATTTTATTTATGCTTGTTGACTATTGGCATTTGTTCATTTTCTCACAACAAACACCAATTTTGCGATCTGACATTTTACATACCTTCTTGTCGAGCTCAATCATCTTCTGCTTTTTTAGGATTAAGTCTTTAAATCCATCTTCATCAGGATCAGCCACCAGAGTATGTCTGTTGTAGGAGTGCAACTAGGATATGAAGGCACAAACAGTTCTGCATGACTAACACAGCAACACCGTACTGTTGGTGGACGTGGAGCAAAAAATGACTAACATGTATATAATGAATAAAACAGCGTCTATTCTAGTAAAAAGAAAAGCTTGAATTAAAAAATGTAATCATGATTCTTACTCTCTGTCGTGTCCTCTGAAGGTTGGTCCTGAGGATTTTCCTGATCTCTTCCTCTCGGCCTTTGGGCAGCTGTGGATAAGCTCTATCTGAAGGCTTAGGAGGAGCAGGCTGGGTCTTGGGCTGAATATTTCTAACAGGGAAAAAACAAAAACAAACAAAAAAAACAATCAGAGAAGCAGCTTTCTTGAACGGTGAATAAAAGCCAGCACACCTACATGTTCACTTCTATTAAAAATGTAACTGTATTGAGATTTTCAGTTTTGAAAATGATTTACTCTGCCTCGTGTTACCAAGACAATAGAGAAGCAAAACATGAATAAATATGGAGTGTTGAGACAGACTGTGCTAATTTATTCAGTAGGATTAGGCATAATTAATAAGAACAACTTCACTGCATGGATTTTAGCCAATCATCATTGCTTTATGTAGTTGGATCTTTGTAAAAGATTCAGTTTGATCTGCAATAATTCTGAACCACAAAAACAACCACTTTTCATTTTAAAATCCATCACCTTTACCGCCAAAACAAGGTGCAATCCCATAAAATAAAAGCTGTTTCACCACGACATTAAATAATTGTCTTTCGTACTGACAACGCATAATCTGCAAAAAAATATTTTATTCTGAAAGATCAGATCTTACCCCAACAAATAATGTGTGTAGCTAATGTTAAAGAATTTAGCATACTTTAAGTAAATAAAGCGTGTAGTACTCACTGCATGGACACAGTGGAAGGCATGGCAGAAGGCAGCTTAGATCCACCTCCACTCTCCACCAGCTGAATGGCCTGCTTCATCTCCATCTTGTGGTAAAAGGCAATGAGCTGTGGCTCTTTGGAGCGCTCACCTGCGATCAGGAACTTCTTCACATATTTCTTATTAAAGCGGTTCAGCCTGAGAAGAAAACGGGAGTAACGAATCAACAAAAAAAACAAAAAACAAACAAATATTCAGCTCATTCTTGTAAAAGAGTTCAATATCTTTAAAATAAGAACAGTATAATCCCAACTAAACATTAGCCCAATTACTTTTGGGCTAATTTTTTTTACAATTAAACCCTTTTGTCATTAATAACTACAAGTTCCCAAAATTGTATTTTCAAATTTTCAATCAGTTTTTGGGTCACTTCTAAAACCAAGTTGGAAAAATAATGTGGGAAAATGCTTACTTTCTAATTTAGTCCTTAATCACATTATGTTCCATTTACCAACAATGCACACATCTTTAAACCAATTTTAGAACAAGGTTCTTCTAAGAAAATATATGCTGTAGCTACTGTTAAACTTACAAGTGAAAAAACGTGCACACTAAACCAAATGTGCACACTAAACCAAACATATGGTTATGTGTGCATATGGTATGCAAACATAACCAAACATATCTTGCAGTATTACGGAACTTTTCACATCTTAAGAACTTGATGTTTTTCATCTTTTTACATTTCTACGCATGCTTCTATTTTAATCAATTTGAGGCTCACCATCTTTCTAAAGATAACATAAAAAAAGAAATGACTTTACTTCCAGCATCTCTATAGAGATAATGGAACTCCTCATGTAGACGATAATTTCATTCACTAGTATTCAAGACATCGTTCTTCCAGTCACAATCCTAATGACTATGAGTGAGGGTTGGAACGTAGACATAACAGTAACCACAGTTTACTTTAGTCTCTTTTCATTTCATGATGTGACCCCACCATCTATCCACTTCCTGCTCCCATGACTCCTGACTTGAATCCTGGCTCAAAAGGAGCAGTCAGAGGATAGTAACAGAACTTTGAGTCTTTTCCTTTGGAAAATTAATCACGGAGTGGAACTGGTGAACAAAAATTGGGACAGCATTCTCTGCTTTGTTTTTTTTTTACTATTTAAGGAAAACCTTAGTTACTTTGCTCCAGTTAAGCTACATACTTGTCTTTCCAATGGTGATGTCCATAGTGTCCACAAATATCCTCAATCCCAGTCAGCAGGTGGTCAAGGAACTGAAAGCAGAGATGTTTAACAAAAAAGATCAGAGTTGCTCTTCATCTTCAATACGGATTATTTGTCTGTAGTCAAAGTATCTATGTTTGAGAAAAAGCTTGTGCTAGCCAGAGTTAGAGAGGATAATAGCTCAGATGGATATAAAAATATAGAAAACAAGCTTATCTTTGTCATTTATTAAAGCTGCACCATAGAATTAAATGCCTCTGTACAGGAATATGTAGCCTTGTATGCTCACATATTTAGTAAAAGCAAAATGGTATCTACTTAGATGTTAGCTTGGCATCTTAAAACACGAGTCCATAAGTTTGCTATAAGGTTGCCATTATGTAGGTTGTTATATGAAGGTCTGGCAACACATACACAGACTTCTAGAGAAGACTGGACAAATATTTTACTCCACGGAATGCTGTTTTTGATGGCTGAATGAATGAATCTGTGGCATCTTGACATTTTTGATTCCCTACTGTTGCCATCCCCAACAGAACAAACACCAGCTTTGGTAAGGTCAGCTTCAACAGCAGCAGACAACAAGCTTTAAAATAAAACAGGATGTGAACAGCAGCAGCCGGATGAGTGATTGGAGCAGCTTTATTAACACCAGCAGGATTCCCACTAACATAATCAGAGAATTGTAAGAACTCATTTGTTATTTAGATTGTAGCCGACCCATAGATCATCTTGGTGATCCGACTAAGCCTGTAGATGACAGTTTGACAGGTGGAGTTGCCATAGTAACAAGTTATTAAGTAGAAACACAGCATGCACTTCTGTTTCGGCACAGGGAAATTATTTATATAAAGATAGACCCATGCTTGAGGCTTGAAGAGTGATCTGGAAAAGTGCTGCCACTGCAGAGGGTTAATGCTGAGAGATCGATACATACACTATTATCATTCTATCAACAAACAAGTGCCCTTGTTTAAAACAATGCACTTGTTCCACTTTTGCAAATATCTCAAGGGTGCAGTTAAGAAAAAAAAAAGACTGTATATTGCATTAGAAGTGCAACTGTGACACACATCATCACAGCCATGATAAACAAGTTTGAAACAATATGTATCATGTTTGTGAACAGATGCTCTAGTGGCTCACATCATTTACAGTGAAAATAAGTGAGTAAATAAAGCCTAGCCAGCAGCATGGGTGGCAGTCTGTTTAGATCCTTTCCCACACAGTTGGGTCTGCAGCTCTCGCCTCCCTCTAATCACTCCTGTTCTACATTGAAGGAGCCATTAGGACTGTCTGCTCCTCTTGCCTCGAGGACTGGTGACTCATCATTAAGCCCCTAGAGTGGAGTGGAGTGTGTGTCTTTGTGTGCGTGCGCTGTGGGTATCCAGACTTATGTAGTTATTTTATTACCAACAAAACATCCAGGTATTACAGACCAATGTTCTTAGAGGTCTTCAGTGCCTAAACAAAGTACTAATTACACAGAAGTTCATGGCAAAAATCAATAATTCTTCAAAGGAAATTCAACTTTTTAATGCACCGACATTAAGTACTAGCACACAGCCACTGGGTGGAGGTAAGGTTCAAGATATGACAAACCTTAGAGCTTTATGAAAGAACTTGTCTGTTTTGGATGCATTTGAAACGGTACTGGAAACATTTCAGATGTCAGTTACACCTTCTAAGCTATTTATATGAAAAGACACTGAGAAGAACAGCCTATTGACAGATTTTACCTGGGTGTGGATCTCCTCGTTAATGGAGCGCTTTGCCTCTTGTTTCTTCTTTACCGCCAAAAGCTCCACCAGTGGCTTAATGGTCATACCCTTAAAAGAAGGATAAGAACAAAGCATTATTCACTTGAAACACCTCCTAATGTTTTGCCGCAACAGAAATAGGCTGTTATCATTAAGATATGACAAGTTCTTTTGAACTGTGATAACTTTATCTGCAGTATTTTTATGATTTGTTTGAGCTGCAGAGTAATGTATAACACATGGGAGAAAGCACTTGGAGACCTAGCTATAAGTTAACCAGGTTACACCAATTCGGATAAATGAACCGGAAATGGAGAGAAATCAGATGGTGACCATTTCTTTGATGCCAACACGTCAGACTGACAAAAACCACTCAGAAAATCTGAGGTCTCAGAGTAACTTGTGAGTTCAGCACCAATATAGCTGCACATAGAAAAATGTAGAAAACTTATTGGCCTGTTTTGCTGACAGCAGTTAGCATCTGAACAATTAGCAAATGCCACTGGTTTTCTGAATTGCAAATAGAACACCAACATCTCAGAGTACAACCCATTAACAAATCCCAAAACTAAAAGCTCGGAGCAATTATGATATAGGACGCTGGTTTAAAAAAAAAAAATCTGCCAAAAATCTGGTTCTTATATACAAGTGAGCATATATAGAAAGAATAAACGAGTATGTAGATATCATCCTGATGTTAGGTGGCTTCCAGAGGATAACCAGGAGCCATGGACAATCCTTCATCACATTATTATGAAGGAAAAGACGGGTCTGTTTGTGTATCCATGATCCTGTCTGCAAATAAAGGTTGACTGTATTCTTCTGGTACTTAAAGAGATTAGGCCAGATGTCTGCCCCACTATAATGGCATAAGGTAGATGACAGCACATTGCAGCTTTTTAATAGTGCCCGTCTACTGTACTACATGTAAGACATGCATACAAAGTAACTTGTATTTACCTTATGCTGTAATTGTTATAAAAATCATGAGAATGTATATCAAAACAGAAAAGAGATTAATTCTCTAATCAGGAATTATCACTGTTACAGCAAGCAAAATGGTTTAAATACAACGATTTTCCAGCTCAATAAGCTGATCAGCAAGTGCAGAAATAAAGAACAATCTTGGTTTGAGTCAGAGCAAAACATAAAAACAGGTGAACTAAAAAAATAATAACTGATCCATAAATGTCACTGCATAAATAAGATATGAGCAAATACAGATGTAGCTCTGAGTTTTACCAAGAGTACATGAAAACCACTGGTGCAGGGGAAAAATTCAAAGCAGATGAATGAATGCAAATACACTGCACCAAAAGCTCTTTTGCAAACCAACATGTTTGCTGATCATTGATGCAGGTAATAAAATCAAAAAGAAAGAATTAAAGGTGAGGATAAGTGGTACAGAAAATGCATGGGTGAATGGATGAAATTAAATGCAGTTTTAATAGTTTTTTTTTAAGTTAATGGTGATTTATAAAAGAATTCCATCAGTGTATCTACCTGAACAAAGACCGTGAAGAAAATAACTGTGATGATGGCTGTCAGGAAGATTTTTCTGGTATCATTTAATGGGTCGATGTGCAAAAGGAAGCCCAGGGAAAAAGCAATGGCACCTCGCAGCCCGCCATAGGCGATAATGAACTGATCCTTGGTGGTGAGCTTGACAATGCGGAACTTGTTGATTATAAACGTTAGGCCCACCACACCTGAAAAAAAGGTCAAAAAACAAGAGTCAAAATAATATTGTTTTATCAAAGGCTCACTGACTTTATAAAATACATATACATCAAACAACAGTCTTTCTTACTTGTTAAATTACAATACACTATCAATAGGAACTAAAAATAAAAAGATACAGTATATTTTATTCAGATTTATCAGATAGACAAAAAGAAGAACATAAAGCGGAAAAAAATTCAGGAAAAATAAAGGGAAAATAAACCTGTTGAAAACTTTAAATATAGCTGAGAGTAACCATCCAGCAAGCAATTGACTTAAATTAATCTTGAAATAGTTTTCCCATAACAATCAGCAAAGAATAATAATGTCTTAGAAAGCCCTGGTCATTGTTAAGATTAAATAATGACTTGGGAACACTTGAAAACTGATGTTCAATATCACTTTCCATAGAATCAGTTAGAAATCGAGATATTTTTGATTTGTGCATCCGAAAAAGCATGAATTAAATGCAATAATTTGCTGCTCTGGTAAGGGTTTCTTCATTAAATAACTTATCAGACTTAATTAACTGTACTGCACTGCAAGCTTTTCATTACAAATCTTTACATGCATATTTTAGGGCCTGATAGTTTATAACTAGAAAAAGATTTATACTAGATTTACAATTTTGCAAGAACTGACCTTCAACTGCAGAACAGCTTTTAGTGTTTTCATCACAAGACCTCGTCTTACTGAATACTTGACAACTGACATCACATGATTTTTATTTATTTATAAATCTTTCATTTCCTTTTTTTAAAATATATTGGGACTATCATAAATCACAATATAAAGACATGTGATATTATAAAACCAGGTAAAGAAACCCTCGCTATTGTATCCTTTCACACAGTGACAACAGTGTGATGTAATGAGACGATATCAATAGAGAAGTACATTCTATTACGAAAGCCAACCAAGTGAGTCAATCCAATTCCCTGTTAAACAAAATTGACAGTCATATGCAATTTAAAAACAATTCTAATAAGGAAAAGGAACATTCATCAAATAAGGAGCACATAGCTCAGAGGAAGAGTTTGGTTTTTAGGAACGATCTAAAACAAACTGAGCTTTGGAGCTGACCTATGACTCGTGAAACCAGACACAGGATGACAGTCGCTATGACAAATAACCAGTTCCAGTGGTGTGGTCCTTCCACTGTGGCCACACCAAGAAAGATGAAGATCAACGTCTCGCTAACGCTGCTCCACATTTTGAGGAAGTACTTGATAGTGGTGTGGGACTTGTGGGATATATTAGCTTCTACGTAGGGTCGCATCACTGCTCCGCACGCTATTAACCTGAAGAGAAAATAAAAAACAACAAACCAATCTTGGGTCAGCAAAGAAAAAAAAGCAAGACAAAATAGGATGATTGCAGTCATTTTAGTAAATCTATTTCATTACTTTGGATGATTTAAATGTATTGTCAACTCAGATCGCTGTACAGCACAACTTCAAACATTTTTTTAGAAGGAAGAGACGGAAATCTGGAACAGTGCCACATTTACAAGCTGTGAATTTCACCGAAACATTAATCTTAAAAAAGATGTAGTCATACTTGTCTGGTAACCACTTCTGCTTCAGTCCTCAGTCACCTAATGGTTGCATGTCAAAAATCAAAAAGGCCAAAAGCAACGGCTGCAGAAATATTCCGCAAGATGCTACAGCTGTTCAAAATTTACTGCTCTTCTTTCCTTCTGCAAAAACTGGTTTGACTTTCAAGGTTTTAGAGAAATGAAGAAAGGAACTGACAACATTAAGCCAATTTATTCCTTTTTTTATAAACCATGATATATACAGTGCAAAGCCATATCCAGATTTTCATGCAAGGAAAAAGAATGCTTAACACAGTGAAAGAACCCCCCCCCCCAAAAAAAAAAAAAACCTTTAGCCTTGAAGATAGAAATATATTACCGCATTTTGGAGGAAGAAAATAATATATCAACAGCTCCTGTCAGAATCTTAACACAGGTAACAGATCACTCTGTACCGCAAGACGTGATTAAATGCCACCTTGGAAAATGTGGAGGTGCCCATAAAACCAGTCATGGTTTTATGTAACAGGAAATAAACTAAAACTATTTAAATATTGTGTGAAACAAATGGCCTGGTATGAAGGCAAAGTAGGACTAAAAAAAATACTCTGCTATAGTCTAAAAGCTGACCATAGACCAGGACCTTACTTACGGTATTTTAACGTTAGTGGTGCACCATAATGTAATCATAAATCTTACAAATTACACTCCTGCCAGTAGATGTTCCAACCCGTTACATAAAGAAAAAAATAATTATTCAGTAATATAAATTAAATGTAAATCAGGTTAAAAAGGAAAAAGACTTGATTAAAGCCCCACAAATGTAATAAAAATGATTAGTAGTCACTTTCTGACAAAATATAAGAATCTTATCAAATCTAATAAAACAAGAAGACATGACCAAATATAGATGATAATTTACCATCTGTAATTGTAGTATCTGGAAGTCTTACAATAATCATAGATAATTGTCAAAACAAAAATAAAAACATTTAGAGAGACATTAAGAATATGGAGTGAGCTCTTTTGCAACAAAGATTCTCTATGTAAGAAACATGTCTGAGGTTTAAAGCACTAAACAGTTAAAGAGGACAGATTTTTCCAACCACAAAACAATCTGTTTTTCCACCTGAAACTAGCAGTACTCATATCACAGTAAACAATAATAATTTAATGCTTTGATAAATTCCAGCAAGCTTAATCACTTTTTCCAAGCACAATAATTTCCACTTCCATCTCAAACTGATTATTTTTGTTGTTGGTTTTTATTTTTTTGTTTACCAAACTACTAAACGGTTATTTTGCCTTTTTAGTTGTATTTTTTTTTGTATGAGCCGAGATTAATATTTTTTAAAGGGCAATATTGCTTTCAGATTTTATGAATTTTTCCATATTTGCAGTTATGCATAGTGAAATTTAATAACCTCTAAAATAACCTGAGACCATCAGCATCCATCAGCAGCGAGACAACAGCGTAGCTCTAAAGTTCTGGAGAGTTTATTAAATAAAAAGAGAAGCATATTTATGTAATGCAAAATTCACAAAGTAAAAGCTGCTTTCCACGTCTGTACAGCAGTGATGTTTGAGCTTCCTAAAGGGAAGCCCGCTGTGGCTGACGAAAAAGTGGGACAGGAGCCTCTTTCAGCTAATTAGCTTGTTAGCCGCTAACATTAGCATCAACAGTAGAGCTATTTTCTCCTTTTCCCTGACATGTCTGCTTTTTATCTTCTCTCGTAGGTATCCAGGGATATTCTTAGATTGATGAAAATGTCTAGATTCTCTAATATAACGTCCTCTACGGCCCGAGGTGCTGCTTGGACGCCGGTTCTGATCTGGTCAGACAGAACAGAGCGCAACTGTGGCTGCTTTTATTTACAGGACATCAAGGTGCAGGTGTCGCAACAAAAAAACTGCTGCTTATCATTTTTATTATTGCATCACAATACTTATTTTGTCAGAATGTAATTTTTACCTTGGCTTTAGATGTTTAAATGGCTGTGGGTAGGAAGGCTCTTTCTGTAAGGACCATTCAGTAGTTTTAAAGAAGCTCTTGACTGAAGAGGCTTTTGTATTAGTTCATAGCTGCAACATTAACAGTGGTGATGGTAATTTCGCTATGCTTAGCACACGTCATGTGTCCACTGTAACACTGTTATATTTTTTTTACATAGTTTATAAATTTTAAATGAGCTAGCATCCTAAAAGTCAGGATTTTAGACACTACATAACACTTCGAGATAACACATATTACAGGAGCTGTTTTTACCTGTAACAACCTACATTTTAAGTGTGATCCGATTAGTCGGCTAATCGTCAAAATAATTAGTGATTAGTCAATTATCAAAATAATCTAGGGCTGCAGCTATCAATTCTTTTTGTAATCCATTAATCTAGCCCTTTATCAATTCGATCAATCGGATAATTTTTTTAAATTTTTAAATAACCAAAACAAATCATGCATTACGAAACATTTTATGAATGTAAAATGATCAAGCATTTTCCTTTTATCTCTCTCAAAAAAAAAAAGACCTCCAACTCCAACATTTGGCTCCAAAATGAAGCCAATTTTGAGTATTTATTTATTTATTTGACAAAATAACAGTCAACAGCAATCAAAAAAGTGTTTTTGTGATTTTCTTCTTTGTTAATCACTTAAATTGTTTGAAAAGCAAGCAGCGTTTGAGACAACATTGTCACATAAACCTTATCAAAATAAAAAGCCTTTAAATGTAATTTTAAAAGAGGAAAACTCTAAAATGTGACCAGCTCACATTGGGTTCCCAATAGAAGAACATCTCTGCTTTTATTCTGGTGCTACAGTCCCAGACCCACCCTGGGCCCTTTTAGCCCCTCTTAATTCACCTCGTGGATATGCCCCTGCTCAGCAGCACTGAACATTTAAGAATATAGTTACTTATTAATCATTCTAAAAAGTCACAGGAGTCTCTGTGTAAGAGAGTATTTTTTTTTATTACTTTGGTCACAGCGCAGCATTAAGTCTCTTCATTTTATATGTTGGAGCATTTTTTGTTACAGATAGTGACGTTACGGTTTTCATCCGTCAACACGCAGATACTGAAAACAGAGAAACCGCAGATCTCCACTTTGGCCAGAGTTTTTTAAAAGATTCTTTTTTTTGTGCCGAAAATCTGCGTTTATGTGTGGATGACAGGCCAAACCGTAGAAAAATATCTCCGATTTGTGAGATACCTGGCTACGTGTGGGCAAAGCTCACTTGCGATGGAACGTGAATAAGTTTGCTACTGAAAAGCATCAAAGCTAAACATCATATCTAGTCAAAAAGCATCATGACATCTCTACAAATACAGTATAAAAATTAGCAAACATCAATGTATACAGACTTTAGGTGATGTTACCTTGTTTCAACGACGCTTGGTGAAACAGCTTGTGGATGTTTTCTGATGCTGGATCATTGAGCTCGTACTGCTGTGGTACAGCAGGTCTACTAAGCAGTAAATAAACTGTACTTTGCTATCTTCCTTTTTTAGAATGTAACAATCCCAAACTTTAGACATTTTCTGCAGTTTATGGGCATCTTTACGCTCCGCTATCCGCTAAATTCAAAATGTATCACGCGCTGCTGTTGTGCTTCGTACAGTTGCGTCCAAAACAACGGTCCGTGTGGAATAATCCGATCCCTGCGCTATGATGCGCGTCATAAGAATTTAACGAGGCTTCGGGGCAGAGTTTTTGCCTCGAGCAATTTGTGGAATCGAGTAACTCGACGAATCGCTGCATCCCTAAAATAATCATTTGTGGCAGCCCTACCACTGACGGCTGTGAGCAATAGAGGAACAGTGCTTATACATATAACAAATACATTAATCCTGCTAGTTTCAAGTTGCAGAAATTAAATGCAGAAAGGCCCTACTTAACCCTGGTCCTAATCTGAAACTTACGCCATGATGCCTGAAAGGTGGAACACCTCAGCCGACAGGTAGGCCATGTAGCTGTAGACGAACACAAAAAGAGGCTCGATGACCCGAGTGTGGGAGGTGAAGCGAGACGTGAAGGCAGCAAGGAACCCGTAGATGGCTCCAACCAGGACACCACCCAATGCAACAACGAAGAATGAGATGACTCCCAGGACACCATCTAACACCTCCACTGAGCCAAATGATGAAAACTCCTCAAAAAGATGGTAGAGTACCTTTGAGAGAAAAAGAAAACAGATAGTGAATAAAGAGAAAAGGGGAGAGAACAGAAAACATGAAAAGTGGCACAATGTAAATAGAAACAACAACAAATACATAGTAATTAAAGAAACTCCAATAAAAATTAGTATTACTACTAAAGTCAATAAAGCTACACAAAAAATGGAAACGTGTCAAAAATTCACAAAAATCAACAGACAGACCATTTATGAAATCTGTCAAAAATATTCAGGCACCTGGAACATAGACCATACTACATAATGAGTCTCATGTGGCCATAATTCAAGTTGGACTCTCACAAATGTACTCCACTATTCTATACATGCTATCCACAAGCTAGTAGTTTCAATTTCATAATATTAAACGTCCTGCAGCAACAAGCAGGCTATTCTAGGGACAAACTGCAGAGCCTCTCTATACTTGCGAGACTGCACTCAAACCTGCCCGTGCCAAAGCTTGGAGCTAAGCTTGGACCTGGAGACAATAGAGATGAGAGATTACCACGTTGAGGGGGGATAAAACTGGATGGTATTTAGCAGAGTCACAGTAAAGGTATTTACTGTATTGGTTGGTCTTAAAAACACTGGTGTTTGGTCTAAAAATGATGGCAATTAATAGCTATAATTCAGCTATAGTAAGCCATCGATGATATGGATGGATTTTGTATTGCATTGTTTTTGGTTATAAAGCAAAGTTGTAAAAATGAAAAACAAATGGCACCAAAGAAAGCCTTTAGTTGAGCTTCTTGTCATTGGAGCTCCAAACAAACATTGAAAAACTTCTGCTGTTTTATTACTTGCGGCATTATGTCTTCTATCACAGAGTGTTAAAGGATTCATTTTGGGGAAAAATAAACCCAACTCATATCTGCTGGGCTGTGACACAAAGAACAAAGGTTAGAATTCAATCAAAACATCGTCTGTGTTTAAACTATTATTCTCACTGCCAAGATAAATTGTGCAGGCTTCTCTGCCTTTACCCTAAATGAAAGTTTCTAATGCAGTTCATGTTCATCTGCTGTTGCGTTCCTTACCACCTCTTTTTAACCTTCAAATTCAAAGTATAACTACTTACCACAGTTACGGCATCGTTCAGCAGTGATTCGCCAAAGACCAGGATGTGCAACAGCTCGTTTATGTGAATCTCTTCAAAAACAGCAAGCACAGCAACAGGATCCACAGCAGAGATGATGGAGCCAAACAGCAGGCAGTGCAGAAGTTTCATGTAGCCGAGTTCAGCCTGTGGAATCTGACATATAGCAAAGAGGAGGCCTCCGACAAAAAACGCATTCCATAATGTTCCCACAACGGCAAACATCAGGATTGTGCCTAGGTTTTCCATAAAGGGTCGGATAGGCAGGAAGTAGCCAGCATCCAGGATGATGGGGGGCAGCAGGCATAGGAAAAAAATTTGAGAGTTTAGGACAGGTGGGACCTCTTCTCGGGCTATCTTGATGAGACCTCCGACCAGCAGGCCGACAGCTATCAGCAGACAGCTCTCTGGAACAATGCTCGACAGACGAGGAAGCAGATGGAAACCTAACGTAGAAATAGAAAAAAAATATAGTTATTAACTCAAAATCATTACTTAAAAATCAGTTCATGTTAATCTCTGACATTTCTATAAGGAGAAAACATGAGAGACTGAACTCATAACTTCACAATAAACACTGAAATCAAAATTCAAAGTGTTACGCTTGTATTAACCAGATGGGATTATAGTTGGGGGGTTCACATCAGCTAAATTAACATCTTCTAATAGATGACACAAATATCTTCTTTTTTTCCCAAAACTGAGTTTAAGCCTTTTCAGTTGATTTTCTTACTTTTTTAAAGTCCATTACAAAAAGCTGTAAAATAGAAAATGTTGGTATAATACAAGAGTGCAAAGACTAAAACACTACAATGTACCGGTACATTAGAAAATATTATTTTCCTTTGCTAATGTTCCATGGAAGTATAACGGCCTTCTTTTCTTATGAAGGCTGTGCAGACATGTCAGAGCTTGCATATCGTTTGTTGCTCGTTTCAGTTATTACCTGCCAGAACATATTCTTTGCAAGTTGCTGCAAAGCTGTAAACAGTAAGCTGGAAATCTGTTGAAAAGATAACGATAACTGTTCTTGATGGAAGCCAAGAAAAAATATATATATATAGTTCACACGAGATATCTCTGAGAAAGATTTAAATGCCAAAGCTGCAATTAAAATATATTAGGTATGAGCGCACATTTAAAAAATGAAACTGAACCATTGCATGGAATACCTACCACCGCCCCAAAAAAACTGTTAAATCTCTGCTTGTAATCACTGACTATTGTCTCAGGCAGGAAGGGTTCTCATCACAGCACAAGCAAGGCAAGGCAAGGCTCGTTTATTTGTATAGCACATTTTCAACTAGGCCTAGGCAATAAATAAATAAATCGGTTGAATTAATTAATTACAATATTTTGTTGAGGGGGATTTTTAGAGAAAAGTAAACCTAGTTTTTGTATACTGGCACATTTTTGGCTCCCGAGATCTTCCGTAGTGGAATAGGTATGGGTTTGCTGCGACAGACAGACCCCATGCTGTTATATTTGCCTAAAGTCCATCGCAGTCAAAGGCAGCAGCACCACAAACCTATTCCAACAAATAAAACTAAGGCATCCAGACGAATATGAAAAATGGCAGTCTCTCAGAGATGAACAAAACCACAGAGAGCAGCAAACCTTAGCAAAAGGCAAAGCTCACTGTAGCCGAATCCTTAGCACAAG
This sequence comes from Apricaphanius iberus, assembly GCA_028564705.1. Classification (NCBI taxonomy): domain Eukaryota; kingdom Metazoa; phylum Chordata; class Actinopteri; order Cyprinodontiformes; family Aphaniidae; genus Apricaphanius; species Apricaphanius iberus. The sequence goes on along the minus strand of JAPXFQ010002454.1, from coordinate 809,640 downwards.
TAATCTGCCGTTTCTACTTATTGCTGTTCTTTATAAGTAGAGTGGAGGAATCGAAAAAAAAATAAAAAATTAATCGAATCAAAAAACAATCTGCCATATCGCCCATATCAGCCCTACTTTCAACATAAGTAGTAAGACAAAAGAAAACAGCGTAAAAGTATGAAAATTAAAAACAGTACTTAAGTATAAAACAGCTTCTCTGTAGTGAGTCTCCAGGCAGTTCAAGTCACCACAGGCAGAAAGCTTTCAGTCTGAACTGACAAATGAGAAAAGCTATTTTATAAAGTTTATCCTTTATATTTAATAAACCATGCAGGGTGGGTTTCACATGAAGCCCAACATGCAGAGGAAGATATATTGCCATTGTGAAGTGACAGTACTACTGCAGCTCTCTGACCACCAACATACAAAAAGGTGAGAAAGTATTCAAATGAACTGCTGCGAGTAGTTTATGTCTGTCTATATTTACTGTAAACTGGTGCCACACAAGTTTGTGTCAAGATCTGGGCTGCCACCATAACGTATGTCTCCATGGAGCAATGACAAAAAAATAGAAACAGCAGTATGCGCAAAGCAATACATAACAATAAGTTGAAAGCTCTTCATATGGGAACATCGATCTAGCATAAAAAAATCAAAACTATTAGAATCCGAATTACAAACTAAAATTTAAAGAAGTTATAGAAAATAGACTTCGTTAAAGCTCCATATTCCGTTGCTTTAATGTTAGCATCACAAAGTATGTGTGCATGAAACTCCTAATATAGTTTGCTTTTCTGCTTTATTGCAAAAGAAAGAGTGTTCATGTTGTCCAATACATGCCAACATGCACTCCTTTTGAATTAATTCATGTACATATGAGAGCTTTGGCAAGGAAATAATTTTCCTGAATCATATCGATAGACGATGAAACTACTAAATGGCTGTTAAAACAGCAATATTTATTATGCAATGTTGTGGTCACACACGGTGTAGCAGGCCTAACCATTCATTTAACAGAAAAGTAGCGACATCGTAACTGATTAGCTTTTAGAGACAGAAATTGTTCTGGATTTTTACTATAAAAAGGGACTCATTTAGACAGCAGACATACAGCCAACCCATCATACCTTTATTTTGTGCCTGTACACAAACCATTGCATATCCTGGTATTTAAACCATGGATTAGCTAGAGGTCAACTGTCATAAATACACAAATTTGATCTAAAATCTTGTTATATTATCAAGCTCTAAAATGTTATTAGCACATCACTGTTTAAAGCAACAAAGCCTTTGAAATTATATTTTTTACAGTACCTCGTTTTATCAATTTAAGACAGCAGCTCATTCAGTAGAAACTGAGGGTTGATACTGATAGACACTTCAACAATTATTTCAGCTAATTAAACCACATTTTACTCACTCTTGTCTTTTTCATCATCATGATGAAACCCCATTCAGGTATTAATCCCAGAGATAATCTATCCAATGCGCAAAATATATTATTGGCAAGCAGAGTATTGATGCACGTCATCTAAAATACAACAGCCGACCATATGTTCCACCCAAGCACTCCTTTGTGATTGTGATGTTGCACAAACTGAAGCAACAACTGAAACAACTCCATGTGTGTCAGAAGATTCTGTCACACCGTAACATGACTATGTGTTTGCAGGATCCTCTGTCGTGTTCCTCTGCAGCACACCTGCTCATATTGTCTTCAGACCATTAAACAGCTTCAGACTGATATCAGAAACACCACCCACCCTCCCACTCCTGTGAACCTGAACAGGATTAAGTGCGTGGGGAGAACGGATGGATGGACAGGTGGATGGACGTGTCTTGACAGCATGTCAGAAATCTCCGACAGAAACTCTTCAGATATTCAAGACATCTGTGGCGCTGTGAAATGCTTGGACAGTTTGAAAACAGCGCTGTTGGAGAAGTAGGCTTTAGATTTTCTGGCCTAATGGGTTTCATTATCAGGTGGAGCAGCATCACTATCCTATAGTACCTACTGACTAAGAATACCAAACAAAAGACTGAAACTGCCAATTTATCTAGAAGGACTCACCAGATCACTGGGGACTTCAGCTTTAAAGATGAATTAGCACCCATTGGCAAAATCTCAGCCACCGTAGATCGTTATGCAATTACTAAGTCATGCCAAACTGTGACGGAAGCATCACTATATGTAACAACTCAGTTTGGGAACATTAGATCACACAGGAAAAGCCCAGAAAAGCTCCAATTACTTATCAGACAAACCGAAACAATGATTGTGATGACAATCACGCCTCAGAAATCTTGCTAATCTTGGCGTTTTGCTATATGAAATCATCCGACAGTTCATATCAGTGGCCCCCAATTTTTAAGTATATGTAAAGACAGGTTGCTTCTTTCATCCAGGGAAAGAGCACTAAGACCTACCAGGACCAAAAGGAAAAACAAGTGTGAAGGTAGAATATTAACATCTGAAATTGAGACCTCAAGGGAAATTTTTCTGTGCTTTCTGAACAGACATGCTGAAAGTATGTACAATATTTGGAAGGCCTGTAGTAACAAAGAAGGCAAACGTTTGATTTAGAGTACTACTTTAAGAGACTCAAAAAGAACCAAAATTTTGTAATATTTATTAAGAACTAGCCTCAATTGCTTTGTAATAATCATTTGCAGCCTGTATGATCGGCATGGAACGTTACCACTCTTAAATATACAACGTGACAAATGCAATTTAGGCAGTGCCCAGAGGGAATACTTCAAGGCCTCCGTTTAAAAAATTCAAAACACTCCGACACACCTGACACGCATCTCGTGCCTTTGACAAGGCATATCACTTTAACATGTCTAAACAGTGAACCTTATGCGCAGTCTTTCAACACCACACCCTTCAAAAGAGTCAGTTAGATCAAATCACACACACAGATTGCATTTGGAGGACATACATTTCAATTGATTGTTGACAATCAGAGAGATGTATACCAGAATCTAGAATGTGGCATGGGAAATCATGCAGTGGTATTATTAGAGTACAAACAGCCCCACGACCCCTTGTGTAAAGCCAGTTAGTATCTTTAAATCTTAAACCATATATACCCCACAATGAACCGGTATGCTATTTGGTAACAAAACAGAGTTACTTAGAATCCTAAAGTACACAGTCCTCAAGGAAAGGAAAAGTCACGGCTGCATGGTATAAATGTATTGCTGCTCACGCCTCAAGGAGTCATGTTCAATATAGGATCAAAGAGGGAAACTCTGAATGAAACGTGTTTTATGGGTGACCAAAAGGGACAAGGCTGTACATGCAGTTCAATCAGGAAGTAAAAAACCGAAGACATTTCAGGATGAATACTGAGCTTTCTCCCTTTAAAGATTCTCAATACATCTAGCAAGACTTGTTGAATATCTTTAAACATCCACCTGTGGCGAACTGATGACATTTCACGCTTTCAAATGTCTACCGCAGGACTTAAAGTAAGACTCAAAGTGCTTTTTCAGTGCAAAGAAAATTAGATGGTGAAAAGGCTGTAATAAAAGAAATAATTCATAGTGAGGGCATCGTGGTCCAGATGTGTGCGCAGTTCCTTGCAAAAGTATTCAACTCCCCTAATCTTTTTCACTAGGTACAACCACAAGCTTTACTGTATTTTTGTTTTGTTTTTAAATGATGAACCAACTTCAAGTATTGCGTAATTCTGAGGTAAAAGGATAAGGGTTTAGAAATGTGTTACAAGAACAAATCTAAAGAGTGTGGTGTACTGTTTTATTCAGCCCCTTCCTCTGACACCCCAAAACGCTTCGTATTTGTAAAGGGTTTTGAAACCCATATTTAATTTGCCTCCTACTTCCCAATTATGCAATTACTTTGTAGTCGCATCATTACTGAATGAGAAAAGGTTTAAGTCCCACTGCGAGGCACTGTGTGTTGCTGTAAATGCCCAAGCAAACATTGCAGGGGAAAAAAGACAGTATATAATAGATTTTTTTTCTTTCTTTCGAATTTATAAATACCAACCAGGTCATTCGTTATGGCTGGTTGGAAACAACAGTATCTTATGTGTCCTGTGCTCCACTGCCTCATGAAAGCATTTATGTAGAAAGATTATATAAAACCAGCTACGGGTGGCAGCCATTTCATTTTTTTAAGTGTACCCGGTATCGACACAGCCCGATACTTGCCACACATCATCGTTTCCAAAGCCAGCAACATTGTCCTGTTGCCAGGTGACTAGCTGTACACCATAGGTAACGGCATGAACTCCAATGAGCAAGCACAAAAGAGACAGAAAAAAAAACATTTTAAAACTCTTCTTGCTGAAGATTGTGACTGATTGGACATTGGATTAATTATGGTTATAAAAGCAGTGATATTTAATTAGCTGACCAGCTTCCAAACATCACAGAGTAACAGATTGAATTTAACAGAAAGGTCATGAAACACATTTACCACGGAGTGATGGAGGGCTTGTTCGTGACCACAGTGGTGCGTAACAGATAAACAGCTCTGAGTCATCATTTTATTGGTTGATGCAGGCCATTGTGCACAACCAGTTGTGCAAGACCGCTATCGGTTTGAATTATTTATTATGGCCTGGTGTGGGGATAACTCAGCAGAACCCCTGGTGTTATGTATGAACATAACAGTACCATCTTCTACTGCAAATTTTTCTGGTACAATGCAACGGACAGAAAACTGGTATCCAAACAAACCCTTCTTATAATTTACATAGAATCCTTTATTATTACACTTTCATTATGAAAGCTAAAGGGGGCAACATCAGATATGTTTTAAAAATGATAAAGTATTGGTTTTCAACCAATTAGATTGATGTTTTAAATAAAAGAGGATACAATGATATAGTTTTAGCAGGTGTCAGATCAGATGATATTTTTTTTACATATGAGCAATTATCTTTTCCCCCCAAATAGACTACCCAACCAAGATCATTTCTGTGATGACCGCTGCATTTCTTAATCATTGTGAAACTAATCTCAAACCTTCGCAGTACATGATGACAACCTTCACTACAAACCTCTGCTCTTGATAGGAAAATGTTCAACTAAGACAATAGGATGCTGTAGAGAGGAAATGTTGCAACCTGTAAGAACAAGTGTTTATTGCTAGGTTAAGCACAGGCTATATCTGCTTTCTAGAGGTACAAGGAGAACTAGAATAGCACTGTGATGGCGCAGATTGCTGCTGAGCCAGCTCAGCCCCCCTACCCCTCGAAATCTAACCATTTGTTCGTGTTCCCACTGCAGACATTTCATCTATAACTTTTTGAGTTATTTTCAGTTATAGAGTAATCGGTCCACAGCCTTCATTCTGCTCTCTGCCTCTGAGCTTTTTGGGCCATCTGTCTCAAACAATCAATAACCTATAACAATTTTCCAAGTTTCACTTAGATTGCTGTTCACCAAAACATATAGTTTTTGTAAAAATAATTTTGTTGGATTTCACAGTCTGCTGTTTTCATCTGATGGAACTTTCTCTTCTAAAATTTTGTCTCCTGACTTCTGTTTTTTTTTTTTTTGGGTGGGGGGGGGGGGGGGTTGTACGTGTAGCTGGTCTGTGTTTTCATGGTTTGTCAAAGAATTTAACTAACTTAAATAATTTTTTTCCAATTTCTAGAAGCTTTCAATTTTGTCTTTGCTTCATTTTTTTTAAATTACCCATAACAGAAGAGGCCCAGAGGTTAGCGAACTCTGAATAATCGTTTGCTTAAACCTCATAAAATTTTTACTGATTTTCCTCCTTAATGATTGTCTTAAAATGTTCACCCTGGAAATGTTTTGCAAGTACAGTGGTCTTTAAGATTAGGAGAAAGTCAATAAACCTGGAAGTCCGCTGGTACAAGTTTTAACCTAAATAACACAGAAAAGATAAGCAGAGCACATTGTGTGACAATACCTCAAGCTTGCACAAGGTGTGTTTTTTTTAAATGCAATATAAGGATTCCTCCCATAAGCTTAAGAATGAGGACAGATTTAAAGCTCATAATCTTGATGAGCTTCACCACTCCACACAACTAATGCAATAATTTATCCTAAACCGTTAAAGCGTTTTAAGAGATTGTGACACGTAATACAAGGCAATGTTTAGTTGTTTTGCTTACTAGGTTATGAGCATGTCTCTTTAGGAAACAGCCTTATCCGTTTCTAAGAACTTCTGCATTCCTAACATAGAATTGACAAAGCTAAAGTCTGGGTATGAAAGGATGGTGACTGTGCAGTTTGACATAATCTAGTTACTCAAAAGCAAATTAGGATTGTATTTTATTTGTGATATGAATAAAATTGTAGCTGTAGTTTAAAGTTACAAAACAATCATGAAAAAAAATAACATAGGAATATTCATGGGCCAGTGATATAGTAGGTGCACCATTTACAGATCTTTAAGGCAGCTGTTCTGGTTTCAATTCAAGACCTTCACCTTCCCCAACCTCCATCTCCCTTTACTTCTCTGAACTTGACGTAACTGATGACTAAAGGCCATCAGCACCATAAAGACAAGAAAAAAGATTGCCCACAAGCTGGGGCGTGGCTATAAAATCCCATTTTCAAAAGAAATTAAAAGGAATTATATTTATAATTACGTCTTATTTTTGAGGAGTGCCACAAAAAGTAATCATAAAATAAAATTGGATGGATGAAAGCTGAGTTTTAAGTGCCGCAACGTCATTGTCCACGACAAAAAACGCTCCAACATCACTTGTGTAACCTTGATTAGACTCCTTGGAGCTGTCTTGGCATTATCCATTGCCAAAGCGCTTTTTGGTCGTTTGTTTTTTCCATTTCTCTCACTGCTGTATGGGGAGCCTAAGTCATGCCCTTCAACTTCCGGTCCATGGGTCCCCAAATGCCAAAGAAAATGAATGAGAGTCAATGGAGCGACATAGTTATTCTCTGATCCAGTTTGAAATGTGCCGTGAATCAAACATATGATGTCCATGAATTTTAAAAACTAATTTTGACACAGAAAAAACGCTGATTTTCGACCGGAGGCAAAAGTTACTTTAGGTTTTGTGTGAAAATGTTTAGCGGACTACAACTGCAGAAGGAGAGCGAGGGTCGTGGGTTATATTTTGTCCTGTAGTGTTAAAACCATCAGATCAATTTTAATGTCAAAATTTGAACACAAATGGTTGGCTGGGATTATGGCAAAGCCAAAGCTAAGAACTTACTTTCAAATTAAAGATGTATTTGAAGCTTATAAGCCCACTAGGGCTGGGCATACAGTGTGTATGCAAGACACATTAATAAAAAACTATTCATTCATTCTTAGCCTCCAGGCCAGAGAAAGTACCATTAAACATGGAGAAAACCACTATAAATCTGACCATGTGGAAAGTAGCAGCTATGTCTGGGATAAAGCAGTCGGTGGAGTAAGAGCCAGCATGTGGTAGAAGCTCTACAAACTGTGTTTTACGTGCTACAGCTAGTGCTAGCTCCCATTAGTCAAATGGCGTCATACACGTGACTTCGGGTCCGTCAAATGGTGGGCGGCCCCAGAGTACGTAGCGGAAAGTAAACAAAGGCTCGGAGAGGAAGAAGAACAATGGCGACCTCACTAGCGATCCAGAGCTTTTTGCTCAGTCTGTGGATTTCTGTAGATGCACGTAGGAGAGAAAGTCTCTCTAATCGAAGAATAAAGACCTCAGAAAAGCTACACACTGCAAGGAAAAACAGTGAAGTAGTACAAAAGAGTGTGAGAAGCTCTGCAGGAGAATGACGCGACAGGAACCCGGCAGCTTGTGTGGGTAAGCCGATGCAAATACTACCCCGGTTTAGTGCGCTATAAATATGCTCTGGGTATTTATTAATTTGCTAAAGCCCAGCGTAAAAACCTATGTTAAAGGAGACATATCATGGAAAATCCACTTTTTTAGCCCTTAAATCCATGTAAATGTGTATTTTGGGTGTTTAGGAGTGCAGCCAACTTACATTTATTCTCTTCTGGTGCTGTGTTTATATCTTTACATTCTTTTTTGGTCATATTTTTCAGTCTGTTTAGTTTTCTCTATTCACTATTACATTTTCTTGTCTATTATGTCACAGCATTTGTTGTTGAACTGCCAAATAAGGTAATGGACTTCTGGGTAACAAATTTCGTGAAGCCGCCATTTTTTCTCCCCCACAACGATTTTGTAGTCCAAGGTCAGTCATGTCGAAATTACAAGAAAGCAAGTCAAAATGTTCAGTTATTGGGTGTATTAACCCACACAAATCCCTACATCGACCCCCAGCATCAGAGGCTCTGAGAAGTGCCTGGTTAAATTTTATTTTTAGTGGAAATATACCGACATCCATGGGGAAAGTTCTCCTCGTTTGCGCGAAGCACTTCGAGGACGAGTGCTTCAGCAACATCGGTCTGTATCAGGAGGGATTTGCCAAAAACACTTCGTCTGATTGAGGGCTCAGTTCCTTCTCTCCACGGAAACGACAAACAAAGCAAAGCGGTAAGCTTCAAATAACACTAAAATGACAAACTTTATTTTAGACATAAATGTTGTGTGTTGATATGTCGTACGGGCGATTGTTTTGATAGTTGTAGCATTGTACTTCTGCTTCTGTTAGCGATGTGTGCTAGCTTTTAACTGAGGATATAACTGTACTGCATGCTTTGAATAAAATGATTGGGCTTTTTTTGCCGGTTTTTGTCGTGGGGTACACATGATGTACAGGAATTTAGCCACGATCGCTTCGCAATAAAAAGTTTATCTGCCGGTAGTAATCGAATCGCTGCTATCAGACTGCAAAAATGTCTGAACGGGGTGGAGCGGAACGCTCTGTAACCTGGAGGGGGCGGGGCATTAAATGTTCCGCTTACATTTAAAGGGACCGCACGAAAATGAGTTGCTCTAAAGATGCTCCTCAGAACGGTATAAGGAGGGTTTGTGGGGCTACAATAACATGGAATTCAGACCAAACCACTGTGGTTCTACTTTACATAGACCACAAGTGAATGATTTACATGTGAAAAGGAAGGATTTAAAAGCATGATTTACCTCCTTTAACAAGTTTGCTTTAGTTATAAGTATTGTGTGTGTGCGTGTTTCAGATGACTGCTCTGTGAAGTCGTCGCAGGCGACCGTCGGTTTGGTTGTTTAACTGGGTCTTGCAGTGATGAGACGTTCTTCTGGGTTTCACCGAAGCTCAGTGGCTGCAGAAGTTCAGGATGTCGGAACAAATTCATCTACATGTGCAGCAAACTACGTCCAGTGCTGGAGCGACCCAGCTTTTCGCCTCTTGTGTCCCCTTAAAGAAAGGAGTTGCCATATACATGCTACGAATTCTATGAATTCCAAACCACAATTGCATGTTTTGTAATAAAGCTGTGTGCTTTGAAAATTTTTTCAGTTTTTTAAAATCACCACTACAATGTATTTTACAGATATCCCATCTTTGAGTAGACTTCGGCTTTTCAGCAGCTTTCAAATGTATTCAATTTACTCATTTAGCAGCGCAAGACTTTTTAACTTTTAACAGCCAGAGCAATTGTTGCTATCAGATTTTAAAATGTTGCTGAACCCTGATGCCAGACATAATATTGTAAAATGATTCCACCAACCAGCACGTAATGAAACTGCAAATGATAATACAAGCGTATAGCATGGACATTTTTATTGGACAGGTATAGAAAAAGTTCAGAAACAAAACTCCAGCTGCACATGTCTGTGGGTCATGGTTTAGTCTGCAGCATCACAAGAAGGTTTGATTGTAGTCAGATTGAAGGCATGTCATCTCCACCCTCCTTAAGCCGGTTTCCTGCTTCTGCTCCATGAGAAGGTGTTGATCCCGCTGCAACAGGTTGCAGATATTTTTTTAAAGTATTATGCTTACAGTGCATTTAAAACATACACTACTAATTAAAATTAAGGAATAGAAACATATGTCTCAATGTGCTTCAGAAAATGCAAGTAATTCATTCATATTTAAAAAACAAAACAAAAAAAGGCATCAGAACTGATTTGGATAACTGATAGTAAAAAGAACTGTCATACTGAAGATGATATGCAGCTGAATAGGTTAATATTGTGAATAAAATAAACAAGCGACATGAAAATTGCTTCTTACCGAGAGTACGAGACAGTGAGTTCAGAAATTCTGCGTTCTCCGTTTCTCTGCTTCGGCCTGCTGCTGAGAACCATCGGCTATGAATCTCGATCAGCCCGACTCCTCCTTGATAACCCTCTCACAGCGAGCAGCTCCATCCAGCTCACACTGAATCTTCTCTTCAGCCAACAAACTCACAATTGCTGAAACTCCGTTTGGTTTTTAATGTTGTCTTTGTTCTTCAGCAAACACTAAACACATCCACTCGCTGTAGCGAGGTTTCAAAATGGTGGTCCGTTTGTCGTTAAAAGACGCTGTCAAGTTACTCTCCAGTGACTCCGCCCTCCAGCCAATCAGTGACCGACAACAGTCTGATGTCGCTTTTCAGTACCAGTTCAGCACGGATGGAACCACAGCTGAGGTGGTACGAAAAATAGTAGCGGCTCGGAGCGGTTAAGCTAGACTTCTGCCAGTCGAGAGTAAAAAGTACTGAGGTCGAGTCGAACCGGTGGAGAGACGCCTTTACGCTCCCCATGCCTATGATAGAGTGCAGAAAGTTACTCTGAGCGGATAGGATTTGGGAGAACTACTGCCCCCTACAAGTTTGTCTATGAATGTGCTTAAAAACGCATTTATCCGGTTATGCGTGGAAAGAGTTTTTTTCGCTTTGTTTTTTACGAGATGGGAAAAATATTCGTTTTTTTAAGAACTCGTGTATGTGTGTACATGGCCTCACACTTTTATTGAAAATATTACATCCACTAGCGCAATAGATGAATCCATTAAATTACAGTTCCATGCACTAAAAAAATTGAATCTCACAATAAAAATAAATTGCATGTAGTTTAGGAAGTTTTCTTTGAAACATGTTGCAACTACATTTCCAATAGTCCCTTGCGAAAAGCTGACCAACCACTGATCTCACAAAGCCCAGATGATCCAGCCCTGTTTAAATTTTGGTGCTACGTCCAGTTAGCAAAAAATGGTGCAATTCAGCAACATAATTAACAACATCTACACTTATTGTTATCTACAGCATATATTAGTCATGAACAGAATTAAATAAAGGCAAACTCTCGATTTACTCTCGATCTACGTTCCTACCCTCATCTATGGTCACGAACTCTGGGTGGTGACCAAAAGAACAAGATAGCGGATAAAAGCGGCGCAAATGAGTTTCCTCCGTAGAGTTGCTGGGTTCTCCCTTAGAGATAGGGTGAGAAGTTTGGTCATCCGGAGGGGGCTCAGAGTAGAACCGCTGCTCCTCCACATCGAGAGGAGCCAGTTGAGGTGGCTCAGGCATCTGGTCAGGATGCCTCCTGGACGCCTCCCTGGTGAGGTGTTCCGGGCACGTCCCATCGGGAGGAGGCCCAGAGGAAGACCTAGCCATCGCTGGAGGGACTATTGCTGTGTCCGAATCCAGCGGCTGGATCCTTCGAAGGACCCGGTTTACTCGGTCTACGTGGGCTGGGTCCTTCGTGGACACGGTAGACCAGATGTTAACGGCTGTGAATTTGGACGGTCTAGCCTTCAGTTGAATTCCCGCCCCCACTTTGCCGAACGTCCTGTCTCCTAGCAACCGCGATCACGCTAAACCAGCTGGTAAAGCAAGAAATATTTCCCAGTATTTTACTCACCTTTTTTACTCTAGAGGAATAACAAGTTTTACTGTCTGTGCAAATGTTTTATATTTCTGGCTGAGAGGTGATCATATCAAGATAATTTTATTTAATCCAGGTTAATACTTAAGACATCTACTCTCATGATAATTTCTGTAATTGAATGACTAGTGATCAAATGTACAAATTTGTAATATTACATTTTTTATATTCATTTTATCTGTAAAAAATCTTTGTGAGCTTAAAATTATATATGCCTTTTAGATCAAAACAGCATTTTCTAATTTGATTTTATATATCTATGATTTTTTTTTTACCAAGCATATTCCAAATTGGCTCTTCCTAAATAAACTGAATTGTTTTTGTAAACAACCACTGCAACAACAACTAACATTGTGTTTTAACAAAACTGCAGGTCATAACACTTTTCTCCACAGCTGCCTCTTGGGATGTGCTTCAAGATGAAGCTGCTGGAGGTCTGTGGGGCTCTCTGGTTGGAAAAACTTGTCTTTTGTGCACGTCGACTTAAGCAGACTGTAAACCCTGATGATGGATGCAGTGGACAGCATGACGAAGCTGCTCTGAACTCTCTCTACAGACCAACCTGTATGATGTTCCCCTCGTCAACCAGAAAATATTTAAAAATATCTGTATTCAACTGATCCAGCAACACTGCCCGTTTGTTCTAATTTGGCTTAAATAGGTCATTTATACAGATATAAATAACTGCAAAAAAACTTATCCTAATGCCAATATGTTGTTATTTTAAACTGTTCAACGTAAGCTTCTTTAAAAACACTAATACAACTTTTAATGAAATGACTTCATGATATTTAACATTTTTAGAAATTCATTTATTCACAACCATCGAACACCTAAATAAAAAATGTGACAAAAACATGAATGAAAAAGAAAAACAGTCCATCCATTCGGTCCCTGCTCTCCTCTCCAGTCTCCCTTTGCTGCTTCATATCCTAAACAAGAAGACAATAAACACAGTTTACAAAAAGAGCAACACAACAACATTTATGAAATCTATATTTGTTAAAGTGATCAGTCATAAATTATGTTATTTGCGCTGTTGCAAATATACATACAGTAGGTTTATTTTTTTCTCTCAATTTTTTTTTTCCGGCAAGGGATTGATTTCTCCTGCAGATACAACTCCTCCTGAATTTTGCTCATTAGATAGAAAATAAATACCAGAGGAACGTGACAACTGTATTGATTTAAGAATGCAGAACTATAGTTTTCACAGCAGATCACAGGTTCTGTATGAGGCTCAATAAGAGTCCTCTAGCATAAGCTGTGTAACTGGATTTAATCTTCAACCTCCAAGCCACCGTGCCCCGATTTTTACTCGGTAAAGAGGTAATAATTTCTCCTAAGAGGAGTTGACTTTTTACTTAATTTACCAAAGCAGAAAGTGGCTGCGTAAAGATGAAGAAACTTTTACACTACCATACAAGCTCGTTTACGAGCGATGCTTTACAAAAAAATATTAAAATACATGTCTAAGCCAAGAATAAAAGGCAAACAACACAACCGCTTTAAGATTTTCATTTTTGAACCGTCAGATTTTAATATACTTACATCTAAAACTGTGATCCTCTCTCGCTTCGCCTGCCGCTTCGTCTGCCGTGTTGCTGGAAGTAAATTCTCCCGTTCAGCCCGCAATGAATCTTGGGATATGTGGACCAGCGAAGGATACACCGCAACGGTCCTTCAAATCGGGGAGAAGTCGGCCGGATTCGTCCGCCGCATTTGAAGCAGTCTTTGGATTTGGACAGTCCTAGTCGCGGCGCTGTGACGTAACCGGCCGACAAATCCGGCCTTCGAAGGATCCAGCCGCTGGATTCGGACACAGCCTATGTCTCCTGGCTTGCCTGTGAGCGCCTCAGGATTCCTCGCGAGGAGCTGGTCCCAAGTTGCCGGGGAGAGGGAAGTCTGGGTCTCTCTGTTTAAGCTACTGCCCTGCGACTCGACCCCGGATAAGCGGAAGAAGATGGATGGATGAATAAACAATAATTAGCGTTAGGTAACTGACAGTGGTTATGTTTATACTTTATAGTTTCTCCGTCAGCATATGACGGCCACGGATCAGATGCAACATATAGAAACCTGCACATTGTCTAAACAGTGATAGAAGTCCAATAAGGCTAAACTACCACCTAAAAATAACTATTGTTTATACCAGAGAGCTCATATTAGCTACTAGTGTTATGCTACAGTTTTCATATGTTTTATGTTTCCTGGATAATTTGTTCAAAGCAGTATCTGTTGTTTACAGACACAAATCTGTTGAAGCAATCGTGGAAATAACTTTATTTCAATTATATTTATTTGTTGCACCAATTTTTTGCTGGACCCACCCAAAAAGCAATTTCTGGCTATGCCACTGCCCACAAGTATATAAAAAAAGTGATTAAAAAAACAAAAACATTAATCTGCATGTATGGATAGACAACTAGGCATGGAATGTGTTGTGTCACACTCTTGGCATTCTCAACCTCTAACCTCAAATGCCTTCAGAGAACTCATGAATGGATCAGGAGAGTCAGCTAAGCCTTCTCTTAAGGCCAAGGACAAATCAACAAAACTGTTTTCTCTGTGGGTACTCTCATTCTCTGTGTACACATGTGATATATTTCTTAGCCCCCAAGAAAAGGCTGCATATATCCATTAAATGTAATTGATATGTGATAAATACTACTAGTCAGACAATAAAAACGCTGTCAGTCTCTCACAACTAAAACTTTCTCAATCATTAGGTAATCAACAAGGTAGCAAGGTCACTGACAAGATTACATTTAAAAATGGGTATTCTGTAACATACATTTGATATTTTCAGTGGTTTTATTTAGCAATCACAATATTTTGAGGCAGATAAGATTTACAGTTTATTTGAGCACAGGAAACCTTTGATAATCTTGTATAGTTTTAACCCTTTACAAGTGGTAATGAGTAGCAGCAAAGGTCTTGAAACAACTTTAATTATAACAATAACAGTTTTTTTATATTGTAAACTATGATAGAAATATATAAAAAGCTCACTAATTTCTCAAAAGCTGAAGATAAACATCTACTAATATAGCTTCATTTAATCAACGCTTCTTACTGGTGTTCTCCTCAAGTGAGAAAAAGAAGTTTTGACTTGCAGCCAAACTCCAGCAAAAGCACAAACTAAGCTCAGGTAACAGCTATTAAATGAAACGGTATGCTGTCATTGATTGCTACACTGAGGCAACACAGTCCTGAGAATATCTGGTCACCTCTGCATCGTACAAGGAGGGCCAACCCAACTGGACCCGGCTGACCTGTTCGAGCAACCTCGCCTGAGGGAGGGGGATGCAGGACACAAATAGCTTCACAAGTACCGAGGTAATTAACACGGGTGTGTCCCACTGTCTACTTTTTAATCTGTGGTGTGTGTTATCAAACTGGAGCAGAAAAGTTCACCAGGACATTCGGAGCCAGGTGCAAATATGATAAGGAACCAAACGATTTCATGAGTCTTGTCTATGTAGCGTCTTGCTTTTAATAAGTTATATATTACAATCACAGCATACATCTGGAACAAGCTATTTTTACCTCCCCTTTTACAGCTAAAATTACAGAGAAACTTTTCTTCCTGACTTGGAAGATTATTTTATGAGGACACTGAACACTCATTTATGGATCGTCATTCATATTGTACAAGGTAAACGGGCGAGGTCACAGGTTGCTTTCAGAACATGGGGCTAGGATCCCAGTACCAAAAGAGCGTGGTGTATAATTTGACAGCTCTGACATTTGAGAATTAATGTG
The DNA here is from genome assembly GCA_028564705.1 of Apricaphanius iberus. Lineage (NCBI taxonomy): Eukaryota > Metazoa > Chordata > Actinopteri > Cyprinodontiformes > Aphaniidae > Apricaphanius > Apricaphanius iberus. The sequence continues at coordinate 794,176 of JAPXFQ010002454.1, read as the reverse complement.
TAATTTGATTAGATAATCTGGATGGTGTTTATGAATTTTTAAGTACTAAAGTTGATATAACTAAACAAAAAACTTTAGAAGAAAAGAAACCTTTAGATAAAAGCAAATTTGTTATGCATCATCCTTACCAAGTTACCTGCATTGGATGCTGCTGAAATCTGTATTTCTCTCATTAGACTCACATTAAAACATCACAAAGGTTTGCCACTTTTCTTGCACCCATAGTCTCATGCGCTGCTGCTGACTTTTTCTATTGTATCATTACGTCACACTCATTCAATGTTATCTCATGGTTAAAAGGTGTGGAAATGGAGAGTACCATTTCATGTTGACACTCTTTGTTTTTTTTCCCTGATAGTGGGGGGGGGGGGGGATCAGGAGCGGCAGCCGCCTGCACTACCACCCAAACCTCAAAGATTAAATTATGATCTGAAAAGTGTGGTATACTTCAGCTTTTATAGTAATTGTCCAATTAACTACTAAACCATGACGTACTGATTGTAGAGATGTGTACTGACCAGAACCTGGCAACATGATATGTATCACAATAATGGGTGGACAATGTGATACATTGCGATGCCATTAGTAAGACTATATACTGAAACTTTTAAACTTAACTGTAGGAAAACTGTAACAGAGTTCTAAACATTCAAACAAGTTTCATACATGCAGTTTTATTACTAGATCTAGTTGATCCCCCTGGAACAAAAGAGGTGAAAATAGCCACCAACAAGAAGTCTTACTTTAATAAGAAGTAATGTCATCATAATGGCACCATTCAAATTCTAATAGATAAATATGTTGCTTTTAAATATTGATACAATATCATTACATAAAATATTGTGGTATACTGGCATATCGATATTTTCTAAGACGCCAAATTGATTGGTAAAAAAAAATAATTATTCAGGCAGTAATGTACAGTGGACAAAGAGCATTCTAAAGTCATGTCTTATGAAATAAATCCATTAAGACCTAACATAGGGGCTTTCCTTCTTAGGTTAATCATCTACCTCATAAGTTTTCAGATAAAACGTCTTTGAATGATTTTCATTTGAAATCTAAAAAGTAAATCTTTCAAACTACAATTTCTGTCGATACAATATTGTAGCATAACATATCACGATGTATCAGTATTTTATTACATCTCTTTTTCATAAAAAAAATTTGAACTAAAAAGAACAATTAAAATGATCAGGAACTCAGTTAAAGGACCCTTTTAAAGGACCCTCTGACAAAATCTGTCCTTTCTGGAAGAAAATATGTAACAAAAGAAATACGTTGGACCACAGTAGCAAATTATGAAGAAAAATGAGAAGACTGAAGACTGTTCTTAGGACTTCACGGTCTGTGGTCATGATTGATATAAAGGTAAATATTCCCTGGGTGCAATAAATTTAAGTACACGCACAGAAAATACAGAGATAAATTTGCCGTATACAGGCAGTAAAGTTAAAGGGATAAAGGGTCTGTGGATCTGCTGCTAGTGTAATAAAACAGAGACTATGATCAGAAAACGGAAAACCAACTGCTGGAATATTAAGAGCCTCCAGACCAATTATTTTCAGCTTGTCTGCTGTTTACCATTTTCTCATCTGTCGGTTCAGTCGTTTGCTTTCCTTATGTTGCCGTTTTTCACTTGCTGTCCTTGAACCCTGTCCTGCAAGAAATCCATTGCAGCCAGGTGGCCCCTCTCTGCTTCTCCTCTCCCCTGAGACGCTGGGCTTTTTGCCCAGACACTGAGGAAGCATCCTTCTTGTCTACAAGCTGCTGCTCAATCAGGCCTCTGATGTAACAGTCAAGTGACAGGCTGCTGGCTCTCAGAATAAAACAAGGAAAGCTGAGGACAATGCAGTGTTACGACAGAAGGACATGAAGAGAAGGAATAGAAAGACAGATATGAAATAGAATCTGTAGATAGAAAATGCTTCGCAGAGCAAGGAAACAGCATTGAAATGTTTTGGTGTGCACCCGAACTGCACACAAAAGCCAAGTGAACTCTTAAAATGGGTCAACTCAGGAAACCCTTTTGTTTTCGAAATAATACTTGCATAACTACTGCGAGATTCTGCCTTACCACAGAGTATCAGGAGTTGGTCATGTGTGGGAAACTTTGACGAAATACTAAAGATAATTTCCTACATGTAAATTTTTGGGTCAAAATGCTTAGTCATCACTGTCGGCATGGCTTTAAAAGATCCTCGCCACGTTAAATTGCACTGATCTAAGGAGCAACCTGCCTTAAAGGTTCAACCTCTCACTAAGCAAATTGAGCTATTCCGGTCAAACGTGTTGTGTAAGTTTACCAGTGGCTTTCTTCGTGGTATTGTTGTTAAAAAAGGAAAGAGGCGTAGTCATCAGAGACTGTCAAGAAAGTTGACTAAGGGAATGATCACATAATTAGGAAATATCAAATTGGTCACATCCTTCAAAAAACCTAGGCCATTCTTTTGATTTTTACCCATTTGACTTTCAGATGATTTTCGTCTTCGCTGATATCTTTACCCACACCAAAAAGAAAAGAGAACAAGCTAAAAAAGAAAATGGAATTAAGGCAAGCTAAGAAGCCGATTCTGCAGATGTGAAAAAGTAAATTGGTCCTATTCGTTTTTCTAGACAGAATCGGGTTGACTCAAAAATATTTCACAAGATCTGGGAAACTGATAAATATGTTTGAGATACTAGTCAGGCTCAGGGAGTCAATATTTTACTAGATGTATTGCATCCCCCCTTGTTTTGTTTTTCTATGTTATTGTTTAACTTATTGATAAGATAAAAAGTCTAACAGGTATATCTCCAGAAAAAAGTATTTCTACATATTTTTAAAATTATTTTCACAATACTATTGTCAGGTTTTATTGGCCTACTTCTGAATATTTTCTGGAACGTACACCTCAAATTAATGTTTTAAATAAAAATTTCACAGATAGATTGATTAAATGAAACAGTTTAAAGCTCAAACTTCTTTCCAGTTCAGGTTCTTTTAAAATACTTATTGAGAAGGAAAAGGATAACACAAACTTGAATAATTCCCCAGATCTGTCAACATGGGCATGTCCAGAAACACCCGCTTGATACACATTTTGGATTCCATGCAATCAACATTTACTTTCTAATAATATATTTGGCCTCTTGAAAATAATTTCATTATATCCTTATCGGATTTTGATATTTCTGATCAATTTGAGCTTAAGAAGAGGGGATGTGATATTGTAATTGTGCCAAAGTAAAAAAAAGTTTGAAAAGTTGTATTCTTAATGTTTACTGTATAATTACAATGTTATGTTTTCTTAATGTTGGGCAGCACTATGTAATACTAAAAGATGAATTTCATATAAGAAGTTGTTGAAGCTGACGAGTAAATATAGACGTTTGTAATATTTTATAAAGCTCCAGATACCTTTTTTAATCAAATAATTTTATTAGTATGTATTTTAACCTTGTGTCTCAATAACTGACAGAAGATGGGTCTGTAAACACCTGTGATTGCAACGCCTGTAATTGGGGAACACACAATTTTGAATTTGGAAATAATTTACTGAAAATTTTTGACATTAAATCTTAAAGTTGGAAACCCATGTACCACCACATGACAAAATAGCACTTACCTAATTTCATTAAAGAGGCCAGAAGCACCCAGAGAGAAATTTCAAAGGGGATTTTGACGTTTTCGTACTCGAGGCTGAGGACGGGGAAAGCCTTTTTGGTTTTGTTGGCGTGTGTCTCTGCGTGCCCGCCGCTCTCCGTCGCTCCACTGGTGTCGATCTGCGGAGAGCTGTCTGCTCCTAGTGGCAGCACGGAGCCCTCCAGCAGCACCAGTATCGCCAATAGTAGTAGTCCTAGCTCCGGTAAACTCCGACCGAAACCACCCCGACTGCGTCGTGCCATCCCCGAAAACATTGTGGAGGAAACCCAAAAACAAACAAAACAAGAAACTGGGCTGCGAAAGGAAGAAAATCCGCTTCAAGTTTAAGGAAGTGTCGATTTGGCTTCAACTATGTTGCAGAACACGAACACTTTAAGTTACCCGTTAAGGTCGGCTACCTGAAACCGAACCAACTGTCCATTTTTTTGTTGTCAGTTGACGTTCTAAGTTGTGACTGAACGTCGTAGAGTGCAGAAGCCAGGTGAACCGTCAACGACACAGGCCGTCGCTGCTGTGTGAAGGAAGCAGGAAGCTGCAGGATGCTGGCGAGTTTTTTTTTACCACAGTAAAAAATGCTATAGGAGACCACCTATCTTTTCTTTGCAGACGTGTTTAACAAGTTCCCCCCCTTCCTCTTTCTGTGACCATCAGTGTCTTTAGAAAGAAATGCCACTGCTGATGCCAAAGGACAACCGCATCCCCTTCTCCTCCTCCTCTGAGCGTCTTCTTCCTCCTCGATTCCCCCAGAAATTCGTCCGTAAGACGGCACTCAGGTACTCAGATACTGACCTTGAGGGGAACCAGCCCGGCAGTCATAACGCATTTTTTATTGAGCATCACAGGTATTCAAACTTTCAGATGACGTCCGTTGTAAGCGGCATCTTCACAGTTTTGCCGGGGAGGACACCTTGGTTGACGCCGGGACAGCTGAGCTGAAAGGTAATCGAGGGAAATACATCAAGCGAGCGCAGTTCATGGGTTTCAGGGTGTTATACGGCGTCTCGTCGTGTTTCCCCCGATATTATATCTCCTTACAACCTTCAAAACGCACACCCTTTCGCGGAGGTTTTACTGGATGGGAGGAGAGGAGGGAGGGGTAAATTAAAAGGGGAGGGGGATGCTCCACTGTAGTGACACCTACTGGCAGGGAGGGAGCTTCTGGATTTCTGCTGATTAAAAAGGAAACGAACGACACAAATGCAATTCAGTAATATGGAGTAGCCTATACTCGGTCAAGGTGTTCACTTCAAAAATTCTAAGTTACATAGTAAGTGGGAGCTGCCTCTTTAGTTCAAATTCAAGTTCAACTTTATTTATATATAAAGCACCTACGTTCCCCCAAAGGGCCGTAGACACAACAATGTTAAAGGGAAAATATCCCATATAAAGATTAAATCAAATCTAAAAACATCAAAGAAAAGAGAAAAGCAAAGGAAGAGATTAATTCTCAGCTCCAATGAAAAGCCAGTGCAAAGAGATAGGTTTTTAGGAGGGACTTGAGGTTCGAAATAGATTGTGCAGCTCTAATCTGTAAAAGGGACACCATTCCATAATTTCAGATCACAGACAGAAAAGGCTCTATCTCCCCTTGACTTCAAGCTAGAAGCCGGAACAAACAAGAGGTGTTGGGAGGAGAATCCCAGAGCCTTAGTAGGAGCATGCCTGAATAAAAGCTCAGTCAAGTAAGAAGGAGCTAGGCCATGCAATGGTTTAAAATAAAGCAACAAGAATTTACACTGAATCCTATTTGGCAGGAAGCCAGTGGAGAGATGCCAACACAGGAGTAATATGGTCACGACAACCCCTACCCGACAGCAGACAGGCTGCAACATTTTGTGCAATATGTAAATGCTGAATAGTACTGATCTAGACCAAAGTAACATGCATTAAATGGCTTTTGGGTAGATACTGTCTAATCCGACAAAGGAGCTTCAAATGGAAAAATACATTTTTTGCAACTGTACTAATTTGATTTTCAAATTTAAAAGAACCATCTATGATCACTACCAAGTTTATTGCCTGAGAAATGCAAAACTGATCCAGGGAGCCAAATACGCTGTTAACTCCAGTTAGTAATCCTGGTTTTCCAAAAACAACAATTTCAGTCTTCTTTTCATTTATTTTTGACAGATACATTTGCAACCAGACTTTAACATCTTTAAGGCAAACTTACAGGAACTTACAGGGATATAAATTTGCACATCATCTGCAAAGAAATGATAGGAAACCCTCTGCTTTCGCAAAATTGAGCTAAGCGGCAACATATAAAGGGAAAATAAAAGTAGACCCAAAATGGACACCCCAGCAAAATGGATTACTGATTACCGAGGAAGTTCCAGTTTTAGTCTGTGAGGCAAACACCCTGTCTAATTCTAAGACCAGGCTTAAAACCTTTTTTTTTTTTTATAGGAATGGCTTTGGTTATCCTGAGCTATTTCTGTAATTATGCTCCTATAGACAGACTGTTGGAGGACAGACTGACCACTTTTCTTTACTCTGCTTCTTTTCTCTTCTACTACTTTCCAGTTGTATTTTTTATGTTATTTTGGCTGTTAACATTTGGTTTTTCTCAGGGTTTTTCTCTCCATTAATGCTACGCATGGTCTGGCATCCTGCTTAGCTATGATGCCCTGTTGGAGGGGGGAATAGACTCAGATGATGCTCCCAGTAACTGAACATCTTCCATGTCCCATTATCAACTTTTACTTTGTTTAATATAGAAAGTACTTTAACATCAGTTCTTTTTGTTCTGTCTGTGTCTCAGCTCAGTCTTCTTAAACCCCCAGACATCGTGGCAGATGGCCACTCGCACTGAGCCAGGTTCTGCTGGAGATTTCTCCTTGTTTAAGGGAAGTTTTTCCTCTCCACTGTCGCTACGTAATGGTGGTCAGAAAGCCTGGTGGCGCCAGTGTCGACAGCCTTGATTCTGTCAGTGTGCCCAAAGGCAGCTGTGGCTACAATGAAGCTTGCCATCACGAGTGTCTGAATGTGTGCATAAATAGGTGAATTACTGAACATGTGAAGCGCTTTGGGGTCTTCTGGACTTAATGAAGCGTTATACAAGTCTAGACCATTTACTAAATACATGCTTGCTCAGTATGAGGCATTACTAAGAGGATTCATGTGTTTGGAGTCTGCATGTTCAGGGCACAACCTCACCTCAATGACTTCATGCAATCTGCTGAGATTCCTTTAATAGAATACTTTTTAAATGATTAAAATGGTTGTATAGTAGTATTGAAATGGCTTTCCTTATAAAGTGGCTTTAGATTACATCTGTTGTGAATTGGTGCTATATACATTTCTTAACACCTCTTCAGAGCCACAGACTGATGATATATGCTAACCACATGATGAAGTTGCTGCAATTCCTGCCGTAAGAGTCGTGGCAAAGCACTGAGTGCACACTGTATGGCATGTGGCCATACCTTTCATTAGGCCAACATTCCAGTATTAAAAATATTTTCTTATTTTTGCAGTTAGTCTTTTTACATTCTCTGAATTTTTTTGTGTGGTTTTAATTGGTTTTAAGTCATAATCATCAAAATAAACAGAAATAAACACTCAAAATTTTAACAGTGTGCATCTAATGAATCATTATTATATATGTGCGTAACTGTGTCATCTAATTAACTGAAGGAGCCCACAGGTCAACAAATGTAGGTTTTAACAACTTCTTCATATATTAAACATAATAGAAAAATAATAATCATGATAATATATGTATGTATTGAATAATAGAAGGCATTAAAAGAATATATATATATATATATATATATATATATATATATATATATAAATATATATATTTTTATTATATATATATATAAACCTTGGGTGATGATGATGCTGTTCTTGTTGTCAGTCTATGTATTACATATGTATTGCATACTGCTTACTCATCTGATTGCAAGGGTCTATTTCTTTTTTTTCTTTGTGTGTCAGCACCTAAAATATTTTAGGAACTTCTCCTCTTGGTGACCACATGTCCCTCTTTGTCTGGAACTGAATGGCATTCTTCCCCTGCCTTTGTCCCACATACTATAAGATAATGTTTCACATTCTGACTGGCTCAACGTTATCAATAGTCACTGCTGCAGGGTAGAAATGAAATCAAGTGACCCAAGGCGGGAAGGAAAACCGGGAAGACAGGAGATCTTTTTCCATCCAGTCAGACCAGTTAACACCTTTTCTCTTTTTTTGCTATATGCTCTATAGGAAAATTTTAAGAAACTAGAAAAGTAAGTTTCTATGTCATTTAAGCTACAATAAAGAAGACCAAAAGTTTGGACACACCTTCTCATTTAGTGCATTTTCTTTATTTTCATGATTATTTACATTGTAGATTCTCACTGAACGCATCAAAACTATGAACGAACACATGGAATTATGTAGTAATTTTCCAAAAAGTTGTGAAATAACCTGACCTCCAAAGTTACCGGACCTAGACCCAATCGAGATGATTTGGGGCGAGCTGAACCGCAGAGTAAAGGCAAAATGGCCAACAAGTACTAAGCATCTCTGGGAACTCCTTCAAGACTGTTGGAAAACCATTTCGGATGACTACATCTTGAAGCTCAAGAGAATTTAAAGCAGTAATCAGAGCAAAGGGTGACTACTTTGAGGAATCTAAAATATGATACATTTATTCAGTTATTTCACCCTTTTTGTTTAAGTACATACAGTAATTCCATACATTATGTTTTCATTCATAGTTTTGATGCCCTTAATTGAGAATCTACAATGTATTCATGAAAATAAAGAAAACACATTGAATGAGAAGGTGTGTCCAAACGTTTGGTCTGTACTGTATATCTTATAAAACCAATAAATGACTGTGAGACTGCAGTTTAAATAAATGAACCCTGCCTTTCTGTATTTTTATATGAAAATAAAAATATATTCTTTTTATACATATAAAACAACAAATACGTCCTTTATGTGTATAACATAGCGATTACATTGAATTTTAGAATACTATTAAGACTTGGTAAAAGAAACCTGTTTGTCACACAATTGGTTGATTGGGATCAGGTTTTCTACATGTAATAGGGTTCAGTTTGAATATGGCCACAGCACATTTAAAATATGGTGAAATTTGATTAAATAAGCTATTTATTTGCACTTTGGTTTGTATTACATTAACTAGTGATATAGATTATATTTTACAGCCTCTGTTTTCCTAAAATGTTGCCTTAGTGTTTGAATAAGTAAAATAGAGAGAAATATTTAGTTTTTTACTTGCATTGCTCATAGTAATTTGCACCACAAAAATTAATATATTCTACCTCTTTTCCAGCTAGAACATTCTCAGTTCAAGTGTCACGTCATTCTGAGATCTGAGTTTGGATATCCAATGGAAATCAAACACAGTAAAATATTATCATACAGTGTCGGTCAACCAAACCTTAAATAAACAAATGTTTAAAAAGCTTTTGATAAAACATGTAAATTGCTCTTAAAACGATGACAAATCATTCAGCTACCATTAAAACCCAACCAGAGAGAAATTAATATACATTTAATAAAACCTTTAAAGATTACAGAAGCAGAAAAGAGTCAGAAAGCCAGTTTTATTCATTTGTTTCTTCTGTATCTTTTAGTCCAAGGATCTTCTATGTGTGAGGATGTGGTGACATAGTATGATTTGCATACAGGTTTATTGGTAAAAACATTGAAGGTGTATGTGACCTGTATGTAAATGACCATGATCAGATCCACATGGGGTCATATGTTTTGGGTCCAAATGTAAAGTTAAGTTAAAATACAGAACGCTAAGGGTAATTTTCATAAAATATATGTTTTAACGATTCATATACATGATTACCCAACTTCAGGTAACTATAATCGCTTGGATAGTGTGCTCTTGTCTTGCATGACTTATTGCCTAATGATGTAACTACTACGCATGAGTAAAGCATGTGTTTTTGTGTCATTCCGGTGTGTTTTTAAGTGCAGAAGCCGACTTACTGGCATCAAACTTTTCTACCAGCGTAAGAGAAAAATCAAAGCTCACAGATCAAGTTCGGTCAGGAAAAACAGATGATTTTTGTGTTTATGGGAGTGGTCTTTGAAACTTATTGGAAGCCAAACATTATGACTCATTGCTGTAAATTCCCAATTATAACTTTAAGGGTTTGGCAACATAAAATCTCTCTAATTGCAAACACAATGAGTAATAGCAGGCTTTTTGTTTCACAAAGGTTGCTTTACCTTAAGTGACACTGTAGGGTTAACAGGGCAGAAGTTCATCTGGAAGAAGAGCATAGGTAACAGATATAAAACTGAAACTCCAAACTGATAAAAAAAAAAAGTGTAAAATACTATAGTGCATGAACCATTAATACGATAATTATAAATGTGTTTGTGTCACTTCATCTTTTATGGTTTAAGCATAATTTCCAGCCATAAATGCCATGAGGAATTCATACCTAAGTCTTCAAAGCTGCTTATGACCACCATAAAGTAAATAATATATTAATGCTCACATGGCTGCTTTTTGAATTTTTAGAGAACATTTTGGTCAGTAATTTGTGTTTTAGAGATAAACCTACACAGAAGATGGATGGGAGAATGTCTAGCTTACCAGAATTATTAAGGAATAAGGTTAATAATGTACAGCCAAAGATGATAACAGTCTAGGGTTAAACATTTACTAACCAAAGCCTAATCTCAGGCGACAAAGTGGCTGCGCTATTAGTCATTTGTGTCTGAGGAACCTTACCACTTGTCATGACTGTAAGGTGCAATTTAATGTTGTTTTACAGCTGTATGTGGTGGTTGGAGACAGCTAGTTTACTATTTTGACCTATAAAGCAGTTGGAAATATAAAAATACATTTCCCAGGAAAACATTTAAAGGGTCTAATTGGAAATGCATGACTATGTACAGTTTATTTACAATTTTTCTTTATTGTAGTTATATCAGATTCAAGGCTCTTTCACTATATAGTTCTATAAGTATGTGTGACGTACTGCTATACTTTGTTATGTACAGCTGTTCTTGCTTGTTAATACAAATAGCTAATTCAATTCAATTCAGTTTATTTATATAGCGCCATTTCACAACAGATGTCATCTCAAGGCACTTTACAAAAAGAGTTATTACAATACAATGTTTAGTGTAGAAATTACAGAACCACAGAAGATTGCGTCGTGGAATTCTCAGCAATCCCTCATACTGAGCAAGCATGCAGCGACAGTGGGAAGGAAAAACTCCCTTTTAACAGGAAGAAACCTCCGGCAGAACCAGGCTCAGCACAAGCGGTTATCTGCCGCGACCGTCTGTGGCTTGGAGAATACACAACAGAGACACAGAAAGAGCAACAGAACGATGCACAAGTTTGTTGCAGGACGTGGAGAATTTTCCGTCACTGCAATGCCATCTTAGTCAGGGTCGTCAAGCAGGGCTAATCCGGAGCACCTACTATAATAGAAAACAGGTTAGTGCTTGAATTGACAGCACATCATGCAGTTGGGGAGAAGTAGGAGAGAAAGTAGGAACAGACCCTAATAATGTCCTCCAACAGCCTAGCCTAAAGCAGCATAGCTACTAACATTAACCTGTCTCCTAGCTACTAGGAGACCTGGCTACCAACACTCTGTCTTAGGTCCTCCTGACCCGTGGACGGTGTAGGGCCGGTAACGGCCCCCGTCATGCCGGGGTCTTCTCGGAGTCGGGTTGTTTGAGAATGCAGCCCAAAGTGGGTGGTAAACTCCATCTAAGGCTAAATACCGGCACGAGACCGATAGTCGACCGATAATCAGCCAATAACATGTAATGTCATTTCATTTGTACAGCATGTTGCCGAATATTTCTTTAAATCTGCTGGGAATCTAGATTGATAAATGGTTGTACTGTTTGCTTTTGGTTTCTGTCATGTTTTAGGAATGAACCCAGCAAATAGGTTTGCCTTTTTAAAATGTTACTTTATATTGTCCAAAAAAGTTACAGCATATATCTTTTGTAATGTTTTAGTTTAGTTATTTTTCTAATTTCTATTTTTTGCAAATTAAAGTACATTTTACACCATCAAATTACTGTATCTGAAAAGGTGAGTGTATAATGACTTTTGAGACAAAATAAACAACAATAGCTGGAAATATGGAATTTATAGTTAAAAAGCTTTGAGCAATTTAAAGTGGAACAAATGGCTTCACAGCTATAATTAACATTAGAATATTATAATTAAAAGGCTGTTGGTGTACAAATATGTAGTTATTACTAGTGTACATTTCCATGAGAGAGATTAAAACATTTCTGGCTGTGAGTATGATATTTTTTTCTAGACTAATTATGATCATGTGATCATGTGCAAATCTGTTTTAAATTGAGTCAAAGGACAAAACTTGTTTTAGAGTTTATTTACCTCTGTTGTCGCTTATAAAATCCCTCACTCGAGCCTACATGCTATATCAATTAATTTGTTTATGTTTCCTACATCCATAAATCTTTAGAGGTATACATTCCGAGTTCATTTTTATTCAATTTTTTATCTGATAAAATTACATGTAGGGTCCACCAGGACTCCATCCTGGGGCCCCTATTATTTGATATCTACATACTACCGCTACCCAAGATTATGACAACCAGTAAGATTATTTACCATAACTATGCAGATGATACTCAACTTTATTTTTACACCAGATGACTTTGAACCCGTCCAAATCTTAAGTGAATGCATTGAGAAAATAACTGTATGCATGTGCCACAATTTTATCCAGCCTAATAGAACCAAAACTGAATTAACATTTTTGGAACTAAAGAGGAATGATCAAGCTTCAGCATCCAGCTTCAGCTAATACAGTTAGAAACTACTGTTCAGGCCCAAAATCTATAGTGACGGACTCAGTCCTGAAACTCCAGGGTCACATAAAAGCAATAACAAGGTCAGCCTCCTATTGTCTCAAGAACATTACTGGAATTTAAGGACTAATGTCACCACAAGACCTTGAAAAACTCCTCCATTCATTAATCTTTAGTTAGGTTGATTACTGCAACAGTGTCCTCACAGGTCTACCTAAAAAGCCAATCAGACAGCTGCAGCTGATCCTGTAAGCTGCTGCTGTTCCTTACTGGAACCAGGAAAGTAGAGCACGTTTCCCTAGTTCTAAAGTCCTTACACTGGCTCCCTGTAGCTCAGAGAATAGACTGCAAAAATACTTTTACTAGTTTATAAAATAACTGAATATCTTAGCACCAAATTGTGTTGAAGATCTGTTGTCACTATACCAACTCTCTCGACCGATCAGGTCTTCCAACTGTAGTCTACTAATTATTTCTAAAATCAAACCTAAGATGGAGAAGCTGCTTTCAGTTTCTATGCTCCCTTTATCTAGAAAAAACTTCCAGATCACGGCAAAGCTGCTGAAACGCTGATTTCCTGTAAATCAAAGCTAAAAAGAAGCTAATCTGTTTGGAGCTACCTTTAAGTAAGTGAATAGTAATAGTAAGGATTAAGCGGTTAAGAAAATGAATGGATGGATGGATGAATAGTAATAGCTGGAATGTCATACGCTTTAATGTGTAATATGTTTTCTGTCTCTAATGTTGTATTTTATGCTTTTACTGTCTTCTCCCAGAATCATGAAAAGCACGTTGAATTGTCTTATTGTTGTGAGTGTGCTATACAAATGAAGTTGCCTTGCCTTCGTCCTTTCAACTGAGTTGTGGTTTAAGATTTCATGCCAAGTGGTTTACTGCTCATTCCCAAAAACAGCTTCAAGTTCTTGGTGAAAATAAAAGGAGGTATAGTGGTGTGGGTAGAATGGAGATGCAAATAACTTAGGCGGATGGATTTAAAGAAAAAGTGCCCTATCGAACTTTTGCTGAAGCTACTTATAGCAAATGCAAAGTGTGCTTCAATGGTACATGAACTCAAAGGCATTCAAGATGAATGCTGCCAGGGCCAGAAAGGCAACCAATTCAAATCTGATCAAAGATAAATTATAGCCTGCAAAAACAAAACTGTAGCCTCAAGAAAAAAAGAACTGCATGGAGATCGCTTGATTTATCCCAGATCAAACAAAAGCCCTTTTATTGACCCTTGCACACAGTCCAAAATTTTATTTTGTTTTCCTGGGAGTCTTTTCAGTTTGTTTTAGCTAAGGAAACCACAGCCTTTTATAAAATCCAAAAATCTATTTTTTTAATTATGAGCTTGTGTTTTTTTGCATTAATCCGGATAGCATTACTCTTACCCAGTAAACACCATATGAAATGAAACATTACTGGATGTTGGCTGCAAGTTTTATTATATCCCCGGGAATTTGAAACAAAGGATCTTAAGGTTTGTATAGTTACTACATGTTTTGTTTGGGGAAGAAAAAGCTTTATGATTTGAAATTTCAAAGCTAAATACAGCTGTAACGGCTAAACATTTAAAGCTACTGCCCACCAAAAGTTAAATAAGATCATTCAGTGTGGCACCACATTTACAGAAATGTTTATTAGCCAGCCGTATTCTTCATTCCTTCCAGAGAAACTGTCTGCATCACTTACCGAGTCCTGGCTCAACGTTAAATGGCTTTTCATTAGTGGCTAGCTGCAGGGCCCAGTGCTGTCACCTCATGGATCTGTGATTATGAGGCAGCAGGGATCTGGGTTGAGACTTGGGAAAACAAACAGTGACATGATGCCACCTGATTTAATCTTTCCAGTTGATGACGAGCTTTGACGGCATGTCTGTCAGCGGGGACAGAAGCAAAATATTTTGACGCCATTAATTGCCCTCCCTGGGTACAGGTGGTTATTTGAGGGTTTTCTGGGCTAACAGTCATCTCCGACACAGAGCTACAGCGTCTGGATAATATCCATCTCTTTCTCCTGTTTTCTACCTGCTTTCTCTCAGTGGAGTCATTTATTGCTATTACCTGTTTGCTAATATAGGTACCACAGCTCTAACCGATGCCAAATCACAAAATGGTTTATACATTTAACACAGCTAGTGCATAGCAGAGACTTCCTTGGAGGATCATTTTCAATGTCTTACATTAAAACGAAACTATGTGGTCATGACACATTCTAGGTTAGACAGTGATGTGCATCCTCTAATGGGTCTGATGTAATTCGCCGTTTGCACAGAAACAGCATCATCTGAGTAACCCGAATGATCTCATCAGTTTAAAGCAGCTAACATGGTCTTTTAATACTAGTCATTTTGCTCAATAAACAGCAATTACCATATTACATATTTCTACTTGAAACTGCACACACTGGTTTTATCATGCACAGTAGCTCTAGAAAAGTGTTCACACCCTTGTTAAAATGTTACTGTTTTGTAAAGTAAAAAAGTTTGATAATGATTAGTAATTTCACAGTTAAAAAAGGCACAAGAGGGAAATGTGAAAGGTAGAATCAGCATGAGTATTCACTTGTTTTAACTAATGATTTGTTGAACCACTTTCATAACTCATTCCCATCACTTTTCCCATTCTATCTCATCAGATTTTTGACATGAAGCGGAAAATTGAGCTTACATCCAAACCAGCAAAATAATGGCTTTATCAGAAGAAATGCAATGTTTTTAAAAACTAGAGCTGAAAATAATGATGTGTTTGGTTTTTCTTGATAGTCAAGGCTCAGATTGCTAAGTGATGTTAGACTCAACCTGACAGTGTTATAGTTACAAGTTGGAAAATCTGTGGGATTTGCTAAATGATGTGATGCTACTCGTTATTAGCAAAACAATCACATAGATTTCTATTTTATCCAATTAGACCCTAAATAAATGTGATGTCATACAAACCAAAAGATGCACTGTAAATTAGGTAATCTGTTAAGGGGCCTGAAGTAGGATGAGAAAAACAGAACTCCTAACAACCTGATAAATGTTGCAAAGTGTGAGGCATTGTTACAAGTACAGCCAACAAAACAGGCTTGATATATATATTACTGTTTGTGAAGTGAATATTTAAAATGTTTGTTTTATTTTCTGACAGGGGTGACAGCAAAACTATAGAAAGTTTTTTACAATATTCTAATTTTTGGGAGAAATCTAGTAAATCAGAGGGTGCTTCAACAAAGTTTATTTGTGTGTCCAGTTGTGAATCACTATGAGATATTTTAGTTAAAAAAACAACTATATACATTATATATATATATATATATATATATATATATATATATATATATATATATATATATATATATATATCAAAAAGACAACACGGATCTAAGTTATTTTGTTTAGATTTGAGTATTTACCTGTTATGCGCCAGTAATAAATAATTTTAGTGCGGGGAATTTGTTGAAAATCTCTAAAGCTTTTATTGCTTTCTGTTTATTGCAGTGAATCTCTATTCTCCATACAGACTTCTTAACCTAATTCAAGGTTGGAGAAATAATTTGTTAAATAACTGGATTATTAAAACAACTGATCACAAATACGGAAATTTTGCAAACCAACAAGGGTGTTATGAAACCACACAACTTAACGTGGTTTCTGCAAGTTGTGTTTATTTGCTAATACCCACTGCCTCTTCCTTGTTCACTAATTATTGCTTCATATGCCTTCTTTGCAACTTTTTTCAGTCCTGTCAGTTGTTTATGTCTTCTTTACAGAATTCAATAAAACGGTTTAACATAAAAAAACATGAAAAAAGTTTTTTTTTAAAACAAACGAAACAAAATAAAACGAAAAAACTAACATAGTCTTAATATACAGTAGCTCCTCCTATTGTCAATTACACAAGTCCCTGGGAAAGAATGCGAGTGTAAGCTTCAACCCAAAGAGGGCGCCATAGCGTTAGGTAATAACTCAGCAGGTCAAACTGTTCCTCCAATGAAACACGACCTAGTAACTCAACTTTAATCATTATGCTTATCATTAAGCTTTATATGCCTCAGGCTGGTGGAAGAAAAAAGCAAAAACATTGCACAACTGTCTTATAAACAGGTTTGACTGTCTATGAGTGTAGCAGAAAACAACAATTTCAATCATCTAAATTATAACTACTTAGAGCCTATGAACAAAAATGCATCGGTCAGTGTATATCAGCTTCAGCAGTGAATCATGTAGCATTTCCCAAAGTAAAAAATCACCTGATTTTCTTATATCCACACTGTTTCCATAAAACACTTTCTGTCCATTAGAACCAGATGCTTCTCCATTCTGGTCAGATCAATATTTCAAGCTGTTACTTTTTGTGTTCCAGAGAAACATTTTGGCTTCAACGTGCCGCATAACTTTTAACTCATTTTAAAAAAAAAGGTGCGATCGGCAGAGATTCTGCTTGGGTCACATCTGGAACCTCACGGTGAAAGAGAAATGGTTTCACTTCAAAGCTAACAGTAAAAAAAGTGCTTGGAAGTAATGCACCAAGCATTATTTTTAGATCTAGATCCATTATATTATCAAATAATGAATAAGTAAACCTATTTGTTAAAATGAGAAGATTGAACATTCTCTTGTTTAATTCATTAAAATCTATACATATAAAATATATTTATTTATTTACATGCAAAATGTAGAGAAATTTTGACAATTACTGTGTCTTGAAAACATTTTTAAAACCCCTCAAGCGATTTAATCTTTAGTCACATCACGACCACCGATATTCAAATGTTTGTTGTTGTTGTTGTTTTTTGGAGGAGGCATAAAGTAGTGCAGTGAATAGGATGGGAAACATTATTCAAGAGTGCATGTGGATTCACTTGCCTCTAACATTTTGAAAATAAACTCCAGTGTCACCAGTAGCCTCCTAAAATCTCAGCAACTCTGGAGGAGTTACAAATAATCACAGCTCAAGTGGAAGAATCTGTTGACAGGACGAGTTTTAATCATGAATTTGAAAAACCTAGATTCTTTGTGACCAGATGTTGTTTTGTGGAGAGACATCTAAAAGAGTTTTTTTCTATAACCCTTCCAGGAGGCACACCAAACAGACAAAGTGATCTGGTCAAATCAAAATAAAATGTTACTTTTTACTATAAGCAAAATGCTATGTGGGTAAAAATCTAATACTTTGAATTTATCATGCACAATGTGATGGAAGCATTATGCTATGCAGGGGTCTGCAACTCTAGTCCTCGAGGTCTGGTGTCCTGAAACTTTTAGAAGTGTCCCAGGTCCCACAAACCTGAATAAAATAGCTTATTTACCTCCTCAGTATGCAGTCAAGTTATCCAGAGTCCTGCTAATGACCTGGTTGTTTAACTCAGGTGTGTTGAAGCAGAGACACACTTAAAAGCTGAATGACACCAGACCTTGAGGACTGGAGTTGCAGACTCCTGTGCTATGGGGATGATTAACATGGAAACTGGTTGGAGTTAATCAGAGGGTGGATAGAGGTATACACAGTAACTCCATCATGATCCCTCCTGCTCCTGCTGGCCGTTGATTCCTGATTGCTTCCACCCATGCTGCTGCCTAAATAAACCCTTGCTTTCCACTCATAGCCAGAATGTCTGTTTTCATCCTTTTCATATCCATCAAGCGGTCAATGTCCTTTTTCCTGATTGTGTACCTGTCATGTTTTCTGCCATCTAACCAGTGCCTCTGCTTGCTGTCTCTCAGAACTGTGAGTTACTCTGATATTGTCTCTAAGGGTGTTTTTTTTTACATGGGACTCGAATCCATATTCGGGTACCTTATTTGCTCAAAATCCACTTATTTCGTACCATGTGAACACAATCTGGACCGTGCCAGGGTATGGTCCGAGAAATCTTTTCTTGGAGGTCGTATCAGAGTCCAGGTACGAGTGGATACAGATCATGTGAACACAAGCGGTGCCCTGGCTGTACCTCAGACAATAGAAAAGCTCCAGATGGAGGTGACGACACAGCTAATGGAAGTTACTAAATCGCCACATGACCATAAAGAGACCAAAACAACGCCGTTCAAGCATCCCACAGCAACAAACCGGGAAGAATATGACTATTGCAAAAGGATCCATCTGGACCGATGTAGAGGTGATGGGGATACTGGATTCAGAAACAGCTGAAAAACAGTGTCGCTTGTTTTATGACGTTGGTACCTTGCTTGTTGGATAGCTACAGAATTATTTGTATACCTCCCTGTGCTGTTTTGGTGAAGTCCATAATGTAAAACCCTGGACTCCAGTATGGGCTAAGACCCGCGGAACCATGACCCGTGAACAGAATTTCTTTTGCATTTTTCTTGCATTTTTCTCTTGTGGACACTATAACTCCTGATTCTTCCATGCTTTTTTTTATTTTCTGTCAAGAGGATCTGTGTGTTTAAATTGACTTACTTAATTGACTGTTGCTTCATGCTTGTTTAGTATGAGGTATTGCTGACAGGATTGCTGGTTGGAGTCTGCATCCACAGGGCACAACTGCCAGTCAATGACTCGATGCAATCTGCTGGGATTCCTTAAATATAAAACTTTTTAACTGATTGGAGTGTTCGTATAATTGTGATGAAATTATTTTTCTTGTAAAGAGCCTAGAGATGACATCTGTTGTGAATCAATGCTATGTAAATGAAGTAATAATAGCTCACACCCAGAGTTTTCTCACTCCTTAGTGTCTATGTGTTTGGTTTCCAGCGTATAGACTTGTCTCTTCTATACGGTCCTGTGAGTGAAACAATCCCCGGTACATGGACATATCCCTTTCCTCAACAGTAGCAATTGAGAAGATTCAAGTTTGCTAATCTAAAGACAATCTCTCAGGAAACCAACTCTGTAGGGTTATCCTTCACTTCCTGTTAACACATTACTTTATATTGGTCCTCCAAGTTACTTACTTTATCGTTTGTTTCAGAGTCTGACTGAAGGCCAAACCAAAGACGAAACTGTCACTTATCTTGCACATTCTTATTATTGTAAATAAAACTCTTAACCTTTCCTTGAGTTTGGCTTCTTTTCAGGGTCTGCTTCATTCTTATCCATTACTCCAACCCTAGGAAAAAAAAAAAACTGTTGCAGACTGCAAAACAATTGAGACTGAGAGAAATGTTCACCTTTCAGCAGGACAACTCCAAGCATAAAGCCAAAGATACTACATCATGATTTAAATAAATATTTATTGGTAAGAATAGCATAGACTAACGTCCAATTGAGAATTTTAGGGTACAGTACATACATACTGTACATTTTTTTAGGTAAAGAAAAACCCCAATGAAAACCTGCTATAGTTTTCTTTTACCACTTAACAAATAGTACAAATTATTTTGCAAAGCACTTTATTTTACACCGACATATGACTTCATTCTTAGAGCCAAGCATGAGAGAGAGACACCTCTAAGAACAGCTGTGATCTGTCTATGAAAGAAAATCTAAACAGAGAGTCAAATACTGAAAGTGCAGCAGCAAATCTGTTTTACAATACATATATATATATATACATACACAGTATATATACATAGACTGAGCAGTAGCAGCTGCTCTCTTGACTTTACAAGTCTTTACTCCACTCCCAAAGGCTCAACCATTACGTCACTCACAGGGGTGTTTCCTGATTCAACCTCACTGACTCACTATGACAATAAATCAAACACAAATCACACCATCTTGAATGCAGTCAAACCAAAAGAAGTTGTTGCAGCATGTCTCTGAACGTGGAAGTTGTGTAACTCACAATCAGAGTTTTATGCAGAATTCACTGTAAGACATTCCACTTCCATGTATTATTAAATCCAGTAACCACTCATTTTGATCTGGTGGTGATTCCACTGTGCATATACAGCTGGACTGTGTATATATATATATATATATATATATATATATATATATATATATATATAAACATATATACAAAGATAGAGAGAGAGAGAGAGAGAGAGAGAGAGAGAGAGAGAGAGAGAGAGAGAGAGATGGAGATGGAGATGGATTTCACAGAGGCTGATGTTTCTATTTGTGTTTTTAAGACTAATTTCTTTAAATGTTTGTTTTCAGTTACAATGAATGTAAGCATATTAGATTACAATGATACATTAATATTATATCAAATCAATATTTTTTATACAGGTAAGTGGGCTTATACCTGCTTTAAGGTGTTTATTTTCTAAAGGCTGAAATATTGCATCTTTTGTCATTGCATCACTACCATATAATATAAGGGGCAACCGTGGCTCAGGAGTTGGGCGTTCGTCTTGCAATCAAGATGTTGCCAGTTCGCTCCCTGGCTCTGACAGCCTCAGTCGTTGTGTCTTCACCCACCATTTCACCCGTTGCCCACTGGGGGTGGTCAGAGGTGTGAAGAAGTGTCCAGCACCTTCGCCTCTGTCAGCTGTGGCTATAACGTAGCTTGCCATCATCAGTGTGTTAATGGGTGAATGACTGAAACTAGTGTAAAGAGCTTTGCGGTCTGTAGGGACTAAGTAAAGCGCTATACAAATACAGGCCATTTACCATTCTAAATAGTTATTCTTCGTGAACGGTCTTTAATCAGTGCAATTCTTGCCTGTTGTAGTCCCATATCAGCTGATTATTTGCCGGCTCAGTATTACAAGTCGTTTTTGAGGTTCCCTGCTTCTGTACCTTATGATGAAACCACATGAGATGAACACAGTTATTGTCGAGTCTATAATGGGAGAAACCCGCTGCAAAGTAAAAACCACAACTCCATCCTCAGTTCTCTGTCAGTGCAGCAATGACAAAAATATAAAGTCTTCTCATATGCAGGGAGTTATTTCTTTGTCTGAAGGGAGCAGTTGGAGTCATCAGAGCATGTTTGGATTGTGTTACATGCACACTTCTACAATGTGATGACTTGTTTTACGAGGAGAAGAGAATGTGAAATACTGTGACCTGTCTGTGAACATATATATATATATATATATATATATATATATATATATATATATATATATATATATATATATATATATATATATATATATATATATAGCATTCAAACAGAAGCAGGAAGAGTGAGCAGGACCAGCGTAGACCAACCACATCCTTCCTGGCTTTCTCTGTATCTGTGTCCGGCATACTCTGATTCTGAGTTTGGCTTCCTGTGCAGCTTTTCCATTCCTCTGCAGAGCATTCGTACTTATTGTTGTTGCACCTGAAAAATGGAAAGCAGTAAAAATAGGGAATAAAGGATGTGTGCACATTTTCACAGTAAATGCAGTGCACATTTTATCATTCAAAATCATTTTAAAGAGATTTATAGCTAAGTCAGCATTGGTTTCACTAAGATATTTAATGTATTGGATCAAAATCAAAGATTGTGGATGCCAAGAGTTTTCTGTAAAAAAGTCAGGTAGAATTCTATTTGCACAGACATATATTAGCAGAAAATGGCTGACTTCACCCATCAAGAGAAGCCAGACATTGTAAATGTAATTAATAACAACAAAATATGTTGAAAATAACATAACTTTTTCAATTACTGAATGCAGCTATCCCAGGAAATAGGGGGACCCATCTCAAATAGACAATTGGATCTTTGTCCTTGATCTATTACCTCTAACTTTTTATCACAGCGGGCTTGCTTTCCATTATTTCCACATTATTAAATGTGGAAAAAAAACAATCTCCATATTGTTTGCTTTAAGCACAATTTTAGAAATTCATTTTTAGCTTTTAACCATTTCAGGAGAACTATCTTCATTGCCTTGCAAAATGCATTGTGAAAGTATTGAGAAACCTACATTTTTTTCACATTTGGTCACCTTTAAATCACGAAAGGTCTTTAAAAAACTCAGTAAGATCAGATAGAGAGCATTTTGAATTGCCTTGTTTTTGAAGTGCGCTATACAACTAAAGTTGCCTTGCCTTGCTTTGCCTTTTTTGTAAACATTAATTTTCAAGAGTTTTATCAAATTCTCAAGTGGATATATGTCTAGACTTTGACTAGACCATTTAAACACAATAATATAATTTGCCCTAAGTTATTCTTTTTTAGCTTTTGGTGAATGTTGAGGGTATTTATTCTGGTGGAAGATAAACCTCCTGCACTCTCAAGTATATCCACTTAACACTTATTCTATAGGATTGCTCAGTAGTATCATCCATCTTCAAGTCAACTCTGACTAGCTTCTCTGTTTCTACTGAAGAATAAAATCCTTAAAGCATGATGGGCAAGGTGGTGGTGTAAGGCAAGGTAATTTTGTTTGTGTAGCACATTTTCAACACAAGGTAATTCAAGGTGCTTAAGGTGTGGCGTTTTGCATATAGGCCAGAAAATTCAGTTTTGGTGTCATCCGGTCAAAATGCGGTCTTCCACATAATGCTATGTCCTCCACATGGCTCTTGACAAACTGCAGAAAAGACTTCTCATTGCTTTTTTTCAGTGCTGACTTTCATTTTGCCCTTCTCCAGTAAAGACCATGTTAGTAGAGTGTATGACTAATATGATTTTGTCAACAGGTTGTCCCACATGAGGTGTAAATCTCTGTAGCTCCTTGACCTCAGATATAGACCTACAGCCTGTGTTTCAGATTCATCTGTTTTTTTCTGACTTGTCAGTTTATGTGGGAAGCCACATCTTGATCAGTTGTGCCTCACTTATCTTCAGATGTTGATTCAAACCATGCTGAGTGAGATTTTCAATACTTTGGGATCTTTTTTCATGTCTAAAGCTACTTTAAATTTTTCCACTTTATTTCTTACCTGTATGCTGTTTTTCTTGGTCTTCTTAATGTTGATTCTGAGTTCTTTGAAACACATTAGCATTTTTAAGTTGTGAGTTTAAATCCACAGATATTCTGACTTCTAACTTCTATGAACTTATACATGTTTAATATCATCAGAAATCTTGTGA
Organism: Apricaphanius iberus; assembly: GCA_028564705.1. Lineage (NCBI taxonomy): Eukaryota > Metazoa > Chordata > Actinopteri > Cyprinodontiformes > Aphaniidae > Apricaphanius > Apricaphanius iberus. The sequence continues at coordinate 770,853 of JAPXFQ010002454.1, read as the reverse complement.
TTCCCTGTGATGGACTGGCGACCTGTCCAGGGTGTACCCCGCCTCTCACCTGTTGACAGCTGGAGATAGGCACCAGCGCCAACCTATTTTTTGAAAAATAAGGACTCAGAGGGCTGAGTAAAAATAGATATGGATTTTGCCAGACTTTGAGTTTTAACTAGCTGTAATGGTTTCTTTGTGACACATATTAGAAGTTGATTTTAAACCTTTGCATTGAACTAGTGACCTCTCGATCTTCAGTCTGACATCCAAGTTCCCACTGAGCTATTTTTGCAAGAGGCTGGTAGAGCATCATTCAGGGTTTTACAGGAGAAGGAATCTTTACGTTAGACTATTCAGCCACCAGTTTGAATCAATTTAAACTGCTTTATGTTAAAGAAGCGGTTTCTAAACCTTAGAAATAATCATTAAGTGCATCTAAAATAGATATCTGATGTAAAGGAATGTGTTCCCATTACTATTTTGCAAAAACAGGTAGGCACTGTATTAAATGAAGGGCAGGTTGAAATACACGGCTTGACAAACTGACATGAAGGGTTTAAGCTAATTGCAAAAATTTCTTTGTCCAATATTTTGTGAATCAATTTGTAACCTTTGCCACAAAAACAAGAATTGAATTACAGACCTTTACATTTTCAGGATGATACTCTCACATCTGGGCTATTTCTCGGTTTAGTTTGTAGCAAATTCACACTGGTTTTCCAGGTGAGGGAATTTCTGTGCTGGATTGTTGAGCCAATCAGTTCAAATCAGTTTACATGTCTTTACATAATGTAAGAGGTTTGCAAACACTCAAAATATCAAGAAGGCTAAAGTGTGTCTAAAATGGATATCCCATGACTGGGAATGTGTATCCAAATACTATTTTGCTAAAACATTTAAACTTGTTATGGAATAAAGGGCAAATTGAAACAAAAGGTTTGACATACATTACTAGTCAAACTCCTTTATCTACTACTTGATCACTTAAAAACAATTTTAAACCCATGAAGAATTTTCCTTTTACTTCTAACGTATGCTTTATTTCAATCTTCTACAACAATAAATCCTAATATAAATATACTGAAGGTTGCAACATGAAAAAATGTGAAAAGTTGAAAGTATGGAAATACTTTTAAAAGGCCTTGTTAAAGCATTTATATTGATGTTTTTAAATATTTATAAATATTAAAATTTCGTTTTTGATTACTGGACAAAAATGTGTCCTCCAAACGGGATGGAAATCTCTACATGTGCCTGCAGTTGTAAAAAAATGGGTGTGCTCACTTTAATTTTTGTCTTGCAGCAGATGAGTGCACAGATCAGTATTTGCCCATGCATGTGCGTTCACCCCCGCTGCCCTCGAGCAGAGCAGAGAATGTCAAGTGTTTTTAAAGGCTGTGGGGGCAGCTTCTGTGTGGGGAGAATGACTCAGCATGGACCATGATGAGAAAAGACAGCTTTGCCATAGCAGAGCACTCTACAGCATCAAACCATGGCCGGATTTGAATATTGCATTAGAGGATGGAATCTTTCTTTGCGCAAACCCCTGAAGGATCCATAGACCTTCAGCTCATGTCTGGCTTCTCTTGCTGGATGAAGTCAGCAACAGCCTGCTGATGTGTGTCTGTCCAAATGTGATGACATATGGGTGCTACTGTGCAGAGAGGAGAGGTAAATGGAACTTCTGCTTTTCTGTCTGTGGCTCAGCAGTGGCTCAACACAGAGGAGCGTTGTTAACCAAGCCTAAAACCACAAAACCCTGTGAATAAAGAGGAGAGATAGGGGGGAGTCTCACATCACCGCTTCTCTCACTGTTTCTCCTCATTTTTTTATTGATTCATGATGGTTTTTAACATTGCAGTGTACAAATTCAAATCTGCATATCATAGATCCTGATTTTTCTGAAGGTTCTAAAGCAGACGTTAATCTTATTTGAATCTAGACAATTTTTTGAATGCAAAAAACCAGCAGTGCTGCGGACTCATTTTGTCTTTGCTAATAAAATTTGTTTGAAGATCTGAAGGGCTGCATTGAGGGTACAAAATCCAAAACAGAAGAAATTGGTCATTTTCACTGCACTGTAATTATCTTTACAGTAAGAGATTGAAGAAGAGACTGAAGGGTCAAAGAGGCCTCAGGCTAATCCGGCTTCCTTGCTAATCATCATATGATGAATGATTACAAAACACTCGGCCAAAGCTCAACATGGTACACATTTCAGCCTTAACCATGGTAGCCTTTGAGCTACACTTACATATAATAAACCTTTGTTAAAGAAAATACTTTGTTGAATGTTGTTTAAAGCCAGCCATGTGAGCGGGGACAATAGACAAACTGAGTTCAGAAATCAGCCCTGCCCACTGAATTCCAAACAAAGATGTCACACGCTGAAGTGTGTGTCGAAAAACATAATGGTCATAGGAACCAAATTTGTAGCCTCAGGGATGTAAGAAACAGTGTTTAATTTTGAGTGCTCTCTGCTGAATTATCCTGCTCAAGGAAGCTTTTTTTGTTTTTTGTTTCAAGTGTAGTCAAGGTGTAGTTGTGTAACCTTCCGAAATAGGGTGAAGTCATTAAAAATGCTCATGTTTGACTTTCTCCCTTTGAAAAAATTAACCAGGTCCATCCAGATGTGCTTAGTGCCTGCTGCTGCTGTGACACAGAAACCCTTCTCCTGTCTAGACCACAACATCTGTCTCTGAAGACGAGGGGAGACACTCAGAGAATGAGCTATTGTCCTCTGTCTCTGGGTCAAAGCAACAGCACCAACAAAGGATGACAGAAAAACAACAACTGCAGTGTTTTTGGAGGAGATTGTGGTGATGCTCTGTGTCAGTGATCACAAAGAAACATGTCATGCTGCTCATTAGGGGATCTTAAACCGCAGACCCCAATTCTGAAGAAATGTATGATGTGGTGCGTCTGCTTGTGTTTGCTGTTTGCTGGGAATATGTCACTTTTGTTGTTTTTCATATAAAGACATTTACACTTGATATGAGCCACATTATAAGAAAAAAGACGCATTAAAACAATTTTACGGGCTCATTTTGGGTTAGATAAATACAAAGAACAGTGTTAGCCCTGAATTCCTGCATAGCAAACGTTAGCAATTCCACAACTCGAGATCATTTCATGCTGCATATTGCAGGACTTTTTTGAGTGGTGATGTTGACTTGAGTGCCGGAATGTATAATTTATTAACAGAGTACTAACCAAAGGCTAAATCATTATACTAACAGCATTGCATTGCTCACTGGTTCATACACTTAAAGCGACACTTTATGTAAAGATTTAAAATGTGAGTCTACTACAAAAAGAACCATGTCAGATTGGAGATATTACATACTCTAAAGCCTGTAAAACGTCTAAACATTACAAAAGATTTCTGTTGATTCTCATACAAAATATCTTTTTAAATATAAATATTTTTTTTACCTTTTTTTATTTAATTTATACAATGTATAATGACTTACATTTATTATTATTTCATTATGGTATTAATACAAATTCAAATTAAACAAAGATTTGTACTAAAGAACAAATGCTATAATTAATAAATAATACATGTATACCTAAGATATCCAAATTTAATGAGGCATTTTCTCCAAAACTTTCTATAACACATTTAGAGAGTTTTTAGATATTAACTGTCACTTCAAAGTGACAATAACTTTCTCCAGCTGAACAGAAAATAAACTGAAGTAATATCTTTGGATCTGAAGAGGATCAACAGTGAGCACACAGCTTCAATTAATATAGCCAGAAACCACTGATCACGCCCGCATTCTAGGTGTGGGTCTCTGTAGGTGCAGCAAAATCTTGGTGCAGTTATAGACCCAGATCTGAATCTCCAGGATCACATAAAGGCAATAACAAGGTCAGCCTTCTATCACTTGAAGAACACATATAGGATTTAAGGATGTTGCAACAGGACATTGAAAAATCATCCATGTATTTATCTTTACTCAGATGGATTACAGTGTGCTGACAGGTCTGCCTAAAAATGTAATCAGACAGCTGCAACTGATCCAGAACAATGCTGCTCACGTCCTCACTAGAACTAAAAAAGCAGAGCACATCACCCCAGTTCTAAAGTACTTACAATGACAACTACTAATTGCTCTGAGATGAAATGTAAGTACACATAAGTAGTTTTTCTTACAAATATTCAATAATTTTCCGTTTCTCTCTGAGATTATGCATGTTTTCCTATAAAATGTCATAAGAATACAGATAAGAAGTTAAATTCAACCTGGTGCTCCATGTAAAAGTCTGTTTTTTGTTTTCCTGCAGGTTATATTTCTACTCTATTTAAGAAATCATAAAATGGTGAGGCTTTTTCTTAAGCAAAATCAAATTACTGCTAATGCACGCTTACTGCACAGATTCATGATACCAAATGTTATTTTAGGCACGTGGGAGCCTTTTCACCCCCTCTGGTCCTGCAATTTGAGCAATTCCACTATCCAATATATGAATAGTGCAGAGTGATCTTGTTAAAAGAATATAATAAAACTATACCAAAGGAGTGTTTTTCCACACCAACTTATGACTCATTATGATAACTATGGTCATACAAACAGTGACTCAAGTGCAAGAGAAATGGCACTCAACAAGATAAGATAAAAACATTTATCAGAACGTCAGAAAATTACAATTTAACTACTTTAGATACATTGTCTTGACCTAAACAGCTTTGCAAAGGAATGAATGCCAAGTTGAAGTTTGAAAAAAAACAGGAAAAATCAAATTAGGTGAAAAGATAATGAAGTCTAATAGACATAAAACCACATTTCAGTTAGGACTGAAAGTCTTACTCACATTGGAAAGAAACGGGTTGTCAATTTTTAACAATTTATCAATCAATAGCAATCGTCCCTTTTGTTTTCAACCTCCAAATACTCACTCACCCTTCACCTAGAAAGGATAGACACTAAAATTTATTCAGCCAAAATCTAACAGTGTCAAAAGATAAACATTTAAAACACAAACCTTTACTTTATTTCATATTTTAAGTCAAACTAATAGAGAAGAAGGTCAGCCATTAGAAACACCCTTATCTCCTTTCATTCCTCTGCCTCCCTTTTTGTTGTTATTTTTTTTCTTTTTTCCAGCTCCTCCTTAAACATTTGCAGTCCAACTGGATTCCCACTCAGAAAATCCTCATGTATGTGTAGACCATACTGATAATGTCTGAAGAGGCGGGGTCAGCTGATGAGGCTCAAATTCCTTTTGAACACAAGGAATTTATTCGCTTGCTTGTTTTTTACCTTCTCAAGTAAATATTGTACATTGTCTTGCCAGAATCCTGAAGGTAACCTCAAATGATTTTCTCAGTACACATTTAATGATGATATGAGAAAAATTGTTGTGCTGTTTCATTGTAATAAAGAATAACATCAATATTGGAAACCAAAAATACGGCGTAAACAGGAATGAAAAGTAATGACAACTTCTGAATCATAAATCTGATAAGGAAATGTGTTATTTCCCCCATTATAATGAGGCACTGAATTTCCAGAATAAGAAAATAAGAGTGAGTTATATCCATTCCATCCATTAATACTCAATTTATTTAAATCAAGGATTGGGGTTTCTATGTCTTTCAGTGCTGGATTATTTCGCTGCCATAAAAATAAATTTATCTCTAAGGCTCTTTTACTTATATTCACCAGGGGGGCAATGAATATAGAGTGTTTTAACTGCAGAGGCTTCTTCAACACATGCACTCTCTGTCTCAAGAAGTGAAGAATTGAATTGTTAAGTTGGTAAATACAAACAGGCACCTAATGGATACTGCGGGACTTCTGGAGTGTTCTGGGTTTTGTCGTTCAGTCCCACGAAATTGAGGCTGTCTCATTTTGGAGTGATGGGACAAAAGTAGAGCGGGTCCCTCCTTCCTGTTTATAGTCTCACTGCTGCTAATGCTTTGTCTCAGGAGACGCCACTCAAACCCGCAGCTGATAAAAGCAGCAACAGAAGGGTTAAGAATAACAAAAGGACAAACTGATTTGAAAATAGAGTGTTGCTCTGCCACAATTTATCTCTTATTGCTGATATCAGAGGAGTAATCTTGTAATGTAATCTGTTAACATGGCTCTACTTGTATTCTGGAAACTTTTCTCGCTTGTTTGTCAGTTGTATAACATGCAATTCATTTGCTTTTTACCTTGACCGAATATGAACAAAAAACTGTTGAAGATAAATAAAATTACATACAGCAGAAACTAGAGTTAAAGGGGATAAAGTGAATTCAAGATATTTTTGGGAAGAAATTGACACAAAAAGGGAAATAAAAATTAAAGACGTATTAGGAATCAGTATGACCTTATGTTTAGCAGATGGCATTAGAAAAATTATAAGTCTGTCCTTTTTATTGTTACACAGCATTTTTCTTTTTTCTACAGTTTTTAATTATCTTGGAGCCTGGATGCTGCTGTACTAAAGAACATTTCAAACAGATCTGTTTTAATTATAGCTCTGCAACAGTACACAGTAGAGACCATTCTCTTCGTGATGCTTCATGCATTTTCAATGAGAGACTATACCGGACTCCAGGCAGCCCACTCAAGCATGCACACTCTTGGTCCGTGAAGCCACATTACTTTAAATCAGGCAGAATGAGGTCTGATGCTGGACTGCTAAATAAACCCATGGATTTCTCTGTAAAACATGTTGACTTAAACACAACACGTATCAATTCAAATAGTATATACCTATGCATTAATGGTATAAAATATCGAGATATGCACTTGTGCAGATCAATGGCAACCTTCCAGTTTTTTTTCAGCTTGATAAGATTTCATATCCAGTGTTGGTTCCTTTGATTATCAGAAGTTAATCAGCTTTTTGTTCAGTAGAGCATTTTAGAAGAGCTGCTAGCAGCGTTTTTACATTGTAGTTAGGGTTTATATGTGTCTATTTGTTTTAATCAAGATACGCTTTTTACGAATTATTTTAGAAATAGATTCATAGGGAGCACGGTGGTGCAGCTGGTAGCACAGCTCACCTCACAGCAAGAAGGTCCTGGGTTCGATTCCTGCCGGGGATGCTGTGGGTGCTGAAGGTGTGTTTGATCCTCCATATCATCAGCACCCACACCCTGGGTGGGGTTGGCAAAAGGGCCTTTCTGTGTGGAGTTTGCATGTTCTCCCCGTGTTCCCTTGAGTAGTTAATGTGAGCTACTCCCACAAAAACATGTATCAGTTCTGGGCTATATACTGCCCCCTCCTGGCTGACCGAGGCGCCTGAGGGGTTGGAGAGGATCCAGCTGGAATAGTGTGATCCTTCCACACGCTACGTCCAGCTGGGGGAACCCCACCCCCTCGGGTGACAAAATGGGCCTGTTCACTCCTCAAGTAGGAAGGAGGCTTGAGCTCAGTGCAGGGCCCTCCTATGGTCAGCAGAGGGAAGGCAATGCCCAGGACTGTACTTAGGTAGGAACACTGGGGTGATAATAATGGGGAAAAAAATCGTGGGATAAAAAAATATTTAAAAAAAAAAAGAAATAGATTCATGAAGAAAAAGAGTTGACTGCTTAAATCATAATTAAACGTGGTTCATTTAAGCTGAAGCTCTTAGAAAATGGCAGAAAATTGAGCCAAACACTCTTGTGACCTTTGAAGACAACGTGTGTGTGGGAGGTCTTAGCCAATGGGGAGAAAACAGGGTCAAGCTCCATTTCACATTATTTTGAGGGCAAAAAGGTCTGAAGTCACCACTGTGGGCTTCCAACCATATGAAAAGCGTTCTTGATAAATAATCAGAATGTATAGCTGGGTTCTGGAAATTTATCAGCAAACAAGCGGTAATGCAGAGCTCATAGGTGCCCAAAAGACCAAGGAGTGGAGTACTTCTCAAACACACCATTAAAGTCACCTTAACAATTATCTACTTACAAGTAAAAAAAACACACAAAAAAACCAGTAGAAACTACCCCTGCTGTCCACCGGATGCGTAAGCGACGCATCGCGTAATCGATGCATTTTACTGGTGAGTTCCTTCCAATCAGGAGCGTTTTAAAAATATATCACTCGGGAAATCATTCTACCTAGCTGGCTCTGGGAGATCACAAAATCACAGGAGAATTTAAATTGCAGAACTGAATGGGCTCTATGCACAACATTTTTTTTTTCATTCTATATGAAAATGTATCATGAACTCACTATCCACTCCCGAAACCACAGATATTTCTGTCCATGCCTTCTGCCTTTTCATGTCATCCTTGTAAAGATCACCAATGGTTTCATATAAACTGGCTGATTATGATTCTACATTTCGGAGATAAAATTCTACAGTACTTGTTCATGATAAAAACCGACAAATTAGATCCAAAGACCAACTGACTTCAAACCTCGGGTCATAGGCATTGACATTTTTCTTTTTTTTTTTTCACAATTTCGCAATTTGAAATCTGCATGTGTCTTTTATTTTGACATTTTCTGGATGCTTTCTGCTCTCATGTCTGATTTCCTGTCTGGCCCGACCTTAAGTGCCGAACTTCGTGCCTCGCGGCCGGTGGAACCGGGCCCATTGACTGTAATGGAGGCCATCAGCTGCGTATTCATAAGCGCCGAGGTCGATGATTAATCTCTTCTTTTCCTCTTTGTGTTGTGAGAGGACGTTTTTATATGTCGACTTTAAAAATACAGGAACAATAAAAAATGATGTACTTTTCTCTATTTCTTTGTTAATTATGATATACCTTAAATAATTGTATGACCACTCTTTTGTGATTAGCAAAATTATAAGAATATTCACATGTTCCTAATAGCTGCTGTACTTTTTCTGTACAGAGTTATCATTTTGGTACTGTGTTACCAATCCTTTCCACAATTATATGGTGGTACTTGTAAAACCTTTACATTCAGTGAGATGGTACTTGCTCTTAAAATAGTGAGAACCACTCTTGTAATCCATAAACATGCTCTAATTTTCTTTTTGGTTTTCTTTGAAGTTCTGTTTTCTTTAACTCCAACCCCTGGTGCTGTCGTTAATTATAGATAACCACACAACACACTAGTGCAAATCACTACTGTACATGCTACCACAGAGATATTAGCAATGCTCAAATATGACACCATTGGATTGTGAGAAAGATAGTGTTTTCACACACAAACCAAACACATGTTGCCCATATGTTTCAGGAACTGTCACCAAAAAAAAATGTCAACGAGCAACTTTGCAGAAACTAAAGAGAGAAGGAGGTTGTGAATAATTGGCACATGTTTGTAATGACCATCTCACATTTTTCAGATAACCCGAGCTGCACCGAGAAAATGTGGGATAAATAGCAGTGGATTTATTTAGTTGACTGTGCGTTATTAAAGCTTGAAGAAGATGATTCTGCAATTGTGCCACTGTAGCTTGTAGCCTCAATGGTGAGGTTATCTGATGAATTTGGATATTGGATTTTAAAGTTACGTTTAATATCTACATTTTACTGCAACTACTAAGGAAGATTTCCATTCTGCAGGAGACAGTATACAGCATGCAGGGTTGCTCAACATAAACGGTTTTTTTTGTTTGTTTGTTTGTTTTTAGCTTTATCACTCCCTCTAAGCATTGTTGAAACTTCCTCTTTAAGTCAACCACTGCGCACCGGGCAGTTCTCCTCCTAATGGGCTCATAAAGGGTGTGAGCGTGTCAGATCCTGGCGTTAAAGCAGTTGTGTCCAGGTTAACGCAGGCTTCTTGATTTAATGGCCATGTGACGTTAGGCATGGTAGTACCCTCAGGTTATCTGTGTTTGGAGCCAGACTTGGAGTCTGCCGATCAGCCCCCGTTTCCCTCCCTTTTCAGTCTCAGTCCTTAATGCTCACATTGTGGGTCAGTCTCCTCTTTCTGCTCCCCTCAGGGAAGCTAGAGCCTGTTCTCAGGCTGCTGATCAGGGGTACCGGAGCTTTTTGCAAGAGCTTCAGTAGATCAAAGAGCTGAAAACAGAGCCAGTCTAATCAAAGTAAAATTTAATGTAAGCCTCCAAATTTTCATTTAGATTTCAGAAAATGTGATTTTGATTAACGTTGATAGCACTGAGAAAAGCCTCTCTCTTCAAAACGACAAAGATTTAAGATCCTGGACCACCTTTGATACTGACAACCACGAAAATTTGAAGGGCCCATTGACTGCCAGCATCAGGTTCACATTTGCCAAATAAACAGCTTTACAAATCTGTAAGCATAATCAACTTCTGTGAGGGTCCTCACAAAAAATCTCCAAATTCCCAAATGGGACACATAATGAAAAGCTCTCCTCTCTAGACCCAGATGCTTAAACTGAACAAGTTAACATAAAACATTTGTTAGGGTGGGGACGCGTGTTTCAAATGACTGTAAATGTATTTGCCTGGGGGCCACAAACTCATTAACATTCATTCTCTCAAAGCGATAAACATCGCATAGAGCTTAAAATTTGGATTTGATAAATGGTTGTCAATTAAAATCAGGCTCAAGCAATTAAAGGAGAATTATATGTAAGGGTCCATGTCCTCAAATTTAAAGTTCTTCCTTTTGAATAAAAAATAAAGAACAAGCATGAAAGAAAAAAAGGGAAAAAAGCGCAACTGAGAATGCAACGAAAAGAGTTGTCATGTTTAGAATGCCAAAGCTTAACATCAATGCACAGCCCAATGGCCACCCAACATCAAAGCAGTGATTGCTGATGGGTTTATAAAGTGAAGATTTAAATGATCATCAAGTGGGGAGGAGAAAGTCAGCAGAAAATTTGACGAGAGCATGAGCTTGGAAACCTAAAAGACCAGCACTGCATGGAGAGGCTTTAAAGCAATGGTGAATTAGTTTTTGCAATAAAAGCCACATAAAGTAATATTTTTACGCCATTCAGGGGGCATTTTTGTTGCAATTATGATTAGCCTAATTATGAATGTAATGTCAAACAACACTACAGAAAAGCAGGAGTTAGAGGACACTGTCAAGATACAAAACTCCATCTGTCTACAGTTAGTTTTCTAAGAAAATAATGTGATTTCAAACTAGTGCTACACAGTATACACAATATAGCTACACGATATAACATAATGATCTGAAACCAAACAGCAGCTGCAGTTTGAAATCTCTTTCACCTGCCTCAGACACAGAGAAAAAAAAAACAACTGCTGTAGCAAGTTGTAATTGATAACCATGTAGGAGGAACATTTAAAGAGAGGAGCATTGATTTTTTTAAATAAAAAGATCCTTACGCATGAGCAGATGCGTTGCACTGAAATAGGATATGAATAAACAGTTAACTGATGTATTTTCGTATACGTATGGTCTACCAATCAACTCTTTGCTCAAGTTATCTGAAGTAGATGTGACATAAACTGTGCTGTTTCCTCATTCTTTGGTTTAGGTTACTCACAATCTTGGATCCAAGATTGCAATAATTCCTTAAACCTTGGGCAAAATGTGTTCCTAACAGAGAAACGGTCTTTGATGATGATCTTTGTGACAAAAGTGCTCATGCCTACTTTTTCTGTGTCAACAAAAAGCAGCCACACATCTTTTTAACTTATTACACTAAAAAGGTTTTTGTTTTTGTAAAGAAAAGTTACAACACTTTCCAACTTTATCCATATTTAGAAAAACAAGTTTTGAAAGCTTGCCTAAAATGTCTCCTTTAGAATCAGATGAGTTTAACTTTAATTCATTCTTTCACGATTTCAAGGCTTTGAATTCCAAATTTTAATACTTCTGGTTTTATGGTGATTTGGACTAAATGAATTACAACCAGTGACTTGAGGACAGATGCTTTTAATGTCATCATCAAACAGGCAAGGAGCAGTTTGGCACTTGGGTGCAAAGCATTTGGCATGTGAACAAGCTAGTGTGCTCCAGCCCTCAATAAATGGAACTACGTGTGGTAAACACATGGCTGATCCAAACGGTTGCAAGATCTCACTCATGAAAGTACTAAACTCTTTTAACTGCACCACATGTTTTAAATTATATCATAAAGCTCACTTTCTATCTTCTGCTCCAAAAAAGCATAACTGCTCTGCTCTGAATTATCTGGTCGACTTTAAATCAAGAACATGAAACATCTCTGTGTGCGAGCCTGATCACCACAGTTCATGTCCCTACAAGGTGCATCCACTTAGCTTCGTGTTTTGGGACAAGATAGGTGTTGACAAGCCGCAGGTGCTCACATCCGACCACCTTACTGTTCAAAAAGCAGAGCCGCTGTTTGAATAAGGTAAGAGTGAAGCCCTATACATGTCCTCACAGGCTGAACCCTTACATACGCAGAGACCTGTGTTTCCTGTTGAGGGACAAGCACAAAGAAAGGCCAGACAACCATCCCTGAGGGGGAAAAGGGGATCAGATGATCAGACCTCCATTTTCCTGCTGAGCAAATCAGAGAACCATCAGACTTTGGTAGGAGGAACAACATCCTCTTTTACTTAATCCATAGTGACATATATATATTAACATGAAATGTTATTGGACTGTAAATGACCTTACACAAGACCTTGTCTTTGCTTGTCTGCTAATGGTGGGAATTTAGTTCAATCTGCTAGCCATCTCTCAAAGATACCCCACATGTAAGATGTTGCTCATTAGGTAAAAGAGAAGACTATCACAAGAAAGCAGAGGTACATGTGGAAACTATTTTAATCTCACATAATCTCTGATTTAGCAGTACAGATTAATCAGAAAGCATCTTCTCAGACTTTAGAGCTCTTTGAATAAAAGTCTGGATCTTTTCAATGGCAGCTGAATGGCATATTTTTTGTTGTTGCCAAATTTGTATTCCTTTTTTATCGTTAATTGTTTCTGCCAAAATAAGTAAAGAACATTCAATGGTTATTTTGCTGCAGACGTACAACACTGTGATAAAAATGGTACCGCAGGAGATAACTTTAATGTAACATCCTTACAAAAGTCTACATCTTAACAGATTTACTCACTGTCATTTATTAAAACAATGTCAGCAAAAAGCAACATGGTAAATTATTTTCGGAAAAATCTTTGGTTTCAAATAAAAAGAGGACATAGGCAATGAAATCTGTAGTGCAAACTGGCTAATCGAGCAGCAACACCAACATCTAATGATGGAAAACAACAAATTTTGTTTAAAGAACTTGACTTTGCATGTAGTCATTTGAAATTGCAATATTATAATGGGTAAATCTAGACCAATAACTGTATGTATTTTAATATTATTTCAACAGATTCATTTAAAACATATTTCATGTATACAATACAAGAGCAATCTAGAAGAAATGTCTTTGATAATCACTTGGCTAATGCTCATTTTCCTATTTGTCTTGTAGTTTTAATGTCCTGTGAAGATACATAGATTTGAGTAAATGCAACCCTAGTATTGCCATGATGATACTGTAGCAAGATAGTTTGGTCTAAAATTAAGCCCGACATGTGCATATGTGTCATATAGACGTGTTAAAAATTCTAACGGGATTAGTATGATAATTCTGATACATCCTCACATACATGCCACTGCTTCATAGATTTTTGAAATACTGCACAAATATAATAGCAATGACTCCACAATAAAATTATAAATTTTATGCAATTCCGTACAGAAACTTTATCTGCCCTGATGAAAACTCACCTCATCTGAAAAATGCTGGATTAGAAAACTTAATTGAGATTTTAGCTTTGTGTCAACATTTTTTCACAGCGCTGTAGTCAATATTGTTGCAGGTTGTTGGGTTACCAAAGTTCCAAGAGCCCACTCTAATAAAGTACCTGAAACACTCACATGCAAGATACAATCCCCTCCTTTCCTGCATTTATTTTCGTAGAAAGCTTCAGTGTGTTGTTTTGGCTTGTTTATGTTGGAACTTTGGGCTGAACTGACCGCTCGGTTTTCATGACAACATTCTTTTCATAATGCCAGTTCCTTCTCTGGTGAGGCCCGTCAACATCAGGGAAGGTTTTAGAATGGGAGAAATGTTCTGCTAGAGGTTATACATTCCTGAGCCAGCTATAGTCAGCTCAAGAATGTGCTACTGTTATTGCACAAATCTTGATATTTAATAATGTGAAATGCTGTTCACATTGAATTTCTTCCTCTCAAATCTTAAACATTGTGGCTGTCCTCTCAAGTAAACATGCCCTGCTGCAGAGTCATGCCAGCAGATGGTTGAGATCTACACTCCTGGATTTCACATCCTGTCAGGATTCAGGTTTCATCCATCAGACCAGTGGCATGTTGAAGCTTAATCAAAACAAAACTTCATGTACATCCAAACAACTGGTCTTGGGTAGGGTCAGCAATTTCAACACTTTATGAACGTCTACTTTTCATTCTTCCTCACAGAGAAAGCCTGTGACCATTAAAAACAAAACAATGCCAGGGTGCTGGGTTCCTCCAGCAGATGCAAACCCCAAACAAAGGTTGCTGTATGTGACAGAAGAGTGGTGGGGAGAGGGTTGGAGGTCAGCACAAAGGGCAAAACAAACAGTGCAGGACACAGCAGTGATAGGATGCTGAGGTCAATGGTTCGGCCTCTAGCCTCGAAATGTGAGAAGAACTCCAAAGACGACAGGAAACAACGATCACGCAGGACCTTAAATAAATATTTACCAGTGCAACTGAGATAACTGGGAAAAAAGACTAAAGACCCCAATTTAAGAGAAGGGGGAAGCCTTTTGAGAGGTGAGAAAGTTATTTCACTGGAGGCTTTATTTAATGTGGATTAATAAGAAGGACGGTATATGACTGTTCTTGACAAGCACTCTTTTTTGAAAAGATAAACAGACCTAATAGCAAGACAGTTGGTAGGACTGTTGTCTTGCAGCCAAAAGGTCCTGGGTTTGAATCCAGGGCTGGGGCATTTCTGCCTTGAGTTTAACAATGCATGCATTCTCTCCAAAAACTCTGGGGTCCTTCTCCAGTTCAAAAGCATCCACATTAGTTGAATTGGCCTCAGTAAATGTGTGTGTAGATGTAGGTCTCTATCTTGACCTTTCACAGGCTGGCAACCTGAATAGAACTTATCCCAATGACCAGTAGAGATTGGCACCAGCCCACCATGACCCTGAAATGGGGTAGGAAATGGATGGATGGATGGATGGTGGGTCAGTCCACTGTTTTATTCCAACGTATTCCTTCAAGCGGAACATTTTGTACCAATGTAGTTTGACAATGCATCTGAGTTTATTTGGATGAGATGTGAATAACAGATTGATATAAATTCTCAAATCAAACATTTATTTTAATTTACTTGTCAATATGTAAACGTGATGAAGAGGTTTTAATTTGCACCACATTTACATTGATCTTGTCTATATTCCTTATTTGAGCATCCTTATTTTGATGGATGAAATTTGAACAAAAATGACCATTGATTGTTCTGCTAGTTGATATTTGTATTTGTTTCAAAAAATATTATTTTCTTTCAATAAACAATGATCAGATTGTTGAAAATTACTTTAAATCATCGCTTCTCAAAGGGGGTAAAGAATAATACATTGTCGGTACGACACATCCACAGGCAGAAAGCAACTTTAAGTTGCCAAATAAATAGTGAATTATTGAAATTACAAGCACCCAAGAATGGAGCGGCTGACTGTTTAGTTTCAAATAGCATTTAACATGCAAATTCAAATGAACTTTTCAGACACATGATGAAAAGCATCGTAAAACAGATTCAAGGATTCTGGATAAATCTAATTTTGAGGCACAGGGCATTCAGGCCCAGAAAACAATGATGCTATTTCATTCAACAGCAATCACTGACATCATATAGAACATATGTAGAGACTTCTCTACAGACCCTGCCTAACATGTTGCTGAATTCTCTGGATAAATAGGTTATTATATCATCTTAAGATAGGAAAACATCCTCTGTGGTTTTAAGAGTCCAGGTTCTTGTATAAGAGCTTCTATGTTTCAAAGATCAGAAACATTAACAATAATGCTTATCCTGCCTATAAGATTGATGACATGCACCGATCAATGCCCCATTGTTTTTTTTAAAAGACATTCCCTCTTAAACAGGAAAGTCAGACCTTTTTCCTAGAGACAAAAGACATAAGAATTTTACCAACGCAGGGCACACATGCAGCTGATTGCACTTTGGATTAGTCTATTTTGGAAAATTAAACTACATCTGAAAAATCAGGAACAAAAGTACTTCACAATAACCAACAAAGGTGGGTGAGCCGGTAAAAACCTGCATTCAATAGGAGAATAAACTAATTTTTGTTACGTAATAGCAACTTTTCAGTTCTCAGAAACTGAAGAAGTATATTTAAAAGTAAATTAAAAGGTTACATAATGCAACTGGTCTTCAAATTGTAAATACAACAAACTTACTGGAGAGGCTGGGAATGATTTCTGCTTAATGAAGGCCTTTACCAAGAAAAAAAGGTTTGAATAAATAAACATTAAGCTCATTGCAAGATGTTTGCAATGTGTTTATCTCAGCCTGATTACAAAACATGTTTGTGACACCTATATTTAGGCTAATCAGAAAACTTGAAAAGGTAGAAGAAACAAAGACTCCTTACATACCGTAATTTTTGAACTATTGAGACACCTGAATATAAGACCAAATAAATTTAAAAACAAAATACATTACATACACTCACTGGCCACTTTATTTGGTACATCTTACAGTTACAGGTTTAAACCCCCTTTTGACTTCAGAAGTACCTCAATACTTAATGGCATAGATTCAACAAGGTACTGAAAACATGCCTCAGAGATTTTGGTCCATATTGACATGATAGCATCATGCAGTTGCTGCAGATTTGTCTGCTGTGCATCCATGCTGAAAATCTCCCGTTCCACCAGATTCCAAAGGTTCTCTATTGGCTTGAGATCTGGTGACTGTGGAGGCCATTTGAGGACAGTGAACTCATTGTCATGATCAACAAACCAGTCTAAGATTATGTGAGATTTATGACATGTCGCATTTTTCTGATGGAAGTAGCCATCAGTAGATTGGTACACTGTGGTCATTAAGGGATGGACATGGTCAGCAACCATACTCAGGTAGGCATGACGTTGCAACAATAATCCATTGGTACTAAGGGGCACAAAGTGTGCCAAGAAAATGTCCCCCACACCATTACACCACCAGTCTGAACCATTTCTACGAGGCAGGATGGACTCCGGTGGGTCTTCTGCTGCTGTAGCCCATCTACCTCAAGTTTCAATGTCTTGTGCGTGCAGAGATGCTCTTCTAGATACCTTGGTTGTAACGAGTGGTTATTTGAGTTACTGTTGCCTTTCTATCAGCTCAAACCAGTCTGGCCATTCTCCTCTGACTTCTGGCATCAACAAGGCATTTTCGCCTACAGAACTTGGATTCTTTTCAAACCCTAGAGATCGTTGTGTGTGAACACTCGTCTGAGTGTTTCTGAAACACTCAGACGAGCCCATCTGGCACCAATAACCATGCCACGTTCAAAGTCCCTTAAATCACCTTTCTTCCCAATTCTGATGCTCAGTTTGAACTGCAGCAGATCGTCTTGACCATGTCTACATGCCTAAATGCATTGAGTTGAAACTATGTGATTGGATTATTAGAAATTTACATTAACGAGCAGTTGGACATGTGTGCCTAATATAGTGGCCAATGATATATATATCCTGCACCTGAATTTACGCTGCACAGTTTGAGATATTTATGAGATGAGCTCTTTACATAGAAAGATGAAACACTGAAGATTTTTTTTAAATTTAATTTAAATGAGAAGTTCGGTTGTTTTCTACCTGCACCTTAATTTTAACCAGTATAACTTTCAATTACTCCCCCAGACAAGTTTGGAGCCAATTGGAGTCTTTCAGGAGATGTTTATTTCCAGTCCTGATCAGCGTATATCCATATAATCGGAGTCTATCAGGGCAGGATGGAGTACTGCAGTAAGGTCTAGTATAGTATAGTTGTATTATAGCCTCTAAATCACCCTGGAACCAAACAAATTATCACTTCCGAGACGTTCATAACTCCAAGGGGGGGAGTGCCAAGAATTCATAAACAAAACATGGCTAAACGAGATAGTTTTGGGGCAGATCATGTCTTATTACAGGCGGCAAATCACCTGCCCTGATTGACTCCCATTATATGTATATACACTGATCGCTAAATACCGAACTTCTCCTTTAAGATGTGCTTTTTTTTTTCAAGTTCTGCCTGAAAATTGGCAGGATGGCATCAACATAACATGACAGTAATATGTCAGGTTAGAAAATAAAAATAAAACATACAAAAGCCTACCAGAAAAGCCATTGTCCTCTCTCTCGTGCACAAAAGCCGTCATCTTCATCAGCGTCTTTGTGTCCTGTAAATTTATTGTCGTATTTTTACACCAACTCAGTTCTTCCACTGCCCCTTCTAATTTGTAACGCATTGATGTCAAGCTTATGTGCAGTTGCTTTATGTCCTTCTTCGATGGCCAGCTTCATTGCCTTTAACTTAAAAGCTGCATTATATGCATTTCTTTGCATGTTTTTCATGATGAGGGTATGTGCATGAGAACTACCAGTAGTATCTTCTTTGATGCATAATCTTTCCTCATGTCTGTCTTACTTATGACATCCTGTTATAGGGCCCCCTGGAGGCCGTTAGCCAGTAAAAAAATCTATAAATTTTCTGCATCTATGAATAGGACGCAGGGTCCAAAGCGTGTGGAAAAAAGTACTGGCTTCTAGTCTGAAATTTACGATAATCAAATCCAGGTTAAACGAACAACCTCTTTGTCAAATTTGAGCAAAAAGGACCTAAGCCCCCCCTCACTGCTGAACTTACTTACCTCAAGACAAAGTGCAGCTCCATCAGAGGGTAGCTCAGATGATTACCTATGTGCCTCTAAATAAGCACCACATGGCTCACAAAGCTCGCTCATCAGGAGAGGCCATGCCAGCAAATGGTGCAAGGTGGGATGGGGCAGGAAGCTGACCCAAAAGGGGTTTCCTCCCTTTGAAGTGCCAATAATCCCAAAGCCTGTGTGTTGTGTGGGTGCGTGTGTGTGTGTGTTTGTGTGTGTGCATTTGAGCTGCTCTCATTGTGAAGAATGATTTCAGCTTACTCGTCTTGTATTTCTGTTATAATATAAATGTTCTTTTGAAGTCCGAATAGTTATTCATGTACTTGAGGAGCATCAGTTCTTGTGAAGAGAAAGTATTGTGAGAAGGAAAAACATTCAGACATCTTTACATTTAATATATTCTTGACTTTCTACGGTATAACATTCTTTATGCACAACATCTTCAATAACCCACAATTGTATTTGTAAAATATATTTGACACACCACCGAACCTTCCTGAAACATATTGTCATATTCACAATATCTTTATTAAAGTTAAATTAAGGTGTGAGAGTGTGTGTTTTCATAAGTTGCAACATATTTTGTTCTTTGAGGGTTCCACTTGTAGATACTATTCCCTGGTCTGTCTCTACCCACATATGTGCACTGATAGGCACAACAGAAATCTATAACTTTGTCCTTTTGTTGCGAAAACCATGCTTCTACCAAGATCTGGACTCCACAAGACTCCCGATTAATCAATTATGTATTAATTGTTTTGTCATTTATTTTTTCAAATTATCCTGGTGCATAATTTGAGTGTCATGCCATAAGCAGTAGAGGATGTTGTTGTTGATTCTGTCTGTCTACGGTTAAGTGTGACATTATGTGTCTTACTTGATTTTTACATCCACCAAACCAGAGGCCAGGGGAAGTAATGTTTTTGTCCTCGTCTATCGGTTTGTTTGCCTGTTAGCAGCATAACTCCGAAAGCTCTTGACGAATTTGGATGAGATTTTCAGGAAATGTTCACAGTAAGACCAGAAACAAATTTTTTAATTTTGGGTTTGATCCAGTATGAAATATTTATCCACCCACCTATCAGCAGTGCTAATTTCCAATCCATTTTCTGTGTCAGAGAGCTCACATGTGGCTCCCCTCGTGCAGGAGCCCCACCTCAGTTCGAGCAAATACACAGCAAATTAATCTCCCCTCTCTGCTGGAAGAACACAACAACAGTGCAAACACAGATATGCGTCGAATTAAAATACTTTGTATTGAAAAAGTTCTGAAAATTAGAATGAGGTAACAACATGGGGATGGGGGAATAAGTGGCCCTGGGGGAGTTCTGCGCTCTCTGATTACTTTTCTACTTTTTCTGTTTGTTAAAAAGCTCTTGTTAGTTTCCTCATTTGCTTAGGAAAATGTTCCTACTGGGACAATACAAAAGTATATATTCTATTCTTTAAGTGTTCTCTGAAACAAGACGTTAGCAGTAGATCCTTTAAAGGAGACATATCATACAAACTCAATTTTTTTACTGTTAAATACAGAGTGTTGTGCATAAGGGATTTCTAGAAGCGCAAAAAATCATACATTAGTCATTCCAATTGCTTTGCAGATATTTTTATGCTGTTTTGGTCATTTTTTAACTCTATTCTCTATATTTATTTATTTATCTTTATTTCTCTATTACGTTTGTTTTTTTGTTTTGTTTTTATTACGTCACAGTACAGGACTTTGAACTGCTAAACCAGGTCATGGATTTCCAGCTAAACATTGAGCGAATCTACCATTATTATTTCTCGCTGTGATCATGTAGCCCAAGTTCAGGAATGAAAGTGGCAAAGTCAAAATATTTGGTTGTTGGATTTACTACGATATAAACAATTTTGATTATTTTTCTTTGTTGTTCTTGGAGTACACATGGTCCTAACACATCCAATGACGTTAGCTTGAAACTAGCAGTAACACTCTTTGTAGCAATGTTGGGGTCTTGTTTCATTACTTCTTATCTGACAAGTGTTAAAGTGTTCTCAGTAATATTATTAAAAGGACTGCAGCATATGTTACTGTAAAACTGTTTTTTATGTAGTCCACTTCTTACAATAAATAAAATAAAAAATAAAATAAAAACCAACACCAAATATTGCTTTTTTTTCTTAATTTTTGGGCTAGTAAAGAGTAATCTTATGTATTGTTAGTGCACATGTTAAAACATAATAACAATGTATGGATAGATAACTCTTCAGACATCTTTAAAACAATTTGCAAACATAGTTTCTGCACTGCTAAATATCTCTGTCAAACTACAGAAATGGCTAAATGGGGGTGAGTGGATGGTTCTGTGACCTGGAGGGGAGTGGGGTATGCAACACCTCATTTGCATTGAAAGAGACTGCATAAAAACGAGTCATTCAACTCCTTAGAACAGGGGTATAGAAGATAGGCCTGCAGAGCTACAATAATGAGGAATTTAGACCTAAGAACTGCAGTTCCACTTACACCACAATTTATGGGCTGTTTACATGAAAACGAATCTCCGTTTGAATCGTCTGAATATGAAAACAGCCTCATAAAACTCACATTATTTTGGGCATTTTGTTTTGCTGTTCCATCCCTGAATTATTGGTAATATTTATCAAAACTTTCTAAAGGTGAAGCTGAGAGTGAGTGGAAAAATGTATATAGGGAATAACATTTCTGTCCATACTTTAAGATTGCACTAAAAACAAATTTTGCATTATTTAGTTTTAAACTACAGTAAATTTTAAGTGACCACAGAGAATACAACGGTAGAGATTGCTGAAACTCTCAGACAATTAGACACTCCGTCATATTTTATGTTTATTTATTTTTATATCAATCTACTACAGTGAAAAAAACGTTTTTTAGAACACTGACTACTGTGGTGCCAAATAGAATAATCTAGTTTACAGTACTTAAAGGCACACAACAGGTATGCTGTTGTTTTTAATCAATGTGTGTGGTATCTATGAATGCATATGTTTGCATTGCAAAAGTTAAGAAATATCACAAGACTTGCAGTCAGCAAATATTCATTAACAGATACAGTCAGAGGGTTGTAGGTTCAAATTCCAGCTTCTGTCTGTCACATCTCGATGTGCCCGTGGTGAGGGAACTTGACCACAAGTTGCATATCAATCTGTGTATTGTGTACAAATATGAGCGGCTATGTGCGGGCGAATAGTTTAGTGGTCAGCATGACTAGAAAAGCAACTTATAAGTTCAGTCCATTTAACATAATAGCTTTGACTTCGTCCCGTAGTTAGCATTAGCTAAAAGGTACTCTGATCACAGAGTTGAACAAGCAACGTAAACTGATTTAAATACATTATTCTAAAAAGTGTCAGTGATGTAAAAACCAACTAAATAATGTAAATAATATGTAAATAATGTTTAAAATGTATATAAATTAGTTGAATTAATAGCCAGCAAATAAAATGCTTAACATTTAACTAATATTTTACAAAAGTGACAAAGGTGTTTGAATTTAATACTTTTCAAGTGTATTTTTTTAGCTGTGACACGTGGGTACAATGTATTAAAAGGTGGTAGATATAAGTTAAAATTAAAATAAATTAGGGCAAATTGCTACACAAGTTTTATTGGTGACATTCTAACAGTTTCCTTTTACATTGTAGGTCTTTAATCCGCATCCCTGCAGATTGAAGGTGTTTAAGCCATTTTTTTTCAGTGATGTGCAGCTGTTTTAAATAAAACTGGGGGAAAAAAATATGAAATAACCTGGAAGAAGATGTGAAATGCTAGGACAACACCCCATACTAAATATAACCCCGTCATCTCTGTCATCTTCTTGTACGTGATGTTTCACTGGCTTTGGAAGATTATCGCCTTAAATTAACAGGGTCTTAAATAGCTAACTGGCACCAGAAATCAAGCGAGGTATTAGACACCTGTTACGTCAACCAAACATAAACTCCCTGTTGCAAATGTGGAGGTATGTAACTTAGGTCTTACACGGGGCAGAGATGGCGTCAAACAAGGTAGTAGTTGCGGTCAACTTCTCACAGCAGGAAACGTAGCTTCCTTATGTCATGGCTGAGAGGTTAGAGGTGAATAAATAAAGAACAGATGTGGCAGAGGACGATCATGGCTCCAGTCTGGGGGTGCCCTTAACGCAGTGACGTAGTCCTCAGACGTAACTCTGCAGAAGCTGAAATTATTATTGTGGGAAATTACATTCATGCAGATACTTGATCTTTTTTCCCCCCACCATTCACTCTTTCAAGCCTTTGTTGGTTTCTATTTTCACCATTCGCATTTTAAATGATTTCCATCTAGAAGTATCACCTTACAGTAGGCCTGCGCGATGTGGCATAAAAATAAAAATCTCAGATTAGATTTTTTTTATTTCAATTCACGATTTTTTTCGTACTCAGCTGGATGCTTCTGTTTCAGGTGTTGGAATAGGTTTGTGGTGCTGCTGTCTTTGACTGCTATGGACTTTAGGCAAATATTGCAGCGTGGGGTCTCTTGCACCAAATCTGTCGCAGCAAACTATAGTAATTCCACTATGGAAGCTCTGGGGAGCCAAAAATGTGCCTTTACAGAAAAAAAAAAAAATATATATTTTTTTTTAAATCCCCAACAACAACAAAAAAATTATTAATTCATTCACTCGATTTTTTTGCCCAGGCCTACCTTACGGTGCTGCTGTAAACACAAAGCTGCTTTCTACTGTAGAAACCTTTGAACCAGACGTCTGGTTGTGCTTGATTTATAAACAGTATGGCTCATGTAGGCCTTAGCATTTGGAGTCTGTTTATACTCTCAGTAACATATTTTCAGTGGCTCTCCTGCATTGTGCTCCCTCGCCAGTTTCTCTGTGCTGTCAGAAGCGATGAGCAACGGAATGAGAAACAGGTGTGCCTGCTCCTTTATCTCACCCTCCCTCTCTTTTTCTGGCCTCGCTGAGCCACAAGTTATGTTATGACAAAGATGGCAGAGGTGGGAGTGTGAACAGAGAGAAAAGAGTGCAGGAGAGTGAAAGAGCAACAATAGATAAGCCCACTTTTATTTACAGAAACCAAAGAAAACAACCATAAGGAGATGTTAAAGGTCAAGTACTGCAAAGTAATAATTCCTGTATAGCAAAGCTGACACATGATATGGGGAGGTTTTTCAAGCTCTGCGGATCTTTATATGTTAACATCATGGATTTCTCTTTAATCAAGCCTGATAAATTGATGGTGATGCTTTTAAAGCAAAAAATCAATGAATGGAATGTGTGAAGTGGCCTGTTGAAGGTCCCCCATTCAATGTTTAAAGTGCAACAACTAACACGATTGTTTAGAGATTGGTCAATTAAAACGTAGGTTTTAAAAACAGAGAAAAACAATGTAGATTGAGTAACGTGTTAGCCGTTTGATCAGATTGTGATGAAAGCTGAATCAAAAGATCTTAGTGAGCAAATTCTTTGGTATCTTTACCATTTTCTTTGCCAAAAAGACCAGCTGATCAACATGAGATATCAATTCTGAAAAATAGCTGCTCCTTAGAATAAAGCAGTCCAATATGGAAGCTTTATTCAACCCCAAAAAAATGTTGCATTACTTACTATAACCAGAGATGCTAATGCAAAAATTGTTCCCTGTTGAAAGATAGGCACAGAAAAAAGTAACACAACTTAAACTTAAATCTTCAGTTATTGTTCTTTTTCACACACACACAAAAATATTGTAATAAGCACAACAGACTGCAGTAGTAAGTTTAAAAAGCAGCATTTAAAATATTACAAACTCTTGTATTTACCTTAGAAGTCGCAATTTGGTGCTGGGTTTGACGTCACGCCCGAGTAAATGGTGCTCAAGTTAACATTCTTGGATATTGGACAAGATTCCAATATGGCAACGCCCATTTGCCATAGTTATAGTACCTCATACAAAAATTGTTTTAAGCTGTACTTTCCATGTACGAACACCCTTTTATTTTATTAAGATTAGCGTTGCAGGCTCTACATGTTAGATTGGTTTTAGATGCATTCTTAAGGTGTGTCTTGTAAAATAGAAATTTTTCCAACACAGCTACTATTGTTGATGTAATTAGCGGCCACATTGAAAGTCGGGGGAAAAAAAATTGCTGACTTTCCGAGTGGGAGGTCCAACCTCAGAGGGCGTTCCAGTTTATTTTTTTCCACTCGGAAGTAGGAATTTTCAACTTCAGAGGACAAATAGAATGCTGTACATGGAAATACAGTACATCCAGCTTCCACAGGACTAAACTTAACAGGCCTGTTTTTTTGTAAGGCTGGAGGGTAAAGTCTGAAAAGTGAAAGTTTACACAAGCTTATACTGAAATGTTTACCCTTTTGATGAGTGCTTATTGTTACAAATTTCCATAAATTCCACAGCTACATAAAAAGATAATACTTTGGAATGACTAAGTGAAAAGTTGGCGGCAATTTTATTTCTAGTTTCTTTTGGAATGATTTATCAATCACAGGTTGTTTTTTCCCCGTAGCAAGATTTACTGTTCAAAACGAGAACTGCAGTGAGTGTACAGGAACTGTGCTTAAAGTGGCAGCGAATCGATAATGTTAAAGCAGACCTGGGTTAAACTACATGAAAGTAACCTACTGTATAGCCGAGCCCAAAGTGTGACTGCAGTAGAAATCAACTTTGCAACAGTCACTTCACTTCTACTGACTTCAACACCTTCTGATTTATATAACCTCCCTTTTGCCTCCATAACTTCACCTACAGTTTGGGAACTATCCTCTCATAATCGGCACAAGTTATTAAAAAAAATGTATAATGTTTCTTTAGTCACCACTAATGGAACATACTCAAATTAAACTCTCTTACCTGACCCCCACCTGACCAATCTGAGCTCAGACTAGTGCTTACTTACTTATTTCATGTGTTATGCATACAAGTGTGTGTGTGCCTGGGAAATGGTTTGTGGGCTGGGTTATCATAATGTTTTTATGTGTTGGAAAGGAATGGAATATGGGTTATATGGGGTCATTTTAATCTGTTAAGCTCTTTGAGTTGCTCTTTTTGCATGAAAAGTGTTATATAAATAAAGTTTGATTTGATTTAAATTTTCAGTGTGATATTCCAGTGCTGCAATTAAACATTGATTCCTTTATTGATTGTGAATGTGGCAACGCTTTTGGCAAATAATCGTTGTAGTGGGTGTGCACAGTTTTCAGCAATGGTTTTTTTTCAGTCTTGCTAATGACTTAGCTTCAATGCTGTTGATCAAAAGCCACCACAGCGGACAGTGAGTGATTTAGCTGCTATTTACAGTGTTGATTCTATTTAAATGGAAAAATACAAGACTCATGAAAAAAAAATATTTAAAAAAAATGTCATATTGGCTTTAGAATTAAATTTCCTGACTTTGGAATAAGGTTGAGAACAATTAGAATCTGCATTTGTATTTACTTCCTTCTTTGCTGCAATCACAGCTGCAAGTGTTTTCGGGTATCTCTCAGGGCTACACATGTGGAAACTAAAAATCTGGCATATGGAAGCTGTCAATCTCTACAGTTTTGTAAACATCAATGTGTTCCATAGTCAGTCTAGTAATTTGTTGAGTAAATACATTTTTGTAAAAAAAAAAAAAAAAAAAAAAGATAAAATAAGGTCACTTTAAAAATGTTTTTACCCCAAAACTTTCATCTGTGGTTTGAAAAGCACTTTATGAAATAAATAAAGTTTTGATTTGATTTGGCTTATTATTTACTGGAAGACTTACAATGACTGTGTGGTATGTTGTTCCCATAAATACAAATTAGCTCTAAATGTTTGGATCCAACTGTGGGATCCTGACTGATATGTAAAAAATAGCTCAGTCAAGTTGGCTGGAGAGAGCATCTGCGAATATAGATTTTCCAATGTTTGACTGTACCTTTCTAATATGTGAATATATTTTATCCCACACACTTTCAATAAAGCTGTTCTTCCCGGTTTACAAACTTCAATGGGCGAAAATACTTCTCTAGGCCTTTGTATCGTGATGTTATAGCTCTAAACTACGCGGACAGATTGCTGCTCTGCTTCAGGGACTCTTCATATGGCTCCGTACCTGCCCACCATCCCTCCTCCTGTGAGGGGGGCAGTCGGAGCAGGGACTCCCTCCTCTGCACCGCTGCTGCTCAGTATGTTCCAGTCGCAGCAGAGCGCAGCGCCACGCTGAAGTGTCTGTCACTACACCCGACCCGGATCTTTACACTTTCACTGGATATGGGAATCAAACTGAATGAATAACCTGAGAAAAATAAGGTGAGTCCAGAGAGGTCCGTGTGCTTTTTTGTTTTGTTTTGCTTAAAACCTGACGCGGTTAGGTTTGAGTCGGGACTGATTTGGGAGATTTGGATTGGGAAGTTCGGGAAACCGATTATGGTGAGATGAATTGCCCCATGATCGGTAAATGATTATTTTATCTTTTTTCCGTGCTTTGCTGTCCTGGTTTGGGATTTTACTCTTCATTTCCTTTCGCTTTTTTCTCAAAAATAAGATTAGAGGGATCAATTAATGTAGATATGCTGATGCCATAGTCACTTCACTGGACGATGTAATTCAT
The DNA here is from genome assembly GCA_028564705.1 of Apricaphanius iberus. NCBI lineage: Eukaryota > Metazoa > Chordata > Actinopteri > Cyprinodontiformes > Aphaniidae > Apricaphanius > Apricaphanius iberus. The sequence goes on along the minus strand of JAPXFQ010002454.1, from coordinate 743,575 downwards.
TTAATGATACTGTAAATTCTAATATGATTTCATATTTGGTATCACTCTTGTTTTCCCTCTTTAAAAACTCATTTGGCCATGGTTGAGTCTTATCTGAGATCTTTATGAGTTTTATCTACAATATGTGCCCTGTAAAGTCATTTGTCCTAGTCAGGCTGAATGGAAGGGGTTCTGGCTGTGTAGATGGTTCATAAACAAACAAACAAACAAAAAAACAAAAAGTAGGACTTAATTTGAGCCTAACAGATTTTTCTGAAAAGTTGACAAGTGCATCAATTTATCTTGTGCAGTGTAAACCAAGCCACAGACCTTGACGCCCAGTTTAGCTGGCTGGTATGAGGAGAATGGGATAGCTGACTGACCCCTGTGCTCTCATTAGGGCAAATACAGATGACATGAGGTGGTAGGTTTATAGCCTTGTAGATTTGACCTGAAACATATCTATCTGTAATCCAGGCTGTTTCCCAAACTTCCACTCTGTATTCGTTAATTGTACTGCTTTTCAAGGCATCACGCAAATAAAGAACCAATGAAAGTTATTTCTCAAACATAAAACAGTTCTTATTTGGAAAAATTAAAACAACAAAAACAAAGTACTTATGACTGTTATGCAATCTACCCACTCCAAAGTGAAAAGGCTCTTGTCCAAGGACATAATCATGTGGCCTCAAGGTCCACCTTGACCCATCTCTTCTGTTCTATGCTGACTCCTTCAATGAGTGTCAAGTGTTGGTTTGAGTGGGATCAGGAGCATAAACAACTTAGAGACCAGACTAAACAGACCACACGTGTATTCTAAATACATTTATCCAAACTTTTATAGGTGAGCACGTGTCGTTTTGATCGTTTACGTAATGCCATTTGATGCAGCCAGCAGTGCTTTAATCTCACTTTCTTGAGGGAGAGATGATCTTTAAGTTGTGCTCAGAGACACTTCTGTGGTAAAAATGAAGACTGACACAGCAATAATCTCTCCACAAGGTCCTTATACAGCAGCTGCTCAGGAGCTTTTGATCACATCAAGGGATTTTTCTCAGCAGATGCTTTAACCCACTTTTCTGACAACTCTAAAGACTTATTCTGTTCTTCCTTCAGCTTCACTGTTTTTCAGGCTCTTGTTAGAATGATTTGTTTGGAGGTATACTTGGTTAGATTTATTTGCTCTTAACTTTCATGTGAAGCCCATAAATCTGACTAACATTACAGTGCCTTGCAGAAATATGCATACCAATTTTGCCTTACAACCACAAACTTCACTGTACTTGAGTGGGATTTTATTTGATAGACTACCACAAAGTAGCACAATGATGTAAATCGTAAGTAAATTTTGCATGTTTTTTTTAGTTTTTACAAATAAAACTACAAATATAAAAGTCAGGCTCGCATTTATGTTCAGTCTATCTTAAACCTAGTTTATATTTCTCCGTCTGCAAATTTGCACCAAGACGCAAACGTATTGGAGGACGTTTTTCTTTCTATACTTCTCTCTTGCTGTGTCAGTGTTGCTAAGCAATTCCCCACCAGGACAGCAGGGGGTGCTAACTTTTTCTGCCGTATATTTCTACCATTACTGTGTCAATTAACATTTATTTTCTTCTGCTTTTAAACGCATTCCCCCTCAAGAAGCAATGAGCTTTTTACTAAAAGTGCAGCTCATAGAATATCTCTGAAACACGTGTATAAACACAGCAGTCTGTTTTGTTGTTCTCTACACATCCTAGTGCTAAAAAAAAAAAGATCGACTGTCATTTCAATATAAAGCATCTATTAATGCTGCATTGGCTACTGATTTCATCGACTATAGGATGAAATTATGTCTAGCTGATGTTGGGCTGATAGATCACAGACGTACGCCCTCTGTTGACGGATAGTTAGAGAATTGGACTTTACTCCGTCTGTAGGTGATGTAAAGCCCTTGCATCAAAGGTTAATAGTGTTGCATCCATCTGTTCTGACATAGACTGAGAATTAGAAACTAGGCTTTAGGCAACAGTTTGTTGAACTGACATATTTGCAGTGACTGGTATTTTTTGCTAATGTTTTGTAAAATCTCTCAAAATCATTTCCACGGAATTGGTTGTATCTTTGAAGATCAATTTTGAAGACTGGTCTCGTATTCTCAAATGTGTTTACATCTGGACTTTGACTGGACCATTGTAACACATGGATGTGTTTTGATCTAAACCATGGGTCTGCAAATTTTACAATCCAGAGAGCCATTTTTGCCCTCCATTTTTGCCCGGCTAAATTAAACTCATTTTGAACCGCAAATGTTACCTTACCTTTTGAAAAAAAGACTGCCTTCAATTTTTAATGATTACCAATAGTTACTATACAAACTTTTAATGAACCACCATATTATTTCTAACTGGGAGGGTAAAAATGTAGTTTTCCTTAACACAGAGAGTTTTGCTTGTAGGCCTTTTAGTATGATCCATATAAAGAGCACCTTTTTCCACATGTTTGCTGTGTCCTCTAGATCAGTGGTCCCCAACCTTTTTTTCGGATCACGGACCAGTTTAGTATCAGACAACATTCACAAGGACTGGAGGATAAATGCAACAAAATAAAAATAATTGGTAGACATAAAAACTAGGTTATTTTGAAACTTTATTCCTAGCTTTATTAGGCTTTCTGTAATATTGTGACAACAACATATTAAAAAACTTGCTCTCTGCCCCTTAACGCAATGGAAACGTTTTACCACAAAAACAAATATAAAGTGCATTAAAATTACAACTCAGCACAATGTTGTATTAGTGGGAGCTCTGTGGCTGTTTCTATGTAACAGTTTTAAAGGTTTTATTGCCTCTTGAGAAAGCTGATTACCACATATTAAGCTGAACAGGGGTTCAATGCATGGAAATTGCCTGTCTTGATGAATCCATATTTTAAGTATGAAGCCTGGAATTGTCTTTTAAATGTATCTGTCTTTTTCATAACAGTTGTGGGCTCTTCTTCTGTCTCCTCACTAACCATTTCCTACTTTTCAGAAACGTTTGATTTTTTTAGTCATTTTGCAGGCCTGTGGGTTTTGTTTTTAGCTCTGACGCATCACGTCACCGAGGCAAGTGTCTTGACAGGTATCAAGAGTGAGTTATGGCTAGACGTAAAAGAGTGAATCAGGCATTTTTCAAATAAAAGTATCAGTCAGACTTGGATAGTACATAAAAAGGTAATACTATTTACCCTTTCTGTACTGAACCACGGCCCCATACCTGTCTGAGGGGCCCAGGTTGCTCTATGTGGCTTCTTGGCTGCATCTGTTTGATTTATCTGAATTCAGGTGAATGACTACAACATATTAAAAAATATAAATAATGGTCCTTTCTTCTATATCTAATAAAAAACTAGCAGTCATTATATAATCAAATAGCAATAACATATAATAAGGTTTGAGTGGAGGAACTGTGAATAATATGTGAACGAATACTAATGCATGGAACTGAAAATGCAGGTCTGAAAACCAGATGATAAAAAGAGAAACATCAGTTCTTCCCCAAAAGATTCCAGATAGCAACTGATTTACCAGTTTTGGAGCTGAACTCGGTCCGATTTATGCAGAGCAATCAACAACTCATCCTCTAATTTCCTCAGGGGTTCGGCCGGAGTTGTAGAGCTGTTCGCTCCAGTTTCCATCTGAGTCCTAACATCCTTATCATGGCTAAATAAAAAGCTATTTATGCCTTTTGGCTTGGTTTACAGAACCAGAGGGGGTGTTGATGGTGATTTTATGGATGCAATGCAGTATTAAGTAAAACCTGCAGAAGCATGTTTATTTTATAATCCTTTACATCATGTATCTGGTTGTTTTACTCACCCAGCCTTTTGCAACTTCATAACCATCTGGAAAAAAAAAACCTGCTTCAAACATCTTTATGATCTACTGCATGCAAAAACATTGTCTTCATTTAAATGCTTTGTATTTCATTTTCACCGTATTTTTTCATTTTGGGTTGTTGAGCAAGTATTTAACCCGATTTTTTTAAACCACATCAATGCCTGCTGCAGGGAGCAAGCGGAAACCACAGGCCATTGTCTGGTTTTAGTTTACAATGGGTCACTCATGTGTTTTTTATCAGTGACAAATCAGTCATCTTCACCACAGCAACTATTGAGATCCTGGCTTTGCCTTCCTGAAGAGCATTGCTTTTTATGCATGGCTTCATAGCGGAAACATTAAACATTCATTTTGTTAACCTCCCCCCAATTTTTGAGTGGCTGCATGTAAAGATCCCCAAGTTATGGCGTAAAGCTCAAGTTTCTAATTAAAGGGAAAATGTACCCTGCTAATGACATCATCTTCCCTCTGGGTGTACAGAGAGTGTTTTGTGTGTGTGTGTGTGTGTGTGTTTGTGTGTGTGTTTCAGACCAGCAGCTGGTTTAGGACACTTGACATTCAGTGCAGTGTAAAACTTCAAACACTTATAGGAAAAAAAAAAAAACACAAGGCGTATAATTTGAATTTACAGCTTCTTGTCGCCTTGTTTGGACCGTTGTGCAAAAGCTTTGTGGGAACTTTCTTGAAACTTTAAAGAGGGCGCTGTTGGAAGAAGAGCGAGAAATTGTTAAAACTTGAGCTCCTCAGTTACAATCTCAATCAATATATTTAGGCAGACACTATATGTTAAAGTAATAGCCAGTGTTACGAAGGACAACCTGGTTGCAGGCAGAAGTAAAAGCTACCATCTATTCCGTAAGCTGCAATTTCTTTTATTTTGTACACATCAGGATGTGGAATCTTCTTCATTCAAGTAACAATATGAAGAAATAATTGATTTTTTTTCTCCCCCTCAAAAACAACAACTATTAAAATACTGTTTGGACCAAAACTTTCATACAATTTACTATAATATTTAGGTGTAGTTTTGACAATCCTTTATCCTTTGCAAAATTGCTCAAGCTCAGTCAGATTTGCTGGAGAGTCCCATGAACATTAATTTTTAATTGATGCAACAGATAGCTGGTTTGAACTTTGACTAGGCCATTCTAACACATATCCCAAATAGTCAGTATCCTACAACATGTACCCCTCTGCAGCTTTCAATTGGTTTTTCTCTGTTTTTACGCACATATTTAGTTCCATCCAGTTTTTATTGTCTCTCAATTGCTTCCCATACACTGCAGATAAAAAGACTTCCCACAGCATGATGCTGACATCGCCATGTTACATTGTGGCAATTGGATGATTACAGTGAAGCGCTCCTCCAAAGTTATAATGGCCACTTGGCAGGTTCGTTTTATTTTATTGTTAATATTTTAGATCTAAGCCCAGTTGCTGTTATTACATCAGCTCTATACTCATGGGCTTATGACTCAATCCATAATTTATTTTAGTGGCAAAAATCATGAAACATGATCTGACAGATCTCCATCTCCTGACAGCCTCCATGTTAGTGGGTGACAGCTGTGAGAGCAGCCCTTCTCGCCACTGCTCTCACATCTTTGTAATTGTTCACAGCCCGACCGGGCGCCTCTGTTACTCTGCCACATTCAATCAACCTCACCAATGGCACGATGCGCCCATTCATTCGTGATGAAGATGGCACCGAGCTGGACATCCCTTTCCAGACAGGATGAGCTCCCGAGTGCAAGTCGTTTTCAGATTCTGACTAAAATAAAGAGAGAAAAAGGGGACAAATGGAGGGTTCTCTCTCGCTTTGAGGCAAAGCAGGTCGGCTGATCAGTAATGAGAGAAGACATCTGGCTGGTTCACTGAAGTTTAATGGTTAAGTGTAAATGGCAGCGAGGAAAAAAAAAGAAGAGCTTAGTTTATGGTCTTTTTAAAAGGATCTTTAGGTGTTTATTTTGTTATCTGAAGGTATCATGGAGTGGTTACGGTTGTTTTAGAAGGATAACTTTTTTGATTGGGTATTTTTTATTTTAAGGAGTCTAACATCGTATATTCTTTTCATCAGTAGAATATTTTTATTTTTATTTGGGGTTTTATTGCAAAGAAAACATCAAATATAACACTAAAGCTTATATTAGGCAATTCCCATGTGTTTATACACCAATCAACCCAACAAAGACTGAGACTGCAAAGTATAGAGCTACATTTAAAAAAAAGAAATTCTAATTTCAGAAAGAAATCTATATGTTTGCTTGATAAATTTAAGTATTCTTACTCTTTTATAACATGTTTAGTCAACTTTTAGAGCCTTTTGATCCTAGAACTTGATTTTTGCATGTCCTACTGTGAACTGGTCGGTCTTCTTCAAGCTCTGCACTATATATCAGACCTTGAACATGGCTGTGTTTTTATCTTAGAAGATACGTTTTCCTTCTGATTTCTCAGCAGTGTTTTCATAAGACATAACATTGCTGTAAAATGTGAACGGTCATGGTTCTGTTTTATTTAAGCTTTCAGCTGTGTCAGCTGAATTAATCCAATCGCACCCACTCACTGCTGATGCAGCAGATGAGCTACATTAGTCTTCACAGTTAACATTTGAATAAGTAATAACCAAGCTGAAACAGTGCACCTTAATTATTTTGTTATGATTATTTAATGCCTCAGAAAACGCCGGAGTGCTCAATGGGGAATAACTATAACATTCAAGATCCCAATGCGATTCACAAAAACCATATCTGTCTGACTTAGCAAGATTGACTAACTACCATTTCCTCCTCCAGTCAAGTTTATTTTTGGAAGGGTTTACATATAAAAAAATAAGTGGAACATTTCATGAACTCAAAAGTCATGCCCTTTAGAACTGCTCTGTTCAGTAGATACTGAATCAATGCTGACACATTTAAAGTGGTGTAGAGTGTTGTTTCACAGAGAGAAGGGCTGGAATGGGTTTAACAGGGTACTCTCGCAAGACCCAGTGTTTGGAGACACAACTGGTAGAGCTTTATCCCCTCAGGTTCTCCAAACAGCTCTGTCAGAAACGTTCAAAAATTAGAGTGAAACCCTTTGAAACTTGCATCAGTAACATGTGTGTAGGATAAGGATGCAAAAATAGTGTAAGTGTCCTTTTGGTGTGTGTTTGTGTGCGGGAATGACATGTTTTCTCTGTTTTTACTCCTCTTGATTGGAGGGAACAGGTGTATGCTTTAACACCACTGACTGTGTTCTGGCTTTTCTGCAATTGTAGATGCTCCCTTGTGGCATGTTTTAAGACTCTGTTGAGGCTGACATAAGTGAAAGAGTGTGAAAAATGTACCAAACGTGTGAAATAAAACATCTGGCTATATACCAGACAGAGCTGTCTCGTTGAAGGGCTCACACCAGCAAAGACCTTAATGAGGGTGTGTAACAAGAGAGCTTTATAATTTAAGACTCTAGGAGATTGAGGGATGTGCCTTGATTTATTTCTCTGCGCTGCTCTCTATAAACAGCCTCGGGACAGTGTTTTGTGTTGTTGGTAAGGTCTGTGTTATTCTGAACTGCACAGCGAATGCCCGGTCACACATAGACACACACTATGATCGCTGTGGTTTTTATTGTTGGCCACATGAGCCGGGGTGGCATGTGGTGGGAGCAGCGGCGGTGGTCGTAATTTCCAAAACAATGCTGTCTAGAGCTGCCGCGCCTGCTTGATGTGAGCCAGCTCTGGATGCACAGTGTACAAACTTAGCTCCGCCTCGCTGCACTTTGTTCGCTTCTGACTACACTGACTCTTCCCACACACAGAAGTCACGAACACAATACTCCACAGCCAGAGACGGGGACTGTTCCATACTTTTAAGTTTTGCCTGTGCCTACACACTCAGTTAAGTGGTTAACCATGAAGTGTAAAGCTTTCTCTGGTGTGAAGAGAGCTCCATGCAGTAAGCTTAAAAAGGGCCAATGTATTTGTCAAATATATTTGTAATGTGTGTAAAATCTTTTAAATGTGAAATTGTTTTTAATACCTAATTTACCGATTTCATGTAACGTCTTTATCCTGTCTCCATAAATGTGGAGTCTAGGTAGGCTTCAGGGTCTTCCATTGATTCTTTGATTTTTACTTCGGTGTTTAAAACCTAACCTTTATCAAAACGTCTGTAGGAAATTCAAAAACATTTATACTTCACATTTGTAAAAGTGGGAAAAAAAATTTCTGAAATCTGGGACCCTAAGTCCAAGCAAGTAGGGATGTGTATTGGCAAGAATCAGGCGATATGATATGTAACACGATACAAAGGAAATAATACAATATATCCCAATATATAGTGATATGATGAGTAATACTAGATATTGCGATTTTCTAAACTGAATTGACCTGTAGAAAAGCTGTCTCAGCATCCTAAACACTCCAATATGTTTCATCCATAACTCCTCCAGTTTTATTTCTAGTTGATCCACTGGAACGAAGAAGGTAAAAAAGCCACCAAATACCAGTCCTACTTTCAATTTTACCACCAAAATGATTGCGGGTTGTCAGAATTTCATTGAAATTCTAAAAAATAAAAAATTTATTCTTTTCTCTTGAAAATCAATATAATATCATGACATAAAATATCACAATATATTGGCATATTGACATCCCTAGTAACAAGTATGGGATTCAGACGTGTTTTACATTAGCATCTTCGAGTTCAAGTTTTATCAACAAAATAATTTTTAAATTGGCTAAGATCTATATACATTTTTAAAAATGCAGTCGTCATCGTTAAAGATTCGTAAATGGTCTGAATAGCCTTTCTTTATTAAATAAGCCATGTGTTATTAATCATTGTACAAAACCAGGTATACTGCTTTCATTCTTCCCTGATTGTCTGAGCATTTGCTTGTGAGAATACATTTATTTTACAGCTCTTAGTGAGTTTTCCATTATCACTGTCATTTGAAGTGAGGCCAGCACAGTATGATATTGCTATCTATCTATAACCTGTTTCAAAAGAAAGTACTAGGATCCGTAAGCTTTTTGGGTCATTCAGGAGTGAACAGCCTGTGGTGGCAATGACGCGTGATCAGGTGTTATTCACAATGTTTACTTGCATTTTAAATAGTGTTGCTGACATCATGACTGCACCCTCTGTTGTAGCAAAGCGTAATTTTCATTCATAAGTCCAACGTTGTAGGAATCAAGCGCGAATGGTGCAATATTCCTCCATTGCCATGGCATATTAACCTAATATACCGGCATGGTGTGTCTTTTGAAGTTTTGAAAATGAATTGGCAGATCTCCTTTCATGCAGGTCTTTGAGGAGAGATAAAGGGTTGCTCACTTCAAACTCTCTAAAACTTCACATGATAGTTAAAGCATTTTCAATTTAATTTGGATTAAATTATAATGGCCATTTTTATAAGAATGACTATGTAGTTAATGTGGAAACGTTGGCATAAAAAGCTTGTGCGCCGTGACTTTTCCTTTAAAAACTCTTGCTGGAAAAGTAAACACCGACTCATACAACTTTATCCATCAGGAGTGTTGAGTAATCAGCAGCAACACCACCCTTCCTTACTAGAGCCTTAAAGTAAGGAGGAACTTGGCCCAGCAATAAAAGTGAGAATAAACATGACCACTTTATCAATAAGCTTATCAGAACAAGCAGTGGCATGTTGTTATAGCGTCAGTAAGGTTGGCTGTAAAGCTTAAGGTTTATGTGATATGAAGCATGAACTGAAAGCTTGAGTTGATATTTCACTTCTGTTCAGTGGACTGCAGCTGCCGATGAGAACATCAATAAGTACTTATTGCATTAAGTTTTAAGGCATAACAGATTTTTATCTTAAGCAGAATATAATTTTTTGTGGTTTTAAGTAGAAAACATCAGTTAGTTCACTCTTTCATCTATATCCAGTTCAGATTTAGCTTCTCATGCTGTCAAAACGTCAGAGTACATATGTTTGGTCCACTGAAACCTCAGCTGTCACATTGATAATTTGATCTGAATGACAAAAGAGCAGCAGCAGTGAGTTAAGAGCCCATCTTGTCGATTTTACGGTTTCAGAAGGAGGTCTATTCAGATCGGGGGTCCGCTAAGTCCTCCCAGGTGGCCCTCCTGCTGTTCCACATGAGTGTGGAGCGGTAGACCCAGCGGCTAATGGAGCCTTTGTGTCTGAGTGGGGGGACAGTAGCTTATGTACCCCATGGCTTCATCTCTTTAGCTTTAATTGTCTCCATGTTGTTCTTTTCACTCCCTGACTAATGAGGCAGAGCAGCCAGGTCACTTATCTCTGAACATGGAGGACGGCCCTTGTTGGTGGTCATTAATAATGCAAAAAAAAGGCAGGCATGTCTCTCTTAGGGGAGCAGAAGACGACGCTACCTGTTTTTCTCCATCAAACTCTATTGCATATTTCTTGAGCAAAGGGTTTTTAAATTTATGTAAATTAAGTGGAAATGAGGGACACTTTAAACAACCTGCACCATATCCAAACAGTTTGCTTTCTCATAGGGAGGCATCAATGCAGAGTAAATATCCGTCTGATTTGTAAGAACTTTATAAATTTTAATCAAAATGGGAAAGGTGAAAAAGTCCAGTGAAATAAGGTAAATCACACCCAAAGACCCTTTTACAATTTTAAATTAAAAGATTCCCTTTCTCACTCTTAGGGGCTGTTTACACGACAATGTAGCCGTTTCTGTTTGAATATGCGAGTAAAAACGCACTGCGTTTTCATGACAGGGCGTGCTATTGAAAACAATGTAGTACATATGCCCAGCCTTTAGATGGCAGTGTGACCCGTGAATGTAGGGTTCCAAGGTTTCCTCCTGACAATCCGGAAAAGAAACATCTTAGATAATAAAACAAAAGGGTCTTGTCCATAAAACGTCTTGTAGTTCTGCGCTTAAAGAAAGGCGTATTGATAATTTGACGCACATACTATACGTGTATTCATTGGCGAACGCATTAAAAGCCTCATGATCTCAAATTTTTGCTTACAGAGACCAAATAACTTCAAATAACTTCAACACTCCCGTTTTTGCCGGGTTTCTCCCGTTTTTAGGGCTATCTCCAAGACCCCACCCGATTTGTCATTTCTCCTGGGAAAGTCCCGTATTTTTAATGTCCCCGCAAAAACCTCTCAGACACTCTCAAACACACACACACACACACACACACACACACCTCCAACCCCATTTTGCCCTGCAAAAATCACCGGCAACACCCCAATTCCCATCGTCACACTACCCGGTCACCACAAAGACATCCCGGACTTTAAAAACCCTATGTTGACAGGTTTACGTAACGGCATACCTGGATCCCCCATTGTTTTTGTTGTTTTTTTCTAAAGAAAGGCGGAATAATCAAGTCCAAAAAAGGGTGTAGGCGGCTGGTAGTAATGTAATTGTTTTCAAAAGTCTCTGGCTTGTGTTTACATGACAACGAATCACACAGCGTTTTCAGATTACTCCACTCTGGAAGCCGTTTTTGAAAAGATGCGTTTTCGACCCCAGTATCCCTGTTGTCCAGTAAACAAGAGGCCAAACGCAGAGAAAAACCTTAGTTTTGCTGAAATACGTTGTTGTGTAAACAGCCCCTTAAAGAAAGTCCAATTCAACATGGAAATCACAATATCGCCTCTCCTTAAGCCTCTGCAACATCCTTACTTCGTTTACATCCCACTCTGGTAGCCACCAATTTTCCCATTTAGAGCCTACTGTGAACCTTTGTGTTCTCCTAAACATTCCCATAAATTTCTGTCAATTCAGATGGAAAGTTGTGAATTTATTAACATGGTAGAATAACTCTTATCAACCTTTTACACAGAGGTCAGAGGCCTGTCCTTTGGGAATGTCCAGCAAGCTTATTTGCGGGTTATCCTCTCACTAAACAGACGCTTCCTGGGTTTTCCTTTGTTTGTCTAATTTTACACAAGAAAAGATCTGCATGCTTATACCTGGCAGTATAACTCAAGACAGAATCTAAACACAGCCCATGTGCTTCCTCTTGGGTCAAATCTACGTGGCACAAACAATGCAGCTGATAAAATTTAAAGGCCACGCTCCCTTCCCCTTACACGTCTCTGTTGGAGCCGTCTGGGTTCCTTGATGTGGGATGACAAAAAACATCTGTTTTTTCTTAAACGGCATTGGAGGTAGGTAAAAGCCTCCCCTGGGGACTGGGCCTAGACAGAACGGACAAGAAAACGAGGAAAGGAAGACCAAGATGGACAGTGCAGTTTTACTAACTAAAAAAAATGTTGTAAGCTTATGTAAGCCACTGCTTGATGGGGAAGCAAATATTTGTTATTTTAGAGATGACTGTAGGTTAGGATACTTTATTTATCTGAAATGTATCTTGTACAATATAAATCTCCAAATACTCTATTACAGTACTGTTCAAAAGTTTTGAGATGCTTTTCTAACTCAATTTTTGTCCAGGTCTAGACAACCAACCAGCTAATACTAGAATCTGAGGGGATTAATCAGGATTTAGCTGTTTATCTACACTGCGTTTTCAGTTCGTAGCTGTTAAAAATTTCTTGATTTGTCCTAAAGTACTATTTTTATGTCTGGCAAACTGTCTATTGTAGTTCATAAACATTTAACAAAAATTATGGGAAAGTGTATCTTCCTGACATGCAGCTGGTAAATTTACTTAAAATTGAATTTAAGCGGGCTGTTTACCAAGATACAGAATGTGTTGTGTGTGGACAATACAGCCTCATCTATTGAGTTTGGAAGCCTTTTATGCTTGTGGTTTAATGGTCAAAGTTTAATGAGAAAAATTTTGAATGGCCTTCAGGTGGCAGTGAGACCATTACAAACTCAATGATAGAAGACTTGACTGCGTGTATATCTGAATATTCACACAGTGTGAATACTGCTGAAAGTCATTAGTTGTCCATCGCTCCTGTGCAATGGAAGATGCCAGACTAAGGCTTAATTTATACTTCTCTGTACCCGTCGAAATGGATAAACCCAACACCGTTATATGTCGACGCAAGGGATCTCACCTACGCAAATTCGGACGGAGTAGAGCCCAATTTTCTAACTGTCTGTTAATGCACTACATGCTTTATATTGAAAGGGTGCTGTTTATCTAACATGGTCTTTTGGTGATTTTGAACACACAGAGGTGTAGAGAAACATCAAAACAGGTTGCTGGGCTTCTTTACATGCACTTCTAGTAAAACATTTCGGCTCAGTCAAAACTTACTTTCTGTCGTCCATTGCTCCTTGAGGGGAAATGAGATCGCAAGCTGAAGAAAATAAACTCTAATTAACCAGAAACAACCTTGCAATGATAGGCAGACCCGCCCGAAAAAGTCAGCATCCCCTACTGCTCTGCTGGGGAATTGCTTTGAACACCAACGGAAAACTATAAATGAAAAATGTCTCCGCCATTACGTCTGACGAAGAAGTATAAACTAGGTTTAAATGTGAACATTTTGCAACCCCCGGGCCACACTTCAAGCTTTAGATCTGTACTCTCACTGCAAAAATTAAACATAGATAAAATTCTGTTCACAAATCAAAATATTATCCATCCATTTCATCCATCCATCCATCCATTTTCTTAACCGCTTAATCCTTAATGGGTCGCGGGGGGGCTGGTGCCTATCTCCAGCTGTCAACGGGGGAGAGGCGGGGCACACCCTGGACAGGTCGCCAGTCCATCACAGGGCCACATAGAGACAGACAGGACAAACAACCATGCACACACCTAAGGAGAATTTGGAGAGATCAATTAACCTGACAGTCATGTTTTTGGACTGTGGGAGGAAGCCGGAGTACCCGGAGGGAACCCACGCATGCATGGGGAGAACATGCAAACTCCATTCAGAAAGACCCTGGGCCGTCCATTTATTATTTATCCATGTATTTATTTTCTGAACTGCTTTTTTTCAGGCAAACACTTAACTTCTCTGTTTGGGTAAAAATGTAAACCCCTTCATGTGGGGTCTGGAGTTATCTCATGCTAAAAAGATTTATTCTGAAAATTATGTTTTAACAAAGTAGAATCACAGTATGAGTTTTCAAGATAATAATTGACTGTTTTGAATGTAATATTAGTTTTTTGTTATTTAAAGTTATCATATATGTACACTTTTGATGCCAATAAGATATTCAGCCTTTTAAATTGATTTGCTGTGCAGTAGATTCCTATATCTGACATAGATCTTTCTACTTCTGCTACAACTCTTCTTATTACTATTTGTTTGACGTCAAAGGTGGAGTAGCTCTGTTTGTGGAGAACAGACTGCTGATCTCAGAGATCCCAGGTAACGATACAGTGAAATGCTGATGCAGTGTATACTATTTCATGCAGGCTATATAAATCATTTTTAAAACTGTGGATAGGAGTAACTCATTTACTCCTGCCACTCTTTCAAAAAAATATATGTATCCCCTGTGGTAGTGTGTAAAATTTGCTCCTGCAGTAGAATCCCATGAACAGAATGAAAGTTTAGTTTGATAAAAGAGACAAGACTAGGAAAAAATAGGTGTGGAGGGACTTTTAAGGAGAAAAAAGAAGCACTGGTCATAGCAACAGTAGTAAACACAGGCACATTTTCCCATATCAGACACTGTTAAATATTTGTCTTTGGTGCTCATTGGTTGGTAACGTCCTAACTTGTAAGTTGGTGAGCGTTTTAAGATTACATTTGTTGACCTCTTCATCATAAAAAAAAAGAGAGAATTTATGTCTTTGCTCATCAAACCAAGACCCTTATAGCCCTCTGATTCTTCAGGAAGTAGGTTTATAAAAAAAAAAAAACTTAACCAGAGTTCAAACAGATGTAGCACACATACATAAAAACACTTAACACAATACATGTTGGGCCAAGTGTGGACAAAGCTTTTGAAGATTTCCTTTAGATACTGGGAGTAACGGTAAACGGAGCCAGACAGGGAAACAGATTCATGTGTTTACAAGAAGTGAGGGAAATGAGAGGGTAGAACCGGCAGGAGAGTCAAGGTAAAAGAAGTTAGGGCAGCATTATGAAGGAAAAGACGGGGGTGGTGTTCACTGTAGAGATGAGAGTAGAAGGAAAGAGTTCAGAGGTTAATGACTACCCACAGAGGTAGACAAAGGAGGTCATAAAGCAAAAGAGAAATTCTAAAACAGTCTCACGCTTTTCACAAGCTTTCAGATCACAAGAGAATGGGCTGGGTACTAATTTGGCCCATTACGGTCAATGGAGCTAATGGGACCCATTGTTCTCCAGTTGTGTATGTTTACTGACTGTTTTTATTGCAACGTTTAATCAGTATTTTCTGGAAACATCTGTCTGTTAATGTGTCCGTTAATGAACAGTTTTCATTAAGATTTAAAGATGTGATTTAGAACTTTAGCTCTTTAAGCATAAGATAAAATCTGAATGGGACTGATTCCCCATACACCCTTAATGTCAGATTCAGTCAGTTGCTTTTACATGCAGTAAGAGAAAGCCAAATTACAGCCTTAAGCCTAGTTTATGCTTCTGCGTTTTGACGGATTGACGCAACGGCATTATCCGTCAACGCAAGAGCTCTCCGTCACCTACGCAAGGACGCACGGCGTAGAGGCCCAAGTTTTAACTATCCGTCTCCATCAACTGAGAGCGTATGCATCTGATTGGTCAGTTTCAGTAACAACCAGAGATCGCATCACCAGAAGCTCTACAGTCGCTGTAATCAGTAGTTTGGCCACTATATGCTTTATATTGAAAGGATAATTTATCTAATCTGTTCCTTTGGCGATTTTGAACACAAGGAGGTGTAGGAAAACAACAAAAAACGGCTGCTGTGTTTTTTTTCCGTGTGTTTCTAGAGTATTCTATGAGCTGCACCTCTAATAAAAAGCTTTACAGCTTAATCAAAACTTACTTTCAGTCGTTCATTGCTCCTTGAGGAAGAATGCGTTCACAAGCCTAGAAAAAACAGAAGCGGCGCTGTGATAGTAGGCAGAAACGCCATGAAAACTTAGAACCCCCTGCTGTCCTGGTCGAGCAACGCTGAAAAAACAATAGAGAATGGAGTGGAAGAGCGGAGTACTATAAACAGAAAACGTCTGTTAATACGTCTCCATCTGAGTGCAAATTTGCGGTCGGAGAAGCATAAACTAGGCTTTAGTCCCTCTAAATTTGGTCTTTTGAATTGTCTGAAAACACCTTAAGAAGTTGAACAAAACTGCTCTTTTCTTAATTGGACTAGTACACCCTGATTATACAGTTCGAAACATTAACAGTCGAGGCAGCTTAGTTGAGCTATTAGCAGCCTGGCTTCTTCCCCTTTGGGAAGTGACAAGACCATGGAATCGGGAATAGCAACACCAGAATGACATCATCACAGCAGCAACAATGAGTGGAACACAATCAAACAATACACTACTTACAAAATGTACTGTGCTGGAATCTGCTACAACTGAAAAAAAAAAGAATAAAAGCAGAGTCGTGGCTATGCCTTTCCAAAAAAAATGGAAAGGCATATTAATTGATTTATGTTTGCTACTTTCAGTATTTGTAAGTCTTTTGGGTGTCTATACTCTATGATAATATGATAAATGCTCAACTTTAATATGTCACTTGTATTTTTAGTCTTGTACAATAAGGCCGGTGATATGGGATTTCTCCATAGAGATGAAGATGAGGAAAAGGATGATTCAGTCTCCGTTGGAGTTTTAACATTATTGTTTCCAATAAGTCCAGTTGGCTCAATGCTCTATTCCCTAATATATTGTGTATCCTGCTTGTCTCTGCCTGAGTGAGTGAGTGAGTGAGTGAGTGAGTGAGTGAGTGAGTGAGTGAGTGAGTGTTATATCAGCTCCAGCTTAGACAAAACAGTGATCGGGGGTGTCCTCCAGCTGCATCAGTGTAGGTAAAAAGTCCATCATTCTCCAGCATTCTGGAATATTCCTCTGCTGCTCGTACTAATAATTGCTAATCACTAAAAAGAACTCATCTTGAAATAGTTCTTCAACTACCGTCATCTTCCAATTCACTTCTTTGGCTTCTGTTTTGATGGCATCAGAATAAAATCACTTGTTTTTAAGTTTAGTTTCAAATGGGGAACAGAATGTTCCAGAGGGACAGTTCATCAATACCCCATCACCCAAAACTTGAACTGTAACCCCAGTCCTATTTCCTCCCCATTTTCCATTCATTTTCCTTGCCTCCTGCCAAGCGTAATCTCTTTTTTTTCTCTTTTTTTTTTACTTCCACACCTGTTGTGAGAAATTTTTCCCGGAACTCTGCCTAAACAATGGTTGGCTTTCCCCTGCTCCAACATCTGTAAAAGCTAGCCAGCATGCCAGGGCCCCAATTCCTCAGGTAATTTACTGTGGCGTGCCATTTGACAAGCTCTGCAAGGGGCGTGGAGACTGAATGAAGTAGATTATAGTGAAACTTTAGCTCTTCTTCTAAAGTTTCAGCAGCACTTCATTATTTAGTGGTAACTGCAGAGCTTTTAGACACAGAACAGTTAACTATACCAAGCTTGTAATGATGGGGGGGGGGGGGGGTATTTCAGCAGGAAGATGTGGTTTTACCTGAAAAGCCTTATTTTCTTGTTTTGTTTTTTTTTACAATATGCCAGAAATTCACCGCAGAATATAAAGCTGTTTAAAATTAAGAACTAAATATTTTTTAATGGCACAAGCACCAGCACAAATCTTTGAATTATTTTGAAGAAATAAAGACTGCTGTAGTTTCTACAGGCAGCTTTGATTAATTTAGATGTGTTGTGCTTAAGATGCATGACTCATGCATCATTGTTTATAATCTGCATTTCTTCAAAGCCAAGCCAGTGATGTTCTACTTACAGAGGAGTCAGCTAAAATCGTTGTCAGCCTGCCAAAGCCATGTAGAAATCAGATAGATTTGCCGTGATTGCTGAACATGCTAGTTCCACTAATTTACCAAGTATAACACCGTATCTGACAATATGCCACTGCAGCTGGGTGTATATTCTGATTCAATACATTGAGGAAAAGGTATTGACAGAGTCAACAGCACAAACACTGCATTACACATCAAAAAACAGAAACAGCACTTTGCACGGCAAGGCAAATTTATTTGGGTAGCACACTTTCAGCAAGGGGTTTTACATTAATAGGGGGATAAAATAAAAGCAGCGATTCAACAACAATAAAAATAGAAAACAACATCAGAAATATAAAGAACATTAAAACATACTACAGTATGCACAAGCATAGGCGGTGGTGGTGGGGTTAGTTGCAGAAAACTCCAGGTCCCAATCACATTATCTGGGTAGCTTAGTGAGCTTCTCAAACTACAGTTTGGTTCGATTCAAGCCGGAATAAGATGTATACATGCATTTCAAAAGTCTGATTTTAGTCGGACTAAGGTAATAGTTCAACTATCCCTTGCTGCATGTAAAAATAATGATTTACTTCACTGTAATCCCTCATACTGAGCAAGCTTGTAGCGACAGTGGAGAGGAAAAACCTGTCGATTCTGAGTACCAAAACAAACACTTCTACCACACAAAAAACATGCAATGAATTGGAAGGCAGGTTTTATTTTCTTCTCTGCTTGTTATAAGAAATGACGATAAAAAATGAAATATTGAAAAAATTACCACAAAACTAAAATATCAAGTGAAAAATAAATATTATCTGTGAATTTATTGTAGAGTTTCCCCATTTTAAGTATCGGTTGATGGTATCGATTAACTAACCAATACCAATACGAGGACATTAGAACAGTGTCGGCCCTGACACCTGATACTACTATCGGTGCATCCAAGGTTTACTTTAGATGACGCTATAATTGCTGATAAATCTAAAAGCTTAACTAAATCAAATCAGTCAAAACAAACATGAGGTCAGACAGTTATCTAAGATGTCTCATGTACTGAGGAAGAAATAATAATGTTTGGGAGGATGCCAATGATTTTATTTTTAACAGAAGTAGTTTTATTCATGAAGAATCCCATAAAGTCATTACTACTAAGTGCTTGGAGAATAGTTGTCTCAACAGAGCTATGACTCTGTGTAAGTTTGGCAATATGTGGTAAAAAGAAATCTTCGTATTCTCTATTGAAATAAACATGTCGTCCCTGGTCATATCAGGCAGGGGGCCAGAAACAATTGATGATGGTGTCACGTATGTTATCAAGCAATGCCACATAGATCCCTTTTGTGTGCCGTTTTTTGTTGAATTTGTTGGGAAGGAAAAGCAAACATAGGCGCTGATAACACTTGAAACGTACCTAAGGAAAATTAAGCTCAACAATAATCGCCCTCCTGCTGTTCTGCACAAAACAGTGAGTGCTTTCTTCCTATTTGGACCATAAATCCCCTTTGAATTTGGGGTTCTGGTTTCCAACAGACAGTACCACTTATAAATGTTCCTGTTGCCTTGAGCTAACAAACAACTTGGGTGCAAAACTAGAGCAGACATGCAAAAACCCTGACTGGATGCACATATAGACATACACGCACATATACACAGACATATGATAACTGTGCCTGGATGTTTTCTAGCTAAATATACTCCTTCTGTAGAGCCTTGCCGGTTAATGTACATGTACAACCTGCTTTTTACCTTTTCAAATGCACATGCAGCATGAAATCAATGTACAATATAACAGAAAGAAACGTGGTAACATTTGGTGTAGCAGCAGAGTCTGTTTGGCTTAAAGTTGCCATCTTATCTTTTATTGCCTGGTTAATCTAAAAAGCTTTGGCTATGAAACAGTCGGTACTTTGCAGGTGTATGACTTTATCTAAGAATCCTTTAGCAGGTTTGAACTGATTTTAAGTAATCAGTTACACTGACTTGTTTAAAAATGTAACACGTTTTTTTTGCTAAATTTCCGCCTGTAAAGGTTTATTTCAGTATTAACTGTAACAAGGTGATGAATTAGTGCCAGAACAGATTGTTTTTCTCAGTCTTGAGATAAAAATAGCTGGAAAAAAATGACTCCTCAGAATAAGAAAAGGTCTGGCTCTCTTCCTGTGCAAAAAGGAGAAAAGATAGAAGCAGACATGCCATCATCCTGTCTGGACAACAGAGTCCATATTCAGTTTATTCTGTATTGAGGGAGACTTGCAAGGGCATTTTTTTTTTACATTTTTTTTTTATATAGGCCGGATGGTAATTGAATGCTCAAACATGTCAGCTTCATATCTCTGATGCAGTCATGCGGCTCCCTCTGGTTTTAAATAAACACAATCTGTGCAGAGCTATAGGGAGCACTGTCGTTTCTGCCATCTGGTCTCTGCTTCCTGCTCTAGAGAGCAGCACATCCAACTAAAACTACTATTTCTCTCTCCCCGTCTCTCCCAGGGGCCTCCACAGCCGAGGTTAGGACAAGGACGAGATCATCTTCTCCGCCATCTGCCTATCACTGGACCAAGTGTCTTGGTGCCGGCCACCCTCAGGCCAACTCATCCGGGACGGGTGCCAAACAATAAGTCTTGACCTGCCACCCCTAAGAAGACCCACACTAAACAAATATTTGAGGCCATTATATCTAATTTCACCAGGCAGCCACCACTAAGAAGATCAACAGTAAAGGGTGCAGTTAAGAGACGAAAGGAGAGAAGGGAAACGTGGGGGAGGAAGAAATAACCCTTTCAAAGTGCACCCCTGCCTATTTCTGCCACGCTGTGGGCAGGGAGCATCTTATTTGGGAGCTCTGTTGGCTGAAAAAAAAGCACTTCCCCACTGCCTGCATGGTCAGATGCCTGGATAAATACTAGATAGAGATATCAATTAGTCTGAGTTCTTTCACCACCCAACAAAGAGACTGTGAGCTATCTATAGAAAACATAGTAACAAACTTGGACTTTGCGGTCACTTGAATTGCCACTTCTTCATAACCCTTTGAGAAAGATTTGAGAGCTGTGAGAAACAGGAATGAGAGCTGCTGCAGTTTTTAACTATTAGAAACTTCTCCAAAGCCAACAACAGCTGACTGTGGGGACCGGAAGCTCTGAGCCAATTTAGAAGCTGGGGTTTTGATGTCTTTCCCAGCTCAATAAAGTAACATGAAACCCCTCACTCCTATCGGGTCCCCCTCTCCTCTGAGGCTTCTCAACAAGGGTCCAGATTACCTGCGCAGGCAGATCGACGGTGGGGCTCATGGCCGTGCAGTCAGTGCTGTGGAGAGGCTTGAGGCTGACAAAGCCAAATATGTTAAAACTCAGCAGGTGATCAACACCAAACAGGAACCTGTGCTTGTGCCCTGTGCCACGCCACCACCACAGCCTCGAAGAGCGATCTCTGTACCTGGTAGCTTAACCCCTCGTCTTCCCCCGCGACGATCATCCAACACCCCCTTCTCTACTCTTTCTGGCTCCTTCACCTCAAAAGATGAAAATGAAGATGCCAGAAAGGAGAACAGACTGACTTCTGTTGATGTCAAAACGCAAAACAGGAGCAATGTGAGTAAGGTTATGCCTCCAAGCCCCAGGACCCCTGGAATTAACAGCCTGGTAGCGCCACATAGTGCCCCTGTTCTCAGAAGAAGTACTGGCAAACGCATGCTGAGGCCAGACTCCCTGTTAATATACAGGCAAAAGAAAGAGTGCAAAAGCCCTAACAGCTCCACATTGGGAGAAAACAATAATATGGAAGTAAAAGGATATAGTTTTGTACGTCGCCTCTTCCAGGGTTCAATGAGAGAGAAGAGTGGGGGAGGAGAAAGAGTTCAAAAGATGGTGATAGGTGAAGAAAAAGCACCATCACGGGATGGGGAGTCAAGAATGTCTTGGACCAACGACAAAGACGCTACAGATGGAGGACCAATGAGCCGGAGGTCAAGCAAGACGGACCAAGAACGCACCCCAGAGTCTATCCAAAGTCCAGATTTTAACTGCACATTAGAAAACACAAAAAACGGTTTTATAAACAGCCCCAGTGACCAAATAAACATCAAGCAAGATGATGAGAGTGATCCATGGAAGCGTGCATCCCCATTGCCACGGAGAAGGCAGTTTGGAGAACTGCAACGCTCCAAGTCAGACCTGCGTTTGCGCTGCTCGGTAGCTGTATCAGAGCAGGAGCATTTCTTTGACTTCTGTGGGCTGGACATGGACATGATTGAGCGTTTGGGCCGGGAGAATTTCCTTTGTTACGCCAGCTCGATAGACACGCTTTCCTTGGCTCTGCGCAGCGTAGGAGGGGACGGTTGTGGTGGCTCAGAAGCCAGCGAGTTCTCCCGCCACTCTGGAGACGGACTGTTTCAGGAAGAACTGGCAGAGCAACTTCCAACTGGTGTGTCCATCATTGAGAGAAATGCCCGTGTCATTAAGTGGCTGTATGGATGCAAGAATGCAGCTCAGGAAGGACCCAAAGAGTCAACTGTTTAGTATGAGGACCGAGGATTTCAGTTGAAACCGGAAGTTTACATGCACTGTGTAAGGAACACATAATCATTTTGATCACAACCAACATTAAATCTGACAGTTTTAGGTTAGTTTGCATTACCAAAAAAGTATTTATATTACCCAAGTGCTAAAATAACAAGAAAAGCTTTTGAAAAGTTTCATACAATTCAGAAAATGAAATAAATGTATCTTTCAAACTGTGACTTTGGACAAACATAGTGAGTTCTACAAGTTTCTCACAATAGTTTCCAGGAATTCAGGCCCATTCCATTTGACAGAACTACTGCAATTGGGTTGGCTTTTTTGTCCACCTTGCTTGTATCAGTCCTAATAAAACAAGAAAGGTTTATTCTGATTTAGTGTGACAGTCAAGGAGGTCAAACATGGTAAGGTGTCCTTTAATGCAGTGTATGTGAAAAATCTGGTTTCAACTGTATGTGCCATGAAATGCTAAGATTTTATTTTCATTTAAATTTAAAGCCAGTGTCTAAGTGCATGCTTAAATGTACAGATTAACCTAATTGGTAAATTCGACAGATGAAGGATCTAGTTTTGCAGCAATAATCTATAAACTTGAAGTTGAATGACCAAACATCAGTTTAGTACATTTTGAATAGCTATTTTTTAAGACTCAGTTATTTATTCATTTATTTTTTCTTAATAAAAAACATCAAATTCAAATTTGCATGTTCATTAAACGATAACTGGCAAGGAAGTGCAGTTTTACTGCATTAAACAGTATTTCTCTACAGACATGTCATCCTGAAGAACTTCACAACACATTGGTCCATTTGCATCAATTTCCATTTGACATTCAATTTGGTTCAGTTAAAGTTTATTTAAAATGATGACAGTACAATCTTATTAGCGTAGTTTAATCCTAATTACAATGCAATGCAATGCAATGCAGTTACATTCAGTAGAAGGTTTTCTAAACCCACCAGACTGACTTTGCAGCAAGTCTGATCTTAAATCTGTACAGGTAAAAATCAAAATACTATGAAAACCTCACATGTTAACAATTTTGTCAAATTGAACTAAACCGTTCTTGGAAAAATTAAAAAAAGTGTCTTGATAAAATCAGGTCTTGAAAGATAAATTGGATCCTTAATCCAGTGGATTGAATTTGCTGTTTCGACAGATACTTTTAAAACACCCATTTTAAATTGTTTCACTCTTAATGCTGTTTTGCAAAGTATATATTTTGTTTTCATTGCTCAAGTTGGTTGGTAAATGAACAAAGAACAGTTAGACAGTCAGAAATCTGTACTCAAGGTTTCATAAAATAGTTGCAGGCTTAGAATTTAGCATATAGTTGATGATTACCTCAAAGGCTGATGCATTTACTATGTCGTATATCAGGCTTTTGTTGGAATTTTTCACATTTCTTAAAACAGTTAGAAATGACAATGTATGCATATTAGTCACCAAAGCTTCACTATGCAAAACTACAACCTTCGTAGTGTTATTAATTTTCATAGCTCTCCGATCAGCATAACTGGCATTCCACGGCACATAATTACCTTTAGTTACTTTATTGCAGAACAGCTGATAATTTCATCTTGTCATATTTTAATGTTGTATTTAAAGATCTGTTGGACTATTTGTATAAGTGTGGACTGATCTTAATGTCCAAGTTATGTTTGTTAGTGTCAGTGGGTGAGTGATGTGAACATGATCCTCTATATTTCAAGTTTATTTTCAGTGTTTTTTGGCAGAACTGGATTCTGAACTGACTTGAATTCCCCATGTAACCTCTAAAAAGGCACATACACGTGTTTATTTTATGTTTTAAACATGCTTAAAGGTTGTTACTCTTGACATCAATGTTCCCTGTTATTGAGTAATTCAAAATGGAAAACCACTAAGCTATGATTTTTATTTGTAAATGAGGATTGTGTGGGAGTGAAGTGAACTGTGTGTAACTGATTTATTGAGTCTGTTTCTATTTCTTTTTCTGTTCTTTTTTTTACAAAAAAAATGTAGTCCTTGAACGCAGGCGTTGGAGTAAACACGAGATGCTCCTGTGGGGTGTATGATTGCACTGAACTGGACAGAGGGAGGAAATGAAAGAGTGTAAAATCACTAGGATGTTTAACACTGAGCTGGGTTCAGAGGAACATCTGCATCCAGAACAACTACAAGCAATATCTGGCCAGATTAATGATTTTTATTTTGTTTCTTTGAATGGCTTGAAAAGGTCAACAAAATCATTGAAGTCAAGGTCATTGAATCTCACAGTAGTTATCTAGTGACTACTGTGCAAGTTTCTGATTCACAAACCACGATAAGCATGGAAAAGTACAGTCCATCCTGTAAAGACTTCGAACAGGAATGTCTCAAACAAATATGTTCAACTCTTTTTTAAAAGAGTCACAAGCTGTTAAATGTTTTAGGGAGTCACTTTCACCATCTGCCAGTTTACAGATGTTCAACCCATGCAGCTGGCCCATGAAAGCATGCAGGGGAGGATGAATCGACTCTCCTCCCACTGATAAGCACAGACCTACCTCACTTCATCCATTTCTCACTGCTTCACACTTTATCTCCCTGAAAGGTCATTCCCATTGCTTGCCCTAGAGGATGCCACTGTAATCTGTTGTAGTATGCAGAGGTTAGCCTGCGAGGACTCGTGGGCTGAGGACTAAACCAAAAAATGATGGGCTTAGTTTATTTATACATGTCATAAATTAATACTTGCAGCTTTGATGTTTTTTTCTGTATTTGTGATGAGCATTACACACTTCTGAAACAGCTTTTACATGGACCTTTTTTATTGCATGTTTACAATGTGGCTCTAAAATTTGATGTCTATGAGAGAAAGTTTTTACTCCAAAGAGGTTTTGTGTGTTATATACACAGCTAATAAAAACATAAAAGTGAATCTAAGTGTCTTGTATTTTCCTGTTATCTCTCACATTGATTCTCTGGGAGTTGACGTCACTTTTCCCAGCATGCAGCAGTTCGCAATTGAATGGGTGCCATTGTGGCAGGCAGTCTCCCCCAGTTATAGTAATAGTTATATGCAGCTAATCCAAACTTAGAAATGTTAAATATGGTGGATACCTATTTTGCCCCAGGATGCCATAACAGATGCAGACGAGATATAGGATTAAGCTGTGGGAACCGTGAGTAAAGGTTTCCGCTTTTTGGCAACCACTTCATTTCATATGTTAACTTTCATAAATTAACGTTTCCTCAACTTTATGTAGTATTTATTTTACATTCTTTTATTAAGATTCTTAGCAGAATTCCTAGTTATTTTGCTGTGGATTTTTCTGTCTTTTTGCTCACATAGCAACAAGTAAAAATCTTCTAAACCTTTGCAGAATCATCACAATCTTTGTATTGTCTGCATGCTGCTGTTTACATGTCTTGTTATCACAGCGAGGAACAAACTAAGGTGTAACTTATTTTTTCGAAGCAATGATTGATTAATGGTCAGATATTGACACACATAAAAATCACAAATCGCCTACCTGCTCATTTCTCCACCTTACCCTCCTGGGTACAACAGCACAATCTTTGATGGGAAGATTCCAGATCTGGATATCTATAACAAACCCTAATTATGTCTATTTATATCCCTCCAGGCTTCTATTTGTTTTAATCGATGTTCCGGAGTAGGACGAGGGAAAATTGATAGCTTCTAAAGTTATAAAACTATCCCAGGGGCATGGTAAGGGTCAGAGATGTTAATTTTTTTTTTATCTCCCGGTATATACAATGATATCTTCCGTTTTAAAATGTGAAGTAAAATAACAGCCGGCGACGTTCATTTGATTACATTCCTGCCTGCTAGCATGGCGCCTACGCTCTGAGAGTCACGTGACATCAGGAGTTCTAATAAACTTTGAGTTTCACAGTTTCACATGGGTATCGTGTAATTCATGGGTTCCACGTGTAATGGCTTTTAACGTAATCATTACATATAAAAGTGCATTTCTCACGGGCATGGTAAATGGTCTATACTTTTTTAGTCCAGAGGTCCCCAAAGCTTTTAACACTACATTCAGTCATTAGCGCACAAATTTACTGGTGATGGCAAGTTACATTGTAGCCACAGCTGCCCTGGGGCACACTGACAGAAGCGAGGCTGCCCTCTGAGCGACTCCAGTAGGTAAGGTTGGTGAACTGCCTTGCCCAAGGACACAGCAACTAAGACGGATAGAGCTGGGTATAAGACGAGCTCTTACCTCCTGAGCCATGGTCACCCCTTGCATCAACAACTCATAGCTTTCACATGTGTATAACCATTAGTGGACTGCATAGTGGTGCCATTAAGTAGTATTGTTGTTGTTGCAGCAAGAAGGTCCTGGGGTCTGTCTACATAGTGTCATATTTGGATATACTTTCTCTTGACCCACACACAGAACAGCACTAGCAGACCAGTTAAGACGTTTCAATGAGTTTATTAAAATGAACAACACAAAGGATAATGAAGGTGATCAGGAAATGGGGACTGTAGAGAGAAATGGAGATGACCTGCAGAGAGAGAAATCCTGAGATGAAAACATAATCCTTATGAGATGTGACCGTATTAATGAACTCAGGTGAGGCTCACTGGGTTGATAGCCGGTTGGACGCCAGGAATGAAATCCCAGGAATCTGGGATGTCTGAGAGAACTTCCTGTAGAGACGCTGGAGACAAGATGTTGATGGAATCCGGGAGTGAGGACTGAGCTCAGAGGGCGGGAAGGCACATTGTGATGCTGGATCACAGAGGAGGAGCTTGAAACTGGGAGGCACCAGACATGAAAGCTTCACCAAAGCAGGGGAACAGATCATGAGGAGAATTCAACGAGGAGAATCATTCAGCTTTAACACTCAGGCAATGAGGGTCTAGCTTCCTGTTCCTAATATGCTCCACAGCTGATGAGCACAATGAGTTGCACCTGGCAGGTGCAATTGACAGGCTCTGACTCCGCCTTGATGAACAGCTCCTCATCTCAACCAGGACCACTGGTGGAATCTTCTAGAACAAGGGAGAAACAGGAGGCATGCAAACAGAAACAAACACAGACAGACACCCCAAACTCCCAACACAAGGAGTTTGCAAGTTCTCCTCATGTATGTGTGGGTTGTCTCTGGATACTCCAGCCTCCTCACACAGTCCAAAAAGAAAAAAAAATAACTAAAGTGGTCTCTCCAACTTGGCCTTAGGTTAGGGCGCATGCTTATGTGGTTGTTTTCCCTGTGTATCTCTGTGTTGTCCAGTGATAGACTGTACCAAACTTCTGGCTCAATAACCACGGGAGATAGGAACCAGCTCCCCCATGACCCTGCACAGACAAGTAGGACAGACAATGGATGGATAACATGTAATGCATCACATGTATTAAATGTGATTACAAAGGAATCACATTTAATTTAAGGTTTTCACACGCAATCACATGGAGTTTTACAAGTTAATTAGTCTTTTATACATAATCAAAACGCTGAAAATACCCTGGTTCCCTTGTGAAAAACGTTCGTTTTACTTTTCTCTCATGTGATCTTAACATATAAACTTTCACATCTGGTTAATCACATTAGGCATGATCCAACATAATTACGTACATGTAACATTGTCTTACTCTTGACTCTTTTCTAAGCCTCCAAATCACCTCATCAAACTTTGTTTTTCACATTATCTCAACAGGCTTGACGCTAATCCTTTCAGCATTCTCTGCATAGCATGGTGTTTGGAGAGCTGCAGCAGGTTGGGCTGGAAAACAAGGAGGCCTCTGTGTGACCTGATGCTACGTCTGGAAGCACACCCTCCACCCTGTCTGCAGCCTCCTTCTGACTCTCTGTCTCCTCTCTAAGTCAGCCGTTGTTTTCAGCCCTGGCACAACTAGAACTACCAGGATGAGTGACCATTTATTTGGTTTCATTTTGACTTAGGTTAGGTTAGAAAAAGGTTAGACATTTTTTTTTAGTCAAACAATGTTTTGTTTTGAAGCAGGCTGCTACTTTTGATACCAAACTGATTGTAGAAAGTGAAAACTAAAGATGCCTGCATGGTAAAGTCCAACTAGCAAGAACTTCGGTCTTTTGGGGTCTACTGTATTCTTCACATTATTTCCAGTTGAACTGAGCTCGGCAGGATCTTAGGGTGCATTTACACCTGCTAGACAGATAGACCCGGTTCAATTGGAGAGCAAAATTGCCGCATTGTTGCTGTCCTTAGGTGGTATGGTTCGCATTCATACTGCTCTTTTTTCCCTAAACAGGGAAGGTTTTTCCAGAAATTTCACCTCTCCACCTGTGGTGGTGTTGTACCAGCACACCAGCACAGTGATATGAAAAGCAGACGTTGAGAAAGGTATGTTCAAGATCTAACATCTATCGATCTATCCAGCATGTGTGGTTGTTTAGATTGTATTTACCCAGAATGCCCTGCACTATAGCCCACTTCCTCCTTCCGGTGCAGTCTTTTTCCCATTCACACATGCAGTCGAACCAAAGCTTATTTAGTTTCAATTGAACCAATGCCTAAGTTTTTAGGCAGCCTAGAATTAGCTTTTTTGGTCTGGGTCAGAGTTCGACTGCACATTCACACTTCCTTAGGTTTCAAAGTCAAGTCCCGGGGGCCGGATTCGGCCCGCCATGGCCATTGATGTGGCCCTCTAAACTGTAGAGTACCATATACATATAACTTTTAAGTTATATTTATATACACCTAAATGCCCTTTTATGCCCTCAAATCAGTGTTTATTTGAATAGTCCGAAATCACATCATTATGAAAAGATGTTCAGTATCATTTAATTTTAAGAAGTACTTGTTGAGACAAATATTTTTTCATGTTTTTGGGGTTCGTTAAATACCGTTTTATCAATATTTTCTGCCGCAACCGACCCTTTAAGGACTTTTCTTATCTTTATGTGGCCCAAAATGGAAATGAGTTTGACATCTCTACCCTAGATTAACCGGATTTTGATTCAAGCGGACTAAACAGGGCTGGTGTGACTTAACCTTTAAGCCCAGTTCTTGCTGGTTGGACCCAACGGCATTATCTGTTGATGCAAGGCCTCTCCATCACCTACGCAAGGAGAGACAGTCTTAGATACGGCCAGAGTACGTCTTGTGTTCACATGATCCATATCCACTTATATCTGGACTCCGATACTACCTCCAAGGCAGGTCTCTCGGGCCGTAGTCTGGCACGGTCCAGGCTGTGTTCACATGATATGAAATAAGTGGATTTTGATCAAATACGGTACCCGAATACGGACTCGAGTCCCATGTGAAAACGCCCTATATCAGCACCTAACCTCATAATCTTTACACTTGTCTTATAACATTATTAAGATGATTACGTTGCAGAGAAGTGCTTGAGAACATTTCTCGTCTACTGGAACTGATTATGTTCTGAGCAAGGCAAGGCAATTTTATTTGAATAGCACGCTTTCAACCCAAGGCAGTTCAAGGTGCTTTATATGATTAAAATTGGAACACAGCATAAATCAATTTGATGATCAAAATACAAGAAAGGAATTACAATAAGATAATAGTCAGGAGAATACAACAATGTAAGGACAAGCAGGTAAAAACACATAAACATCTACTACATGATTGGATTGAACCATGCAGAGATTTTGCTTCTGTTCAGCAGCTTCGCAGTGTTGTTATAATTTGTATACAGGGGAGGAGCCTAAAACTCATAGGAGGAAGAATGACTGACCCGAATGGGGAGGCCGTATTTCTCATTGATAAACTGCAGGGGCAGGAAAAGCTCTATGGGTACAGTACTAAATGAAGTGCATTTATTTGGGTTATGTTGTCACACAGAGTACTGGGAGACATTTGCAGATATATCTGGATCCACACAGGGTTAAGAAAAGACAGAACTGGTCAGACATGACCCCCAAATTAATGGTTGAATATGTAGAAACTGATAATGGTTCTGAATGTTCAATGTTAGTGTGGCAAAACGGCATGTGAGCAAAGGAATAATAAGACCACTTGCAGGCTTTGGGTAGTAGAAAAGGTTTCTTCATTTATTTGTACCTTCTGCTCACAAACACTTTGGCTTCACATCTCAGACTAAAAAAAAACTGTTGTGTAGCACCTCCTACATATACACACACAAGACACCACCCTCTGTTCAGGTAGCCAATCAGAGCAAACTTCTGAAAAAGTACAAATTAACAAAATTATTAACAGAACATGATTGTTTCAAAATATTTGAATGCCAAATTATGTAGCTAATAATGTAACAATTCAAACTCAAATGAAAAAACACAAATACATTTATACAATCCCCAATATTCACCTTTCTGCCTCTAAAATCACTTCCACTCCGTTATTCAATCAAGAGAACCACACCCACCCTACAAGAGAGCTTTATAGTAGGCAGACGTCCTTTAGCAGTGACCAGAATCTTCAAAATAAAGACTTTGAAAGGGAATGTTTTAGTTTAACCAAAATCAGAAAACAAAAACTCAGATAAGTACAATAAATCACTCTTCTACACAAGATGTAACACAGATCAAAAGAGAGCTAGAGCTTTCTAACAGTTAGCACTCTAACAAGAAAATATATTGTTGTAGTGATATCTTTTTGAAGCTTGCAAATGATCAATTTCAAATGAACAAATGATCAGTTTCATACAATATAAACATAATGTGAAGAAATTAAATTTTTTAAATATAATATCATATATTTTTCCATTAATTTTATTTTCATACTGACTTTTTCAGTCATGTGCACCAGTTTTCCACACATCAGTCCAGTGAAGAGTGTTTTTCTGCTCCCTGCTTGTCGAACAAATGCACTTCGGGGGACAGTGCATTACAGGACAATGGAACGCTCTCCCTCAATTTTTGGTTTCAGAGCAGAACACAATATTTTTCAAAAGATTAAGGCTGTTTATTTATACCTTGGAGTAACATTGGTTTATATGGGATTTCTCTTTAGTGAATTTTTACCAAGATGAGCACTTAATGAACAACTTTCTTTTTTTATCATTTTGAGTTAATCTAGAGCTTTCTAACTTGCATTAGAAGAGCTTTAAAATTTATATTGACTTGTTTGTATGTATGTGTTTGTGATATGTTATTGTTTTATTGTCAATACGTATAATTTTTGCACCTCTGACGCGACAAATATGTTCAGACTCCAGGAGGAATAGCTACTGGTTGTTTTCAGTAGCTTATGGGGATCTAATTAATAAACAAAAAACAATACTGACTGGACACAACTATCCAATATTTACACCAAAACTGACTTAGGTATACCTATCAATTAAACTTGGCTAAATGCGGCAAGTTTTCCTAAAGAAACATTGGTTTATGTCTCATTTTCTGAGAGTCAATAAAACATTTCTAGACCAATAACCTACAAAACATTTAATCCAAAAGAATTGAGCTTATGTCTTTTTTACATGCATGGTGAATTTATTGTTTATTGGATCTGTAGTGATTAATGATGTACAGATCCATTTTCTACAAAAATCAGACTACTCATTTAATTAAAATATTGTATAGTTCATTACCTTGTAAAAAACAAAAACAAGCAACAACAAAATCACAAATAAATCATTTTGCATCTTCCATTTTAAAGAATATTATTTTTTTCTACTTTCAAGAAGCTTAGACAGTGCTGGTCTTATAAAGGTCAAGGTTTAAAATTGTTTAGTAAATGCAAGAATTGCACTCCTACTACTTAATGTGACAACCACAAAAAATTGTATTCTCAAATATATTACTAATAATATTAACAGCTCAAAGGAGAGACTCGATCAAATTCTCAAAGGTTTCATTAAAGTTACACAAAGTACTTTAAAGACATCTTATAACACATCTGCAGACTGCCATCTAGACAATACTTTGCCAGCCTGTAAGTCTTCTGGATGATCACAAAAAGCCTACAATAAATGCACATTTAACCATGCATATAATGTTTTCTTTCGACTACCAATCGTCTTTCCTCACACAGAACAAAGTCAAAGCCCTCCTGCGTTGCAGAGTCTCAGTCAGTTACTCTGACCGGAGGGCCTGCTGTGACATCCTGTTTTGGGTTCACAGGACAAGCTTTAAACATATGGTCGTGTTTTGAGCTGGGCCTCTCTCCCTCTGTCTTCCATGGAAGTAAACAGCTGGCAGAAGGACTATTCAGGTCTGATTATTACAGAGCCGACGTGGTGTACATTGGTCTGGTGCTGAGCAAGCAAAGTTTTTGTGGGGCGAAGTTGAGTACCTGTTTACGACTCAATGTGCTTGCAAGTAAAAAGGAAAATGTCTGGTCGTTTGAAAGGAGGATGATAAACTACTGGGAGTCTGAGCTTTGAGATGAATATGTTTTTGTTTTATTTTCCCCAAAAATATTTTCATCAATTTCTGAATCATTAAAGTTGGATTCTTATCTTGATTTAACACAATAATTTTTAGTACTTTCAAAACCTACATTTCTTAGTATTTTAGGACTTATTTTATAAAATTTGAATCTACAAACCAAATAATCCTTACAGCAGCTTAAGGTCTAGTGGCAACATTTTTATTTTTAAAATCCAAGTTTCCTATTAAATAATTTCCCCAAAGTGAAAAGAATCAGATCGAAACTAGATTGTTTTGTCTGAAGGAGTTCCTGTTGCGATGACATTTGTAGCCATGGCTTTTTTTTTCCTCTGTGCCCTGAGCAGCAATAATGTGTGTCAGAGTTACCATGGGTTATGAAGTGTGTCAAATCTGGCCTAGTTCTTTTGCATCAGCAGCTGCAGCAGACTGCCTGTGTTAGAAAGGAGCTTGTTTCGTGACTCAGGAACACAAGCATTAAACATGCAGGAAGAACTAGTCATTAGCAAGTACATATTTAATGAAAGATGTGCTAAAAAAAAATCAAAAATGCACACCTAAATTAGGCTTTTTTTGTTGCAGCTGCAGTGGTTTTACATATTGATGAATCAAAAGCTCTAAGTTGAATAAACTACCAGCAACTAAGATTGAATTGAAAGGGGAAAACATGTATCACCTTTACAGCGACAAGCTGCCTGACTGAATAGAAGCTGATTTCAGATTGACTGAAAGGCCATAATACAAGATACTGGGTCAGGTGAGTCCAACTTTCAACATCCATTTGGGAAAATTAGAAGATGGTGTCTTTTTGTTAACATAATGTTGCTTAACAGATGTTTGTATGTGCTTGAGTAAGATGCCTGGAGTCCAGGTCTGAGCCTATTAAATTGTCTGCACCAGAAGGAAAAATTACGACGTAACATGCTGAAAAAAAAGTTTAAATCTTTCCATTACCAACAATAAACAAAGATTCTTTAAGGCAAACTGCATAATTAAAATCGTTTGTTTCCATGCAAGAAAAGTTGCCATAAACATCTGGTACAAATATTGACCCAAACCAGTGCAATTACATTCAGACAGCTCTATGCAAGCATGAGTGCACTGAAAAGATTTTAAGCATGGTTATCTCAAACAACCTTAAAAAGGTTGCCAAGGACACTTATTTCTGCATTATTTCGAAGTCTGAATGCAATCTGTTATCGCCAGAGGTGGGTAGAGTACTGGAAAATTGCACCCAAGTAAGAGTGGCAATACTTTATAATATATTTACTCAAGTAAAAGTAAAAAGTAGCTATTAAAGATATTACTCAAGAGTGAAAAAGTATTTTTTAAATATAATGTGGTATATATCTTCTGCCTGATTGTGTATTGAAAGCTATTTTTGTCTTATTGCACTGAGATTGTTCTTCACGCTGGTGTCGCCAACATCTCACCGTTGAATACTTAATGCCAAGGTTACGTAAAGCAGTTCTATTTCCTTATTTAAAAGTCAGATTGACTATCTTTAATTTACAAGTGATATCATATGCATTTCTTCCTTTGTTTTTCATTACAAGGGTTTGTGCATAAAAACTTGGATTTCGCAAACTGTCCTGTTCTCATAATGTCTGTCTGTTCCACTTTTGCTTTCATTGTTTGTTAGAACTGATTCTCACTCTTTTCCAGTCTCCACCTTTTCAGCTGAAAACCTCTTAATGTTAAGTATTCCTTACAGTTCTCCTTCACTGAAAATCTTGAAAAACTGATTTTTCTTTCAATTAAAATCAGGAACTCTGTGTTGTAAAAGCATGCTGCATATGAAAATGTTATACAAACTCCAATCCTTTAATCACTTACATGAAGAAAAGAGACCAGAAAAAAGTTTGAAAAAGCCCAACAATCATACGTCATAATGCTAACTTAGCAATCATAGTCTCGCCTACCTAGTTTTGGACTGCCCACGGGAATGTTGTTTTTGGCAAGGTGCAGCTGTTAGCTCCCAGGCTGTAAGTAGTGTTTAACTTTTCAACCAGTGTTCTACTTTTAAAGTATTGCGTTAAAAAGTGCCATGAGAATGAACTGTACTATCTCAACTAACAGCTGTGACCACATCCAACCGGAGATTTAATTTTTTTAAACTATTCTCAAACATAACCTACGCTTCAAACCACGAATTATAATATCAGCAGCTGCTGTGGTGGAGTCCTGCACCCAGCAAAACATATGAGTCCAGTCTTGTTTGATAATGCTGCCTAAACTGGGTGGTAAAGTCCGTCTTAGCATAACTACCTGCACCATTTTTGTCTCATGTTGCTGACTTTAGTAAACAGAGGCAGTGTAAGAGTAATGTTGCAGTTAGCCAATCAGAGGACATAAACTTGCATATCATTAATCGTACTGAGCAAGCCCCCACATCTTGTTGAGTCTCCACGCGTAGTCCCACACTGAACTGGCATAAACTGAAATAGACTGGGATAAAAAAAAATGATATATAAACTGCCTCAGACGGCATTCGTTCATACCAGAGAACACGGAAAATGTTATAAAAACACCAGTGAAGGAGAACTTTAAAGGTCAAGGACGCTACCTGTATAATCCATAGATTGAGCAGATCCTCTAGTGGCCGTTACCTTTAAAAATCCCTAAATAAGCCGCAAGCTTGTGTAGGCCGCAGGGTCCAAAGAATGGGGGAAAAGTAGCGGCCTATAGTCCAAAAATTATGCTAGTTTGAATTAATACAGATATTTTAAAACTGAAATGTTTAAATGTCTTCTGAAGGACTGAGATCAAATATTTTAGGTAAGGTTTTGGAATGACTGAAATGACCCAAAACATCAGCAGTTAAATACGTTGATCGACGTTTATATCCAGGAAGGGATTACAAATATCCGCTGTTATTTCACTCAAAAACAGACATAAAAAAACACTTTTTTTAACTTTTAGCAACACACTTCAGAGCTCAGGATGTAAATGTCTAAAGCTTCAAATTTGGCAATGCTGCTGGGTAACTTTGGTGCATTTCTGTAACAGGACCCTTTCTTGAACTGAAGGTATCTACATTAGGTCATAAATCAGAGTCCTTTTCATTCCCTTCTGTGATGCGTGACATCTGTTTCCTGAGGGGTCAGGGAGAAGAGAGGAGTCTCTGCCTCGTGGGAAACCTGAGCAGAGCTTCCTCAAATAACAGGGAGACGTCAGACAGGACGGCCTGAAGGCCTTCGACCCACCTGAAAAATAAATGAGAGGGAGGAAGATACTTTTTGATTTTTAGTGAGGAGAAGGGTTTGTAGGCCCTTGTTATCGTAAAAGAACAACAACTTCCCACTCAAAAGAACATTAACTTCCCTTTACTTCATCTGGGTTCTGCTCTGCTTTTAAAATAAATCATGTTTGTAGAGAATAAGTAAAACAGGGAAATCATTTCAGTAGTATCCACAAATAAAAACTTCAATTTTTACACAGCAATAAATTGATTTTAAAATAATTATATCTTCAACATACCAGAACATTTCTTCTGGTGTTCTGAAACGCCATCTAAAACCAGATTTAGTCTCCTGACCATTAAATATTGTGTCTACTCTACATTTCTAAGAATTATCTGTTAGTCATGACAGGAAAAGCCTGCTGTGATTGCAACAGTATAAAGAAAAAGTTCCTTAAAAACGTGTAAAGCATTTGTGTAAAGCAAGAATGTAATTCTGTGGTAAGATAATCTCTACTATGAACAAATTGCATTTCATGCTGCATTACAATTTGAACAGAGTGGTTAAGATTTTTTACTTCAAAGTCAGAAAAATTCACTTCTGCACACTCCGAAAATAATATTTCCAAACATGAAAGTCAGGGTACAAAATCAAAC
This sequence comes from Apricaphanius iberus, assembly GCA_028564705.1. Classification (NCBI taxonomy): domain Eukaryota; kingdom Metazoa; phylum Chordata; class Actinopteri; order Cyprinodontiformes; family Aphaniidae; genus Apricaphanius; species Apricaphanius iberus. Next base: position 707,295 of record JAPXFQ010002454.1, on the reverse strand, counting down.
TTGGCTGATTAGATAAAAGGCACTAGTAGGTACAACTGCAAAAAAAAACATTTAGTTCCATATCTAGCCATTTTGAATGTCTGGAAATAGTCTTACACACAGTTTAATAAATCTTTTTAATTGCTGCTAAGGTTTTTTATAATGTGAAAAAAACACTTGTAGCAATTAAAAAGAGAGGTCCAGCAGAAAACAGCTTTGATCATAGAATAGGACAGCTAGGCCAGATCACGGTTTACTTGCTCAGAAGTTGGACTTCTGCTCTGGGTTTCTAGCTCTTAATTCTCAGATGGAGGGATTATCAGTCCTAGTTCTAAAAACTTTTCTGTCTTCCTGGAAAAGTACATCTGAGTCTTGAATGCTGTTGGCATGTGGTACAGTCTGGATGTCTTCTCTCTCTGGATTCCAAAACGTATTGTGACCAGTTAAAAAAACTCTCGTTTGCTGAATTAACAGGTTATACTTTATAGCTGGTAGCTTGAGTTAAATAATTAGACATAAAGGAAAATAATGATAATAGATTTGTGGCTGGAGACTCATAACAGACTACAGAAGGTTAAAAATGCAAAGATTCTACCTTTCATCAGTAGGGGAGATTGTATAGAGAGGGTGGCGGATTTTTGCTTTCTAAGGGTCAACATAGAGGAGAACCTATCCTTGAGCATGAAGACCTCTGAGCTGCCGACAACAGAGACTGTATTTCCTCAGAATACTCAGGAGGAATAAGATCATACAAAGACTTCTGGTGTCCTTCCACGTAGCATCCATTGAAAGCATATTAACACGCTGCATATGCATCTGGTACAGCTGTACAGCAGCTCAGAGGAAAGCCCCTCAGAGGGTCATGAACACCACCTAAAGGATCATTGGCTGCCCTCTCCTCGCATTGGAAGACCTGCCCCTGTCTTAAAAAAGCTTTTAACATCAAAAAGGACAGGTCACACCCTGGCATCTCTCTGTTTGAACTGTTTCCTTCAGGCAGACAATATAGAGCAATGGGACAAATAGACTCAAACACAGTTTTTATCCAACTCATTATGTTGCCTAAAAAATTATTTAAACATAACAGACACTTTGCAACATTTTTTTATACAGGTGAAATGCACCTCCTGCATGTATATGTGTGATGCCTGACGGTGTGTATGCCTTACCCACTGTTTTTACAATTTTTTTGGTACTTTATAATGGATGATGCACAGATTGGAGAATTCTTTTTTAAAATTTCAATTTAAACTGAAATTGTGGCAAAAGTGTAACTTACTTGCATTAAGGGCAATTAGGATCTTTCGCTCAAGTTCAGCAAAAAATGTTTTCAGAGAAAAACGTGTAGATGTACTCTTTTCCATAATCAGGTGATTGATAAAAATGTTCTTTGCATATATTTTATTTAAGTGTGTTTGAATAGACAGGTCTGAATAAAATGTACACCAGACATTAAAAAAAATGGTACAAAAAGAACAAAAATAATCTGAGAACCATGTCTTGTTTTTCTTTTATTTATTTTTGTCTTTCTCCTTGTTGTTGGAATAGTTTGCAAGTCATCCTGAGAACAGATGGCCACAAAAAAAAAAAAACCCAAGAGTAAACAGATTTAGAATGAAACCCTGGAAATAAATCATAGAAATAAGATGAGCCAAATTATAACTTTCACCAGTTGGAAAAGATGATGTTGGTGGACAGGGGTGGTAAGGATGAGCAACAAGCAGAGCTAAATATGTTCTAGTCAGTAATTATGCCCTCAGAAATTTAAAAAATGAATTTATTTAAAGTTCAAAATTCTGTCCTTTTGCCAAAACATTACAGACATACTTTTAAAAAAATCAATAATTGTTTTTTCAAGTGAACTTTAATAAATTAGAATAATAATAAATATTAAAGCTTTGGCAGACATAAATGTTTACCGTCATCAACAGTGCAAAAAGCAAACACAAAGTTATTTGAAAAAATGGAAAACCCTATGACCGCAACAGTCTTTTCTAAAGTGTTTGTTTGTACGAACATTTAATATAAATGCTAACAAAACTAATAAATTCAAGTCATAAAAACAATGAGAACTAAAGAAAAGTAAGATCAAAATGTTTAGTTATTAAAAAACTATTTCTTCAGAATAGGTTACTAACTGCTACTTGGGGTGAGATATACTGAAGTAATGTTCCTCTTACACAATTACATTATTTGCCTACTCTACCCACCGCTGTTATTAGAACATCATTGCGCAGTATTTTCAAAGAGGCTTGCACTGTTTAAAAAAAATCTGACATTTAGTTTGGTGTGCTCCTGACAAAGTCAGAATGAACACCATTGCAAAGTGGAAAAACTGAGCGCTACAGAAAAAATATTGCGGAGCACGATAAGCTATTTCACTGCATAGAAAAGTGTCTAAAAATAAAGAATTTATTCAGATAAACATAAATAAAGATACTAACTGCTTCCAGAGCGGTTACTTAAATTCTTTCTAAGAAAAACATAAAGACCATGAACGTTTGCCAGGAAAAGCAATAAACAAAGGAATTCTGCAGTAGTGTTTTTGAAAAGATTAGCTTAAAAAAATTTTTTTTTGACAATTTAATAAATGATGTGGTTGGCATAAACCAGGAAGAGAACCTCATGCAAACTTTGAAGCATATTTCTTAAAGTATCATGGTATGGGGACCTGGCTAGACGAACTAAATATTTACTGTGTTTAAATGTATGTTTGACTCCATTTAGTATGTTTCTGCTTTTGAAATCTAATTTTGAAACATTCGACACCGTGAAACAGTGCATTGTGTTCCTTTCAGGGTGAATTTTTAAGGCCACAGTGTGGTGAGAAATAGCCTAATCACATAGTCAAATCTATTCCTGGCCATGTGTGAAGAAGGGAACATCAGGTCGACAGCTGGCCCTTGCGGCTCATCTGAATTTATAATAAAAGTCACGCTGTCTTTGATATACGATTCCTATGAGAACTCCATTGATCATCCAAACTCTATCAGGCAGTCTCTGCTTATAGGTGGCTATATCACATCCCTTTTTATTGTAAGCTATGATTTTTTGTTTTTGTTTTTTGGCAGTTGAATCTCCTGGGACCGTGTGTTCACAACAGGACCCAGCTACAACCAATGACATGCTCCTGTCCCTTGAGGAGGGAGTTCTGGCTTCTTTTCACTGGTGGTCAAATTTGTCTGGGAAACTGATTCACTTTAAAAGGGGGAAAGCAGAATTGGGATCAGCTTCAAACAGTTTCCCTCAACTGCCTCCAGTTTTACCTTGTGCAAATCTTAAGGGATATTCACCCAGCTTTAAAGGTTTCCTTTCAGTCAAAAGTGGAGACGAAGGAATTTCGCATAGCTGGAGAATGCTGCAGTGTTTACAGACAGCATGCAGGCAATATCTATTCATTTCTCTGTTTGAGATCAATCTTTGACCGTTTTGTTAAAGTTTTATAATAACGGAAACTGAAAATGTAAATTCAATTTTGTTAGTAAAATACTGGTATAAAATTTGTTTTTTGCTTTTAACATTTTAAATATTTTATAGATGATGTGAATTACCTTTGACCATTTTTCAAAATATTGTAGATCAAAATCAGTTTGAATGAGCTTCTTATATTCAGAACCTTAACAATTTGCAAAGTTAAATTGAAAGATTGTATTAAAATTCTCAGCAGATACAGTGCATGAGGTGAACACAATATGGAAATAAAAAAGAGATTTATTACAGACATGTATGTAATCCTAATGCATTTTGCATCCACCAGAAAAAGGTTGTAGAAAGAGATATAACACACCGTCAATGCAATGTGTTAATGGCGACTTGTGTTTAACTGCTTCCCAAAGAATGATAAAGCAATAAGCCCAAAACTTTAATGTATCTTTCTATAAATACACTCCATAATCCACATGTGCCATAGGCTGTTTTCACCGCAAGAACCAAAGAGCTCCTATAAGATGTTTTAAAGCTTTGATGTGATACTGCAAAATCAGAACCTTGTTCATGTCCTGGGAGATTAAAAAGAAACTGCAAGTTTTATGCTTTTCCACAGACGTTAAAATCTCCATAGCTTCAGGATAGGAATACATACATTTTGGATATGAAATTGAAAAAAGTCCAACCTTTAAAAAAAGAGTGCTCAGTATCAGACTTTAGAAAGGTAGCAGTCTTAGTGATTCTGTTATAGGGGATGTTTTTGCTGGTTATGACCTTAGTTAAAACTACAGAATCTAAATCATTACTCCTACCAATGATTGGATCTAGTTAGCTGTCACATAACTAGTTGCATATGTTCTTTCACTAAGCAGAGCTCTTGTAAATAAAGCAGAGTAAACACCATATAGATAACCATGAATGACAGATTAAACAATTTTAGTAACAAATCAATTTTAAAACCTGTGTCATCCTTTTACAAACCAGTTTTAATTAGAAAGTTTTGGAATAAAAACCCGCAAAGTAGCATTGTAAAATCCAGAAAAAGTATATTCTCTTGGTTCACACAATTGTCTTTTGCCAATTGGACTTTTAAAGGCATTGCTACCCCTGTCCCAGAGGTGATTATTCAAATGATTTCAAAGCCACAAAAAAGATGTCATGAGGAGAGCTGTGAGCAGAGGTTGTAATTCACTAAACTACAGAATAAAACGTGGTTTCTTTGTATTGTTCTATGTAAAGATAGATTTCTGAAACCCTAAACAGGGATCAAGCCTGGGAATTAGTTTTTAGGTGGAGGTCTTAAAGAAAGGACACGTTACTTTTATATGGAACATTGCTTTATGTCTTCAGCCTAATCAAAAAAATTTAAAATAAATAAACCATCTATAAAGATGTACCCTAAAAGCACAGAAGCAGCTTCCAGCACCAGTTGGTCCATCCTATGTCTGTTGGCTGCAGATGAAGAGCGCCTGTTTGCTGCGTACTCCAACGTCACCCATCATCAAAGCAGACCAAAGCACTTGACCTCGCCCTGGTCCTCACCACAGCTCTGGGGTTAGCCATTCCCAATTTAACCCCAATCTGGTTGCCAGGGCAGAGGAAGGCCCCTCAGCATGGCGCCGTGCTGGGCAGGACCTCCTCAGAGGATTCTGCTTTTGACAACCCTCAAAACCCACAGAAGATCCACACCTGACATATCAAGTGATCTAATTGCAGGATCCTGTTCAGGAAAGCAGATGTCAGTCAAAACTAAATATGGAAGGTTTCGTCGTTCTCTCAGTTCTTCTAATGTCTTATCTTTAAATGGCGGTTACATTTTTTTCAAACTTGTTTGCATAGCTATTCTGAAAACACATCACTGAAACAGTAATTAGTTGCATAAAACTCATCTTTAATTAGTAAAGTCAAAAGTTACCAACATTTCATACCTTAATTTCTAGTAATTATAATATTAAAAATGTAAAACAAAAATTAAAAATATGAAGAAAGATACAATTAAAGCAACAAACTAATGACCTGCTTTCACCATAAAAAAGTGTTGTTGTTTTTTTTTTTTTTTATTGGATCCTACTAAGTTGTGCGCGGTAACATCTTCTGCAGGTGTTTATCACAAAGGCTGGTCATTAGAGAAAATCACAGCTTGGAAAACAAATTGTCCGTCATGTTACCCCGTGACCTACTATAGCATAATATGGATCTAATGGAGTCTGTTAATTAAATTTTTCAGTTCCCTGGCAGGATCTTTCGCGACCTGTTGTCAACCTTTTGAGCTCAGGAATGTGGCCCTCAGATGCTCATCAAGCAGATTATCTGGCTTGTATACAGATGGTGTCATAAACTGAGAAGCAGATGGAAATTTTAAATACATTTCTGACACATTTTTTAACACTAACCTGACTCTGACAGAACATAATAACTAACAGAACCCAAAGTTAAATCTTAACACATCAGTCATGAGTCTCAACTCTGTGTTAAACAATAACAGGAAATAAACTGGTCTTAACTATTATTTTGCAAAAAATGTTCCCTTCTATAACACTTTGAGCTCTCTTTCAGGGTAGCTCATGTCTTACTTAGCTGCATCGTGGACCAGGGGAGGCATGAGTGATCCAGGTGTCCAGTTGGACCACAGAGGATCACTCATTCAGGTGTAAAAAGAGCTCTTACAGCAGAGTTACTCACTTCATTGAAAAAGCTTTGAAGGTCTCTGCAGGTGCTGAGTGAACAGATTATCCCGGCTGTAATGATGTTTTATTCGGCCCCAGCCGAAGTTTAAAACTTTTAAAAGACAACTAAGCTTTAGGCTTTACAGTTTCTTTCAGGAGAACCAATGTATTCTTCAAAATTTTTGTATTTTGTCATATTATATTACCAGATATTTCAATGTGTTTCATTCCGATCTTACATGACAGATCAAACAAATAAAACAATAAACAAATAAAATTGTAATAATAGTTTTGAGATATATTAGGGGTGTCAAAATTAACTCTTTAACACAGGTCAGTTAACTTGTATAATTAACATAATTCATTTCTTTTAACGGATTGATACAAACTGTACACAGAACAATCGGCCCTATTCATCCCACAATTCAACACACCCGCGTTCAGTCCTCATCACATAAACAGCACGGCAGACCCAAACTGCATCCACGTTTCCATGTGCACGTCTCAGTCTCAGGTCACATAGAAGGATTATCTATTGTCACTGTCACTCCCAGCTCTACTCTGCGTGTAGGGTGCAGAAAGAGACGCAATCATGGCTTGTGTGGTTAGTTGCACAAAATGCTTAGATAAAAATAAAATGTGCTGTTCTATAGAATTTCATCAACTCTCATCCCTTTCAAGGCAAACTTCTCGGCTGCTAGTGATCAGAAGAAGCAACTGGAACGAGCTGATTATTAGAAATGCAACAGTCTGCAGCAATCACTTCAATTCAATAACCCCTGATTTACACTAGGCACAGAAAGGATGATGCCTGGTGTCCATGTGGCTGCCGCATGGAAATAAAAACGTGGAGTCTAATTGAGCTCCGTCATATTTCTGGATCAATTCTGTTTTTTCCAGACACTGGATGACTTTTTTTTATGAAAATAAAGAAATTGGATGAGCCAGACAGGAAGTGAGATGTGAGCCAGGCAAGTTAATCCAGTATATTTCAAAATAAAACCAGTACGAGCAGACTCCAGGTTTTTTCGTCCATGCAGCAGCCGTACAGAAACCGGGCCACATCAGTTCTGTTTCTTTGACTGACAACGAATGACCACTGGAGAATATATTAAATGCACTCGGTCGCCCAGCATCCCTGCGCCAGGTCAGTGGCCATTTTGTGACCCCAACAGCTTCCCATTGGCTAGTTGGTCGGCAGCCATCTTAGATGAGCCGCCAAGCTAATATAAGAGCCAGCGGACAACGCGTTCTCTCTCTCCAGTTAGCCCCACAGAGCTGAGACATAAGGAAACTTGAATAACCACCAGAGAAACACTGCTCCCCTTTTGTTCTTCCAGCTGGTCCGAAAGGAATCACTCTGAACTTGTCCCAGGGTTCTGTTTTCTGTGCACCGTCCGGTCCAAGCCGAGAAGCTGTCTGTGAGCCGGTGCCTCTCCCAAGACGTTGTTCATCAGCTGCAGAACATAACTCTAAACTCGTCCTCTCTGTTTGCGCACATCGAGGAGGACAAATTAGGCTCCATCTCTGACCCAAGACAGCGTTTTGTTCAACTTCCTACTCATTTGATTGTTGACTTAAGAACTCATCAAAAGTAGGAATGTTCCAATTTCTTAATTCCTGGATTGGGCCAGTTTTAGTTTAGTGATCTGTGCATGTGTTTGCTGCTGAAACTGGTTATTGGTCGTGTTTAATGTTTAGGTATTGTGCCTCCTTGGTTTATCGAGTGCATTGATTAACTTATCACCTTGGTGATAAGGCGCCTGCACGTCGCTCTCCCCCCCTTGCCACACATGTCCACTTAATACGCAAATGAGGTCGGTTGGGTCTCCCTGTGGCAGTTTTTTTTTTTTTTTTGTCTGGTCTTCTGCATCCCATTTATCCTCCCAGATAGAATAGATACACCCATTTAGAACCATGGCTTCATTTAGACTAGATAGAATTTATTTTGTGGCTGCTTGCGATACCGGTTAAGCAATCTGTTAATAAATTCCTTAAACTTGATACAAAACCTCTGTGCTTCTTTTGCTGTTTTGTGATTTAATACATAGGTTAAAAAAAAATCCTTCAAATAAAGACTGATAGTCTGGTAAAATTAATATTGTTTCTTATATCAGTTAAGAGGGTGCTGCACCGTTTTGCTTATGTTGTTACTGACAATTCAAGTTTCATTAATAATTATCCCAGTATTAGTTTATTGGTATAATTATTCCAAATTATTATTAACCAGACAAAGATAGATAGCTCCTCTAAAGCCCCAACACTAAGTAGCTTTTTTCCAGCCATGTTGCATGTGCCTTCCACAAACCAAATCTGTCACCAGGAGCAGACTATAGGTCCTTTAATTTGTGAAAGATTTATCCTACAAGTGATAGATTTTTACATTAGATACAATCTATGTGTCAGATATATGTTCCTGAAACAACCTCAGCACTGTCAACCAACAGTCTATAATGCAGTGAGCCTTGAAAGTTTTAAATTGCTGAGGTGGGATGCAAGTTAAGAAACAATGGAGCCTATGCACACAAAATTGCAGTGCTCTCATTATATTTTTAACATAATAATGGTTCCTTTTGACTGTGGATGTTTTATTTCTGCAAACTCAGTTCTTGTAAATGTCTAATTCTAACAACAGCCTTGTCCCACAATAATTCTACCTCTTGACACCCTCCATCAACTGCTTATCAAGGTCCTCCCTCCCCTCCTCTGCAGCCGGACAGGCTGTGACACCACAGACTCCCATTTCAGCTATAGAGACTGACAAGAGGAGAAAATGAGCTCACAGAAGACACGCCATGTAAGAGAGTGCAGGAATTTTGGTTCAGAGGGGGGCAACACTCTGACTCGCTGAAGGAGGGAAGAAGGGGACTTTAATAATATCTTGATGACAGTTTTTGTGGCTCTTCCAAGAGCAGAAGAAGAGCGTCTTGCAAGAAGACCCATATTGGTTTGTATAACTGTGACTCAGTGTCTCCAAACTTGCACTGCTCTAACACAACAAAAAACAGAAGCAGTGAAATTTCCATGAATGCATCAGTGTGGGATTTCTGATTTGTTTGGTCCGATAAGGGTCATCTTTTACCTCAGGCTCAATTTGCTGGGCAAGGATGCATGACAAGCTTGCCGTGTTTACAAAGGCTGTTTCCGATGTGGTGGAAAAACAAGATTTTTTTCTTTGGTCTGTGATTTAACTTGGAAATGAAAAAAATCCCAATTCAAAACTCAACAAAGAAAGAAAAAAAACGTTATTATAAGTCAGTGCAGATAAAGGTTGCAGCTTAAAGCCATATTGTATCAGAGAGGCACAAAAATTTCCCCTCAGAATAATCTGTTTTAATGCTGATTATGAAATAAGGGAAAAACACTGATTTGTTTTCAACTTGAACACAGACACGCAAATTTATGATAGAAAAGGTTATTTAGCACATTGATTTCAATATTTCCTTCAAGGCAACCAAATCAATCTCTGTAACTTGGAAAAGAGTCCTGAGGCCTGAAAAATATTAAAAGAAATGAGTTATATTATCTCACAAGACTACAATTCTGATATATATATATATGTCTCTATTTCTGAGCCCATAGTTGTAAAATAAAAGTTAAATCTCTCCTCAAGAAAGATAACAACATTTAAATGAATCTTATATGTACACTTCAAAACCTAAAGTCATTGCCTTGCATGCCAACAAATTGCATTGTGGTACTTAAATGATAGACACTCGCCCAATTATTGTGTTTTTAAATAAAAACACATAATAATTGGGATATAAGAATTAGAAGTAGAATCATCTTTATTGTCCCACAAAGGAAAAATTCAGCTGTAAAAGCAGCAAAGTGACTTATAATACAAGCATTCACGATCACACATGGAAGGTAGAAAAAGTATAAAAAACAGAACCAAGAAATATTAAGTGTACATTAAGGACGCAATTGCGAAAACAAAAGTACTATTCAGTTATTTAGAATAAAGTGGTGTACTCAGATTAGAATGTGCTACTGAGTAGGATCATTTAAAAACAGAATATTTACGGAACGTGCATGTGTAGTTGTGCATTAAAAAGGAAAAAAGTCAATGTATTATTTACTAGAAGTTTAAAGAATATAAACTGAGAAAAACAGATGTGCAAATAGCATATGAATGCTCATAGTTACAAAAATAAAGTAACAGCAGAGTAGATTTGAAACAAATTAAATATCAAGAAACGTATTGTCTAGGAGAAAATTAGACTTTGTTTCAGCAGAATATCTAACCCAAAAATGTTTTAGCAACATTTTGAATCTTCATTTAATTTTAAGTGTTCCTGGCATAGTATATATGCTTATTTACTATGAAGGATTCCTTCAAGTTTAAAAATTAACTATAATTGAATAGCATGCCTGTACATGAAGGTGAATATGGATTTAATTTGATTAAAACAATTTTGTAAAGTGTTTTGAGACTACTATTGGGGTAAATTGGTTATATAAATAAACTGAATAATAAAAAACAGAGGAAACAATATGTTTGGAAAAAGTATTGTTGCGTTGTACCAAGGGCCTTTGACAACCTTCAAAAGGTACAGACAACTTATCTTGTTGGAAACACCTTGCCACAACTATAGAGGGTGTTTGAGAGTAAAACAATTACAGAATTATAGATCTTCATAAAAGTTTTTATTTCAGTCGTTCGGAAAAATCATGTTTGCATGGATTGGCTTGTAGTCCTTCTCAGTGCCTTTCATCAGCTGATTCTCTAACTCTGTGTGTGCTTGTTTGTTACTCTGTGTGTGCGTGCGTGTGTGTGGGTGTGCGTGTGTGTGCGTGTCCGTGTGCACGTGTGTGTGGGGGGATTGTGTGTTTGGGCTTGGGTTTTATCAGCAGGTCCCGAGCAAAGCCAAAAAATAACAATCCCAAACAGCTGAAGAAACAGTAACCTGAGCCTTTCAGTTTCAGGAAGATGCAAGAATCACTTCAGATTCCAGCAGCAACAACAGGTAATAACAATATAAAGATTTTACACAAACCAGCACCATAACATGGCCGCTGTTTCTAAAAGCACACACAACATCCTGAAAGTCCCTGATTTGCCCTATGTGTTGATAAAGAAATCTCTCATTGATAGGAATCCAACAGTTCATGTTTACTAGTCTCAACACTCCTGGTTGTAGGCGATCACCACTATGTTAAACAATGATCACAGCTAATAAATGCAAACAATGATAAGGTTAAAAATACATCCATATCAACATAAAGAATCCACTTTTTTTCTCAGGACAGTCATTTAAGATCCAGGTTGTTACTGGAATCAATGACTGAAGAAAAATCTATGCATTTACAGAAAATTTAGAGAGAGCTACAAGTGGAGATCAGATTTCAGACCATACAGACAGCCAACAGGTCATGACTGTGTGTGTGTTTAAGTAATTTTCTGTGGATTGTGGTGTGACCAGGGGGGTAGCTTTGCTGGGATTAACCCTCTGCTGGGAAAAAGAGTGTTGCAACAAGTTTTCTTTTAATTTCCCAGATTGATCTTTTAGATCACAGTACTGAAATTTGATGTGCAAACTTCATGTGAGATGATGAACACAGAGTTGTTGTTCTTGAAAATTGTATAAGACTTAAAGACTGCTTTAATATTTTGGTAAAAATGACCAGCAATGCAGAGGGATGATGAAACACAAAATCTGTCTTATTTTGTTATTTGATATTAAACTGAAGTAAATCAATTTACCAAGAAAATGTCCTGTGGTTTAATCAATCCCTGGTAAACCGACACTTTCTTTTCTCTCACGGTCAAAAACTGGATTATGCCATCATTGCAATGTAGACCAAAATATCTTTGGAACATTTTTGACACCTTGTTGAATACTTGCCACAATAAATATAGGCAGCTCTGAAGGCAAAAAGGGGAAGAAAAAAAAACCACTAGCAAGAAGGACCTAATAAAATAATTGGTGAATGTATAATTTGTGTAAGTTTGAAAAACTCAAGCCATGGTATCTGTTTTTTTGTATAAAAATACTAGACAATTTAAGGAACCTATTTTAAAAACGATTACTAAGAGCCTGGAACATTGTATGCTTTATGTAGTGATCTGCTAGCTCAGAAGGTCTAAATAATGTGTTATAAGGGAAATGGTAGAAAGGTTTAATATTAGATACTTAAACTCTGCAAGGTTTGAGTAACAAAATAAAGTAGTCAGTGAATAAATGGTGGAATGATATTGTGTGTTTTTTCATTTATACTATGTTGATCATTTTTTGCTATTTTGGGGTACTGTTTGTTCATAGTGCTGCAGACATTCCCATTTTCACAGGGACAATATGTAGAGCTTTCTTAATCTCATAAAAGGCATTTTAGTCATCATGAGGTGAGAACTGCATACAAAAAATATTTGGTTTCTTACAGCAGACTTGTTTTGTCTGTAAAAGTTAAGATGAGAAGTTGGTTAAAGAGACGTTTTACAGCTGGATTTATGGAAATGGTTATAAAAACAAAAGCTACTTCCATCACTGAACCCTCACAGGCAGACAGAAAGGCATGTCTGGCAGCACTCAGGTATAACAGCATTGTGGCGGGCGTCTCAACAGAAAAGGTGACTCACGGACCGAAGCACCAGTTGCATCTGGAAGACAACTTGCGTCAGCAGAAATTTTTTCACAAAAACTATGCTAGAGATTCCTCTTAAGGACCTGTTCTGCTCCAGGGAAAGAGGTGGAAAGATGTCTGGGGAAAACCCCTCAAACACTCACTGTATACTGATGGATTGTAAACCATGTCTACCTTGTTGCATACCGGACAGAAAATTAAAGGTTTTAGAGCATTCTACAAATGTCTTAGTTTGGAGATAAATTTGCACTGACACACCGCTCTGACAGGACTGTAAAACTCTACTACATGTGTGTAACAAAACTGGGTTTTGGGTTCATCTGTTTTGAACTGAGTTGTCTGAACTCAATTTTCTTTGTTACATCATCCATCCAGACAGACAGAAAGACAGACATGCCAAATTTTACATACCTATAAAAACTCATTTATCCTCAAATAAATGTAGTCATTGGCTGTAACTTGGAAAAACTGCTTAAATATAAAGCATCCCTTTTCTTTTTCAGACATCACCTTATACATTGTATGTTTCTAAAAACATTTGGTCACTTTCCTTTATAGACAAATTAGACTTTAAAGTTATTATACACAAGTTTAACCACAAATAAATAATATTTTTTTAAACTTTCTACCTCATACATGCTCCAGCAACGCTCTGGCCTTTTCACCGTGGTTCCCTCTATGTGTCTGTAAATTCATTTGAATAGAATATTGAATAAGCAGATTTTCCAGAGTGCTTTCCGGGTGCAACGTAATACGTAATGGCGTTGTGCGTGTTCACACTCAGGTGAAGCGTTTCCCATGGAAAAGAAGAATAGTGTAGCTCAAATCAGTCTGGTTCACCATTTGCTGCTACAAAAGTTTAAACTATTCTGAGAAGACCATCTATAAAATTTAAAATAGAATAGAATAGTCTTTTATTGTCTCACACAGGGGAAATTTAGCTGTTACAGCAGCAAATGAAAGGTAATAGAAGCATTTAGATTTGAGCAACAACAAAAAATAGAAAAACATAAGGTGGAGAAGTCTGCATCTGGAAATCTCCGACCATTCTTAAAGAACGATAGTTTGGGAGGGGCAGAGATTGATGTTGGAAGAAAAGCCCAGGTAATCCCAAAGGTGTGCAATCGGGTTGACCCTTCCTCGTTTCTTTATAGACTTACTTTGTGCACTGAGGCAAATTTATATTAGAGCAGGAGGCCATTCCCAAATTGTTCCCAGGGAGTTGAAAGCATGAAAATCTCCAAATTTCACTGAAAGAAGCGAAGTACAACCCCTGAAAACTGCCCCCACACTGTAACCCCAAACTTTACACTTGACGCAGCGGAACCAGGCAAGTGTTGTTCTCCTGGTAGCTGCTGAAACCCAAATATGTCCATTGGAGAAATACCAGAGAAATATCAGAGAAAATGTCTATATGGCTCTAGACTCCAGAGGCTGGTGTGTTTAACACCACTTCATCCAATGTTTTGAATCATGCTTGGAAATTTGAGGAAGAGATACCACTGTTTAGCCTCTGAAACCCATTACAAAAAAAATTCTGTGCACCGTTCTGGAGCTAATATGGAGTCCACATCAAGTCTGTAGGTCTGTAGCTAATGACTGGAACACATGAATTCAATTATTTCAAGGCAATGTAGTGTATGTATGCCCTGGCAAACTTGAAAAATAATAGATTTTTAAAAGTATAAGATGCAAAATGGAAACGGATAGAGTCAACTTCCATGAATATCTCAGTCTCATGTCAAAACCCCAAAAGGAACAATTAAACAAATGTTCTCCAAAACAAAATAAATCAAACAGGATACATTCTGCAAAACATCTTGGCATCGTTTCTTCAGGTCTTATGGACCACTATCTCAGCAGCAAGGCCAGTTTTTATTGGTGAACGCTGAACCATTTAAAAATATGTCATCCAGCATAAATTAAATTAGAAACTTGAATGGTATGACCTACATCAACATTTAATTTTCTTCTAGGATCAATAAATTAGGTTTTAATTGAATTGAGTTTGGATGACTTTAGTGCCCTTTTGCACCTTTTCAAGAAGGTTCTTATTACTGTAGCCCTTAGCCCTCCCTTCGATGCCTCCTTTTCTAATTTCCAGCAGCGTCACTTGTGATCTTTCTATGCTTCATATAATTGTGATGTGGTCCTCCAAACAACATTTGGGAGCATTGATTGAATCTTGTTTTATAAGTGTTAAATCATAAAAGCAGCTCTAAATGCAGAAGATGTTGCTTAGTTGAAAGTCGGGAAAGATCTGTTGTGATTGGTAGTGGGACTGACAACTGTAGGAAGTGTGGACAGAGCTACTCTGGCTTCATGAAGAATCCATGTTGACAGCTTCAAATCTCACTGACGTTGGAAGCAGCAGAAAAAAAAAAAGAAATCAGACTGCACTTCTGTTGCATTTGCTCAGAAACGTTCTTTAACATAAAGAATCATGTTATCAAATTAAAAGGGAAAGCCAAAAGCCCCAAATAGGGAAGAAGGAAGCAGTATTGTGTCTGAATCAACACCTAGCAGTTAGGAAGGAAATGGTGCTAAAAAAAATAAAATAACAGGAAATAAAGTAGAAGCAAACAGGAGATGGGTGAAGCTATTTTTGACACTATATTACAGTTAAAACGGGAAACGGGATGACGGGAAAACAGAAAAAAAGAAAAAAAAGGAGCAGAGGGGATCAACTTAGGTTTTTATAATTCCGAGGTGAACGGCTTCCCCTGCTGTTCAATAAAGGAACTTTGGAGACCCTGCTTGAGACGAAGAAAATTGCTTGGAAATAATTTAAAGAATAATTTAAAATCTATTTAAGAAGTCCGAAAAGAAAGCTACATAAACTGGTAAAAATTGCTACAGATATGCTGTAAGGTTATGGGCATTTTCATTTTGGTACATATGACATAAATAGACAGAATATTAGGCATTGAAAGAACAGCTGACAGGGGTTAGTATTTCAAGGGTTCCATGTCAGTGATATGACTCAGCCACTGTACAGCTATTTTGCAATATGTGTATAATTTCTATGTAAAGTTGTTATAGAAGATAAAATGTTATCCTTCCCTGCACAATTATGCACCAATTTGTGTTAGTCAAAATATTAAAGTAAATTTTAAATTCTGGTTAGAATTTTTTTTTTTATGAAACTTCAAAACTTGCAGCGAAACAATCTTTATTTTCATCATACCAGAACAAAAACAGAACAAACATACAAGTCAAAACCAGAAAGACACAGAAACCAGAACATTAGCCAGTTTTTCTGTCACAAAGACAAAATTCACACACTGCACATTTCAGTCTCAAAGATGAGAAAATTCAAGCCATGTTTCAGATTATATTACCAAACACATTCGTGTCACATTATTTACAGAGGGAGAATATCTTTGTAACTGCTTGCATATCATATAAATTTCACAAGAATTAAAGACCTTTTAGCTGTAATCCTTTTCTCTGTGAACAGGTTAAGTGATCTGATCCTGGGATAATCCAGCTATCACTGTCTTTAATCTTTTAATCCAGTTTCTCCAATACTACAGATCATGTTACATTTGTTGAAAGGTAAAGGCCCTTTTCTCATGGTTGAAGTAGCACTTTGGTGGAAATATTGACCACCAAAACCCTGTTGCAAAGTTCTCTGTTTACTTCACTTAAGGCTACATCCAGCCTTTACGGGGATAAAGTGAGATATACACAGTTCACCTTTCTCAGTACTGAGAAACAAATTTATTTGTTTAAGGAATCACATTTATTTTATTTTTTTTAATAGGCAGAGACTAAACATTTATTTTTGAAATGTATTGTAGAAGTAATCCACAGTTTAATATTTAGTCCAGGAGAAATGTTGATGCAAATCACATCCCAGCTTTTATGGTTCATCGATTGAGAAAAAGTTTAAATAATATCTGTTTACATTTAAACCCCGAATCGGATAAGATATACTCAAATAAAGTTAAACTAAATATGATTTGCTTTGACGTTTTGTAAGAATGTTAGAAGATGTCTTTGTAGTTATCAGTTGGTCTTATTCACCATGCCCTTGGTCTTCAGCTCTGCTATCTTGCTGGTAACAAAGTTCCACTTAAAAGAGGCATCCTCACTGCCACCTCCCAGTGACACGTATTTAGAGAAGCTGTTGCTGCTGCTTCCTGCTTCTGTCTCCTCTCCTGTGGTGGCCTGGCCGTCCTGCTGCTCCTCCCCTGCAGCCTGTGTCACCCCTTCCTCACCCGTCTCTGCTGCACACTCGTTTGCAGCTGCAGCAGCTTCAGCCTGCTTCTTCGCAGCCCAGTTGGTTGCAAAGCTATCCCAGAATCCACTGCGCTTGGGTGGTTGAGGAGGTTCTTCAGGTTTTACTGCAAGGGGGCTGAAAATTCAAGAAGTCATGGGTGAATTGGGTTTCCGTTCAATCAAACCTTACCTTGTTAGTGCTTCAATAACACAAAATACAGTTAAATTAGAAAAAAAAAACGGCTAAAACATTCATAATTATCTAGATTTATGACAAAGGTTTAATCTTGGACTTTATATCTTTGCGAGAAAGATTTTGAAGAAGTTTTTCTCTCAACTTCTCTTTTGAATGATAAAATGAGTTTTTATTATGAACTCTCATTTCATTTTAGGGTTTGTGAGAAGGGTTTTACAG